>NSJW01000034.1:1043387-2243387 GCA_019955255.1 Castanospermum australe
AAAAAAATAGAAATAACAAATCTAGTAATCAATTTGGTGACTATGAAGATGAAGAAGATGGTGATGTCATTACAGGTTCACATGATCTTGAGAAACTCGAACAGTGAACTGCTGCTTTGGGATTGGCGACCACTCCTTTATGGAGAAAATTTGGTTTCTCGAGATCTTCATTCTCGTGTCTGATCTCCTTGAGCATTGCTGTTACATCTTTCATTGTGGGTCGTTCTTCTGGGGATGGATTCACACAGAGGAAAGCCACCCCTAGCACTTGAAGCATCTCCGGGATTCTTGTTCCACACTGCAAAATTAGTTGCTGGTCAAGAATTGATGTAAATTCTCTTTTCATCTCTCGGATTTCCATGTTAACCCAGGTGACAATGTGGGAACCCTCTGGAATCCTGTTATCAGTTGGCTCCATCCCCGTTAAGACCTCAAGGAGCACCACACCGTAACTGTACACATCACTCTTCTCTGTGATCCTTAAACTGTATCCATATTCTGCAGTTTGACAGATAATGCTGAGATTAGTCAGCAGTCCCAATGAGCTAGGAAAAGTGACCCAAAATGGACAGAAAATGTAAGACCAAGAAGAAGAAAAGGTACTTAAGGTGGCATATATCACTTGATTTCAAATATGGTTTCAGGAAACTACTAGAGTAAGAACAATCTGATTTAGGAATAAAAAAGTTTGTCTTAAAGTCTAAACTATTGCCGAAAAGAACTAGCTGTTTTAGAACCTGAAAAAGTTTGTAACTCACCGGGAGCTATGTATCCATAAGACCCTGCAACTATAGCAGAGGCTCCTGAACACTCTGAGGTATTTACAAGTTTTGCAAGACCAAAATCTGCAAGAAAAGCTTCAAATTGTGGACCTACCAAGATGTTGTTAGCCTTAATGTCCCGATGGACAATTGGAGGGATACAATCATGATGAAGATATTGTAAACCATGAGCTGCTCCCAATATGATCTTGTACCTTGCATCCCAGTCCAAGAACAATCTATTTTCATGGAGCAATCCTGACAAACTCCCATTACATATATAATCAAACAGGAGCAATCTAGTTCTTCCATTGTTGCAGGATCCTAAAAGTCTCACTATATTTTTATGCCTTATTGATCCAAGAGTTTGAACTTCAGCAGAAAACAGATCTCTCTCTGGTGGCTCGTTATTCTTTATTGGCCATAGCTTCTTCACTGCAATAACCTGTTTCATTGGAGTCTCTACTCGGTAAACAATTCCAGAGCAACCCTTTCCCACAATGTTTGTATCTGTTAACTTTGTGACAATGTCATTGATGGAGAAGTTGAGCTTTTGGAATGGAGTGAAAGCCCATTCCATTTCACCACCTTCGTCAAGATTCCTCCCAATAGTGGCCTCTTGAATTCTGAGAGCTAAAATTGCTCCAAGAGTTACAAACATTGAAGTTAAAATAACACCAAGGAAAGTGTAGATAATAATCTTTCTTATTGACTTGATGCCTTGGCCATTTCCACTTACATGACACTTGTTAAGACAAAGCTCCGGGTTACCAGCAAATGCAGCAGCAGGGAGATCATGGAAGAACTTTGTATCGGGAAGAGAACCAGAAAAACTATTGTAGGAGACATTTAGAGACACGAGATTGTCAAGACTACCCAGTACTCTGAGGCTGCCTGTAAGCTTGTTGTGAGAGAGGTCCAAGTTGGAAAGTTTTGAGAGATTTGAGAAGGTCTCCTGGAATGGGCCTGTTAGAGAATTCCAACTCAAGTTCAAGAGGATATCTAATCCTTGCAAGTGACCAATCTCATCGGGAATGGAACCAGTGATCCTATTGTTACTTATATCAGCACTGCAAATCTTCAAATGCCCATTGCTGGGGATCAAACAGTGATATGTTTCCGCTTAGAATCAACTTATTTAGATGTAAGCTTGCCCAAATTTTAGGAAGCTGCCAGTTTTCTATTGCAAAGTCCAAACATTAAGCCAACTAGGATTTTAATGATTAGGAATCGTCCTTTTTAAATATTTTATATTCAGTATATTAAAGTTTATGTTTCTTTTTTCTCTTTTTTTTAGATTTTATATAATTTATTGTATTTAATTTTTACGATTTGTATTAGTATTTTTTATGTTTAAGATTAATATTTGTTATGTTATATTTATAATTTGTAATTTATTGTATTTAACTTTTAGTTTATTTAAAATTTTGAATGTCATTTTTATTAAAATTTATTAAGTTAATTATTATTATAATATGTAATAAATTTTTAATTTTGTATTAATTTTAACATTTATTTTAATTTTAGTAAGTAAAATTTTTTTTTAATATATATCAAACTTGCGTGTTCAACCTAATTTAATTCATTTTAAAAATGTAAAAATCTCCTAGCAACTTGACTCAATTTACTATTTGACGCGCGAGTTAAGTAGAAAAATATTCTAAACCTAATTTAATTTAACCCCATGGGCACCCTTTCAAATGACACTTTCGATGAAATAAATTATGTAGGTAACGAATCACGTGGTGGGTGGAGAGGGTGGTGCTTCCAAAGCAGCACTTGGAGAGAGTTGGAAGAGTGTCCCACATGTACGGCTTTTGCTTTCTCGTGACTCTGGAAGCAATGTCTGCAATATTTCAATACTAAAACATCCATCTATGGTATGTCACTTAGTCAGAAATTTTATGTGGTGTGCATTAGCTAATCTCTATGTACAGGCTGTAGGATTTTCTTTCAATCTAACTGGTGATTTATGGCTATGCTGCTCTCCTGGGACTGCAGTTTCTCTGGCACCACACCATTTTCCCATCTGGAATTTAATTATTCTGTTCATAGTTGTCAATTACAGTCTAGTTTAAAAGATTTGAACCACTTGGAATTAATCCGTCTGAATTTACTGTTCTCTTTCAGGCTTCTGGTAGGGCTGCAAGTTTTACTATTTATGACGTATAAGACGGTTAATGCAAGAAAGGTAATATATCTGTAAATCCTACCATACTTTTTTAAGATAATTGATTACAGTAAGTACCAATTTGATCAGAAACAATTCTAATAAATAAATGTTTGTCGCGATGTTTTAGAATCCTTGGATTTATTTGATATGGTGTGTTGCACTTCCAAGCTTTTTGTTTCAATATTCAATAACCATTCTGTAAGTTGATTACTTTTTATGGCTGACAAAATTATCACCTTATCCGTTTATAAAATACCCAAGTGCTGAGAAAATTGACCGGTTATTTGAACAGAGGTTTGGCATACATGTGGAAAGAAGAATGAAACGGCCAAAATGTTCAAACACCAAAATAAGTTGGGATTTTCACCAAAAAAAGAAAATAAGTTGGGATTTGGGGCTTAATCCAAAAATAAATTATTTTAATGCTATGGTCATTCAGAACCATCGACAATGTTTTCATTGTGAATTGTGATCTCGGGTGGCATGGGCTGGGGCTCGGGCTGACGAGGTTGTTTTTTATATGGCTGCAGCTTGAATGGTCACTTCGGAAGTCTGGATGCAGAGACCAGCTGAACGATGGCAGAGCTTGCTGTGCCACTCATTTGCATTTTACCTAACAAAAAGCAGTCATAATATTTCGTCCTTTACCATGTAACTAAGCAATAAGCGCATGTCTGATAAAAAAAATAAAAAATAAAATGAGAATAAAAAAATTTTATATTTTTTTTTATCATACTAAATATATACTAGAGGAAGACATTTCTACCTTACCCTATTTTTACCCCATTCGTCCTCCAATTTTCATTTGTTCCCTACTCATTGGAACACACCCTAAGAAAAAAAATAATACATATACTCACAACATATGAAATAAAATTAAAAGAAATAGAGGTATACAAATTTCATATCATTCTGGAGGGTTTAATATTTTTTTTCTCTCATCTCTCCAGGAGATCTGAAAATGTTTAGTCCTGTCATAACAAAGATCCCCACCCCCCCTTCCCTCCCCTTTGCACCTGAACATGGTATCTGGATATACAAGACTAAACAGGATGTGGATCATGTCTCATCCCAAAGATCATCTATATATCTTGGGACCATATTTGAAATTATAGCTTTCTGCCTTTTCGCATGGGTTCACCACTAAAACACTGTCCAACCTCAGCTTAATGGTGCAAACTTCTGAACCGTACATACAGCAATTACAACTGAATGTAGTAGAGAAAGATAAATATAGATGCAATCTCAACAAAGAGAAGGGAATCGCATTTGAGAAATTAAATGTTGAACCTATGTTTCTATTTATTTATTTGTTTCTTCTATTATATTAAAGTTTGTTTGCAATTGACAATCACTCAGATGCTTGACTGAAACAAATCCTTGATGAAAATATATTCAGTGGAGGAATAATTAATCACTCAATGGTTAGTGATATTCAACGAATGGTTAATGAATAATCATCATTTTAGCAGTTAGTTTATTTTTAAACTGAAAAATATTTTTATCAAGAATTTTTTTTTATAATTTTCCTTTATATTTTCTTCGACTGTTAGTATCCGCAGATTTTCCGTGAGTCCTATATACTGGTGACTAGTGAGGTCTAAATTTGCAATTGCAGATTATAAAATAAATGTTCTCTAAACTTTTTGTGTTAACCGTTAAATGAAGAGCAATGCTATAAGGTCATCTAAGAATAGTTGTCTATTGGATTTTGTCTTTCTACATACTGTTGATAGGTTTGAGTATAATTTTTTTTACTAACAAATATAAAAATCTTTATTCTATGAAATTAAGTACAAAATAAAATTACAACTTCAACATTTCGTGTACTAAATTTTATTATTTCGTATGTCATATGTATGTTACAACTTTTAGAATAAAATATATTGTTTATCCTTCATAAATATCTTCATAAATATCTTTTTTTATCAATTTTTAAAAAAATTAATTTTATTAATTTAATCTCTTAAACTTTAATTCACTAACAAAATTCATCCCTTATTTATTTGATTTTATTCTATTTTTATGCATGAAAGAATAAGATTTGTTAAGATTTGAAATATTAAATCAAGAAAATTAATTTTTAATAAATAAAATTGATTAAAAAAAAAGTATCAGCCACTGGAACGATTAAGGTCAATACTTCAATATGTAGGTTGTAACATTTAGCAAAAAAAAATATATTTTAAAATAATTTTTTCACACTGCATTACTTGGTGTGTTTTACTTTAGTAATGGTACATTTAGTATAAAATAATATTCATGTCACATCATCAATAATCATGTGTTAGGTCAGACTGTATATTAGCATTATTTCTCAATATTTATAATCATTAACAACAATGATTAACCTTAAAAAATTAAAAATTAGTAAAGAGATAATAGCCTCTTATATAAATGACGCAACATACATTTAATTGTCAACACATGTATTTTTAAGAATTAAATTAATATTAATTTTTTATAATTAAATTAATATCAAATATATTTTAAAAAAATTAAAATGAATAATTATTAAAAAAACATTAGGTTATTAATTCTCCACATATGAATGTGAATCCAATTAGTTAATTGTTACTCTCTTCAATTTAAAATAAACGTCTTTTTAATAAAAATTTCTTGATCCATATTAAGTGATATTCTCTAATAAAAAACTAATATTAATTACTTATTTTTTAACTCTACTCTTGTATTCGTAAAATTTTTTAACTTTCAACTATTATTTAAATTCCCAATTAAGGTTAGGCTTGTTATAAATTAAGTAAGAGTATTTCGAAAAAAAAAATTTATTACCAAAGCTTCTCTTATCTTTTTTTAATTATTGTGCCTTACACAAAAAACACTTGGCATCTAGAACAGCAAGAGTCTCTTTGCAACGTGGCATCTAGAACATCTAGTGTTGTTTGCCTTTTTCTCTAGGCCACAAAATGGAAATGATACGTCGATGTTTTTGTTTGTTCTAAGCATTTAATAGCTGGGGTGTCTAGGTTAGGATTTTTGAACTTGGGTCTTTGACCTATTTGAGAGACATTGGACTAATTGTGATGGGTGAATGATAAAGAGATCGGTGTTTGCTTGGATCAAATAGTGAATATTTATTTTTAAGACAGATGCAATCATACAAAATTTTGTATTAATAATGATAATATTAATTAATTAAATTATATCATAAAAAGGACAAAAAATTAGTATTTTTAAAATGTTAAAAATATTTTTATATTTAATTTTAATATAATATTTTTATAATATTTTTATATTATTTTTTAATCACATGCTAACATATGTTGATATATGATTAAAAGATAAAGTAAATTAAAATTAAATAATATGTTTGTTTTAATAACATTAATTTATTAATTTATTTATATTTATTTGAGATAAATTTATAAAAAATAATTAAATATGTTTCAGTTTAGGTAATAAATAAGATCGAGTAAAGAAAAAAATAAAAAGTATAAAAAATTTCCAGTACCGTCATTTCTCACGCGGTAAGAAAGCGTGCAACCTCGTGGACCATATTATATATTATATAAAATGCCGATGCTGACAGAAAACGAAAACAATAATGCAGCTGACAAGAGCATTAAAATCCATTTTCTTCTGGCTACTACGTGTCACGTCAAAGAGCCGCCCAGTACGATGCTAGATATATGCTTCTAGGCTGCGGACAATGATTCCACTTACGTAAAAAAAAATAAAATTATAAGTTATTTTAAATATAAAATAAATTAATTTAAACATATATTAAATAATAAAATTTTTAATTTGATATAAGTATATAAAATATTGTTACAGTATATTAAAATTTTTTGAAGATATTAATAATTGAGATGATTTAATAAATATTTATTAATTATTATTTTTAAATAATAAATATTTAAAAAATTAATTTAAACATCAATACAAAAAATAAATACCAAAAAACAATGTCCAATTATGTAAGGCGTGAAAGAGTTACGTGATTGATTTTTAATAATAAGTTCAATAACTAATGACTGGCCTTTTTTTAGTGTGAGTCTGTGATTCTGGAAAGTTTTCCTTCTTTTGTCTTCCACTTCCATCGAATACCATGACACTTTTCTTTTCCAACTCCCTCTTTTCTCAGATTTAAAGACAACCAACTTCTCGTGGTCCCCACCTCCAAATTATTTTTCTTTATGCTTTTCGCGGTGGAGAAAAAAATAATGAAAAATGTTTCTTTTTCCTTGTTTGAAGGAAGAGAAAAAAGACAGAAAAGAGAGCAAGTGCGTGTGAGACTCATCACAAAAAAAAAAAAATTACACTAAATTATTAAATTAACTTTTGAAAGAATTTATTAATTTTACATCAATTTTTAACAAGTTTTAATTATATTTATAATTTTTTATAATAAAAAATTTAAAATTTAATCATATTAATTTTTAAATAAAAACTAATTTTAATAATAAAATAAGTTTTTAAAAATTATAATAAAATTAAAATATTTTAAAAAATAATCTGAAATTGATGAAATTTTTTAAAAATTAATTTAGTTTTTTACTTTTTTTTTAACTGTAAAAAAAATGAAGAAGAAGAACGAAGGCAAAATGCAAAACCAGTGTCGCTACTCATCAAAACAGAGTCTTCTCTTCCAAAAGCACACATTCAGAAAACAAAATCAAGGACACAGAACAATGGAGATCAAGGGATGATGCCATCCATAGTATTTCTTCGGCTTTCTTAAAATAAAAAGATGAAATCCGCATAGAGAGAGAACTAGAGAGGGAAAGAGATTAAGAAATTTTTATTTTTTTATTATTTTAGTCTGGGAAAAGGAAAGTGGAAGGTGGAGATATTGGAGGCAGGGGGGCGGGAGAGAGGCGGGGGCGAGGGGTGGGGCAAGGAGAGGCGGGGGTGGGTGGCCGACGTATAGTTTAACTTATTTTCAAGATGAATTTAGGTTTTTAAAAAAGTTTATTCAATCAAATAGTTTAGACTAAAATTTTTAAAAACATTTATTTAACTTAATAATTTGACTTATTTATTTATTATATATAATTTAAAAAAATTATTATTTATATTAATTTTATATATAATTTTAATAATTTTAATTAAAAACTTATGCTTATTTGAGATTTAAAAAGTTTAAGTTTGTTATCCTAATTAAAATAAGTCAAGTTTAAACTTTTGAGATTTAAAAAGTTTAAACTTCACTTATTTTATATATAATTTTAAGTTTTTTTTTTTAAATTTGATTTGTTTTTTTACAAAAATATAAAATTCTGGCCAAATAAATTTTATATATAATTTTAATAATTTTAAATAATAAGTCAAATATAAGCCTGATATTTTATAAAATATGTCAGATCTATTTAAAAAAATACTTAACATATTTTCACTCATCAAAGTAAGATAAGGGCGAGGGGTGACGAGCGGGAAAGGGCAATGGAAAAAGGAATGGGAAGGATAAAGTGCAGAATGGGGAGGGTTGATGAGAGGGAGAGGGGGATGGGGGAGGACAAGGGAGGGAAGGAGATTTTAAAACCAAATTTAGTTGTGATTAACATATTTAAAATATCATAAAACTCCATGCAAATTCTTTTTTGTTAGAGGTTAGTCTCTTTTTGTATATTCTAAACAGGAATTAATCTTTCACCTAAAAAAAATGTGCAAATACTTCTTAAAAGACTTATTTTTCAGTAAACAAATAATTTATAATAAAATTGTATAATTTGGATATTGATATATTAATACTTAAATTATTTATTAATTAATTTATTATTTATATAATTTATCAAAAAGTGTTTAAACTTAAAAAATAAAAAATAATATAAGCTTACATTTCATTACATATATAATAAGTATATAAATATCATTTTTTTAATTTTTTTATTCAATCATACAAGAAAAAAGAGTAATTTTTATTTTCTTTTTTTTTATTTTTTATCTAAATATATAAATAAAAAATATACTTTTTTATTATTTTTTCTCTTTATTTTTTTTCTTTTTATTTTTTCTCAATATTCAAACATAGTGCTCAGGTCCCATTCAGTGTTTATTCGTCAGTTGTGGGCCTTATGGCATCATTTTTTAAAGATTTACAAATAATTGCCGACGCCAATGATTATTTTTCACTGTTTGTATAAATCGTTTTTTTATCTAAAATTTAAAACAATTAATTAATTTCAAATCCAAATGACAATTGCCCACAAATTGTTTTTTTCCGAGTATGAATTTTTTTTTTTTATATAAGAATGGATTCCATCGCAATCCACTACCCTTATGTTCTTAGTACATGAAATATTAGTTATTATTAATGTATTTAGCAAAGAAATAAGATGGTATATTGATTATTAAATATAAATAAGAGAAAATAATATATTTAAAAATAGGTAAATTTTAATGTTCAGAAAATAATAATAATAGAGCACCAAAGTCAATGAGTCCCCTGCCTTTGCATGACTGAGAATTAAACTATTATGCAAGTGGTTTTTATGAATAGGAGTGAGAATAGATCAAGTTATGGAAGTTTATAATTTAACTTTATTTTAATTTTATTATAATTAATATATTTATTATAAAAGTTAAGTTTAAGTTTTATAAAAATTTATTTAGTTAAATAGATTAAGTTTAAATTGTTAAAAGTATTTAATTAGTCTAATAAATCGATTTATTTATTTATTTTACACACACATACATATATAATTAAAAAATTATAATATGTATTTTATTTATCATTATATATTTATGTAATTTATTGATTTTAAACATAATCAAATAATTTTAATTAAATATACAAGTTATTTAAAAGTTTTGAAATATAAGTTTGTTAACCTAATTTAAGATATTCATATAATGTAGGTCTTTAAAAAAAATTTATAAACTAGGCCTGATTTTGTATTTTTATAAAAACGCCAGGTTGAACCCATAAAAAGTTTTTATTAAGTAATAGAATAGACATAAATTTAATATTTTGTAAAATAGATTAAATATATTTAAATAAAGCCTAATCTAACCTATTTTCATCCTTATCTATAAATCACACTCCTGCCTCTCACTAGTTAATGAAGCCTATTATTATGATATAAGGGATATAATTTTTATTTATAAAAATATTATATAATTCTAACATTATTGTAATTAGAATAATACTTTAAAATATTATAATCATTTATTAATTTAAAATTTTCTTTATATTTTACTTTACATTTCTTAATAATTGTATAAGAAATTAGAAATATATAAAAGTAAAAAACATTATGTAAATAATATTTTTAGTAGCATAATATAATTAATAATATCTCAAAATTATACAAAAATTAATATGTTATAACTGTCTTTTCTATTTGCAAATTCTTACAAAAATAACAAATATATGTTAAGGTAAAATTATTTTTTAGTTCTTGAATTAGAGATGCTTTATTTATTAATTTTATTTTTTAAAAATTAATTTTATCAGTTTAATCTCTTAAAATTTAAATTATTCATAAATCTTATATTTTAAAAAAACTAAATTAAAAAAATAAAATTTGTATGCGATTTAAAACTTAAAAAATTGAAGCTACACAATTAATTTTTAAGAAACAAGTTGATAGATAATATATTGTTTAGGAATTAAAAAATATTTTTTACTTTATATGTTGCAAAAAAAATTATCCTTAGTCTTTAGAGACCATATCCTGATGAACTTAGAAAATGAAATTTGTCAAGTTTTGTCCCAAGGTTTGAACCTGAATAATAAAGTTAGGAACACACCCGATTAACCATTAAATCCAACTCCTTAGATTAGATATTGTTAATCTTGTATAAGAATCAAGATGACTTTGAAGTAAAAAGTTGTTTGATCTTCCTAGAGGAAAGATGTTTTGAGAAGTGAATATTATAAATTGAAAAAAAAAGTTTTATTCGGACAAAAGTTAACGGTTGATGTGCAATAAATATAACAAGCGTTGGTTGACTGAAAATAAGAGAAACAATTGTAAAATTGAGAAGGTATTATAGGAAGTGAGAAAAAGTAAAAGTAAAGGTAAACTTTTTGTCACTTTATTATAGGTTTCATTTTCATCTCAAATCATTTTAAAACTCATTAAATTTATCTCAATCACTAATGTCCTTAAAAATATCAACAGAACTTGCAGATATGACATCTAATATGAAAACAAGTGCATAATTGGCATGTCTAATTAGAAATTTTTTAAAAAAATGTACGAATTAGTGGTTAAAATAAATTTGATAAGATTTTAAAAAATAAAACAATATAATTGTGGAACCAAAATTAAACCTATAGTGAAGTTAATAGATAATTTTTTTTCTCTAGATATAATGAATTTTATGCATAATTTTTTTCCAACTTCTTTATTTGTCCATTAAATGAAATTATACCTTTCATATAAATTGATTACTACAAATAACATTGAATTATAGAAATATTTCTAAAAGATAAGCTTAAGTAAGAATTTGTAAGATCTCTCCAATAAAATATTAGAAGTATCAATATCAAATCATATATTAGTAAACTCTTAAATTATAGAGAGGAAACTTGACTTTATTTTTAAATCAACTTAAATATCAGTATCAAATTATAACTGTTTAATCTAACAAGTTTGTGGTTAAGGGAGTGTCCTGCCTACTTTATCTATTCAAGTTCAATCCATGGACCAACACCGAAGATATTTAATCCCTAAATGCACTAAGTGAATGTGGGGTGCACATTTAAAATCGTCCAAGGAAAGACTTAATCTCGGTTAGTGCAAAAAATTCATTAAAAAAATTTATCCTTTAACTTTACTTTAGGTTTTATTTTACATTAATGTCCCAAACATTTTCAAAACTTATTAAATTTATCTTAAACACTAATCTTTAAAAAGATATAATTATTAAACATGTCAATTATGTACTTACATGTACATTAGATGCCATGTGAACAAGTTTTAGATAATATTTTTAATAGTATTAGAAGTTGAGACAAAATTAATGAATTTTAAAAAATTTGAAACGAAAATAAAACTTAAAGTAAGTTATGAAATAAAAAATATACTTTTGCAAAATAAAAATTCATTAAGAACTTTATTAAGAATGTGAGAGAATATGTATCTATGTAAGTGTTTTACTTGTTATATTGATTTTACATGTGTTTTAATATAAATTATAATTAATATATAATTATAAAATTATGGTGCTTATAAGTAAGGGTCTTAGGTACGTATTTGTAACTTGGCGAGAAATTTGTATTATCTTTAATGGTAATTTAAAAATGTAGACTTTTAATTATTACATATAAATTATTAAATAAAAATATTTTAAAATAATGTATGTTAAAATACTATTAAATTATTATTAAATATATCATATTAGTTATTTGAATTATTATTTTTATTTGTTAATATGTGTTTTAAAGATGAATATTAAGAAATTAAAAATATAAATATTTAATATTTAAAAAATTTCAAATACATTTAATATTTTATTTTTAAATAATTAAAATAAATAATAAATAATAAAAAATATTATTTTTATTCTTTAAAACAGGCGTTCACAAAAGTCAATCATTTTTTCCTGCCACATGCACAGAAAACATAATGGATGCAACGGTGTTAGGTGTAATGGATGCTTACATAAATAATCGTTATGAATGTCTTGTCTTGCTATGCCATGCAAAACTCTTTTCCAATAGAAACGTTACACCGATTTGAAAGGCGGTCCATCACACAGTTCACGGATTCTAATAATGGCTGCGCTTTTAATTGTCCAGAACTGCGGAGCTCCTTCCTCTTGATTCAATTACTCTTCGTGCTTCCATCTCCTCATTTCAGAAACCATATTATAAGAAAACCATGGAACTCCAGTTCCTCACCTCTCTCTTGCTTTTAGCACTTGCCTACTTCGCTATCTTCCGCCCCTATTTCCGCCGCGACAGCCACCGCCTCCCTCCGTCTCCTCGGCTGAGGCTCCCATTCATCGGCCACCTGCACCTCGTGGGCCCGCTGGTCCACCAGTCCCTCCACCGGCTCTCCCTCCGGCACGGCCCTCTATTTTCTCTCCACTTTGGCTCCGTCCCCTGCGTCGTGGCTTCCACTCCTTACTTCGCGAAGCTGCTGCTCCAAACCAACGAGCTCTCATTCAATTGTCGAATCGAAACCACCGCCGTGAAACGCCTCACCTACGAGTCCTCTCTGGCCTTTGCACCCTACGGAGAATACTGGAAGTTCATCAAGAAGCTGAGCATGAACGAGCTCTTGGGTTCTCGCAGCATCAACAACTTCCAGCACTTGCGGTCCCAAGAGTGTCACAGCTTCTCGAGGCTGTTGGCGCAGAAAGCCAAGGCTCGCGAGGCCGTTAATCTCACCGAGGAGTTGCTGAAGCTGACCAACAACGTTATTTCTAGGATGATGTTGGGGGAAGCAGAGGAGGCCAGGGCGGTGGTGCGCGACGTGACCAAGATCTTCGGGGAGTTTAATGTCTCGGATTTCATTTGGGTGTTCAAGAAATTGGATTTTCAGGGCTTTGGGAAGAGAATAGAGGACTTATTTCAGAGGTTCGATTCGTTGGTGGAAAGGATTATTAGCAAACGCGAACAGACGAGGAAAGATAAACGGATGAAGAAGGGAGAAAGTGGGAGGGGGGAGGAGGGTGAGATCAGGGATTTTCTTGATATTTTACTTGACACTGTGGAGGATGAACGCTCGGAGATTAAAATCAACAGGGTTCACATTAAGGCCTTAATTATGGTAAGTCCTTTCTTTCGTTGTCTTTTATCTTTTAGCAATTTATGGTTGTTATTATCCGTTTTTTTTTCTTTTATAATAGCAACACAATAATTTGCAACGAAGTTTAATTTATTTTATATTTAAAATAATTTATAATTAAAATTTTATTTAAAAAATTTTAAAAGTAATTTTTTATAAAAATAATTTGTTGTCATTACTTCTTATAATTACTCAAATTCTTTTATTATTAAAGTAAATTATTCTAATCTATTTTTAATTTATCTGTTTTTTTTAAATTTTTTTATTTTTAAAACATATACATACCACTAATTATTTTTAAAAATTTATACATGTCTCATTAAATATTTACACAAATTCTTATTATACCTTAAAATCACATTACATATAAATTCTTCGAGAAGAACGATCAATATAAGTTTTGAAAATAATTTTTTTTATAAAAAATAAAAAATTAAAGTAATTTACTCTTATTATTATTTAAGATTTTAAAGTGCACCCAATAAAGAGTAATATTTATGACTATTAATAAAAAAATTAGATTAAATTATTAATTTAATTTTTTAAATATTTATTTAACATCAATTTAATTATTTAAAAATATATAATATTAAATTAATTTTTTAAAAATTTAAAGTAATATTAAATTAATTTTTTAAAATTATTCTTTAAAAGAATTATTTTAATATTATTTTAAATATTAAAAAATTAATTTAATATCACATATTTTTAAAAAATTATTTTAATATTATTTAAAATTTTATATAAATAATTTAACGTTATAAATTTTTAAATGATCAAACTTGATATTAAATGAAATTTTAAAAAATTAAAATAATATTATGGTTAAAAATTTATTGGCACGATGGCATTAGAAGAATGTCTTTGTACAACGGTAATGTTGTTCAATTAGTGTTTAGTTTTATTTAATTTTTATATAAAAATAACTTTCAGATTTATTGGCGAACTGACGAAACTAATAAATGAGTTGATTTATTGGCCTCGTAGCCGTACTTTAATTTAAATTGCTATATCTTATATCAATTAATGCAAACTACTGGTTTGGGAAAATATATGAGCTGCAGCTGGCAAGTCAGATCAAATGATGAAGGTTAAAGCAATCATCATCAACGTACATCAATGCAGTAGACAATAGAAAAAATCGTACATCAATGCATGTTAAAAAAAACAGAAAAGTACAGAAATGTCTTTTACTTTTTTATGGGTAAATTTGATAAGACAAACAAATTTATGAAAGAATTTTATATAAAAGTCACTTGATCCTTATCCCTTATAAAAATACACTAAAAACAAACAAAAATGCACTAAAAAAAAAAGTAAATGAGTAAAATTTCATTGCTGTCACGCATGAGTACTGTGCAGTGAAAGTGATTGCCGTTTGATTTTTTGTCAATTGTATATCATTATCAGTTTGATATAAGGAGATTAGGCTTAAATGAACTGAATCACGTGAAAGATACTTGAGGTTAAAAAGCAATTTCATTGCTGCCTTGTAAAGAAAAAAAAAAATTCAATGCTGCCGTGGGCTTTGTAGGATTTCTTCACTGCAGGGACGGACACCACGGCCATTTCAACGGAGTGGGCATTAGTGGAGCTCATCAAGAACCCCAAGTTGCTGCAACAAGCTCGACAAGAGATCGATAGCGTCGTCGGCAAAACAAGACTGGTCGAAGAACCGGACTGTCCAAACCTTCCCTATCTCCAAGCCATCGTGAAGGAAACGTTCCGTCTGCACCCACCGGTGCCTCTGGTTACGAGAAGATGCGTGGCAGACTGCGAGATTGAAAACTACGTCGTCCCAGAAAACACGCTGCTCTTCGTGAATGTCTGGTCCATCGGAAGAGACCCAAGCTACTGGGACAATCCACTGGAGTTTCAGCCGGAGCGATTCTTGAAGCCCGGCGAAGGGAACTGCAGCGGGGTCGTAGATGTGAGGGGCCAGCATTTTCAGCTTCTGCCATTTGGGTCTGGGAGGAGGATGTGCCCCGGGGTGACTCTAGCCATGCAGGAGGTGCCGGCGCTGCTCGGGGCTATCATCCAGTGCTTTGATTTTAAGGCGGTGGAACCCAATGGAGTAATTGATGTGGATGAGAGGCCCGGTTTGACGGCTCCAAGGGCTCGCGACCTGGTGTGTGTTCCCATTGAAAGGTCCAGCTGCGGACCCCTTAAAATCCTCGGTTCATGATTCGTCTTTCGAATCGGCATGCGTACGTGGGTTGGTTATAAAAAGTAGGTATATAATAAAAGGCGTAAGATTAATGTGTAAAATTAAGATAGTTAAGCTTTAAATAATGATCCGTGTTGTCATAAAATTTAGGTACATCGTGAATCCGACGCTTGATAATATATTTATTTATTATGCATAAATTGAATTTATAAATTTATGAGTAAAATATATTTTATCGCTTAAATTATTGTATTTTATCAATTTATCTCTTTAAAAATTGTTTTTATCTCTTAATCTTATTAAAATTTTAAATAAAAAAGCTAGTTTTTTAATTAAAACAAACAAAAATTGATAAAGTTGAGTTAAAAGCATATGTTAAGAGAGTTAAGTAATAAAAATTTAAATATCATAAGAGTTAAGTGATAAAAATTTTTCATCTTTTGTAAATATAAATTTATTTGATATACATGTGTTATATATTATTTTCAATTAAAATCAAATTTTAAGAGATTTAAACAATAACAACAAAATTTTTAGGAAAGTGAGTTGAAAGAGAATTATACTTTAAGGTTAAATGAATTTTACCCTAATTTGTACTCGTCAAGATATTAGCTATTATATATGTATTGAATCCAAATTGGTGACAGCGAAATTTTATATTTTTTTTGGTTAAAAAGTAAATTTCTTTTAATTATGAGTTATTTTTAAAATTTTTTTTAATATTTTAAAATTTAACAACTTGACTTCATAAAATTATTAAACCGTATATATTAACTATTAACTTTATACAGAGCTTTTTTTTACACATATAAAGAAGGTTCACTTTGTATTAAGATATACATTTTAATAAGTTTAGGAAATTATATTGCTGAATTTCAAAATATAAGGAGTTTGATAAAAATAACTTATAATTAAAGAATTTTTTTTTTTTACATTTCAGCCTTTATTTTAGGATATTTGTGTCTTGGATAATTTATTAAATATTTATTGATCGATGTTTTTCAAATTAGTATTTAAAGTTCATAAAATAAAACTATTAATTAATAAATATTTGATATGTACTGAAAATATAAATAAATGTTTGATAAATTAATAAATAAAAAAATATCTTAATTTAAAAATAAATTATTATTAATTAAGAAAATATTGAAGTAATCATTTAATAAGTAAGAGAGAGAAAAGTAAACCTAGCATTTAAATTCAGAATAATGCTATATAATTAAAAAAATTAATCAAAATTTTTGACAATTAAAATTAAAGATAATTGTTAAATAGCATGAAGTGATAAATGCTATTTACTTATTTAAAAATAAAAAAATTCAAATTATATAATATTTTGATATTGACATTTCCAAATATTTTCTTTCTCGTGATCTATCCTGTCCAGTCTATTATAATGCTCTTTTTGGCATAGCTTTTTAAATAAAATTTGGTAAATTATTTTAAAAACTATATATTTGACAGTTATTTATAAACATAAAAAGTTTTAATTTCTCTATCCTGAAAATATAATTCTCTTTATATAAAAAATAAAAGTTACATGATTTTTGTAAAAATCAACAATTTATAATTTCTTTTATAAATATTATAAATATCCTATCAATAAACCAATTTATACTATACAAAGAGCACTGCTATTCTATATGAAAAATTGTTACGAAACTATTACACCGAATGACATGGCAAGGTAATTAGTTCTTAAATTTTGAATTCAAATTGTTCAACAACAAAAAATAAAAATATAAAAAATTACTAGACAACCTTCTTTCCTTTATTTCATAACTCATTTCACGAAAATGTTTTTGTGATAACAATCATTCTACTTGTTCCTTGTTGGGTTAATTTTGCTGAAATCAAAGCTCAAGGGGTGGGAATATTCAGTCGTTGTATTACTTCTGTTTGGTACTTTGGGTGTAGCATATTCAA
Source organism: Castanospermum australe (assembly GCA_019955255.1). Taxonomy (NCBI): domain Eukaryota; kingdom Viridiplantae; phylum Streptophyta; class Magnoliopsida; order Fabales; family Fabaceae; genus Castanospermum; species Castanospermum australe. The sequence continues at coordinate 1,061,118 of NSJW01000034.1, forward strand.
ATTCAATCATAAGTTCATAACATTCTTTTTCAAAAAAAGAACAATTATATGCTCATAAAGTCAGATAATTCATTTTCTGGTACAGCTATAGTCCAAAGTTTTTTTTTTTGGGTACAGCTATGGTTGAAAGTTGAAACCACGAGTCCACGAAGTTCATCTTATACAAGGCAGTCTAGTAGTCAAGATACGCTGTGAGCTGCAGCAGAGTCTCCACTCCGTCAGCATTATGTTTCAGGTCCGTAGCCGGAAAGGTCTTAACAATGGCATAGCCCTGAGCACTGACATACTTTCCTGTGCCTCCTATGACCGCGAGTTGGGATTCCGACACTTGGGTTCGGTGCACACCGAAGAAACTGAGACTATCCGCGTAACCGTTCTCCTCAAACTTGGCCGTGAAAGCCAATATCTGGCTGGTTCCATCCACCGAACTTGCTATATAGAAGCCCTGTGCCTTCCCAACCAAACCCGATCCCAGCTCGTGCCCTTCTGTTAGTTCATCATCAAACACAGTCATGGTCCCAAACATCAACTTCTGCAGGGTCATTCCTGCAGGGAGCTGATTCGCATTTGTCACTGGGAAACCAGTCCCACCATTGATTAAGTTGTTCCCGTTGTTCGTGAACACGTTTCCTGGGTTTCCACTGAGGCCGGTAAGGAAAGGAAGGTTGTTGTTGTTGAGAATTCCATCGTTGTTATTGTTCTGGGGAACGCCATTGTTCAGAGGAAGATTTGCTCCATTGGGCTTGGCAAAGGCAACTTGGGCGTTGAGAGCTGGATTTGTAACAACTCCGGTCACGGCTCTCGCTGTGGGGTTCGACCCACCGAGAATGTCATGCATGAAAAAGGAGAGTGGGTGGTGGTGGTGGTCAGCATCGGTCACTGCGGCAGTAGTGGCTGCAGCAGGGGCAGCGGTCACCAGTGGAGGGACACTGGAAGAAACGGGCTCAGCAGAATCAGGTTCTTCTTGTGCTGTTGCGGGAGTTTCTAGCTCAGCAAGGATTCTAGTTGATGTAGTGGAAGTGAGTGGAAGGGATATAAATGCTAGAAAGATTATGGCATTCAGGGGCATTGTCATAGAAAGAGGTTCAATGCGTGCCATATGTTGGAGAGAGGGATGAGCAGCCGGGAGTATTTGAACTTTCAAGGTCGTATTTTGATGAGATGATAAAGGATTATCTGGACAGGTATAAATACTAAGACTTCCAACACCCGGTTATAAAACGAAATGATGGAGTTGATGAGTGGAGTAAGTGATGACTATATCTGATCTCATTTTCAATTCCCAAGTTTCTCGTTGTAGTTGTTAGAACTAAACAGAACGTTTTATAATTTAACTTAAAAAATATATTTGTCACACGCAATTTGACACCATGAATTCCTAAAAACATAATGATAACGCGGGATCAAATGATTTGTTATAAGAATAGTTTCCCTTATTCTACCAAAAAAAAGAGTAGAATCCCTTTACTAAGACTAGCTATTTGGCAACACAGATAGAGGATTGATCAGCGGCTTATGAACCAAACCACCCTTGGATAGTTGATTAGTATACGCATTCCAAAACATACTACCTGCTGTGAAGATCCCAATTCAAATTCATTTTGATCGAAGACATTAATCCTTTCCTTCTAAGCACGCGCAACTGCGAGAATTCCTCAACCACGTTCAGTCTACCTTTCTATGTTGCGCTTCTAATTCATAATTACTAGTTGGGTTGGCCCGTGAGCATGTGCTGTGTCCCTACTAAATCGCATCTCAATCTCAATCCAGCAAATATCGATGAAGATTGCCAAAAAGAATCAACATTCTTTGTATAATGGTTTGTTGATGCTACAATATCTTGCTACTCGGTGTAGGAAGATATATTTTTGACATTCTAGGCATGTAAAAAGCCAACCAAACAGAAAGATTTAACTTCTTAGGAACTCTCTGTTTCCATAACATGCAAATGTAAATGAAACATTTCGTACAAAATAATGCTATTTATACGAAATTTACATGTGTAATTTTCTACAATTGTGTAAGTAGTTACAGTCGAGTTTGACGAAAAACTTATTTAAATGGGGCTAAAACTGAAAACTCATGTATAGATATTTATACATTTGTAAATACAACAGTTTTTTTTTTTGGTTACAGTCACAGTATTTGAATTTAAAATCTTCTATAATTTACCCAAGGTCCTCTCCTCTACTCCATTCTTAAGGTCTAATGATTTGTAAACATAATAATTATATTAATAGCCATTACTTTTTCGTGGACTAACCTTTGGTTAGAAGATGATGTGTTGCAGAGTTTGGTACTGTAAACTACCTCATTCCAAAAAAACACACTTGATATTTGTAAGTGTGATTGGATCGGGCACAAACAACTGTGACAGCCCATTGGGTTTTCGGCCCCAACAGAATCCCAAAGGCAAGTGAATGAAACTTCGTGGGCCCACAAGGGACCAACAACTTTTGATTCGCGGCCTTAAGGGACCGGCAGTTTCAGCAACCCCTGTACTTCACGAGACTTACGCAGAAGTATTTAAAGTGTTTTTAAAAGGGAAGAACAAAAAGAAAAAAAGTGTTTTTAAAAGGTACTAGAGTTTTTAATGGCACTACAAATTGTTTGATCTAATGTTTAAATTCTATCACAATTGCTTTACTTCTATTTTAGTTCACACTTCCCACTTCACATGAAGTTCTAGGCATTATTCGTAACAAAAAAGTATTTTTATGCTTATGTTTAATATGAAAATAAAAATAAAAATATATTTTTTATAGACAAATTTTGTGTATAAAATTATATATAAAGCTTATCCATAAATTTTTCATCTTTATTTTTTACTTCTATATTAAACTTACCTTAAAAGATATAATTTTAAAAGTAAATTGTAGCTTACACACTTTTACTTTTGACACGTGGAATTAGACTTTAAAATTTTAAAATATGCAATCATCACCTTTTAAACTTCACACTTTATAAAATATTTTTAGTTAAATAATTATTAAATACTTAACAAATTTATCAGATGCCAAAAAAGTTAATGAAAAAAATTATAAATGAAGTCTTAATTATGTTAAATATTTAATTAAATATAAAATTTTCCTTAATTATAGTATTATTAAAATTAAAATATATTCTTATTTCTTGTCTTTTATTTTTTGCTCATTTGTGATTCTTTGTTAATTTTTTAGTGTTACGTGATAATTTGATCAATATTTAATAGTTATTTAATGAGAAAGTATTTTTTGCATAAGGATAAAGTTTAAAGAATTATTTGTTCTATTTTATATTTCAAGGTCTAATCTCAAGATCTGAAGAATCACTTAATTATAATTATAATTATAATTATATTCATTTGAATTAAATAATTGTTTTTATTAATTTTTTTGTTTCTTCTCATTCAATATATATAAATAGTTTTTTTAGTTGTCAATATATATAAATAGTAAGTCCACTCTTATCTATCACTTTTATGGAGAATACTAAGATACGTCACTTATAAAATAATACATTATATCAAGTTATTTTAATTTTTTGAAAATATTATTAATATTTTAAAAAAATTATAATATTTTAAAATAAAGTTACTTAAAAAATTTAAAATTATTTAAAGTTATTTTATTTTAAAATATTACAAATTTATTAAAAATACTTATAATTTTTTTAAAAAATTATCGTAACTAATTCACTGTACGTCGTTATTGGATAACGCAACCGAGTATATCCCCGCTTATACAGGGGTGTTTCAATTTGCAAGGAGCAGGCCGCAACTACCTTTACAGCCTTGGCCGGTTCATGAGTCACACGCAAGTCATAAGTAACGTCATCCTAAAAACTTATCGTAACTAATTCACGGTACGTCGTTATTGGATAACGCAACCGAGTATATCCCCGCTTCTACAGGGGTGTTTCAATTTGCAAGGAGCAGGCCGCAACCACCTTTACATCCTTGGCCGGTTCATGAGTCACACGCAAGTCATAAGTAACGTCATCCTACTATGATTTGGTCGTCTGCTTCCAAATAAATTAATTTCAACAAGAAAACGAAGAAAGTCAATTTTTTAATTTCTACGAAAAAACAAGAAAGCAATTTGCTTTCCTTCCGAACTACCGTCGTAATAAATGTCCACCTGCTTCTGGGGGCATGCCACATAAAGATACTATTTGTTTTCCAGTTCACGATAACTCGCTGCATGGCTAGTCTTTTTCTCGTGCAAGTACATTTGGTACAGGGATGAAAATTACAATAAATGTTTATTGGATGAGATAAAAAAAGGGATGAACTTATTAAGCTTTCAAAAAAAAAAAAAACGCCAAACGTGCGTCACTCCAATTAATTCACACAGTTGCGTGCCACTCCAATCTATGTTAGTACTAGTTTGAGTGTTTTAAGATTTCACTTTTAATATTAATACAATAATTGAACGAGGTTAGTGTGAGAATATCATAATTAAGAACTAAATGTGTGATTGAATAAGTTTATTTTATAATTAAAATTTTTTTGAGAGAATTTTTTTAAAAAATAATATTTTTTAAAACTAAACTATTCTTAAACATGCACTAATACTCGTAATTTTTTTCGTTTTTTATACTTTTTGGTTCTTCGAATTTTTCATGTGAGAAGTAGTATCACTTTTAAGTTCAATTTTTTGTCAAGTCTCTTTAGAGTGTTCAAGACTCAAATGGACCAAATCCAACGAAGGTATCGCATAAACTCAGTCCGTTTGGTGCCACCAATGCCTAAGTTTCTTTGACATCATTGTTGTCAAAAATAGGAGAGTTGTCATTCTCTATCTTTATCGCAAAACCATGTAGGTAGGTGCAATATACAAAAAACTCAAAACATAGAAATACGAATGTCTATGTGGCTTGCTTGTTACCATTCATTGAGTATTATTCAGTTAACAATAACATCCTCAAAAAAGAAGAAAAGAAAAATAGAGCATATAGATATATTGATTTCTTTGATAACAAGAAACAACCTTGGCAGATAATTATGTTTACACAAAAAAAAAAAAGATAGCTTGGCAGTTAGACTTTATGATGTGACTTAATTTTGGAAATTTTTTCAGCATTGTAACCACAATAAATGATGAAATAATTATTCTTTTTCTTATTATAATTATACATTTACAAAGTTTTCAAAATGCAAGTACTCTACTAAATTGGATTTTAACAATTTTTCACAGTAATTTTTTTACAATTACAAAGGAGGTCTGATTAATTAAAATGCAGATAAAGTGACTTGTGTGAATTTTGATCCCGAAATCAAGTAATTCCTAAATAAATTTGTGTCATTGAAACTTAGATTCTTGAACATTTTCATAGCGATTTTTGTTTCTGCTATACAACTGTGATATAAAATAGATTAAGAATTTAGAGATATTATCAGTATACTTTTTCCCTTTTATCAAATAAACAACATCATCATGATAATTACAAATTTTATTCGTAAATGGATTTTTTTTTATTTTTTTAAATAAATAATACTATATGTATAAAACTCTCAACATATATTAGTATCAAATTAAAGTATTAAATAGATGGAAAATACTCCTCATCCAACTGGGGAAAGAATGAAGTTTAGGAAAATAGCAAATTTAATTTTTTGTTTATAAAAAAGATGTATTGCCTAGTGTGTGGAGAGAATGCTAAGTTAAAATGCAGTTAAAATACAGCAAAACGATATGGATATCTAGTATTCGATCCCACCTACTACAGTGGATTCGATCTTTATTTTTCCATGAAATTTAAAGTCCTACCTTAATTACTAGTTACTACTATAATTTCCACCGGTTTCACTTCCTTAATTGGCGAGACTTTAATTTTATTTCGATTTTTCTTCTGATTGACTCTTCATTCTAAACTCGTAAGTTACGTGTTTTGATTTAGTTTCTCAAAACAGTACATGCACCAAAAAACAGTACATGTATACAAGAATGTTTGGTATTTCTTAATTATTTGCTCTAGTTTTTCTTTCGTTGGTTGTTCTAGGACTTTTTTTTAATTAAAATTGCAGACCTATTTATATGAATATGGATGAAGAAGTTGTCTTCGGCTCAAGAAAATTTTTTAAGTAAAATATATGTTTATATAAAAACTCAAATTAATATTTAGTATGTCTGTATAGTGCATAATGGCGCTCCCAAAGATGTTATATACATGGTCTATTTGTTATATGGCTAGGTTGGAGGACAGATAGATATAAGTCAGAACTCAAATTCTACACTCAAGATACACCTAGCCAAATTTAATTGAAGTCCATTACTAAATTTACAAACTTCCAGGCAGTTATTTAACCAACAGTTAATAATAAGTTAAAAAATAAATATCTCCACTAATCCAAGGATCCTTATTGATCTTGTCAGTTATTTGTTTGAACGCTGAGTTCAGTAAATAAACAGTTAATAAAATCTTCAACAGGCCATAGATGATGTTGTTGGCATTTCATGAAGATTTTTATTTTATATATAATAATTTAAAATTTTAAAACAATTAATTTATAACATGTTATCACGAATTTGATTCTTGACGCCTCTATCCTGTTCACTCTGAGCATATATGCTGGTGTGCGTAATCCGTTGTGCAGGGGATCCGGTGTTTTTATTTTTCTTTTCGAAGAAAATTATGAGCACGCAATTATTCGGAGGTAAATTCTTGACTTTCCTACCGCTTAGGTGCCTACGGGCTATGGTCAACCCTATCATCTAGTCACACGGCGAAACATTTTCTTCTGTACATGTGTGAAAGCATCAAGTTGAAAAATAACAACCTGTTTGTTAATTTAATTTATTTGTGTAAAGAACAGTTTTTTTTTCTGACCAACCTCTTCTTCTTCAATACCCAATGCATGTTCTATAAAAAGCTGTAGGCAATCCACAAGAAGCCATGTTCAGTTCACTCTTCTCCATCTCCATAATTCCAACATGATTTCTCAGCCCCTCTTATTAGCTCTCGTCCTCTTCCTCTCTGTTCTCGTTCTCCAACTCATCTCCTCTAAGAGAAAAAATGAATCAAAGCACCACCGGTTGCGGCATCCTCCGAGCCCACCGGCATTACCCATAATCGGCCACCTCCACCTGCTTAAGCCCCTCGTCCACCAAGCCTTCCGAGACCTCTCCGCCCGATATGGCCCTCTTCTATTCCTTCGAATCGGCTCTGTTCGCTTCGTCGTGGCCAGCACCCCACAACTCGCGAAAGAGCTTCTCAAGACAAACGAGCTCGCGTATTCTTCCCGCAAAATGAACATGGCCATCAGCATGGTTACCTACGATGACGCCACTTTTGCCTTTGCCCCTTACCACACCTACTGGAAATTCATCAAGAAGCTCAGCACCACTGAGCTCTTGGGTAACCGAACCATTGGGCAGTTCCTATCCCTTCGGACCCGGGAAGTCCACGAGTTCATTCGGAGCCTGGCGGAGAAATCCGAGGCCGGAGAGAGCGTGAACCTCACTGAAGCACTGTTGAAGCTTTCCAACAACATAATCTCGCAGATGATGCTGAGCATCAAGAGCTCGGGGACAGACGACCACGCAGAGCAGGCCAGGGCTCTGGTTCGCGAGGTGACACAGATTTTCGGGGAGTTTAACGTCTCGGATTTCATAGGATTTTGCAAGAGGTTGGACTTGCAGGGTTTCAAGAAGAGGGCCATGGACATACACAGGAGGTACGATGCTCTCTTGGAGAACGCTATCTCTGATCGCGAGGAATCGAGAAGGAAAACAAAGGTTACGAAGGCACGAGGCTGCGAAAATGGAGAAGAGAAAGTGAGAGACTTTCTTGACATTTTGCTTGATGTCTCAGAGGAGAAAGATTGCGAGGTCAACTTAACTAGGAACCATATCAAATCATTGATCTTGGTAAGTACGTGCACGATCTTTTTTTTCTTTCTCTATTAAGCGAAGCCCCTAACAAGAAAGCGAAAGAAACTCCTTAGAATCAATGTGCAGCATGGAGTCTCGACCTAGAGGAAGTCTATCAAAACACTGCAAATCGGGAGAAAGGCCGTGCACGTGAGAAATTTAGAGTAGTACATTTATCCAGTAAATATGTTATATGTGATCATTTATAACTATTTAGTTATTGGATTGAATATATAATTTTATATAATAAAATTAAAATTAAATAACAACCTTTAAGATTTTTTTAAAAATATTACTCTCAAAGTATAAATTTTTTTTTTATGCTCATAGTTAGGTAAACAAAATATTCGGAGAATTTGAAGGTGCACTAGTCGCACGTACATATAACGTAAAAGCCTTTTAAGAACTATATATGGTGAAAAACTTCAGACGTTGACATACTTGCGAGCTAGACGTCCACTAGGACCACTACCACCTTTAAATATATAGTGATTGTAACATTCCAATATAATTTGATCACGTTTTCCCTTGTATCTGAACATAAAAATTTCTGACATGTTATATATTATTATCATTATTGTTGTTATTATTATTATTATTGCTATTATTTCAGGATTACTTCACGGCAGCTACTGATACAACAGCCATCTCAGTGGAATGGGCAATAGCAGAGCTGTTCAACAATCCAAGGGTGCTGAAGAAAGCCCAGGAGGAGGTGGACAGAATCACTGGGAACGAACGATTAGTGTGCGAAGCAGACAGTCAAAACCTTTCTTATATCCATGCCATCATAAAAGAAACAATGAGGCTTCACCCACCCATAACAATGATTACTAGGAAGGGAATCCAAGACTGCGTGGTTAACGAGCACCTGATCCCAAAAGGCTCAATAATCTGCATAAACATTTGGGCCATGGGAAGGGACCCAGAGATCTGGGAAAACCCTCTAGAGTTCAGGCCAGAGAGGTTCTTAGAAGGCGAAGGGAGCGCCATAGATATCAAAGGCCATCACTTCGAGTTGTTGCCTTTTGGTAGTGGGAGGAGAGGTTGCCCTGGCATGCCTTTGGCCATGCGGGAATTGCCCACGATAATTGGAGCTCTCACACAGTGCTTTGAGTGGAAGATGCTCGACTCTGAAGGTGAAATCATAGGCCATGGCAGAACAATCAATATGGATGAACGGCCAGGATTGACTGCTCCTAGGGCCAACGATCTTATTTGTTTTCCAGTTGCACGAGTGAATCCCACTCCTTTCCTTCGAGTGTAGTGTAAGGGAATTTGAGTGACAAATTAGTGCTTGTACTAGTGAGTGTACGTTCCATCTACAATAAAGCCAGTCTACTTGGAGACTGCAATGCCTATAAAGCAGAACTTTGGGGCATCTTAATTGGCCTTCAAACTGCTTGGAACCTTGGGTGCAGACGAGTTATCTTTTAATGTTTATACACCCTTGAATCAGTATATAATTAAATATATATTTATATTTAAAAATATAATATTTATATTAATTTAAAATTATATACATATTTTAAATATAATAATATTCATATGTTATAACCATTATACTAAAACAGTAGCAATGTTTTTTTCATTTAACTTTTTATCTTAAGTTCAAATCAATGATCTTTTATTAAAAGTTATAACCATGTCCTTACTGCATATTAAATATATAATAAGACACTAAATATAATGAGAGTTCACTTGGTTTAGTGGTAGAAAAACTTGCCTCACACGCCCACAACCCAAGTTCGAATCCAGTTGAGGAGAATTTTGTTCGGTTCAGTGACCACCAAAACGACGTCGTTTCATTTAACACCAGTTCAAAAAAAACACGGTCAGAATCATTAACCGTACGGACCGGTTCAGCCAGTTTGGAACTAGTTCACTGGTTTTTGACTTTACCAGTTTTAGATGGTCGTCCGAACCGGTGAAGGGACAACAGGCTGGTCCGATCCAGTTTGTAGTACATAGGTTATTATCGAATGCGACTTATCCTGCGTCATTGTTGGCATCCAAAATCTCCTTACAATGCCACCTCCACGTAACAGACTAATTGCTAGAATCTCTTCTTGGATCTCTTGTAATTGGGATTTACGTTTTACTCATACTTTAAGACAGGGAAATTTTGCAGCAGATTGGTTGGCAAACCACAGTATAGGCCATGATTTTGGGCTCAGGATTTGGAAACATCCTCCCTCTGAGCTAACCTTATTGTTACAGGCTGATGTTTCAGGGGTCTCCATTCCCCGTAATTTCACTTATCTAGTGTAATCTTTCTTGAGCTTCTGCCCCTTATAGTACCAAAAAAAAAATGCCAGTCTATTTGATATCATCGTGAGTATGGGTTCATACATACATTTTTCTTTTTATATCTAAATTTGAAGGTTACTTAATAAAGATGAAATTTAATTTCAAATCTTTACATAAAATTTAATTACACACTTCTATATGTGCTAATTTAAATATATGTTTTTATTGGGTATAGTTGTGGTTCAATTTGTGAAACTTACGAGCCAACAAAGAAGACTGGTTGCCACCATGTGAAATTTCCTCAATTTTGATTCAGCATTTGTAGTTTTAATAAGATTTTTCAATTGGTATATTTATCGTCAAATTGAAAACTTGACCGGCCGGCTTGATTATTAAGTTGAATGACAGTAGTATTTCTTTCTCTTTATTTTGAAGCATAAACACTTGTCAGCAATTGAAAACTATGTGAGAACTGAACTAAAGCTCGGTGATAATAAAGAGAGAAAAGAAAAGGTGAAAATAAAAGAACAGAGAGAGTTGTAAATTGATGAAAGAATGAAAAGAATATGTGAAATAATAGTGCATTAATATTCAATATTAATTATTAAAAAGAAAGAAATAAGAAGACACTTGAAAAACTGTGAATATTGCAGGATGTGCCAAACAAAAAGTAATAAATAAGATAACATGATCGCTGTATATCAGTTGATGTAGTGGCTCTGCATAGCGCCTTCAAAATTAATATATTATAATAAATAGATTAGTTTGCACGTTTGTGCAATCACTTCAAAGGAGAAGATAAAAGACGTATGGAGATTTTCACTGAAAGAGTTATTGAAAATTAGTAACATTCATGTACTAGAACAAAGTACATGAATCAATATAATTGGTATAAATATCGAAATTTGTTTGGTTGTAAACTCAAAAAGTCACTTATTCGTGATCTAAGGATATGAAGAATAATATGTCTCCTTATAATTGTCGTTAAGTCCTCTCATTGCGTACTTGAAATTTTATATATTGTAATAGGTAAATAAGAAACGAGATTAATTAATTTACATATACTTTACTGTGGAAGACTTTTTTTTCTTCTCTTTTGCTTGTACAAAACGGTACAAAGGGAAAAAGTAGTATTTTTTCTGTATGATGACAACAAAAAATATGTGAGAATAGTATCTGAGAAGATGATCTAATGACAGCATCATCTAACATTTTTTTTTTTTGCATCTATAATATTTCTATTCAGACATTGAAAAATTAATTAAAAATTAAATTTTAAATATAATATTTAAAAAATTTAAATTATTTTTATTTAAACCAACGCACATCTAACGTTATGATTACATCGTATTTGCACTTTTTCAGCTCAGACATTGTGTTGCTCCTATATGGCCACGTTTTCATGAAAGCTGGTGTATTATGATTGCCACGTTATCACTTATGGTCCAAAGAATTTTACTTACACGTCGGTTCGTTCTTAATTAATTAGGTCAAATTTTGCTTTCAAATGATTATTTGGCTGTTGTAAAATGGCCGACTTTCGCTAAAGTCTGGGAACGATACTTAAATATGCACTTCAAATAATTAGTGTTGTGAAAATTGACAACTCGCTTTACATCGTTGAGGAAACGTGTGTTTAAATTAATTTATTTTATATTTAAAATAATTTATAATTATAATTTTATTAAAAAATTTAAAAAAAATGAATTTTTTTATAAAAATAAAATATTTTTAGACATACACTTAATTATATTTGCAGAATTAAAATATGTCAATTTAAAAATTTTAAATTTTAAATTTTAAATTTATTAATGATTTTTTATTTAAAAAATAATCAGTAAATACTAAATAGCACAATTATTTAGTTATACTAAAACATGTTTCATACTTTAGCTTTAAAGTTTAAATAAAATAATCTCTCGTCATTCTTAACTTTAATTATACTAAAAGAACACAAAAAAAAAAAGAAGTTAGATGTGTTTACTGATTTAGTGAATGTTTGAAAATAAATTATTTTTAAGAAAAAAATATTTTTAAATATTTTTATAAGATTTTAATTATATATTATTTTAATTTTAAAATAAACTAATACAAATATTCCTTAGACTTGTATCCATTACTTCACTTGCCAGCTTTTAGAGTTTATTTTTCTTTTTTAAATTATTTTTAATTTAACTTTTATTTAATTATTTAATTTCTTTTTATATGTTAAAATATATAGTTACAAATTGTTTACAAGTGGAATGGTAGGATACGTTAACATTTATAAACTCGTATTTTTTTAAATAAAATAAATTAAGAAAGTATTTTCTTTATAGCGTACTAGTAATAACACCTGAGATGTGGCTGTGAAAATCATTTTATTTAAAATAGTTTGTTTAAATAATCTTTTAAAAATTCTTATAAAAATATAAAGTAAGTAGAAACATTTAATTTATAAAAAAATGAGGAATGTGAAATCTAATCTAATAAAAAAAATAACAATTCACTGAAAGACCATTAACTTCATAGTAATGTAGATAGATATCTATATTATATACTGTAGAAACCTACAAAATTTGGAAGCTTTTTGTCAAGCAAAATTAAAATAAATCAAACAGGGAGCAATATGAACAAGATCGTGCGTGTGTAGCAACTTTATAACTTAAAAATCACAAACTGTACGTAATTATTTTATTCATTTTTAATTACATTGATTAACCACATATTGTGATTAATTATTGATTTTAGGTGTAAAATGTAGTTTCTTGTTTAGAATTGAGTAATGCTGTACAGTAAAAAAATAGTTAGAATTTTTGATAAAATTAATATAGATTTAAGAATAATTATTAGATAAGATAAAATAATAGAGACTATTAACTTATCTAAAAGGCAATAAGTATATTAAATTACTTTATAAAAATTCTAATAAAATTTTTTTATTATATAATATTTTTCTTTTGAATTAATTATCACAATCAAATTTGGTTGACGAGGGAATTTCCCGGATTGAAATAAGCTTCTAAATGCTAAATCAATAAAATCATGAAAAAGTCAAAACTGCGTGTAATTGAGGAGAGGTTGGCGCAAAAAGTTCCGTGGAGAACCTGATTTAGTGAAAAAAATATTACATATTCTTATAATATAATTAAATGCATATTTCAAAAAATATTTTTATTATTAATTTTAAATTATTAACATAAAATTTATATAAATTTTTTAAAATTAATAATAAAAATATGTCTTAAAATGTATATTTATTATACTTCAAAATATGTAATAATTTCTCGATCAAGTAGCGTTCATTGTTGGCCTTTCTCGGCATTACGTGACACTGCTCATAGCCCACCCAACCTTTCGAAAGGAACTTGAGCATATGAGTTTGACCTTGACTATTTCTGAGATTCAAACAATATATAGCGTGTTAGCGTTTGTTTTATTTTTTGTCCAACATTACTGGACGTTGGAAAAAAAAGTAAAACAATAGTTACATCTTGCAAATAATTTTAAGGATGTACAATTGGTTATTTGCATTGGAAACAGTCTCAACCATAATTGTTTTTCTTTTTTAGCCGTTAAACAATGTAATTGATGTGATTTGTAAAATATTTTATTTTAATTTACTCTTAATGTAAATTTTTTTATACTATTATTTAATTACATATTATTATATCATTAAAAATATTTAACTTTTTTAATAATTGTTATCATAATCAAATTTATTAAATAATTTAACACTACGTATTAAATAATAATGTAACTTTTTACATTGACTGTCAAAAGTAAAATCATTCAAATAAAAAATAAGACATTTGTTAATATGTGTGTTTCTTTTCCTTAATAATACTATACTGTGATAGGTAGCAGACTTAAGTAAATGTAAATAGAAGTAAGAGAACAGAATTGGTTGTTTCAATTGTAAATAGTAGTCGCATAAGGGCAATTCTGTTGCAGAGTTGATTAATAGCTAGTGTGCATGCGATCATAATAATCATGTATATAAAAGGTAGAACAGTATAAGCATGGGATTCATTCTGAAAGTTAATGAGAATTAGTGAATTCAGAGAAGGAGTCTTTGTAATCTGGCTTCTTCTGAGCTCTGTTTATATTAAATTTGGTGCTTTTATTGCCTCACTTAAAATTGTTCTATATTAATAATTATGACTAATTTATAAAAAATGTAATTTTTCTGATCATTAGATAAAAAAAATAATTGTGTTTTTTTATTAGTAATTTAATCAGAAAATGAGATAACAAAATTAAAAAAATATTAAATTTAATTTTAATTCACTATTAATATAAATTTTTTTATTATTAAAAAATATTATCAGGCAAATCCATCGAAGCACGGGAATACATTTGCTTGGCTGGGGACTTTCGATTTCGGAATGACCTCCGACCTCCTAATATATTCGGGTTGGACCACATTTTGTAAGCCCATTTATGTTGGGCTAATCTGGCCCAATACATTTTATTTTGGAAAATACCTTTTTTTTTGGCTCAGCGTAGTTTATACTTCATAACTATCAAGGTTAAATCACAGCGCCGGAGGATCTTCACCTTGTTATTCAGAGTTTTTGCAACTATTACGTTTCGATTTGAATGACTTATAGGCTCTCATTCATCTCCCTGCTTGAATGATCTTCAAAAGAGCAAAAGCTATTAATCCAAATCCAGCACGAGCAGTTTCATTCCTCCATCATGCCGACCAAGCCCTGCCCCCCCCATTTCACGCTCTCCATACTAGCAAACCTGGAGCTAAGGCCCGCCATGAAAGACCTCAAAGGGTTACTTCAAAGCTTCCCAAGCGCATACCTTTCATCGCCGAAGTCAAAGAAGTGCAAGACCCAGAAGAAGCATTATCTCTGTTTAACGAGTACAAGAAACTGGGATTCAGACACTATTACCCCTCCTATGCAGCGTTACTCTACAAACTGGCTCGTTCTAGAAAATTCGAAGCTGTCGAAATGATTCTTACTCATATGCAAGACATAGGCATGCACTGCAAAGAGACCATTTTCATTGCTTTGTTTCAACATTACAGTAAAGCATTACTTCCAGAAAAAGCTGTCGAACTTTTTTACAAAATGCCGCAGTTCAATTGCATCCGCACGTTGCAGTCCTTCAATGCACTTCTTAATGTTCTAGTTGATAATGATCGGTTTTCCGAGGCGAATGATACTTTTGGTCGGTCATATCAAATGGGTTTTCTTCCAAACACCGTTTCATTCAATATAATGATTAAGGGATGGTTGGCGAAGGGTCAGTGGGGCAAAGCATGTGAGGTGTTTGATGAAATGCTTCAGGAGAGAGTACAGCCGAGTGTTGTGACTTATAATAGTCTTATTGGGTTCTTATGTAGAAAGGGCGATTTGGATAAAGCAATAGCTTTGCTTGAGGACATGAACCAGAAAGGAAAATACGCAAATGAAGTAACGTATACACTATTGATGGAAGGCTTGTGCTCTGTGGAAAAGTATGAGGAAGCTAAGAAGCTAATGTTTGATATGGCATATCGAGGGTGTAAACCTCAGCTAGTCAATTATTCTGTTCTAATTAATGATCTCGGAAAGAGAGGAAAGATTGAGGAGGCAAAGTCTTTACTTCATGAGATGAAAAAAAAGCGGCTTAAGCCAGATGTTGTAACCTACAATATATTGATAAAGTATCTTTGTAAGGGAGGAAAGACAGCAGAAGCTTACAAAGTCCTAATTGAAATGCAGATTGCTGGCTGTGAGCCAAATGCCGCCACATATAGGATGATGGTTGATGGTTTATGCCGGATTGGGGATTTTGAGGTAGGTCTGAATGTTTTGAATGCAATGCTAGCCAGTAGACATTGTCCACGTTCGGAAACATTTAATTGTTTGGTTGTTGGCCTATTGAACTCTGGGAATATTGATGGTGCCTGCTTTGTTTTGGAAGAGATGAAGGAGAGAAAGATACAAATTGGTTTGGAGAGCTGGGAAACAATAGTGAAGTATGCTTGCAGTGGGGATAAAGATGCAAATGGGCTTATAGCTGAACTTACATCCATCCATCAAATGCTTTAGGTAAGGGAGCAATCGTCTAGATCTTTTGTGGTGATTTTTGTGTCTGTTCCAGGATATCACTTTGACTGCCCTTTCCCCTGGATCTAATCTCATATGACACGAAGATGGTGGGTTTTCCGGCATGGAAGTTCCAAGGTAGCAATGAATAGTTTCATTTCAATGTGAACAAATTGTTGTAAATGGGTGGATATATGTTGTTGCTTAGGTTAAAACAAGGGTGATATTTGATGGGCAAAGATGAATATGAGTCTTGGGAGTCTGTAGTTGCTCTGAATTTCATCCCTGCCAATTAGTTGGCTTCAAAAATGTTTTGTTGAAAGTTGAAAGATTTAGTCCAACATGTTTGACCCAAAGGTTTACGGGCCTCTTTGAATTCCATGTCTACTTTTTGGCTAGAGAAATTGTGGGTGCTCTTCAAGAACATGTACAGTATACATCTCTGTATTATCTATTCTTCTTCTTTTATAATTAAAAGTTTTGAACTTATTTCTGGAATCGTAATCTACCATATTAAAAAGGGCGCAGTTGCGGTTGTAATGCAGTTTTGGTGTACGGTTTCAGCAGAAACCAAAGTGAACCTGTTTCTCTCTCAATTATTTCTTTGTTCCGCTTCCACTATCTGCTTCTCTTACTCATTTATTTTCTCCTCTGCCTCACAGCCTCACCATGACCCGGATTCATTTCCATCTTGCCCTCACCAAAATCAGAGAAGAGAAAAGGAGAAAAAAAAAAAACTGAAGTTGCTGACAAACGGAAAATGCCTTAAATGTTCTGGACAAAGAAAGAGAAACTAGAGAAATATAGCGGGTTATTTGTCAGAAACTTGAACAAGTCTTTTTACCAGTTTCTGCTTCACTACTATTTTAGTGTCGTTTTATATTTTGTCTCCTGTTTGTCTGGAGGAATAATAGGTCAGATTTCACTACTATTTAGTGTCGTTTTATATTTTTAGCGTGCTTTCAGTCTATAAAAACTGTACTTAAAGGGTAATGACATTAAAGGATTAATGTCTTCAAAATGAATTTGGATTGCGATCTTGACAGAGGCTAGTATGGCTTGGAATGCGTACTAGTCAGCTATCCAAGGATGATTGGGTTCATAAGCCGCTGATAAAGCTCTATCATTGTTGAAAAATAGCTAGCCTTAGTAAGGTAAGCTATTCTTATAACAAATCATTTGATCCCGCGTCATCATTGTGTTTTAGGAATTCATGGTGTCAAATTACGTGTGACACAGATAATTTTTAAGTTTAATTTATAATACCTTCTGTGTTAGTTCTAACAACTACAACGAGAAACTTGGGAATTGAAAATGAGATCATTTGTAGTCATCACTTACTCCACTCATCAACTCCACCATTTCGTTCTATAACTGGGTGACGGAAGTCTTGGTATTTATACCTGTCCTATCCTGATAAATCAAAGTACAACCTCGTACTATCAAATACTCCCGGAGCTGCCCATCGCTTTCTCAAACTTATGGCCCGCCTTGAATCTCTTTCTATGACCATGCCCCTGAATGCCATAATCTTCCTAGCAATTATATCTCTTGCCCCCACTTCCACTACATCAACTAGAATCCTTGCTGAGGTAGAGACACCCGCCACAGCACCAGAAGAACCCGATTCTGCTGAGGCCCCGGTTTCTCCCAGTGTCCCTCCACTGGTGACCGCTGCCCCTGCTGCAGCCACCAGTGCTGCAGTGGCCGATGCTGACCTCCACCACCACCCACTCTCCTTTTTCATGCATGACATCCTTGGGGGGTCGAACCCCACAGCGAGAGCCGTGACCGGAGTTGTTACAAATCCAGCCCTCAACGCCCAAGTTGCCTTTGCCAAGCCCAATGGAGCAAACCTTCCTCTTAACAATGGCATTCCCCAGAACAACAACAACGATGGAATTCTCAACAACAACAACCTTCCTTTCCTCACGGGCCTCAGTGGAAACCCAGGAAATGTGTTCAGGAACAATGGTAACAACTTAATCAATGGAGGGGCTGGTTTCCCAGTGACAAATGTGAATCAGCTCCCTGCAGGAATGACCCTGCAGAAGTTTGATGTTTGGGACCATGACTGTGTTTGATGATGAGCTAACAGAAGGGCATGAGCTGGGATCGGGTTTGATTGGGAAGGCACAGGGCTTCTATATAGCGAGTTCGGTGGATGGAACCAGCCAGATAATGGCTTTCACGGCCAAGTTTAAGGAGAATGGTTATGCGGATAGTCTCAGTTTCTTTGGTGTGCACCGAACCCAAGTGTCCGAGTCCCAACTCGCGATCATAGGAGGTACAGGAAAGTATGTGAATGCTCAGGGCTATGCTATTGTTAAGACCTTTCCGGATACCGACCAGCAGCATAATGTTGATGGAGTGCAGACTCTGCTGCAACTCACAGCGTATCTTGACTACTAGAGTGTCTTCTGTAAGATGAACTTCGTGGACTCGTGGTTTCGACTTTCGACTATAGCAGAATTTATATATTTGGTGTAATGAATTATCTGACTATGTGAGCATATGTATATTACTTTTTAAAAAAAATGTTATGATTGAATTTGAATATGCCATAACCACAACCACAGCCGAAGTTTATTACTTTTTTTTCATAATTTCCCTGTTTTGTCCTACGAAACCCGATACAAAATTCAAAACTTGTTATTAGTCCACAGTTCCAACCATTATAAGTTCTGTACTCTATTAGTATTTGTACGACAAAATAAAAAGTGATCCAAATCAACTCATCTAGAGATTTGAAAATCCAGTTAAAGTACTTTGGCCAGGGCTAAGTTGAAGTTGGAGCAAGAATTAGTCTCACATGTGGATGTGGGACACCACGTGGTTAAAAAAAAGAAAAATCAACTCATCTAAATAAAAAAAGACATGATCACAAAGGTTGACAAAGAAGTCGAGGAATATTCATCCAAATAAATTGTTTAATTATGAGAACACCAGCGTTCTCAAGTTGAGTTCATGCAAGCTTATAATGTACTAGACTATAAGAGATAGATGTGTATAGAAAAAATTTAAACAAATAACATTTATCAGAAGAAAATTTTGAAATAGAGGAGTTCATTATAATTTGTGAATTGAAACTGAAGGAGATGTGGGCATCATGAGTTTTACAAATTTGGAAAGAGTTTAGTGTAGTTTCTCTTAATTCTATATTTGAGATATAGTTTTATGCGCAATCATGAATTCAATTATGTCTGTAACTCTGTATCTGTAATCTATTACTGAAACCCAGATTAATAGGGGAGTTGTTATATTTTCAAGTTGTATATACAATTGATCATATTCTGATCTTTAGATATCGTACTTCTGAACTTTAGTATTTAATTATATGTAATTGCTATTTGCTGATACTGATTTTAATATGTTCATCAAATCATATGGTATGTTTAATTTCGTAGTTTCTTTCACGAGGATTATAATTCCTGCTCTTTTTCCTTGAAGTTATACACCAGAGAGGTTTTATTCCAAAATTAATACGTTCTTTTTCTTTACATGTTTGCAAAGAATACCATTGTCCATTGTTCTATTTACTGTGCAGACAAGCCCACCCAAAGTCTCAGCGTATAGTAACTGAAAATAAATTAAAGTCATTTATAATAAGAAGATCTTCATTCATATACAGAGATAGTATTGCTTTTTTTTTTTTCCTACAAAGAATAATGGGATCTTCTTTGCTATGATATCAAAGAAATAAAATGAACTAGCTTAGGTAGAGAGTAATCTGAAGAAGTGTTTCCACCCCATTAGTTGTGTGTTGATCAGGTGAATGGAGCGTCTCAATTTTCGCATACCCTCTCGCATTTTCATATTTTCCAGTTCCTCCGACTACAGCAATACAAGACTCATGTGCAGCCGTACGGTGCACTCCAAAGAAGCTAATAGCATCCTCCTCGTGATCTTCATTATAAAACATAGCTGTAAATGCCATGGTTTGGCTGCTTCCGTCCAATGAGCTAGCCAAATGAAACCCCTGAGCTTTACCAATAACCACTGACCCCAACTCATGCTCTTCCGTAATTTCATCGTCAATGACCGTTATTCTTCCAAACAAAAGCTTCTCTAGTGTTGGTCCCAGCGGAAGCTGATTCGGTGTGACATATGGAAGTGAGTTCCTATCCACAACCACATCGTTTTTGCCAATGTTGCTGATCACCACGGTGCTTGTGGGTGAGCCACTGAGTTCAGGATTAGTGCCAATGCTAGAATCAACAAGTGGTATGCCACCTTTAATGGGGAATACCCTGTTATTGGGTTTCGAGAAAGGGAGGTTACTGGTTTGAGTGCTGGCAATGATCCCAGCCACAATTCTTTCAGAAGGGGCTGATCCACCGAGGATGTCATGCATGAAGAAAGTGAACGGAGGAGGGTACTCGGCACCAGCATGTGCCTCGGAGGCACTGCTCGGAGGGGCAGAGGGGCTTGCAGCTGCTGGTTTAGCTTCAGCATTCCCCTCAGTGAGGACCCTATCTGTTTTGGCATACCTTAGGGTGATGGCTAAGAGGGAGAGATGGAGTACTGTGGCTTTCAGGGAAAAAGACGTGAGTGGGAGCTTTTTGGCCATTTTGGCATTTTTTTAAGATAGCAGCTGGGATTCATACACTAGCGCAGAATAATCAAAGGGGATAATGGTCTGGTTTGCTATATATCCTATATTGAAGAAAGATTAACTACACTTTGTACATATAGTTTATAGGGGAGAATGTAAAGAAGTGGAGCAGATACCAGATGACATTGAGATTGGGCTATTGGAGTTGTTGCTGACAAAATCAGTTCTCGTAGTGGAGTGGCTAATGCAGTAATGCTGTAATCGTGCGTTTTTCTGGATATTTTTATCTTCTCTCTTAATTTAAATATATATCAATCAATTTCTTACATGGAGAATTGGAGATGAAGATAGAGCACCGTTTTTAGTTGTTGGCCCGGGTATAATACAGTTGAGGGCTTGAGGCTGTCGGAGATATGTGGGTTGCTAAGTGCCATGAGGCTGTGGAGATCATTGTCTGATCTTATATCTCATATGGGCCGTAACACCACATTGATAAATTGAGCAAAGAGCTTTTCCCTTTGAGAAGTATTATTAAAATATAAAATATGACACCAGAAAATGTAATTATTACAAAAGAAATCTTATTCTAGGCTATAATATAAGTTTTTTAGTTTTTTCATTCATATTATGCATTATAATTATAAAAACAATTTTATGACTTTATCTTTCTCTTTTGATAATTCACACACACACACACACACACACATATTTGCAGTAATTAAGATAAAATTACGAATGCATATAATATGTTTAAAAATTAATAAATAATATTAAAGATATTATACCGCCTAGTTCGTTTCATGATCGCAATTAATGCATGATATTAAAAGAGAAGTTGCAAGAGAGTTATGTACTTACAAAACGAAGTTTAATGCTCAAAATATCATTTTTTTAAAAGAATTATTTGATAACAAAGTAAAATTAAAATCAGTTCAAATCAAATGGGTTAAATTGTAATTTTCTTGGCTTAGTGCAAGCGTGCAAGGCTTCCTTTTCGAGTATTCAACTACTGTCAATTTCAGGCTCCAAAGAATGTTCAAAGCTTATCCAATCCGATGGATTTCAATTCATAAATGATGTCTCCATGTCTCGCAAAGGAGGAGAACCCAACAAAAACCTTTAGATCATATGTATAGATATAAAATTGATGAACGTTTTCAGTCTTGGCACTTTTCCTAAACCTATCGTGTTCAACTTTGATTCTTTCTCATTCTTTCTCGTTTGATTGCATATAAAACACAAATAGAACCGTTTTCTTGGGATCGTGCTACTTCGCCTTTTGTATTTTCTGCTTGGGCGCAAAGGATTATCCATCTATAGTGCCTTTTCTTATATTACATTTCTTGGGTTTTTTTTTTCATTTCAATTTAAAATTGGTAGCCACTCAGGATTATTTTATTCTTGCAGGGCTGGCTAACTTCTTAAGAAAGTAACATACCGACATACTTGTGAGTTTTGTGCGTAGAAAATCAACAAATCCTTATGCAAAAAAATAAAGTAATATAAAAAATCTAATGTGTAAATATTACGATCCTTCTAAAAAAAATTGTAAAAACATTTTGGTTTTGTCTGGTATGAATTATAACACGCCAAATACTTCTAGCAGAATCCTTTTGCGTCACATATTAGTTATTTCGGTGCTACTAGCTTTACACACACAACACAACTAAAAGTTACGCAAAACCACAATTGGTTATGCAAATCAGTGGCCTACACAAACAGTTGTGATTTTTTGTATGGTCATTTTTGTGAGTAGGTTTAGACATGAAAACGTTGGTTTTGTCATGAGAATTATTTCACGTCAAACCAACTTCTATCAGAATCCATATCAGGGCTAACTTCCAATTGGGTCCAAACAAAATGATGGTGCGCCGATCCAATATACAAATTTCCCTGATGAAAAATTTATTATATTGTCAATAATCGGTTCACAGGTGTTTGCTTTTCAACTTGTTGTCTTGTTCTGGTATTTTCTTTTCTCCATAGCCGTCCAAGATTTAGCAAACAAATTAAAGTAAGCAAACAGGCCGCTGAGGAAAGTAAATTAAACAAATCGTGTAGATAATGGGTAGAATTCTCTTCGCTTCCACATAATGCCTTTCTATGTCATAAATTGGTTAGAGAGAGTAGAATTCCAAATTAAAGCAAAAAGAAGATGAACATGAAACACAAGACGTGAAGTAGCCCCCACCAGGGCCACCACCGGCAATTTTGATCTGGACTATGCAAACATAAAGTGTATGTACTCTGCTATCATCATTTCGTTAACTGTAGGGAATGTAAAATATTGACAGAAAAAGCAAAGTGAAGCCTCCATCATTGGGACCTGTCGCGTTAATTACTACTGCACATTGGCATTCTTAATAAATTGCAGAAGCCGTAATTCACTTCCTGCAATAATAGCTGTTTGTACCTACATCGGTAGTGGCTTGAGTGATAAACAAGTTAGAAGTATGAACTTTATCTGTAACTTCAGGTTCGAATTTTGTAGCCACTTTGTGAAAGTGAGACTGAGATGCGATTGTATTAATGGATCCGCATCACTATTTTTATGAGTAAAATGATATTTACTGGGGACACATATATACTGAGTCACTGACGTTGATTTAGGTGGAGAGGGTAGGTTGCCTTCTGAATTTTGCGTCTGTGATGATGAGAGCAGAAAAATTGACCACTGGGCTATATGACCCACCAGCGTTTGGCGAACATCGATCATTAGCTGAAAAAGAAATACAAGGAAAAGTTTGCTGAAGAGAATGCGTCACAAACCAGCCTGGCCTTGAGTGCTGCCTGCAACCACTGTCTCGCATGCATTACCTTATCTCCACAAGTTATCTAAAAGCGCAGCTATCATATTCAACCAAGTGGAGGGAAAAATAGTGCATATATACAGCAGCAGGTGTGCAAGGTTCTCATGCTCAGAGAAGAGATGGAGACCCATGATTGTTTTTCAAGTGCTCAGCCTCAGGGTTGAAAAGAGTACAAGACCTTCTCTCATTCTGGTATGATAGCAGCTTGCCAAGGTTCAAATCAAAATACCAGTCAAATAGTTGGTCCTGTCACTTGTCTTAAATTTTTCTTATATATCTAGGAAACAGACTTGAGATCCTATGCAAGTGAACAAATTAGTGCGATCAGTCTAACGTTTTAAGTTAATTAACGCACTCAGGTGTGTTTCGTATGGGCTGAATGAAAAAGAGAAAAACATAGGAAGAGTTGCCAGCAGCAGCGTTAGAAAGGTTACAATTTTGAAGTGAAAGGCACAAGATTGGCCGAAAACCTTGTGAATTCTAATACAGTAATCAGTGAAGAACGAAAAAAAAAGGGCTTCATTACACCCATCTAACTAAAAAAGATTGTCCATTTACGCGACAAACATTAAGCTTGATAAGTCATCAAACTTCTAATCATACAAAACACACACATCCCGGAAGGTGTATCAAACAAAAGTAAACTAGTGAGAGAAGAAAGTTGAGTTAATTAATAACTCATGTCGACCATGGAGATGTCGGCGTAGACGATGATGAAAATGACGAGAATGAGGATGTTGGAGATGGCCACAGCTGCGCGTTCTTCACCTTGGAGACACTCGCCAGTACACCTAATGGTGTCACGTCTCCGATGATTGTCACCTTCTTTGTCTCCCTGTCTATGCTGAATGATGTCACTCCTACATAGAATTAGGCAAATATTTTGCTTTCAATATAAATTTTGATGCACTTAATTAAGTAATGGAGAAACTATAGTCCCACAAACCGATCATGCGTTAATACAAGATTGCACATGGAATATATATATTACAAGGATCAAAGTTTAATGTTTAGATGCTCAAAAGTTTGGGAATTATTATTAATACTACGACTATTATTATCATGATTTGGCTAATCATATCCCAGGCCTCAAATTTTGAGGCCCCAAAATATATGTAATTACCAGAACTCACCTTCCATTTTTGAAATATGTTTTCTGACTTTTCCTTCGCAGGCCTTGCAGTGCAATGACACCCTCAAAACCACAACCTGTGTAAGATTTCAAAAGACAAATTATCTTCATCATTATACAACTTAAATAAGTTGCGTAACAACCCAAATTTTTAATCTTCGAATGAATAAGCCTCCTTTTTATATTCTTTCGAGCAAAAAAAAAACACAAAACAAAAAATAAAAATACCTGGTCCCGGGAGCGAACCGAGGTAGACGACCTAAGAGCAGGAGAATCGTCCTTGTTCATGTGCTTGGGCTTAGCAGCAAGCTGAGATGGAGCCATTGCTGGGATTCTATCAGACTCAGATACCCAGTCGATGAAGGGCGCGTCACCGAGAAGATATCTTGTGGATGAACCGGTGGGATGACTGTATAGGTCGTTAACTTGAACGGAGCTTTTTCTACGTATGTCACTGTTTTGCTTATCTGCTGAACTCTTTCTGTGCTTCTCGTAATAAGGCTTAGGATTGATGGGAAATTGGGATGAACAAGGGACGTGAGGTTGGCTTTTCCTTCGATCATGGGCGTAACTTTTGGGGCCTCGGCGTAACATAGAACTAGAACGATGTTCCATGCTAGAGGTTACGGCTGTGGAAGCAGGGGAAGAACAAAACAGATCCATTCCTTTCATGGTACTGATTGGATGTGGTGGTTTATTTGCTTGATGGCTATAGTTATAGACTAGAGAGAACAAGTTGGAAGCAATGGCTTTTTATGCAGTAGCTGAAGCCAGTGCTGAGGGAGTAAACAGAAAGATCTTCCTAATGGGGGAGGGAAAAGAGAGAAAATGCACTAGGTCCCACTGGAAAGTACTGGGTAATGATGCCTTGGAAGATATGTGATTAATCTGGATCTTCAAAGTTGTATTTTATCTTTCTTCTTCTCTGTTCTCCTTATTATTTTTTCAATGTTTGGGATTAAGAAGTTGTGCTTTTCTTTGCTGTGACATGATTACTACCACTAGTTGTGGAACTAACAAAGCTTAGGGATAACAACTGCCTTCTATTATTGACAAATCATTGTTATACATTGGTCTCTGTTCTAGAATTTGGTGGGCTCCTTATTTCTTTTTCTTTGTATAAGTGCTTTTCATGTTTTGGATGCAGTGGGTAGTTTTCCATTTTTTTTTCTGGGCAGTGGATGTGGATGGTTAGAAATCAATCACATTGGTTGGTACATTTTCAGCCTACTTAGTAGCTACTAATTTGTTATTTGTTATCTTTTAGCTCCTAACTAAAGAATATTATAATTGATTTAGTAGTAATGCGCTCACTTGCATAGATAATCTGCTCATTAAATTACTTTGGAGATTCAAGATTTCAGCAATGAAAGTGGGACTCGTTTGTTATTCTTTTTTTTTTTTCTTGCTACTGTGACTCGTTTAAGATTCAATTCTGAAATTTGAGAACCTAAGAGACATAATGTTTTGGACATATATTGTTCCATAGCAGAATACCCAATCCACAATATATTTTTTTCTCAATAACCTCTCGAAAATACCATTATAGTGCATTCAAACACAAACAAACTGGTAAGCTTTTGGTCTCCGAAAGACAAATTAAGTTCCTAGTTCCATTTCCTTTTTCCTGACTCTCTAACATCCCGGTGTCCATTTCTTACATGCACGTTAGGTTTTGAAGTTGCAGTCATAATTCTAAATAAAATAATAGTTGTCCATTTTTGAACTTTGAGCACTAAGGAATATTTTGCCAGAATTTGGGGATTGCTTGATGAGAGAGGACAAATAATATAGGTCAAAGGTCGGTTATGGCGGACTACGCAAGTTTCAAACAAAATGAAAAGAAACAAAAAGAAAAGTTAGGAAAATTATGAACTTGATGCAGGAGTAAATTAAGTACTTAAAAGCAAAATGATGATTATAATTATAGAGCATGCAATCATTAAATATATCAATGCACCATGGATCCCCTATTGTCTAACCAAAGTTGAAACAGCTGACTGCTATGTTACCCTAAAATAATTGAATATTTCAGGGAAAAAAATTCATTTATTCATGTCAACTAAATATCTGATATTGTTTAGCCTCTCCCTCTTTTTGTCTCTCATTCTTTTTACAATACGTACAAATTGATTAAATTTTCTTTTAACAAACATAAGAAAAGAAACAGCCACGAATTGATCATGCACATATATTTTCTTTTGGTGTAGATTTTTTTGTCTTTTAATTGTGATTTTTCCATCTTCTTACAGAATTAATCCCATTTTATTTTTTTCTCTTTCATACATACATATTGTAACTATGAAAGAAACCTGAGGCGTTTTTCATGGACCATATCATGGTGGGTCCAACGCCAAACGCCCTTCCAAATAATTTTCTTTGAGATGATACTAAAGTTTGATATTTACAAGTACACTCAACAAGTGTATTGTGATTTGGTCTAACAATCATGTTACATACAACTAACTACTCTAAACTTTTTTTCACTCTTTTTGATATTTTGATAGAAAATAAAGGGGTCGTTCAGACACTGATGATGGATATACCATGTGTGTCATGATAATTGCAGGATTTAGTGAGTCACTTGGCACAAAATAACTATAAACTTTATTAACTGTCGTTGATATTCTGATTGAAAATAAGGGTTCAGGCATTGATGATAGATACACCATGCGTGTCTTGATAAATGAAGGGTTTAGTCACTTGGCACATACCCATCAGTATCAGTAGGTCAACAGTTAAAACCAAATCAATGACAATCCGGTTCCAATTATTATTCACTAACTCAAATGCTTGCAGATGCATCAAACTTCGCCCTTTATGGTTCTTCTTACTCTGCGTGGCCCATCATATCAACACATCAGTTCCCTGTTTCTGATCTTTATTTCACTCTCATCAGGCTTGTGCAGAAGTAATTTTATTCACCCACTGAAATCAAGCAAGCTCTGTCAAGGCTGTGATTCTTTTGAACAAGAAAACAACACGCGAAAGTACTGTGGGTAACGCACAAGTGCACATGGATTCTCATCAATTTCTGTGAGGATGCAAAACGAAGTGCACCCTGTGTCTCTCTGAAGTCTTTCTTTACCAGCATCGATCGCTTTAAGGCCTGGCCTCTATCCGATTCCTATCCTTATTTAAATATATAGCTTTCGCTGTGCAAGGCTGTGGGTCTCCTTCAGGGATTCAGACCGAGTTATATATATATATATATATATATATATATATATATATATAGATGTATATGTATATTATCACACGTTTAAAGATGTGGGTCTTTCATCAGTGCAAGGATTAAGGCTTTGGATCAGTGCAAGGATTAAGGCTTTGGGACCTTTTCCAACACTGTCCTTAAATTTCTCTCCTCTTCCCTTCCCTTTTCCTCTGTATCTCTCTCTTTATATTCCTTGTTTCTATTTATGTTCACTTGTTTAAGTCTCTCGCATAGTATAAATTTATCAAGCTCATGGACCACACACATCTCCGATGTTTCTTTAATAATTTGTGCAGGAAAGTGCAGAAAAGAAACTGAACCTGCCTTTAAGTTTCACGGTTTAGATATGGATTATGGCGCCCTCACTGGTCAAATAGACAAATACCAATACTCGTAGGTATTAGATAATTAATACATGGAATTGTAGAGGACACATGGGGCTACATTCAGGTGATCTTTATCTGGATATGCCAAATCGCATAGCTCACAATTGACATTTGCAACAATAATTCTCTCTCTCTTTAGGATTTTTAAATTTTCCTGCCATGTGAAACGTGAAATATAGGACTGGCATAAGAGTGCTAAATGCTGGCAGCGTACAGCATCTAAGTGGACACCTTCATGTCCTTTCTCCTGTTTCTTCTTTGCAACTGAACCTTAATTACAAAACCTCAATAATCTTCAATGTTCACCTTTGCTCTCTTGCAAAAATAAACACAATCTTCAATCTCTGCTTTAAAGGATAGAGTTAAAACTTAAAACCAAAGTAATAACGAGAATCACTTTAACCTAATTATTCTTGGCCGTCATTGCAAGATATTCTTATTCCCCCGTGTAAAGTTTTACTTCCACGGTCACCTTTTATCTGTGCATGTTTATATACTAGCCAGTGTTTTGCGATATCTTATCCAAGAATTCTAAGTCTCAGCATCAATTACTAGCATCTCAATCTCATATGGATACTATAAAATATTTTGAATCTTTATCAATGGCTCCGCAAAGGAATGCCTCTGCTCTGCTGCATCCAATTTGTGCAACATTCAGAATCAACGACCCCAACTTTTTAATAGGTGTTTCACAAGAATATCATGTTTGTCTCGATCATGCCAAGTTAAAGCGTTGTGCTGAGCAGTATCATAGGCGCAGGTAGCGCAACTTTTTTTTACTTATTACTACAAAGGCGGAGGAGAGGTTCCTTTTTCTTTGGATATTTTCATGCTGCTTGCTCAGCTTAAACTCCCTACATGGATTAGAGCGTATAAAAAAAAAATTAAAAAATTGGGTAAGAACAAAAAAAAAAATGAAGCAAACACCTTTTGACAATGGACACCAAAAGGATGATTTTTCGGTGAGATTGGGGCGAACCCTATTGCTTTACTAAAGATACGGTCCATAGATGGGATATGATCATATGAGTGATCGTGGGTACGTAGGTAAATCTGTTGTAAGTGACACATTTGGCTGAGGCCGACTATCTTCTTGTGTCCGAAAGTGAAGACCAAATATTTTTAATTTATTGGAATAGAACCTAACACCTCTATCTCAATTTCATTCTCTCCTTGAAATATATTTAACTAGTTGAAGACTAGAAATTTGTTTATTGTCAAGAGAGACCAACCTAACCCTTCTTTGGATCAATGTTGCATATAACGACAACAAATATGGCATGCATTCTGAATACTCATATCTTTTTTTTCTAAAAGAAAATGAGTTGTTTTTGGCTAGTTATAAGAAAATAAAATAAAATGAAGCTCAGGACATTAAAGTTCGTTTTTACTCTATCGCCTAAGTTTCCTTTACAGCAGTAATATTTGGTCACCAAACTTTATCTTTCTAATGATTCATTATTAAAAGCATAAGTTATCCAATTAACCAATTTTTTTTCACACACACACACACACACACATATATATATATATATATATATATATATCTTCAAGATTATTTTTTTTTTGGGTTGAAGAAGACTTGAAGAGTTAAAGAATAACCTTTGTCCCACACTAATATTTTTACATCTATTATTACACCACTTTATTTGAAAAAAGAAAGATAATATATTTTTTTATTTTATTACTAAAAAAAATATAAAAAAAATGTAATACAAATCATATGCAAATAACATGAATGAAAGTAGAATGGCCAGAATTCCTGGTCATGTTGTGGCTTTTTATATAAACTGCGAACCCAAAAGAAACACTTGATATCTGTCTTCTATCACCCACAACTGAAATTGGTGAATCATTCAAGGTTGCCATTTTCTCTTTCCCAATCAGGAATTCCTCCGTAACCACTTAATTTACTTGGACTTTCTTTTAAGGCTCAAAACAAAACTTAAGGAGAGGCCAACTATTTTGTCTTGTGTAGGAGACCAGTCCACAAATTGAGCCCACAGGAAAGACGATAAAGGCCCAGAAGAAAAAGACATTTAGCTCTTCTCCCAGATTAGGGTTTTGGGAAGGAAACAGAGCAGAGCAATCAGCTTGACTTAGGGTTTCACTTTCTGTCGTCCCCAAGCAATGGGTAAGAAGAGACGACTACTACTGCATATGCTTCTAAAACCTAATTTTTCTTCAATTGGATTCTGATTTTCCTTTTTTTCTATTTTGTTGAATCTGGGTTATTTCATTTGTGAATGTAAAAAGCGAGAATCAAGGTCCACGAGCTCAGGAACAAAACAAAAGCTGAGCTTCTGAACCAATTGAAGGATCTCAAAGCAGAACTTGCTCTCCTTCGCGTCGCTAAGGTCACTGGCGGAGCCCCAAACAAGCTCTCAAAGATGTGCGCTCTCTCCCTCTTGTAATCAATTCTAATCGGAAAGTTAGATAGGATTGGAGTGGTTTACGAATTTGATTGCGTTTCTTGTGTGGATGCAGAAAAGTGGTTCGGCTTTCGATAGCGCAGGTGTTGACGGTGATTTCCCAGAAGCAGAAGGCGGTATTGAGGGAGGCTTACAAGAAGAAGAAGTACCTGCCTTTGGATCTGCGTCCCAAGAAGACCAGAGCTATCCGAAGGCGCCTCACCAAGCACCAGGTACCTTTCATTACCCTCTCTTCCGTTATCTTAAAAAAAAATTCTTTTTTTTACATGAATTTGGGGAAGCTGATGTTATTGCTTAGTCTGAGTTCCAAACATTATGGGTATGCTTGGTACGGGTGAAAATAGAAGGAGTGGAGGGGAATGAGGTGTAGGGAGGTAATGTGTCTAGACAATGATGAATAGTTAATACATTATCAATTTTCTGCCCCATTTCAATTCCTTCCAAGGGTTCCATAGATCTTTCTTGGCTATGATTTGGTTAGATTTAGTTAAACTGCTGAATAGATATTGATTTTGAACTTTTCTGAATGACAACGTGTTGGATGAAAGCTTCTCTTGTTTTCAACTAACTCAGAAGTGTATTATTTTTATGGAAGGTGTGGGATTAGCATGCACTTTTATGTCATAAACTGGAGAGATGGTCATTTTATTCAAAAACTGTGGCAACCCAATGATTAAGCTTGCTTTCCTTCTAACTGGCAGGATGCGGGCTTCAACATTTTTCTACAAAGTTAAATGACAACTTATGTTGACTCTTTTTTTTTTTTTCTTTCTTTATGATTATATGCCTGAACTTCACACATTGACCTAAAGTTTAGAAAAATGATGTTTTACTGGAAACCTGGTCATGACACTTCAGAATTTAGATATCATCAATCTTCCCAAATAACATTGCTCTTTTTTTTTTTTCTATTTACATTTTTTTGTAAATATCTTAGATACCGGTGCATTCACTTTCACTAGGGTAGGGAACTTGATTGGAGATTTTCACTGCAATCACATGATTATCACTTTCCCATTATTGGAGCAGGAGATGATACAACTGCCTGTTGTTGAGGACTTTGGCTTGAAAATTACTTGCTGATGTTTCAAACTCGTGCTACTTTATGGATTGTCTATTATGTTGGTGTGATCTATAGAGTGTGAACAGTGAAATACTATTTAAGCTCCTGTACCTGTTTTTGAATTGTGGGACATTCTTTGTTGGTGGATGTTGTCTTGGGAACCCTCTTTTCAAGAATAACTTCATGAGTTGACTAACTGAATGTCATTGATATTTCTAGGCATATATAGATTTCCTACTTAACATGGCTGAATGAATTTGCTTTGTATTTCTTACAGGCATCTTTGAAGACAGAGCGTGAGAAGAAGAAGGAAATGTACTTCCCAATGAGAAAATATGCAGTTAAGGTGTAATGTTGGATCCAAGTTTAGATGATATTTTTGGCGTCACTTTCTATTTGTTATTGGACATACTTTTAAAATTTTTTCTGGCTGCTCAGGTTTTATTTTACTTCTTTTCTAGTTTAATTAATCATCATGAAACATAATTATAAGTTAGCTTGTTTACTCTGGTTTTTCGTTATTTATGAAGCTTTCAATTTCTTGCATGATAAAGGAAAGAGATATTCTTTTGTATACGTGCCTACATGATACACCATTTATTTCTGAACTGGACCTATTGAAACAAGAATTTAGTTTGACAAATAATAGTGGGACTGAAATCGAAAATACCTAATTAATGGTACATTTTTTGTGGTCCAGTGTACAAACGCAATCATCCATAATATCTTTCTATGAATGTTCCTTAAGAAAATTACAGTAACATGTTTGAAAACGATTATTTTTTTTTTAAAAGGTTTTTTTAATATGAATTTTATTATTTTAAATATAAAGTAAGTTAATCTAACCACAAGTTTGATTGAGAATCTTCTCTCCTTGTTGAAGCAAATTGCTGACATGACAAATTTGACTTGGACTAACAAATTGCCAACATAGCCTGTGCTGGCTATCTGGCTTACTCTCTGAATTAGAGCAACAGGATACGGGTATCCAATAATTTATCTCATTAAGTTGTATTGAAAGACTTAAATTAACCTTTTTAGACTAATTGTTACTTAAAATGGATGGACATTTGTTGTAAAATGACATTGGAAAAGACTTTAAAAGGGAAATAGTTCCAGTACTTTATTTTTTATTTTTTTGGTAAACAAATAGTTCCAGTTTTTTTTTTGGGGGGGGGGGTCAACAAAATAGTTCCAGAACTGAACGGTCTTCACCTTAAAAAGTTCATGGATTGGGCTACATGTATTAAGACTTTTAGCCCTGTGCACATGGACTCATTTGCCAACAGGTATTCCCAATTTTCCCAGCTTCAACTGACTCATTCTTGGTCTACTGTCCAACCAGGCTCAGTCAGCTCAATTATAATTTGATCCGATACAAAATGAGCTAACCCAGAAGCCGACATAACATATGTGACGAAGGGTAGTGGGCCAGCCTGAATTAAGTTGGGCTTGAGGACTGGCCCAGCATGAATTGGGCTAACTTAAAATTGGTCTGGGCCGAGCCGAGTTTGACAGTTCTGGTACTACTGAATAGTAAGGGAATCTCCGGGGAGAGCATCAACTACTGCATTTAGCAATCCTTGGCGTCATATGATTAGTGTTGAAAATGATGAATCAATTTTTAACCCAAAGCGAATACTCTGATATTTGAGTATTGCATATCTCATTTTGGAGGTTTAAGGCTTATCAGTACCTCGTCTTAGAGGTTCAAGACTCAAATGTTGTTGAGATGGCGTAAAGTGAGATTTATGGGAAGAGAATCGGTTATTCCCATATTTTGTTGCCGGCTGGCCAAAAATATTGTGAAGGAGTTGTGAATGGGCAATAAAATATGATTTTTAATGTCTTATTTTCAACTTGGTTCATGTAATTATTATGAGAAAGTTGGGTTACAGAATATGCCAAATACTCCACAAATGCATTGGGTTTTGACTAAAGACACATGAGTTGCGGTCGGAAACATCAAACCACGCCTACGTAAGCCGATGGATATTTCTGGGTGCTGAAAATTCTCCAGCCATCCATTGCAGACATGGCTAACAGTCAAACGTCTTTGTTCATTTCGCACCTCATAAGTTTCTTGACGTGTTGTTTTCTTTAGCCTCTTCCCTTCTCATTGTATTTAACACACCCTTTTTTTTTTGAAGCATATTTAACACACGTTTGATCCCCCCTTTTGAACCCCTCAGGATTTCCACTCCCTGGTTCTCACACATGGGATAATGATTGGAGTACATGATACTTAGCTAATGTAAAAGATTTGACTTATTAAGAACAAATTACGATGAGATCTAATTTGATCTGTTGCTGTTTTTTCCCTCCGTTCACTTTGATTTATTATTTAAGATAATTATACAATAAATACAAAAGTTATTTAATTTTATTAATTATAAAGAAATATAGTTTAATATAATTAAATTGTAATTTTTTATTTTATTAATATATTTTATTTACTCCTTCAATTTTTTTTATTAAAATCAAAATGTAAGGATAAAATTATCAAAAATAATTGATATTTCTTTAATATTATTAAATACTAAATATTTTAAAAAAAATTTCTTACACAAGAAATAAAAATGAATGAAATACAAACCCATGAAATTGTTGGAAATGGAACCATGGCCTTGTGAGGGAGTTGCAAATGACCCAAGGCATATGCTTGTGTTTCAAGCAGTCTTCTGAAAATCAGGTTGAAATTATGAGATTCGAATTTGGACCTAAAGTTAGAGTTCAGCGAGTCAAACCACCGAGCCAACAAAGTCTTTCACCTGCATTGTTCCTTCCCTTTTTTATATACTATGAAAAAATGCTTAACATCTTACTATTAACAATTGGTATTGAGTTTAATATATATATATTCAATTGTATTTTTATTTTCTAAATAATAATATATGTGTATACTTAAGTTACAAATTAAGTAAATAATTTTTAAGTCTTACTAAATTTATATACACCAATGTTTCATTAAATTAAAAACATATTAAATAGAAATAAGTAAATTTATTATAAAATATATTTATCAACATACAATAATTTGAACACTTAATAAATCTTTAAGACATGAAAAATATGAAAATAAAATAAAATAAATTTTCATAAATTAAGTATATATTAAAAATAATATAAATAGTAAATGAATAATATATTTATAAAATATATAAAATGTGCAAGAGTGTGTATAAATAAATATATATATATATATATATATAATTTTTAATTAACATATATATTAAAATTTTAATATATATAAATATAAATATATATTTAATTATATACTAATTTGATTACAATTTAATTATGATTGAATTATTAAACTATAAATCAATTCATTTACTAATTCAAAGGTTCTATTTTGAGAACTTTGATTCCGAGTACAATGCCTTGTGATTTATCCTCAAATTTAACGCTGACTTAATTTGGTAATTGTAGTATTTATAACAACAAAAGCCTACTGGTTGACAGCTGCATAGAGAGAGACTCTTCCAGAAGGTGTGCCCAACAACAATGAGCAGATATACAGAAATAGAATGAAGCCTGGGATTATTAGTTAAGCTGCGCATTGTCAATTATAGTTCAACACGCGGCCGTCGCTGTTACCCGCCCAACGCCAACAAAGTTAATTACGGAGAGAAAAATAGCGCGTGGATGAGTTTAGTCTTTTCTCTTTGGATGGCATATGGTCAAATACTGTGTTCAGTTTCGCTTTTACTTTTCAGTTTTCCCCCAAAAAAGGAAAATGATGGGAGTGAGTTGTTAATGCTATTGCTAGGAACGTAACTCTTACCTGTTCGTATTCATTTCATCGTCCGGAATGTATAGTTAGCCAGTTAGGCCTATTAAATTGCATTGTTGAACCATGAGCTGCTACTTTGGGGCGGCAACTGGATTAATATTTAAATTTAAAAAATTAATAACTTTTTAATAGATCATAAATATATTATTATTTTATTTTTTATTCATTTATTAATAATTAAATTTAAAATCTATTCACTGTATCCATTTGCCACACCTCTACTATCACTTGTATTGCATTTTCAATTAAGTTACAAATTCAATTTATGTTAAAGTTTTAAAACTTACGTTGTATCTTAGTAAGCTAAAAAAATTTGTATATATATATATATATATAGTATTTTACAAAAGAATTATGTAAGAATTTATATGATATTATAGGGATTTATATATGTAATGAGTAACTTTACTAAATCAGTAACTTTTATCATATAAATTACAATTTTGTTTTCCAATAAAAAATATAAAATTTATATAATTTTTATATGGAATTTATAAGAATTTATTACAAATAACAAGACTTTATGATTTCTTATAAAATATTAGCAATGTCCTATCTATGATATACAATTTACTCTAGAAGCCCAAAATCCCAACATCCTGAAAAGGAAAATTATACTTTTAGGAAGGGACCCCACTTTTTATACGTCTGAAGTCCAAAAAAAAAAAACAACAAAAAGCAAAAGGGAAATTTCATGCAAAACGGGAATGTCATGATCATGAGTCGTAGGCTGACAGAAGCGCCCCCGCGGAACGTACCCAATTATCACTCACCGAAGAAGAAAACGTATGCCATGATCATATGAGCCCAATAATTAAGAATTCTAAGACGTGATGAGTTATAGATGATTGACAAAAGGCCCTCGAAGTAACTTGCCAATGGCCAATTTTATTTCCTCGTCTCATGAAATGAAATGAAACAATACGCTATACATCATTTCAAACGTGAACTTCATCATTCAAACGATACAACACGTCAAACAAACGCCAGAAAGAAAAAAAAAACATATTAAAGTTT
Organism: Castanospermum australe; assembly: GCA_019955255.1. Lineage (NCBI taxonomy): Eukaryota > Viridiplantae > Streptophyta > Magnoliopsida > Fabales > Fabaceae > Castanospermum > Castanospermum australe. Next base: position 1,097,655 of record NSJW01000034.1, read on the forward strand.
AAATTATAAATAATGAATTATATAACTCCTCACGTAAATACTTATATAATATTTTTTGCATTCATTTTTTTTTAATAAAATAATCACGTAATAAAAAAGAATTCAAATCTTAATTCCCTACGTAATGATCATGTTGTCGATATATGATATCTCATCGTATCCTCTTATATCAACTCATTGATTTTAATTATTATTTTCACCCACATAATTAATCAACTATTTTACATCATGCAGCGGGGTCCTCAAAAATAAGTTTCATGACTTATGAGTTAGGTGCTTCGTCACTTATAGGTTATTGCTTATCCAAGCAATTGACGAACATAACCAAGGCCTTTAAGACTTTAACAAAATTATAACAATAAGCCACTAGCTCATACAAATATATTTAAGAGAGAGAGAGAGAGAGAGAGAAAACTAGAAATTAGCATATATATATATTTAAACAAGATAATTATAATTATTTACGTGTACACATAAAAATTTAGTATTGAAAATTTTATAATATGTTCACACACTGCATAATATAGAAGTAACCTAAAAAGTAAGCAACGTTTCATTATCTTAAGACCGTTACACAAGATGAGTAATTTTTTATTTTTTTAATATTATAATTATTGAATTTCATATAATAGACGCTAGTGATTTATGTCAAAGTCATTCGTAATACTATTCGTTTCGTAAAAAATAGCATTACTGTTTCCATGTTGTGTGTGACCAGTCCATCCCAATATCATACTTTCAAGTTCTTGAGGTCATAAATAAAAATTTTATGCCGAAACAAATTCCAAAGATTAGGGATAGTAACCTACCTAGGTGGAAACATAATAAACTAATTATTAAACGATGGATCCATACATGGGCAATTTCATTAAAAATATTGAACCAAACTATTTTGCACACATTTTTCAACTTGTATTCAATTTGCAGTATCCTGCACCTACCTTTATTGACCCCCTCCCCCTCTCCTCTGTGGATTATTTGACAAGTGTTACTCTGGTCGCTCCAACTGATATGCGACGAGTGGAACTTTCTTCACACTTCGATTCTGTATTTCTTAATTACGAGACTGCATAATTGGTTCAAATTAGCCTTTTATTTTATTATAGTAGTGAATTGACAATAATGATTAATTAATCATCGTCACTATTTTCATGAATCCAGAGGATCTGTTTAATAAGATAATTAACAGCATGCATGTATATATACTCGATGAGGAGAGACTAGGTTATAAGATGAACTTTATTTCTGGTCTTCAAGAGTACTGACACCAAATGCATGCATTAATTAACGAGAAGACCAAGTCATCGTCAAACGCCCCCAAAACCCAAATTCACCTTTAATCCTTTATCGCTTATTGCAGGATTAATGTACGCGTTGCATTATACGTAACATGCAACAGTTATCAATTTTTACTTAAGGCGAGTTTAATTATCGCGTCAAGCCCTAATCAAAAGGTTGAAAGGAGAACGTCAATTTAGAGGAGCATCATTTTTAACTCAACACTAGTTCAAAGATGGGTTAATTATTATATAGTCGGAGACTCGGAAAACTCTACCACCAATTGAAAGAACCGTAACCTGATTTTTAAACTTTCAAATTCAATGTATCATTTCCCTATCAGAATTTTCAACATTTTATTCGGCCAAGTTGAAAGTGAATTTTAAAATCGAAGGTTATATATAATTTTGGGGAAGTTACGTTAATTAATGTCTCATCTATTTAAATATTAGAGCTGAAGTTGTTAATTCCAAGTCAACGAAAATATGAGGGATGGCCAAAATAAAGTGATATAAAAAAAGGTTTCAATTTTTACTTATTATTACTTATTAGAAGGTAACAGAAAATACTTTTAACTTATTTTTATGTCAGAGTTGTTGCCCTCTCCAGATCAAGTGGGTCGGGAACACAATGATTTTGTAGATTCAAAAAGAATTTCTTAAATTCAAGACATCATTTTATGGTATAAGCTATTTGCATCCCTATTATTTTCAGTAATTAAGTAAAGCTTCGTGCACCTGTTGTTTGTATTCTCTTTCTGCGAGAAATTCTTACTTATTTTGAGAATGATATTCATAAAAGATCTTAAAAATTTAAATTTAAATTTATTATTTAAAATTATAAATATAATTCAACAATTGAATAATTATAAAATATTATTTGTCACATATATTTATTAAATAAGTGTTATTAAATTAAAATTACATAAAAATTTCTCGTTTCCGAGAATGTTTTCCCAATTTTGTTGGGGATTTAGAAAACAATTTGAAAGGCAATTTCAATTTGACTTCCAACCTTTTTCAATTCCGGTTTTCGATATCCTCATCCTCCCAACAAGTTTTGAATAGAAAAGAAAAGAAAACACTACGTTTTGACTTTTCCTAATTCTACCGCGTATAGACAATACTACGCAGTCACCCAGCTCACGACGATACTCTTCCTGATTCCCCACGGGCCAGAGTCAACCGTTTTTTTGGAGTCTCGTTGTGTCTATAAATACCTCCCTCTCTTCTCACAAGTCACACCCTAAACCGCTACAAAGTGCAAACAAGTTATCTTCTCTTGTCTTCTCAGCCTGAAAACGGAGATTGAAAACAACTGAAACCAACACCCACACAAAAGGCATGCATTAAGGAACCCAAAAATGCCAAGAAAAGGAATGAGAAGCGTCTTCTTCAGACCTTCACCACAATCACCCTCACCTTCCGCATCATCAGTGCCACCTTCTTCTCCTCGCCGGTCTTTCTCGGACTCGTTAATGGAAGAGAAGATTGAAACTGCTGAGTCCCTCATAACGAAATGGGACTCTAATACTACAGACCAATCTTCCTACGCCAAAATCACCCCCCTTTTCAGCGGCACCCGCCGGGAAGCCAAACAGTACCTTCACGCTGTCAAAGGCTTGCAATCTGCTATGCAGTACTTCATCGCACAGGATTCCACCTCCCAGAAGCTCGTGCGAGCTCAATTACTGATGCAACTCTCCATGAAGAAGCTCGAGCAGGAGTTCTATCAGATATTAGCCGCCAACAGAGACCACTTGGACCCCGAGTCCGTCTCGAGCCGCTCGTCGACTGACCAGAGGAGTAGCGTCTCCGATTACGACGAGGCATTCACCGACGACGAGTTTCGTGTCGCCAGCGATTCCATCTCCGAGACAGAGAGGGTGTCCATGGTTGCCATGGCGGATTTAAAAGCCATTGCGGACTGCATGATTTCGTCTGGCTATGGCAAAGAGTGCGTCAAGATTTTCACCGTTTTGAGAAAATCCATTGTGGATGAGGCACTGTACCATCTAGGAGTGGAGAGGTTGAGCTACTCTCAGATCCAGAAGATGGACTGGGAGGTGCTTGAGTTGAAGATTAAGTTCTGGCTGAATGCCGTCAAAGTTGCCGTCGGTACTCTGTTCTACGGCGAGAGAATTCTCTGTGATCACATCTTCGGGGCTTCGGAGAAGAGGATCGCAGAGTCCTGCTTCGCTGAGATCTCCAGAGAGGGTGCTACTTTTCTGTTTGGATTCCCGGAAATGGTGGCCAAGTGCAAGAAAACTCCCGAGAAAATGTTCAGGACTCTGGACTTGTACGAAGCGATCTCCGACAACTGGCCCCAGATTGAGTCCATCTTCTCGTTCGAAGCAACCTCCGCCGTCCGGTCACAGGCCGTCGCCTCCCAGGTTAAACTCGGCGAGGCCGTTCGGGCGATGCTCTCCGACTTCGAATCGGCCATTCAGAAGGACTCCTCCAAGACGCCATTGCCGGGCGGTGGGGTTCACCCGCTCACCCGCTACGTCATGAACTACATCGCATTCCTCGCCGATTACAGTGGTATACTCGCCGACATTGTCGCCGATTCGCCTCAGTCTCCGATACCGGAGTCTTACTATCGCAGTCCAGAACGCGAGGATAATCGGTCGTCGGATGTATCGGCACGCCTCGCGTGGCTGATACTCGTCGTCCTCTGCAAACTCGAAGGCAAAGCGGAGTTCTACAAGGACGTGGCGCTTTCTTACCTGTTCCTCGCCAATAACCTCCAATACGTCGTCGCAAAGGTCCGCAAAACGAACCTTGCATTGCTTCTAGGCGAGGATTGGTTGGCGATGCACGAATTGAAGGTCAAAGAGTACGTGTCCAAGTATGAAAGCGTCGGTTGGAGCACGGTGTTGTCGTCGCTGCCCGAAAGTCCGACCGCGGAGCAAGCCAGGGTCTGCTTCAAAAGTTTCAACGCCACGTTCCGCGAAGCATGCAAGAAACAGTCCTCCTGGACCGTATCCGACCCGAAACTGCGAGATGAAATCAAAGTCTCAATAGCTTCGAAGCTGGTGCCCAAGTACAGGGAATTCTACGAGAAGAATCGGGTCGGGTCGGAGTCGGTTCTCAGATTTTCACCCGACGATTTGGAAAATTACTTGTCTGACATTTTGCACGGGATCAGAAATTCGGGTAGCGTGTCCTCACATTCTTCGTCTTCTTCGCATCGCTCCAATCGTCGGTGAAGTCGGAGACATCGACGGGCATGGATGACGTCACGGCTCACGTTGTGTTTTATTTTGTCCGTATATGCAAACGACAAGAAAATGACCAGACAGATAGAGTACGATAATTGCAACACAAGAGTATTCAATTCATACGTGTCTACTGTATAGGATTTTGGTTCTATCTTCCACACATGTACAGTGGCAGCGAGCGTAGAGAACTGGTGAATGTAGAGAAATGTTTGAAAATTGTCTTATTTTTATTTTGTTATTTTCTCTTACATACAAGGATTTAACAATTTAAGATAAATCTTTGACTGGAACCTTTATCCCAATATATGGATGATAAGTAAATTAACCTTTTTATCAGTACACTGCATGTGTATAATTATATATATAATATTAAAAAATTAATTTTAATTCAATACGTATACTTTTCTATATTACAGTCTAATATGTCATTAAAAATTTGATCACGACAAAAATTATATAAAAAGTCAAACTATCATTAAAAATTATAGTGAAATAATATTGAAATAATATTTCCCTCCAATTTTTAAAAAAAAATAATCTAAAAAGTTAACTCAATCCTTTATTTAAGTTACTGCAATAGGAACATGATTTAAACCTTTTAAAAAGAAATATATATTTATAATATAATTTATCAAATTTTATCTCAATAATTAAATAAAATATTGAAGATAAATAATATATATATAAAAATTTCTCAAAGGAAATAAGACCTCCGTTTTTTGAGGCGTCTACTATTTCTATATTTGCTTTTTGTCTTGAAATACATAAAGGCGCAAAGAAACATCCTAAGAACTAACACTTTAAGATAGTTCCCGCATCGTCCCTTCGGGGTCATAAAAAAGACAACAGTTCCCGTATCGGACAATAAGTTTGGGTCTAGATGGACCTTTGTAAAGGCAAGGCCTATATATTGCCATCAAATATTCAGGAAAACTTTTGATTTTTTTTTCTTCCCGGCCTTCATGGCCCAACAGTTTACTTTGCACCATTCTTTCTTTGGGGGAGGGGAGAGGGAATTCGAATTCGGATGCAAATGTTTGCATGATAATTAGAATGCCATTTAACTTCTGCCAACTACTTGATATAGTACTACTTAAAGAGGAAAAGAATTTGTACTTAAATCAAATATTGCTCTTTTCCTATTCATTTTGGCCCATGAATTGTTTTTGACTTATTGTGTTTAGGTCTTTTATTAAAACTGCACTCCTTCCTTAATCCCCTCGTTCCATTGTTCAGCTCCATAAATGGGTTAAAGGGTCCTGGCTAGAGGAACTTTTTCATGCCCATTTGGGAGTAATGATTTGGGCTTCCTTAAAAGATTGGCCAATCACTGGGCTAGTAAGTAACAATATTTTGGACCACACCCAAGGTGCATCCGTTGATTCTTTTTTTCTGCAAGTTACTAGGTAGAGTTTTAAGAAGTGGAGTAAATAAGACCCCAAAAACGGACTTTTGGGCGGTATGGTCTTTTGGGCTGTCCAGCCTTTCTTTGGGCTGCTGTTGGGCTTTGTTTTCTCAACACAACTGACTAAAAACAAGAAAAAAATAGGGGTGTAAATGTGTGGAGCCCTCAGTTAATTTCGTTTATATAATAAATGAATTCAATTTAAGCATGATTTGAAATTCATTCATCACACAAGTTAATTATAACAATTTAAATGTTAGGCTGGTCTAATTAGCAGTTCAATTAAAAATACAATAAATATAATTTTGTATATTGTCATTTTATATTATATGAAATAATTTATAATATAATAAAAAATATGTTGGTCAAACAACACCAAAAAAACTGTTGATAAAAAAATACTTTGTATTTATTAATTAAAGAATTGACTATATTCATTAACAGTTGTCCAAATTTAAACTTTTACGGTACCAAAAAAATAAAAATAAACTCTTACATAAAAATATGCAACTTATTATTGAATGAGTTTCTCATGCTTGACTTGTTAGGTTGAATTTATTATATTAAATTACAAGGGGCGGCTCTTAATGACAAAAGTAAAACGACTCCAATAGTCTTGGTCCATGAGATATGAATTGGAGAGCAAACATAACACATTTATATATTCTGACATGCCCTTCCATCAAGGGTTATTGTAAGATTATGCCTACACCAATATTATTAGTCACATCACTCCAACCAAGGTGTAATAAGGTCAAACTCATAATAATATCACAATAAAGTGGACTTATTTTTATTTCTCACGTAAGTTTGCTTTTAGGGCATATTTGATATGATAAAAAAAATAAAAATAAGAGTAAGAATAAAAATGTAAATAGAATGACTATTTTAAAAATAAAAAATTAATATTTTTTTTTATTTTTCTGTCAAACAAAGAATAAAAATATATCATTCTATTTATTTTCTTTTTATCATCTTTAGTCTATTCTATAAAACTCAAATTATCAATAATTAGTAGCAACCTATGATAAGAAAAAATATTGCAACATATAAAATACTAAATTACACATAATTCCTTTGACACATCTCTTTCTTGCCAGATCTGCCAAACTAACGCAATCCATGGACCACCCCTCGTTCTGCAGCTTTCTCATTAAAAGCCAAAAGCGGTACTTTTTCTTCTTCTATCCTTCATGCCACAGCTGTCATCCATACTTACGTGGATTTCTCCTTTTGAATTCATTTATGAGTTTTCTAAAATGTTGTTATTATTAAAAAATACACAAAATAAAATTAAAGTATAAAAAAATAATTTAAATTTTTAAGTTCATTCATTAGGAGTTACACAATTATAATTACACTATTTTTTATATTTAAATATATTTTTAAAAATAAATTATAAAATATTTTTAATTACTTTTAAAGTTTGAACATAATAATTATAAAAAAAATTCTCTTTAGTATTTAAATTTTACTATTTTTAAAATATAAATTTTTTATATTTAAATTTTTTTAAAATAATATAATTATAAAACAGTTATAATTAATTTTAAAACTCAAATATATCTATAAAAAATAAATTGAAATATCAAATTATTATGCAATTAATTATTTAAAATATTAAAATAAAAATGTAATATATTAATCGGGTCCAGTAATACTTCCTACATAATTGTTGGAGTTAATTCATTGTACACGGATGCGTATATACTTCTGTTTTAATTAAAAAAAACAAATTTAAGTGAGTAAAATTAAATTTAAATAAAATTATAGGTGTAGTTGTGGGTATACAGCTGTGAATTATTAATAGACCACCGCATAATAACTCAAACTCAAGTAAGGTACACAGATTGAAATGCATATGTCTTACAGTTTTATATATTAAATGTTAGAGATTTTAATGACTTAAAATTTTGGGTTTGAATTAGTTCTCGATAGTACTATTAGAGTTTTATTAATTAAATAGTTAAAAATTTAATACTCGAAATTCTTATTCTGTTAAATAAATAGTTTTTTTTTATTATATTAAAAGAGATGAAAGGTTACCACATTTTAATTAAGGCACATAACATATTTTAACAAAAATTTATAATTGTGTTCGTGTAGTAAAAATGAACTATACTTTCAGGCATATAACATATCATTACTAATTTTATTTTAAAAAAATTAAATTTATAAAATAATTTAAATAAATTAAATTACAATTCGTATGAATTAAAGATATTAATAAAATTTAATGTATTGGCCCTGCTATGTTCATGATACTGAAACGACGGTTAATTAGTTACATGAAAGAACATGAAGTGATGAAACCAAGGCGAGTATGCAACCTCTACAAACTTGCATCTAACAATTCGGCAATAGCATTAAAAGGCTTTATTCGTCATACTTTTTGGCTTATTGCAAATCTCCATTGCACGAAGGCGAGAAACTATTGAACTGACCAAAGGCCAGAAGCTAGAGATGGCTGCCAGATATGGTCTTACATGTATATGTTTTTTACTAAAAGATTTTGACATAATAAAAACGAATTATATTCTCGAATACGAGAACTGTAGTTTAAATTTTGAGAATTATATTTTAAGAGAAAAATTATATTATTATTATTTTTAATTTAAAAAAATTAAGTATATAGAATAGTTTAAATACGATAAATCTTATAAAAAATATTTTAAATTTATTAAAAAAAATATATTAGTTTCTTCGTATTCACAGCCACAAATAAATAGAGTTATTAGTTGTAAGCATTAAAGATTTGTGCACATAATAGGAAATTCACACGAAGCGGCAAGATCTAGAAGGAAACTTAGATCAGCAATCAGCATCAGACGCGGAATTTGATAAACTCATAAAAGAAGTTTGTTCTTTCACCAATAAAAGAAAGGGCATGGCTTACTGGACTCGACTTTTTTGTGGAAACAAAATATCAACTAACTATTTTTTGATTGGGATCTGTTCACGTTGGTTATAAAGATTGTCTACGTGAACACAGAAAATGAATCAATAGTGACGAAATTGTTGATGCTTTGGAAGGCTTCTGAAGCCGTTTTGAGTTGATTTCGGAGTAGGTGCACTTATAAAGATACTTCGATACCTTTTACCAACAAAGTTTCTTCTTTAAATAAATGGTTCCGATGATCATTCCTCTTTTGATCGTGGAAGGAGTGAGGGGAAAGCGAGGATTGAAGTTGTCTCTCTCTTTAAAAACTATAGCAGTTGGTCGTGTGACGTGCACGTTAAGCACGAATTAATCAGGTCTTGGCAGGATGAACTGGGACATGCTAAGAGACGGGTCACCCGTGTTGGATCCAAGAACCAGATCCGAGAGGGAAGGCCCACTAGGGTTCGGAGAACCGTACGGAACATGATCCATCCTCTCTCTTTATCGATCACGGATCAAAGCGCACATGCATCAGTTGCTAGGCTTTTGTCAAAACTGATCGCTACGATATCGATGCGCGTAGTTTGCCACTTTGCCATCTCTAAAATTCTGTTATATGCGTGTACATTACCAAACTCCCTTTATCATGTGATTGTAAATATGGTGATGATACCAAAGAAGTTCAAAAGGTTAGAAGAAGGGACCATCTCACAATTCTTTATATTTTAAAATTACTTCCGCATGACGAACATATAGTTTACAAGTTGTTAGAATAATTTATATGCGTGTGACAAATAGCTTGGATTTTTAGGATAGATGGTAGGAGGTCAATTCTTATATTTTTTATTTTTTATAATTAGGTTAAATCTTAAGTATAGGATAAATGAGTTTATACAATGTCCACGCTTCAAATTTAAAGGCTCTTGCAATATAAAACTATTCATATGTATCTATCTAATAACTTTCTTTTAGTATACTATATAAAGGATAGATAATATAGTATAATTAATATTATCCACCTTTAGGGTTAGTTTGATATGGAAATAAAAATAGAAGTAAATTTTCATGAGATGAGTTTTCTATACAATCCCATGAAAATTTAACTTAATTTTTATCTCCATACTAAACATATATTCAAAATTTGACTCTTTTAAAATGAGGGGTTCAGTTTAGAGGATAAAGTGAATAGTATTAACTATTAACGAAAAAAATCAAGAAAGTAAATTTTAACAACCTCAAAGTTTGTTATATATATACATGTATTTTGTTATGATTTCAATTATTGATTTTTTTATCAATGATTATAAATTCTCACTTTACTCTCTAAAATGAGGGACTCAATTTAAAGGAGTATAATTCCTACCCGTATATAATATTTGGATAAATTACTGGATAATAACTTATTCAGTTAAAATAATTTTATCTAGTTTTAATTGTATAAGATAAAATAATTTTATCCCTAGTTGTTATAAGGCATAGGTTAAATAAAATTATTTTGATTAAATATTATGCTATTCAGTGTTATGTCAAATATTATATAAAGATAAATAGTATTAATTATACTGTATATTATCTTTTCCTAGTACAATATACCAAATAGGCCAAATATTTGTGTAGTTGGTGTTGGGAAAAATTTTATTTGAATTGATGTGCTAATTTTGGTTAGTAAATTGACTATATCCTGCCATGCGTGTGTCATAATACCAAGGTTTTGAAAACTGAACCGGTCATTGAATCAGTCGAGGTACTGATTCAAGATTTAACGGTCGAACCGTAGTCGAGTCGGAATATAATTAAATATATATTTTTATATATATATATATTATTTATATATTAATAAAATAAATAAAAAATTATAAAAATATAATATAAATCAATAAATAAATTATTTAAAACATAAAAATGTATTACATAAAGCACTGTACTAATTACCAAAACAAAACGAGAAAATTTAAACTGTCTTAACCTTATCAGTGAGTAGCCTTGGATAAGGCAGAGAAGAAAATATAATGTTAGGATACGAAATGTAGATGTGGATAAGATTATTGAGATAATGAGATCATCATTCCTCATCCCTTCCTTTCCTTCCAATCCAAACGAAAATTTTACTATCTCACTCTGACTCAACAGTTACGACGCGCCAACTCCCCCAACACGCTTCGTTCCTTCCTTTTTCTCCAACAACAATTTCAAAACCCACTTTTATTTTATTTAATTATTTTATTAATTAATTAGCCCAAAATTCCAAGGGAAGTAGAGTCCCTTATCTTATCTTTAACAAGCCTTGATCTGCGCTGAAGACAGATTCTTTTTATCGGTTGAGGGCCCGCTCACCACTCTGGTTTGATAAGCGAGCCCTGATCCGGCCATTGCTTCAAATCAGAAAGGTAGCAACCATTCGCGCTCACCTCGATCGCGCTCACTGCTGGACCGGTGGATGGATGTGAGAAGCCTCCTAACCTAATATGTATCGTCCGCAGGTTTGGAAGGTGGCTCTTCGAGGACTGAACTGGTAACAGGAACGATGAGTCTGACTCTCCCCTTTGAGTGAATCGATTAAACTGGACCTATTGTCCGGTCGGCGGGTCAATCATCATCGTTTTTCCAGAAAAAAGGTAGTCCCACTCTGAATGTGACTAGCAGGAATGGTCTCATCGGGCAAGTTGGGAACCAGCACCAGTCAAGCAGAGCCGATTCGATCCGATCCAGCATTCTGATGACACCAGCCTGCCACCCCGAACAAGCGCGCTTCCCCGGCGACAAGACGCGACCTGAACGACTCGACTGTGTTATCCCAAACCCAGCCTGGTACCTTTCCTTTTTCGTCTCATCGCTCCTCTCTCTCTCTCTTCCCCTTTCTCTCTCCTCCAACCGTGATTCTGATCCAACCTACACCCCAATCGCCGTTTTCCGATGGCCGATTTGCGCGATTCTCCCACTCCGTCTGGGAGAAGGCTGATTCGCCGGTACAAACCCGCGACTGATGCGCGCGGCACCGACGCCGTTTTGCTTTTTTGTTTTTGTAAAATCCGGAGCAAAACGACGTCTTTCCGCTTACAGAAATTCCAAAAAAAAAAAGATCAGAACCGAGAAATCGTACCGACCGGCGCCGATTTGACCGATTTCACCGGTTTGAGACCGGTTCATCGGTTTTTGACCGATTTTTGATCCCACCGATTTTGAAAAATAACCCAAATCGGTGAGGGAACCGATTCCCTGTCCTACCGGTTAAACCGGTCGGTCTAATCTGATTTTCAGAACATTACATAATACCAATCTCATATTAAGGACGAGCGCGTAGGAATAAAAATAATAAGGGGATAGAAGTAAAAGGATTGGAGACGTTGACAACATACACCATCTGGTTTCTATAACTTGTAAATACTATTTTCAACTTAAATGAAATTTCAAAATCAGAAAATTGAACGAAAAGGAAATAGTAAAGAGTTCGAACAAATTAGTTTTCAAGCATCTTAATTATTTTTTAATAGGTCTAATCCTCCTAGTGTTCAAAAAATTCGATATATTATTATGGTCTCATAGTTTTAATTTGACAATGTTATTCTTATTAAAATTTAAAATTTACAAATTCAATTTCTCGATGTATTACATTTTGTACACACTAATAAAAATTAGTCACATATTCAAAAACCTCGAGTACCAAATCCGTTTGGGATTGTTTGGTTATAGATTCAAATTTCACCAATGTCATTTTGTCCCTAAATTTAACTTATCTTTTCTATTTCCACACTGGATGGTAGATCTCTTTTATACAAAAATAAAATAAATAATGTTAGCAAATTTGATTAATGTGGTAACGTCTTTGCTACTTTGACTATCCTTTTGCTAATCAATAATGTTATTTATACATTATTTTTATTACATAATTTTTACATTATTTTTTTAGTATAAAATCATAAGAGAAACACATATTTTAACATATTTTTTTTATTTTTTTTCAAATAAAATGATGTAAGTAATGAGATGAACAAAATAGTGTGCAACATACGTTACGGTCAATGTCTGTGGCGTGGCGTACTCGGTACTTCAATTCCGCATAAAAAATGAGTTGTCATATATGTCAAATGCAAACTTTTACTGATATTGTTGAAAGCAGAATTTAAAGAATCAAAATTAATTTTTAAAATTATATATATCAAAAATAAAATTAAGTATTTTTCTAGATTTATTATTAAATATTAATAAATAAAATTAAAACATTAAATTATTAAGAGTCCCATTGTATCTCACGAAAAATAAAGATTAAAAATTTAACAATAAACTTTATATGAAAATTGTATGAAAAAATCATTAATAGATTTTTCATACTCAATTTTAAAGTAATATCAAACTAACTCCTAGTATGAGTTGACATTCATAAGTTTTCTTTATTTTAATCTTAAACTTTGTACTAGCTGCCATCATATATAAAAATTAATTATTACTGCCTACAAATTATTCAATGTCTCATTATTAACCCACATTTTCATTACTTATCCACTCCCAGTTGAATTTATCAACTATACACTCTAAAGTAAGTCCAATTAAATAGAAAACCGAAATGACAACGAATCCCTTGAAAATGATGGTTTGGGATCGCGAGATCTTATATAAACTTATGCATGTGACATATAAATATATTGTCCGTATTGTTCAAATTCAAAGTTTGCATGTGATCTTTAAATATCTTTTATGAGAAATATTATATTTGATCTTTTAAATAATTTTTTAATAATTTTTTCAACATATAATAAAATAAGTATTAAAAAATAAAAATATTTAATATCTTAAAAAATTAAAATGTCTTCAATATTTTCTTTATTTAATAATTGAGAAATTAAAAAAATTATTAAGCTAATGATTTAAACAAATATAAAATTATTCAATTTTTATTTTTAAATTTTGTTAACTCATGTTTTTAAGGCATAATTAAAGAATAAAAATAATATGTATTACTTTTCATTAAATTAATAATCTTAATTACTTAAAAAATATTAAATATGTTTTAGATTTTTAAAACATTAAATATTTTTACTTTTTATTTTGTAATTTTTTTTATTCTTTAACTTATACCTTTAATGTATAAGTTAACAAAACCCTTTCTTCAGCATAAAAAGTTTTTAATTAAGCAATACAGTTTTAGTGATATTTAATTCTTCAGCCTATCTCGTGCTACTCTATTTAGCTGGGAGTTCTTTTTTTTTTTTTTCTAATCTTGAATGGCGTCTGTGCTCTATTAAGGATATCACTGTGGTTTAGAACCATTCGAACTTAATTAAGAGTTATAGTGAATTATGGTTATTTCTTTAAAATCTAATAAAACTATACAGATTTTCGTTCTAATTTTTAAAACTATATCCTTTTGTATTTTGAATTTTTAACACTGTTATTTTCAATATACAAACATTTTAATTTATACAATATTTGTCTAATTTTATATAAATGAAAAATATACGAAAAGAATTATAGTTTTATCCAATTTAAGAACAAGTCAACGTAATTTATCCTATCATTTATAAATCCAGGGCCAGCACCGTGAGATATTTGTTAAAAGCAAGCTTTATGAATTATGAGCATATTAGCCAAGGCCCAAGACTACGACTGCCACGGCGTGTTACATTTCATGACAGATAAAGACACGGAGATTTGTAGGATATGTTCGGAGGAGAAGGAAAGGATAATACAATAAGTTTTATAAAATAAAGAAAAAAAATTAGACATTATCACGTGATCATTTAAAATAATTTGTTATTTATTTTTATTAAACATTTAATTTTAATATTTTATAATTTAAAATATTTTAGATAATTTTAAACATTTAAATAATTTAAAATAAACATGATAATTCTCTTTAATATTAAAATTTATGTCTATTTCTTTCATAAATTTTTTTTATTTTAAAAAAAAATAAGAGAATTCAAATTCTTATTTAATTCATTTCTCCCTCAAAATCTAAACAAAGATTATGAAATGAAATTATGAAATGAAAGGTTTTAGGTATGCACAAATGTGTGATTTAGTAGTAAGTAAGTTAGAATCCTGAACAAAAAGAGAATTTGAGTACTTTGGGCCTGACCTATAAAAATTAGGGGTGATCATGAGTTGGGTAAGGTGGATTTAAGATAGAATTAAATACAAACCGAGCTCAGTTGATAGGGTTGGCTTGAATCGGGTTTGTAAAAAAAAATGTGTTCAACCCGAGCCGAACCAACCTGACCAGAATCGGATTGGTTCGGGTTGGGTCATCGAGTTGCGCAGTAGAGAAGGGTCATCACCGTGTCGGCATTACGGCGTTGCGCAGGCGGAGAAGTGTTATCACCATGATGCGTGCGCACCAGAGGCAGATCGGAGTCGCACCACCGTGTCGCGCGCTGCCTGAAAACACGCAGTAGTGGTCTGTCGTCGGTGGAGGCGTGGAGTTTAAGGGGAGGGGAGGGGAGAGCGTGGAGTTTGCTGTCACCGTGGTCTGTGGCGGTGAGGGGAGGGCCGCAAATGTGCACTACCATGTCGCACGCTGCCTGAAATCACACAGCCGTGGTCCGTCATCCATGGAGGCGTAGAGTTTGAGGGGAGGGGAAGGCGTGGAGTTTGCTGTCACCATGGTCTGTGGCGGTGAGGGGAGGGCCGCGAACGAGCACCACCGTGTCACGCGTGCAGCAGAGGCAGATCGGAGCTGCACCACTGTGTCGCGCATTGCCTGAAATCGCACAGCCGTGGTCCGTTGTCCATTGAGGCGTTGAGTTTGAGGGGAGGGGAGCTGCAGCCAAAATGGAAAGAGAGGAAGAGAAGGCTGACCGCACGAGTGAGAGAAAGGGTTTCCAATTCTAATTGACATTTCTGGTTCAACTTCAAGGGGCCAAAACGACGTTGTTCCTCAGTTTCTCAAGGTAAAAAAAAAAAAGCATGGGTAATCGGGTCGGATAGTTGAATTTAAAAATTCAGACCCGTTACTCAAATCGATTATAATATGTTTTTTTAAAAATTATCCGAATCAACCTGATTACCCAAATCAACTTAGAAATTTCTTATTGGGTTGATTTGGGTCAATCCGGACTCATAATCACCCCTAGTAAAAATTATCAAATTTAACCTAAATTGGTAAGATTATTTTTTAATATGAATCATGATTATTTTAAAATTGAATTGTAATCTTAATATTTACAAATATAATTTATTTTTATTATATTAATATTTTATAAGTAAACTCTATGTTATTTAATTATATGAATATTTTAAATTTTTTAATTTAAAAAATTTAAAACATTAATTAAAAAAAATTATTAGTTAACCCTTCAATTTGAAAAAAAAGCAAATGGAAGATTTTAAAAAGGAAAAGGATATATAAAAGTATCATTGCCGTTAATTTGGCACTGCCCCGTTCGCTTTTGCCGTCCTCTCATTAATTCGGGGGGAAAGCGTTCTCTTCTAAGTTCGTGTGCCGCCTAATTTCCAGTTTTCTACAGCTGTACTACTTTTTTTTTCCTCTCTTTTATGTAAAAACAAAAATTTAGATAATTAAGAAAGGTGTTTGTGATTTGAATTAATTTGATTTTGAAATAAGTTATCGAAATAATAAATTTTTTTGTTTGAAAATTAATTTATTTTGTTTTAATTAAAAAACTGAACGAAACCAAACCTCTTAATTCGGTTTAATCGATTTTTAATAAAATATCTTTCAAAAAAAATAGATTTAATTTTATTTTTTTCTTTACATGATTAAATTAATAACAAATTAACTTAAAAATTTTAACAAAATATTATCAAATAAATATTAACAATAAATATAAAAAGAGAGGAAAAAACTAGAGTTAATCAACTTTGTTCAGCTTTTAATTTTTTGATTTTATTTTTTTGATATAGATTAGTTTGATTTAGTTATAAACATATTTAATAGAGAGATTATTGTCCTATTTTAATGATAGAGCATGTCATAAACTTGAGTGATACTTATAAATTTTAAATTGTTTATTTACGAGATATCGCCAACAAAAACTGAATTCCAAACCTTTGTGTTAACGACGCAGCTCGATCGATCCTAGAGCCAACCCCTCGCTGTCCACTAGTTTTTTATTTAGATCATTTCTATTGGTATGATCGGTGACTTTAGGCTCTTCATGCTCAAACAGCTTCTGCCTACTTGTTTAACAAAATTCAATAACTACTTTTAATTGCAAGAGATTATTAATCAGCGTAATTGGTAATTTGGTATATATTATACTAGTTTTATAAACAGTAATTTATTCTCTTTCTTTAAAAGTAATAATAAAAACAAATTTAAATAACAAGAAAGTGAATAAACTTTGAAAAAATTGATGTAATACAGAGTGTACTGAAAGTTTTCTCCTTAGTATAACTGGGTTAATTTCTTCCACTCGTATTTCTTCTATTATTATTAAAATATTTTCTTTAATTTAGAGTACTTATGAATAAATACATAAAATAAATTACTTTTATAAAATATTAAACGCTGTCGTAAGTGCATTGACAAGAATAAATAATAATTTTCATTCATTTTCGAGGATGATTCCCTTAATTTCCATTCCTTTTTTCTAGTATAACACTGAAAACCTATCAATTACATGGTTATACGCCTTTACCCTATAAATTAATGCATAATTTATTTTGACACGGTTTGATAGATCATATTGAAATATATATGCATGATGCAAGTGTTTGCAAGTTTTTTCCTTTTCTACTTGTGAACGGTGTGGGCATCGTTCATGATAAATCATGTTCAGGCGATAAATTTTCATAGATATGCATGCGCAAGTACAAATTGTGTGTGGGAACGCGGGTCATACATGCAATGAATTAAGTGGACTTTTGCGACCGTAGTTTATTTTGACATATTCTACCAATTGACTTCAATCGTTGAAACATAATTAAACTTATATCAGCATAAGGGTATGACTTCTGTATATGGTACACATGTCGGGTTTGAAGTAAATTATTATTTTCATAATTATTTGCGGTTTTCTATTTTGAGTTATATTGATATTAGAAGTGGGCCATAGATACATGTATTGGTGAGAGGAATATCCACAAACTTCGAGACCACCTCTCTGAAGAAACTTGTCAAAAAATTTTGGACTTAAAACCACTATCTAATTCTAGATGTCATGATATGTTAGGAGGCAAAATAGGGGAAGACACATAACCGGAGGATCCAAAAATGAATAGGTTTAATTAAGTGAGGAATTATATTCGTAGGATTTTAATATCATCTCAATTTAAAATTTTAAGATATTAGAGTCTTTCCATTTATATAATTCTCACTCAATCCACTTCTATCTCACGTGAAACTTCTTTCACTCACACTTAAATTTTTAACATAATATATCAGCGTAAAGTGAATAAAAGGATGCAGCTTCTCAATAAAAAAAACCTACACATTTGTAGTTAATCTCACCATTCCTAATATGGAGATAGCCTGTTCAGAAGAATATGGAAATGACCGGGTCCCTAACGCATCAAAATGCTTCTTTGGATGGTAGCTCATGAAGCCATCCTAACTAATGAGGATAGAGTTATATACAAGACACCTCACCTCCACTTCTACTCGTCCTTTGTGCAACAAGGAGTCACTGGGTGCAACATGCAATTTATTTTTTTGAATCGGGTTTTTTAACCCGTCCCACATAACTTGTAGGTGGTAACAGGGCGGGACAGGTTGATTCGTTAAGTCAAGTTTATTTTTTTATTTTATTTGATTGTTGATGATGGATTAATGGGTTAATCTATTTATGTGAGTTAACTCGTTTAACTGATCTCTTTTTTTTTAGTTTTTAGATGGGTTAACCCACTAACTTATTATTTTATTTTTTTATTTAATTTTTGATTTATTTTTTATTTTAAGTAGGTTGACTCAGTCCGTTAACCCATCATAAAACTGGGTGGATTGATTTTTTTAATCCATCAAATAAAAATCGGTCAACTTGCTCTATCTCATTTTTGCCTGACCTATTGTAGATTAGGATGGGCCGACCCTAATTGCCATCTCTAATTAGAGTCTGAATTTCTTCTTCATTGTCTTAGAGATTATCAACACACTTCTTCTCCCCTGTGGTATCGGTTAGTAGCTCCCAACCAATGACAAAAATTCTTCTCCATGGATGTGGGGTTTTGGCTTATTGCAAACCTTTCAAAGAACTTCGGCAGTGAGATGACAAATAATTGGAGTCTAAATTTTGGCATATCCTTATTGGTTATCTAGCAGAGAAGAAATCTTTGTGTGCTTTAGAACAAGGATCAAAGTATTACAGACTTATATATGAAGATTTGTGCAGGATTTCGAGAATGCATGATGGCCTTTGAAAGTCATGAATCTTTCCACCCTATCCTTCTGAATCATCCCATCCTCTGTGTCAAGTGGCTTCATCCACCTGAAGGGTGGTACAAACTCAACACTGATGGATCCTAATTTTACAACAGCAATTTTGCAGCCAGCGGTGGAATAATAAGGGACTTTACGGGGAAGTTCGTCACTGGTTTCTCTTGCAACCTGGGTGTTTGCTCCATCACCCATGCAGAACTTTCGGGCATTTTCCATGGTATCTAGCTCGCCAAAGCTAAAAGAGTAAACAAATATTTAATTGTGGAGTGTGATTCTACATTTCTACTTGTGCTTTGTCTTTCATTCTCAAGGACTGTGACCAATCCCACCCCTCGGCTCCTTTAATCCAGGGGATTAGAAACTTCGCCAATTCTTAACATTGGAATGTCAGTTGGAATCACGTCTACAGAGAGGGAAACTTTTGTGCGAATAGCCTGACAAAACATGGACACTCAATTAACTTGGGTTGCATCTTCTTTGATACAGTCGTCCCTGACTTTCTCGTTGTTTCTCTTTTATCCAATATGTCTGTTGCTCTTTTGATCATGGATTTTGTATGTAATTGTTCTTTTGATTGGGCTCTTTGACCCCGTTATGTAACCCAAAAAAAAAAAATTGACATCCTACACTAATTTATACAAATTGATAATCTTCCAGAATTAAGAAATTGCAGATTTTTATTTTAGTAATTAATTGTGTGCATGTTTTATAACTGAATATTTTTAGTAAAAATTTATTTATTTTTTAAATCTTATCTCAGTAAAATTTTGATCATAAGTTATTTAATTTTAAATATAAAATAAACTACTCCAAATATTCATTAAAAGATTCTTTTAAATATTTGTAAACTTACGTGAGATAATCATACGCAAGTTACCACTTTAGTTATATGCATAATCATTATCTTTCTCTATTTATATACTAACAATAATTAACGTTAAACATAAATGATGTGACATACATTAAGTAAAACATTGTATTGTACAGGAAATGTCCCTATTAATCTCCCGACAAAAAGATTATTACTCTTAAAGTTGATTTTGACTAATTCACGGCTGGAGGATTAGATCACATCATAAGAGAGAACTATAGTCATTTTCACGCATGCATTTGCAATTTCAAGCCATAAATGTAAATATTCATGCAAAACTACATGTGGCCAATATTTTACGCTTGCACTGTAGTGTGTACTCCGTATAGCTAGTCCGAATCTTGTCTCCCCTTATGCTATAACCTATAATTAAGTACCTTAAGAGAGATTTTCACTCCTATGAAATGCTAATATACAACCAACGTAGCTTCAGGCCGATTTTAAACAGTAGATATAATGAAACCAACTACAATTTCACGCGCGTCTTAAATATAATAAGGCTTTTTGAAAAATTGAATTTGACTACCTAACCAAATTTTAATATTTTGTACTACGTACAATCAAACATTGTCGGGTCCCCTTTATTTTCTGTGTAAATATGAATAAATCTTGGGTACTTTTATAATTAGACCATTGTATATCTATAGAATGATTTCCCGTAAGATATATTACGATCTTCCCTTGTCTACCACATTTCATCTTTCTTAAATGTGGATAACTACATCGGGTAAGCTACTAACTGTGGATTATAATGACCCTTTTCCCTTTATTTTAGGACACTACAACTTTTGTAATTTCTTTATTCAAGCGTAAACTAGCCCACCATAATATTAATTTTGCGAAATCTCTTGAGAATAGCTTGGAGTCGCTTAACCTAGTTTTTAGCTAAAACAAAACATACTCAAAATTTTTTATATCTCGACCATTAATTCAAGAAAAATGTTGACCTTGCGGGTGTTCCTATTTTAGAGACTTTCCTTGCATATGCCCAAGGTGTGCCAATTGCTTTCTTTGTTTCTTGTAATAAAGGTTGACAAGAAATTTTCAAAGAAATAAGTTTGGGGGTTGAGATATTGACATTGGGTCTTTCCAAGAGAAATTATTATATACTCTTACTTTATGCTCCATGCTCCATTCAATTGGGGTTTTTTGATATTTTAATATTGAATAATTAAAAAATATATTTATAAAAAAAATATTTTTTAACATAAAAATAATTAATATTATATTAATAAATATATTCTTTTAATCATTTAATACTAAAATAGTAAAATATAATTTAACGAATCATAACCGTAGTAGCATTACGAGGGCACGTAATAATCCTGAGCAGGCCTCTTACGCCTCTTCACATGCCCAACTCATTCACCCACTCCACTCCCTTATAAAATACTGCACTTGAAATTCTAATCCAACAAAATTCTCTGCCCCTCTGTGGTCTACATATTTCTGTCTTCCCTCTTGATCTCTCTCTCTTTCTCTCTCACTCATGGAGCTCCTCACTTTACTTTATGGCGTTCTAGTATTGTACTTCTGCTTCCTGATCTGGAAATTGCTTGATCAGAGCAGGGACCAGGAGTGCTACATATTGAACTACCAATGCTACAAGCCAACCGATGATAGAAAGCTTCAAACCGAGTTCTGCGGCAAGGTCATCAAGAGGAACGAGAAGTTGGGTCTGAACGAGTACAAGTTCCTCCTCAAAGCCATTGTCAGCTCCGGCATTGGGGAGCAAACTTATGCCCCAAGGAACGTCTTCGATGGCCGTGAGGCAAGCCCCACATTGATGGATGGGATCTCGGAGATGGAGGAGTTCTACCAGGACAGCATTGCCAAGCTGCTGGCCAGGTCAGGCATTTCCCCCTCGGAGATCGATGTTCTTGTGGTTAATGTCTCCATGCTCGTCACTGTTCCTTCCTTGTCTTCTCGAATCATTAACCACTACAAAATGAGGCAGGACATAAAGGTTTACAATCTGACCGGCATGGGTTGCAGCGCTAGCCTTATTTCTTTGGACATCATTAAGAACATCTTCAAGTCCCAGAAGAACAAGTACGCTCTTTTGGTGACCTCTGAGTCTCTCAGTCCAAATTGGTACTCTGGCAACGACAGATCAATGATCCTTGCCAATTGTTTGTTCCGGTCTGGTGGGTGCGTCATTCTTCTGACCAACAGAAGGTCCTTAAAGCACAAAGCCATGCTCAGATTGAAGTGCTTGGTGAGGACCCATCATGGGGCTAGAGAAGAGGCCTATAGTTGTTGCATCCATAAGGAAGATGACCAGGGCAGGCTTGGGTTTCACCTTGAGAAAACTCTGCCCAAGGTAGCCACAAGGGCTTTTATTGATAATCTAAGGGTTATATCACCGAAGATTTTGCCAACGAGAGAATTGCTCAGGTTTCTGTTTGTGTCCCTCATTAAGAAACTGAACAAAAGCAGTTTCCCCAAATCTGCAGGTGGGGGAACTACTAAATCCCCATTGAACTTCAAGACTGGGGTTGATCATTTTTGCCTGCATACTGGAGGAAAGGCGGTGATTGATGGCATTGGAATGAGCTTGGATCTCAGTGAATATGATCTTGAGCCAGCCAGGATGACACTGCACCGTTTTGGGAACACATCTGCTTGTAGCCTCTGGTATGTGCTAGGGTATATGGAGGCCAAGAAGAGGCTCAAGAAGGGTGACAGAGTATTGATGATAAGCTTTGGTGCTGGCTTTAAATGCAATAGCTGTTTGTGGGAGGTAATGAAGGATCTGGGGGATAGAAATGTGTGGGACGACTGCATTGATGACTACCCACCAGACTCCATGGCCAACCCTTTCATGGAGAAGTATAGTTGGATCAACGATGTTGAGGATCCAAACACCTACGACATTCCAGATTTTCTCAAGTAAGGTTATATCTGATATTTCAGAAAGAGAGAGAAAAAAAAAAGGAAGAAGAAAAGCACGTTTAATTCTTTAGATCTCTTTCAAACATCATTGTTCCTATGCATCTGGGATTACATTTTTCTGTAAACTATGTACTTATTATTGTTGAATCCCTCAAGGGTTCATTACCCAATAAGGTGTGCTGCTTCTAATGTCACTGAAGCCTGCCACTGTCGAAAGGGTGTTGTGGTTTCTTTTTTCTGGTTTTTATTTGTTTAAATGGGTTGTGGTTATGCTTTTTTATTTTAGGCAAACAGAAAAAAAATCGTGTACTTTTCTTTTTATAGTTTTCATTAATTCCCCTTGAACAGATAGGATATGAGTTTTGCTTGTATAATAATGTATTCTTCCTTTCTTAATATATACAACTTTTCCTTCTGTTAAATGATAATATATAATCCAACTATCTTTGTTAGAGTAATTCAAATGTTTACTTTGGTATAAAACCATATAATGCACAACATCAACAGTGGATATATTTATATAAGACCTGTTAAAAACTCACGTTATTCAAAGTACCATATAACAGAATTATCTCAAGTTTAAACATAGGAAAGAAAATTTCAGAACTCAGACAACAATGGTTCCGTCTAAATTTGGCCAAAGGTAATGCATGAAAGCTGACAGGACGCAGGTGTAAAAATGATTTATTACTTTATCAATCATTTTGTGAGAAGGGATGATAAGTGCTATTTATTTTTGGTACGGTATAGAAAGAAAAATTAAAAAAAGAAACTAATAAAAAAAAAAGCAATATGGATAGCATCTGCTAATAAGTTCCGCTAGATAATTTTAGGAGGATTGCTTAAGGCTTAAGAAAGAATGGTAATTATAGCCCATTTAATACGCAAGATATTCAGGATTCAATTGTAATAAAAAAAAAGTTTAAATTCACCGAATTAAAATTTAAGTAAATCTTATATTATACATGAATGAGTGAAGGAAAACAAGATTTATTATTAAAAAAAAGGAATCACTCTGATACTTAAATTGTTTTCGGTATTAAATATTTATTACTTACTAATTATATTTGATAAATTTTAAATATTTATTATAAAAATCAATTATCAATAAATATTTATCAATCATAAAAAATACTGACATTAAAAAAATTGAATATAATAATAACTTTCTTAAAAAATTTGTAAATGATAACACTCCTAGAAAGTATCTTCAAGTGCATGGCATGAATTGCATGTTTATTTTTAATTAATTTTTTTAAAAAACTATTTTTTAAAATTTCTTTTCATAAGATTTTTATTATAAATTATTTTTAATATAAATAAATTAATTTAAATACACATAAAATAGTAAAAGAAAGAGTTGAGGGTTACGCTCTCAATCTTTAAATTTTTTAAAAATTTATATCATTTTATATTTGATCCTTAAAGGAAATTTTGATCCTTAAGATTGTGTAAAGTAAACTGTTTGATCGCAAACAAAGAAATAGCTGCACATTCGAGAGCAATCATATGGTTGATGAATGGCCGTTTATTCATAAACGCAAAAAATAAGGTCACGACTCACGAGACATTCGCATATGGAAAAACCAGGAGATGGACCCCTCAGCACCCGGACGACCGTTCGGCTGCAACTGGCCCCAACAGACACGCATTAAATTTCTTTCAGCATCCCCTTGAATACAAATACAGGGCGTTCCTCGTTTGTGGTGGTAAAAAATTTCAAACCCCAATCGTTTCGACTGCTAAGTTTCTCTGCAGCAGCAGCAGCAGTGGGAGGGCAATCGAACTGTCACAAAGACTTGAACTGTGGGAGGTCAATGCCCCGCGATGGACTATCATTTCTATTGTTGTAACCTACAACTTGACGAAAGATTATTTTTCATTTCTTAAAAATATATTTTCTTAATTTTATTTTTTAAAAATTAATTTTATTAATTTAATCTCTTAAACTTTAAATTCATAAAAATTTTATCTTTTTAAAAAAATAAATTTAATAAATAATGTATTTTTTAAAAATTAAAAATAAATTTTATTCTATATTATATATATAGATTTCATAAATTTATACAGAGCTCCTTCCTTGCATTTTTTTATGAAGAATACTAGTCAGCCAGAAATTTTTCTCAGGGTATTGATGTCCGAATGATTTGGCACTTTAAATGTAAATTATATCACATTTGACTCATCTTTTTCGAGCTTCTTCTCTCTCCTTTGATATTTAAATGTTAATATTGAGATAAGATATGGGCAGAGTGAAATTGAAAACGAATATTCCTTTTGAAAAGAGAATGGAAAATTTAAAAATACCTTGTCTCCTTTTTTACCGTATCACTTAGAGATTCATTGATTCTCCGCCGTAAATCCTGGATTTTCTTTCTTTTTTGTTGGCTGTCAAAACCAGAAGAATATAGGGAGAAAGAGATAAATGGGGAACTATCTGCAGTGAAAGCAAAGAGACACAGGCAAAGGGCTACTAAGAGAACATTATTTGACTGCTTCTTTCACATTGGATGTTCCTGTTGGCTGAATTCCTAATACATGAGCAAGGAAATTCAACCGAAGTTTGAACTAAGATTTACCTTTCATCACCAATCATTCTTTGGGTTATACGAGAAAAGAAAAAACTTGATCCCTCTGCCATGGAAGGACGTAGTAGGAAATTAGAGGGAAAAAAAAAAGAAAAAAAGAGAAGGATAAAAGAAAAAGGGAACGAGATGGGACTTTGGAACTTTTTTTTTTTTTTTTGGCAAATGGGAACTTGTTTTTTGCCTAGCTAATTACTATATTCTTCGTTCAACTACAATTAAAGCTTAGATGACTTGGATATGTGGGATGCCACCTCATTCAGGAAATTAAAATCGGGCAATTTTATTCTGGCTGTATAGTAATTTTTTTTTTTTTTACTCAGTGTAATCTTGTTAGTAGTATTAAAATTATTTTTTTTTATAAAATATTCTCTAGACTGATATTATATAATTGCCTCCATTATATATAAATAAAATATGGAGGATTTTTATAAATCTGAAAAAGAAGATTGATTTATATTATGTTAAACTTCGAAATATAAGATATATGTGTACGCGTTATTGGGTGTGACGAATCTGAAAAGAAATTTATGGGATTTATTTTTCTCTTACATGTTTTTTTGTTCTTCTCATTAATTTCCGGAACATGAATTCTGTTTGCTGGATTTTGTTTACTTAGTCAATCATAACAAAATAAGAAAAAAAAAAGTAAACAAATGAAGTGTTTGTTTTATTTAAATTAATTTTTAAAAATTCAAACAAAATTTAATTTAATTTTTATTTTTTTTATTTTAATATTTATTTTATTTTTTAAACATAATTTTAATTTTAAAAATTAATTTAATTTAAAATAATTATTTATTATTTTTACATTAAATATAATTTTTTATTAAATATAAATTATTTCATTTAAATTTACTTCTAACTAAAATTAAATTTATAAAATTAAATTTATTTAAAATTAAATTTATAAATTTTAATTTAAACGTACTCTCAATATTTCAAAAAAAGTACGAGCTATGCTATATGTCATTAAAAGATATAGTAACGTCAATCCAAGAGCCTTGTCTCAAGTCATATCAATTTTTTTTCAAAAATTATTTAATCCAAGTTTAAATTTCATTATCAATACTTTAACTAACCCTCACTCTCTCCACACTAAATTGTTGACATCCTTTACTTAAAAAAAAAAGTGTGACAACAATAGCTCTTAAGAGTGACAAATAGATAAATAAAATAAATTTTAAATTAAATTATTAATATATTAAAAAAATAATAATGTATTTAAAATATATTAAAAAATTATTAAAATTATTTATTTTATTCATAATTTATTTTAATTTATGAATATTTAATTCATATATTAATTTATTTTAATATATAAATATTTAATCTATTTGTTTTTAATTAAATGCATTTAGCTTTTTTATACTTAAATATATTTTATTTTTTAGATTATATGAATATTCATTAAATATTTAATAAATAGTTTCATTAAATCATTAACATTTATTAATTAAATTTAATTTAATTTATTATATTTATTATTATAATTTAATAAATTAAATTGAATTTAAATATAAATAAATTAGATTGATTATAAACTAATAAATCTAATTACCGTTACTAATAGCTCTACAACAATAAAGTAAACAAACTGACAAGTTTCTGTCATTTAAGGGTCAATTTAAACTGATAATACACAAGTTGGTACACAATTTTTGTGGTCCTTCTAAACAATTTTTTTTTTTTTTTAAACTGATTTGCCAGAGGGAGGACAGCAAGTAGAATGATGATATTTCCTTCCGAACTTTTCTGGCCCCTTTTGGGTGAGGGGTGAGACGAATTGATACTGAGTCAAGCTCCCATTTTATTATTATTTTTATTATTATTTTTAGTCTAAATTACAAAATTAATTTTTAAAAAATTTATTTACTTGACATTACTTAATTTTTGATATATTTTAATTTTATTATAATTCATAACATATCATTTTATCATTTAAATTAATTTCTGTTCAAAGATTAATATAATTAATTTTTAAATTTTTTGAAAATAATTAACTTGAATATAAGGAGCTAATGTAAAATTGATAAAAAAATTTAAAAATTAATTTGATAATTTAGTCTTTTTTATCTTACATTATTCCAGTTTTAAAACACTGCTTGTGATGTTGCACTACAGCATAGCAACAAAATGAAAATGGTAAAATATTAGCAGATTGGAATCCGATAAGATACAAGTGAAAGGGATGGGAAAGAGGGGATGGAGGAGGAAAATGATGAAGATTTACCTGTTGTCGGAGATATTATTGCATGATGTCGAAGCGTAGTATAAGATTATATTTTATTTATTTAAATTTTAATATCTTTAATATTAAATAATTAAAAATATATTATATCAAAATATAAATAAATAAATTATAATATTTCGTAATATTCTATGATATTTAATAATTTCTTTAATAAAAAAAAGGAAGAAATTAAGAAAGAAAGGTACTGCATAAACAATCATAAAGAGAGCGGCACGAGTAGTGCAATCAATTAATTGCGCATTTGGAAAAGCCACCCAACAACGTAACAAATGTGTGCAATCAAATTACGGCAACCCCCGGCCGGCCAAAACCAGAAAATGTGATCTTAATTAAGGCGCTCTGGATCTGGTAACACAGAAACGTGAACTTAATTAAGGCCTGTGGGATCTGGTGGATTCTGGAAAGGGAAACCGCGGTTGACTCCCTCTCCCTCTCATTATACACCGAATGTTTCGGTGTGGGAGAACTCCAACTCCTTTCTATAATTGAAGACGAGCTGAGAAAACAGTTAAGTCAACCGTCATCGGAGCCCCACCTCACACGCCACTCCTCGTGTCTCATTTTAGTCAACCCAATTCATTAAGTGCCAATTAAATTCTGAGAAAAATAATAGACAAATATTAACTCGTAATTCTAACTCTCTCTTTTTTGTTTTTACTAACATTCTTCATTAATTACTTTCTATTACAATTTTTTTAAATTGCCATTAGTTATATATTTCAAAGTTTGGTTTGAATTTTAAAAAATTATTTATTTGTGCAAAATTTTAAAATATTACAATTAAAAGTAATTATTAATTAGTATAAAGTATAAAAAAATTTTGTTAACTTGTGCCTTAAATCATTTATTATTTAAAGAATAAAGCATTAAATGTATTTTAAATTTTTAAAATATTAAATGCTTTAAATTTCATCTAATAATTTTTATTTTTGATTCTTTAACATATACTCTTTGGACATACATTAACAAAACCCATAAAAAAAATTTGTATGCCAATAACACCATCCCTTTATCTGAGGTTATTTCTTTGCTAATGGAAAGTTTATAAAAATAATTCGAGCCAGCAAGGAGTGAGGATTCATTTAAGCATGCTTGGAGCATTCCTCTACGTTTTTTATATAAGATTTAACAGGTAAATTTTTTTAAAAAATTATTATTTGAATAATTATTCATTACAACATAATAAATATTTTTCGAAAGAATTATGTTCATGTTTGTGTTATTATATTTTATAACGAAATAATCAGTCTATAAGAGAATAATCACAATTTTTTGTTGGAATTATTTTATTATAAACATTTATTATTAAAAATGTTAAGAACATAACATATACATCAAACTAGAAACAAGCCAATGAAATGATTCCATATAATAAATAAATAAAAATATTTTATTGAAAATTATTATGTAGTATCACATCTAGTTTTATATTTTAGTTTCGTGTCTAACTTCATGTGCAAATTTTTGTCTAAGGTTTTAAATTCTCACTATTTATAATAGAATATTTTTTTTATTGTGATTATTTTATTGTGAAAAGTGATTGCATGAAAAAAATAAAAACTAAATTAGAATACATCCTATTAAAATAGCTTCAAACAACAAGTCGCATGTAGGAAATCAATTGTATATGAATGATGCAACGATTAGACGAACTCACACCCTCATTATAAATTATTTTGATCAAATCCAGTTGTTGAAATCTATATACAACTATCATGTTGATTTTGTATGTAAAATATTTAAAAATATAGTTATAAATAAAAAACCAATCAAATGGTTGATGTTTTCATTTGTTTAGTTAATTTTAAGACACTTAATAGAGTATAAAATAATCTTCCATTATTATGAATTTTGAAAAGCATTGCAAAGCAAAGTACAAACTTTTTAATCAGATGGTGAATTTTGAAATAAATTTATTTTATTAAAAATAAAATTATAAAATCTAAGATTAATTTCATTTCTACACTTTTTTTTTCTGCTATACTTTTTTTTTTGGTCAACAATACTTATGTGAGCCAATGTGATCTATAATTCTCCCACGACTCACTTCAAATTCTTAAAGGCCCAAACGAGTAGACCTCCCTGATCTTTCACAAAGCCCAATGGGAGATGAAGGTGGAAAGAAGGTGATTGGAAGCCCAATAACTTTCAAGCTTCAGCATTGCCCGTTACTAAAGCCCAGTACCATTATCAGAAGTTTCGACGAAGGTGAAAAAGGAATAAATGAGTCTCCGAGTCCACATCGGCGCCAATCGCCATTGCCATGGAGAAGGAAGTGATTGGCACGAGTTCCATTGACCCGTCCTCTTTCAAGCTTCTGCTCTCGTGTCCTACTGGTCTTTCACCCTCACAGGTTCTCTCAACTGCGATTCTTATGGTCTGTGACGTTGGAATGTGCCTCACCTTAGGGTAATCATACAAATTATTTGTTGCCTGAAGGTGTCTGTGGCATTCGGCGACGCCTATGATCGGATCCCCCACCCTGATATCAAATTGGAGGATACGATCTCTGAGGTGAGTCGCATTCGCTTCCTTGAGTTCACTTTCATTATTGTCTCATTAGCATTCGGTTGCAGTGATCCATTGATGTTCTGGAATTTGGATGTTAATTTCTTGGCGTTAGGTACTTGGATTTATGATCGCGTTTAAACAGTGGAGCAATCCTGTTTTCATCTGTAGAATCCAGATGCTTTCCTTTCCTTTTATGCTTATTTTTAATTTCTGTTGCGTAGATATGGGAGCAGAGGAATCAGAAGAACAAATCGCTGTACAATGGAAAGAAGTTCAGGGTATGGGAGCCTTATTTGATGCGCATGAACTTGAAATTTTGCTATGAATTGTGTATAGTTTGTGCTAGTTAATACGTGTTTGGCGCAGTGGCGGTTTGATAATTCAGTTTCCATAATACTGTTATTCTGTAGATATAAATCAGATGAACATTAGGGGCGTATTAGTTCCTTAATTCAGAAAGGAATTAAAATTGCTGCTACACGGAACATATGTCCCTTGGGATCATGGCATCTCTTTTTGCTGGATATAGTTTATAATGCAGTGATCTTCATTTCTTTTTTTTTTTTAATCATTTCTATTATTCTGTAATATCATGTATCTGGGATGTGTTATTCTAGGAAGAGTAAAGTTTGAGGCCCTGTCTATATGGTTTAACATTTTATTTAGAACAACAATTGACACAGCATACTTGTCAAGGGCTATCCCTAACAGAGTGCCTTTTGTTTTTTGTTGCAAATATCGCAGTATGGAGGCTATAATTTGCATGCTGGAGGTGCATCTGACCAAGAGCCTCATGTATGCCTACACCTAGGTTTGACGGATTATAGGTCTTCACACTCCCCGTCCTGTCTTTCTCAAACACTTCCTCTGTTCTCTCTACTTGCAAGCTTGTCATTGTGTGGTAAAATAACTAACATATGAATGTTCCATTGACTGGACTTGTAAATGTTACATTCTTATTTAGCATGGTTAGTTATATTAATTGGACGATAATAATTCTGTAATCTTCTGTGATAAATTATACTTTTTATTTTTCACGTGGATACTTTGGTGATCTTAGTATGCATGTATTTTAATATTCATGTAATCATGTTCATAACTTCTCATGGGCATTCATCATTGAAGGGTAAATAAGAGAGTTAACAGGTCATATGTGGTAAATTAGTTGGAAACTTTTGTATTTCGAAATTAAATCTCAACATAAGGGTGGTGGCTGAAAAAGCATGACCATAATATGTTACAACATTTTTTAGCAATATATATAATGAGCGATCAGCTAACATGCCAATTGTAAAAGTTATTTGTAGTTTTTTTAATTAAAAAAATTGCAAATGCCATCTGTTCTGTATATTTATCTTTTGTGTTTGTTTGAAACCAATAGAGGATATGTCTCCAATGCTGTCTATAAGCAAAGCATAGTTTAATCTTAATGCTATTGTTTCTTTGTACTCTCTATTTAATGACTATTGGTTAAACTTGCTGCCAGGACTTTTGTGGGGACAAATTTAAGTCCTTTGTGGGAAAGGTTCCTGGTTCCATCAGAAGGTATATTGTAATGATCTTTTGCTCTCTTTTTAACTCAAGTACACTATAATGGAGTCCCTATAATATTATATTGTTAGGTCCTTGATTTAGGGGAATGTGTCATCTGACTTCCAAGCTGAAGTTGCATGATGTTAATAAGCAATAATATATCATCAGGAAGGCACCAAGGGGATGAAGGTTGAGCTAATGAAAATTTGTAGCTCGAGGCAGCAGGGCATCCCTTTACGTTGCCCTGCTTGGATACAGTGGACCTCTCTGTATGTTTGAACATATGATGGTCTCTCGCTCCTCTCTGTTCCTAAAGCAGAGGAGTTACCACTAGATCCAGAAATCATTGGCCAGTTTGAGTATTGATTGGTGAGCTTAGCATCAACTTGAGCATCTCATCACCATATATCAGTTTGGCGCCATGACCACTTTTACTACAATAACACGTTATCAGTCACAGTGATATTAACCTCCCTGTTGGTCATCTTGGTCCAAACTCATACTGCTCCCACAAACATTGGATTACTGTACAAACTACAATCACCATCCAAGCTGTAACTGTTTTAGATCCCACTTACCTCCTTTGTATCTTGTTTGAATTTGATTGTGTTCCATTTGGTCAATAGAAGATTGAATAGAAAAGGGAAAAGAACGTAAAGTTGTTGCATATTTTTTCATAACTACATAGAATCACAAAACAATGGAAGAAGAAAAAAAGGGGAATGTTACAAATTTGTTGCTTCATGAGGTGCTTGTGTTCATTAGGAAGATAACCTACTATTTAACAGTAGGAAGATAGAGAAGCTCATATATAATTAGTAGAACTAGGAAGAGAGTGCTCCAGTGTCAGATGCTTCATAAATTTGCTTTTCAACTGTCACTTCAACTTTTCATTCTACAAGGACGAAGTAGGCACTGCTTTTATCAAATATTGTTTAAACATGTTGACTTCATTTAAGGGTTGGATGTATTGATTGGTGGAATGATTTAATCTCTT
This sequence comes from Castanospermum australe, assembly GCA_019955255.1. Classification (NCBI taxonomy): domain Eukaryota; kingdom Viridiplantae; phylum Streptophyta; class Magnoliopsida; order Fabales; family Fabaceae; genus Castanospermum; species Castanospermum australe. The sequence goes on from NSJW01000034.1 coordinate 1,130,421, forward strand.
CAATTAAAACTTAAAAAGTCTTGAGAATAAATTGAACAATGATGGATGGAATCATAAAGACCAAAATAGCAAAGCCTTTGTGTTCCCTCCCCCTCCTTCCTTTCTTATCCTTTCAATTGTTGTAACTGATTTGTCTTAATCTTTTAAAGTGGCCACATCTTTCTTTTTCCTCAGATGATTCTGTTCTTTGTCAGCATACCTCCAGTCCACTGGGAAATGGTGCAGTCGTTGAGACAATTGACAAGAAGATACTTGTGTTACAACGAAGTAATAATGTTGGTGAATTTCCTGGACATTTTGTTTTCCCCGGAGGTCATCCTGAGGTATTCAATAGTGAAATGAAAAATTGGAATTCCTTCTATTCTATTGCTTCTGTCTAGTAATGTTTAGACTAATCTGAAATGAGCAGTTAGTTCTAAAATTGGTCTTTGATTTGTTTCTTGTGTGCATGATGTATTTCTTTATCATGATATCTGCTCTTTCTGACAGTACTTTATTTTCTTCTATTTAATGATTACTGATTAGAACTAGAAGCACATAATTTTTCCTGTTTTTATGATTTTTCAGACGTAAAATTCCTGTGCAGACTTGGCTTTATGTTGACATTTTTTATGATTGACAGCCTTACGAAATTGGGATAGCATCCCATCAATATGTCAAGGAGTTAACAGAGTCTATTAACAATGAGGTCTCACGGGAGATGTTTGACAGCATAGTTCGTGAAGTAGTTGAGGAAATTGGAGTGCCAGCCTCATCCCTTGTAAGTTTCATTTGTACTTTAATATGATTATAGGAGTTGGCTACTGTCTTTACTTTTTAAGTGAGTGAACTTCAGAAGCCACCTAGTATGTTAGCTTTGATAGACACTGATTTATATGGTTTGGTTCTTGTATACACCTTTTGTTTGAGTGGGTTGATTGTTGATAAATTTACAGTTTGTGTTTGCTCATATCATGTCTCTTTTCCTTTTTAAATTGGGGGTAGGATCTTGGCTGAGTTGAAAGAATGTGTATCTAATTTTGATCTTTTGACTGTCATGTAGAGCATTCCGGCTTTCATTGGTATATCTCGCAGGGAATTAAATGTGAGACCAACTGCATTTTTCTTCATCAAATGCAGTCTTGACTCAAAGGAAGTTCAGCAGTATTACTCTAGTGCGCAAGATGGCTATGAATCAACTCAGCTATATGCTGTTCCAATGGTAAATCTAAAGCTTGTTTTTATTTTGGATTGATATGAACTCCGCTCATGATGATAATGTGCATGCAGAGTATTACTTTGGTAGCGGCATGAACGTGGTGCCTGGTTATGGTGGTGCTCTTCTGTTTTGATGTGACAGAGGGCCCATCATTATCAAAATGATTATGGGGACAGAGGAGGCCCCGTGGTGGGGTGTGGCCATAGCATGATGATGATGACATAGCTAATTGTTTAGGCAATGATTCTGTTTAGAGCATAATGCTCAGTGATATTTTTATTATTTCGAAGCTTAAAAGTTTGTTTATTGTTACTAAACTTTCATATAGATCATTTTAATGCCTATACTTACAAGTAATGCCTATACTTACAAGTAACAACAACCTTTAGCCAAATTCACAGACTCTTGGTTTGTATTGATGGTTAGTTAATTTTAGCTTCATGTTTAACCTTGAAACTAGTACTCATTGATTTTGTATTTGTCAGATTGATTTAGAAAACATGACTTCCAGGATGCCTGGCTGTCATCGAGGTGGATTTGCTCTCTATAAATCAATGGTTGACACCAGGAAGATTACTTGAAGGAAGTTTGTGAGCGCTCACAGTTGTCAGGCATTGGTGTTGTATTACATGGCTTTAAGTCTCTTTCCTGCGTAATGTAGTTTGATGCTGAGTTGAATCTCCCCTTCCCCGCCCAAAGAAAAGGATGAGATGGAGAATTTAACAGAGATCAAATCTTTCACTGGAATTTTATACATATGTTCTATTACTTTGTAATAGGTTAGACCAATGCTTGTGTTCGATTCATGCCCAAATAAACAAACCAATGTAATGTTGTATTGATATTCTTTAGTATACCTCGAAAATATTGAATAGCATTACCTTAATACTATTTGACACTGAGTAATATATTCGATAATATCATCATGTTAGATACTTTTTTTATTTCAATAACCTGTTCTTTAAATGACTGCTTCTTTTTTCAAGTTTACAAGGAATTGAACCTATGGCACCTAACCTATCCCCACCCCACCCTTATCACTTGAGCTCAAATGGCTCAAATGACTGCTTATTGTTCTCTGCTGAACATGGCGTTTTGTGCGTATGTATTTTTCTCACTTGTTTGCTTGACATGGATTTTTATGTGATACTTCAGTTTCTAGTGTTTTGAGCCTAAATATTAATTATTTGCCAATGGTATAAGTATTTCTGTAAATTTACTGGCAATTAAATTAGGAGCATCCGCTTGGGCCAAAATCAAGATGCCCTTCTTCTGAGGGATACCATCCTCTGGATTCTGCATTATCAGTATCATTGTTGAGCACAGTGAGAAGAATGCAACAGTTTACCCCAAGCCCCGCCTGTTGTGAGCCCGGGAAAAAAAGAGCGAAGAAAAAGATTCTTGTTCTTTTAATCTTTTACTCTCTACCTTATGTAAATGAGAAAATGCAGCAATTTTTTGTGTATTAGGGGTTCAAACTCAAATCAGATGACGGAGGATACACATTTATTACCAAGTGGATGACCACCAAGTCAAAGGCCTGATGGCAAAATTTAGCAGTTTAATTGCTAAGTAATTTGTATATATCTGTAAACTCGTTCCGGAGTAGAACCCTTTTAAGATTGGGCACTTTCTTTTTCCTACGTCAAGTGTTTAGCATTGCTGCCTATGAATTTTATGCTGCAAGTCAAACTTCTTATTCATTTTATTTGTTTGTTTTATGTATTTAGTGAGGGCTTATTACTTGATTTAGGAGATGCATTTCTGATAGATTTAAAAAACTTTGGATCTTCCCATATGTGTATATGAAAGGTTGGTCCAGATGAATCCCTGGTGGATAATTGGTATATGATCTCTTCTGCTTGTAGAACGTGAGATTATACACAATTAAATGTGACTCCAGGAGCAGACCTACTGCCCTTGTATGTGAACAACTTTTTTTTTAATTACTGTGTGTAATTCTTTAAGCAAGCCCCCCAAAATAGATGAAGTTATCTCCCTCTTTGAAAATTTTACAGTGTATACATGAGTAGGTTCGTATTTAGCATCCCACTTAATGTTTTCTGATTCCCCAGTGTGACTGTTACATAGAATGGTGTCTAGACGTGATACAAATGTTTGTCAGGCTCCACATTCGCTGCAATGGTATCGAGAAAATAAGGTGGTCTAGAAATAAAATCCCCAAAATTAAAACCTAACTCATTGGATCATAATGAAAGTTATATTACTGTTTGAATTGCAGCCATCTTCAAATCATGACTTGATAATACTCGTGACAAATTTTTTTGTGCTGTCGTTATCGAGTTTTTTGACAATGATATTTTCAAGTAATATAATTTTAAATTAGAAATGATGTAGTTTAATATATAAACATTGGTTCAGAAAATGGAACTTTTTGCGAGATTTGCTGCATGTGACCAAATATATGAAGCATAAGACCTATTTCGAGACCTTTCCGCAGGCAATTTCACTATTTTTTCACCTTAAAGTTGGTGTATTGGTTGTTATCGTTACATTCGCGTGAAACTTCAGCTGCTGCTGCTGCTGCTGCTGCTTCTTTGTTGAGACATAATGGATACTGGCATGGAGTCAATCAGGGAAAAAGCAGAGGTAAACAGGTAACACCCGGCCCTGTTTAGTTTGTGACTGTGTTCAACTTGTTATTCACCATTTGCTTTTGGTCTTATAACCTGTTGCTTTTTTCTTTTGGGGTTTTCATTGAGATGCGTCGACGCTGGATTCTTTTCTTTGCCTATCCATCGATTAACTTTAATTAGGACCATTATGGCTGATCGTTCAAAATTGTAGCGGTCATGATTGATCGATCCTTTAGCTTCAGTTATTAGTTGGATCATACCAAAGGTATGGCAAATTCTGCTTCATGGTTGGACCAAATTATGACCTGTGATTTAAGACACTCTGTATTGTCCATACAAGAAGCCGTTGACCTGGTGCAAGGGTGGACTTAGGTGTGTGACTAGGGAGGCGGTGACCCCCAAAGCAAAAAAAAAAAAAAACAAATTCTCATTATGTAATATATCTAATTGTTTAGATAGGCCCCAGAAGTTTAAATCTGTTCAATCTCTTAAAATTTTACTCTGTAATTCTACCTATAATATTCCACTTCTGCCCTGACCTGGTGGGTAAATTTTTGCTTTGCCATGGCATGAACACAGTTACTGCTATATGCTGTATATATATATATATAGATGAACGGTGTGTGTCTGATATGATAATGTTTTTAGCGTTTTTTTCACTGCAGAACACAGAGAGCTTCGCTCATTGGTTTACACAGAACAGAACCTAATCCTATATATATAACAAAGAACTCGATCATTGGACGGATGTGGATGCTAAATCATTTCCGATGACTAGCAATCCAGCAGCAGCCATATTTATTACCTTAACTCATATATCACATCGTGCTTAATAATTGTTTCAGTCAATGGTCAACAATAGGAAACATAAAAATTGGTCATATACCCAGTCAACTTTTATTTCGCTGTCAAACCAAATTTTTTAATAATGCTCGTTGGACTATTATAGTAAGTACTAAGTAGTAACCACACTGTTCAGTTACAATATGCAGGAATGCAGCTTGCTATTGGAACTTGGGAGTGACAGCAACGTTGTCTATCACGACGATATCTAGCCAACAACCAATGGGTGGATTTGCAACGTTGATTCACGCGCAGTGCGCACGTGCACTCGTGCACCCATGTTTCCTGCACTTCTTGTTTCACTTACCTGCTGTTTGTCTTTGCTGTTGCCCCTCGGCCACTGTCTGTTTATACATTCGTTCTTTACTGAGTTTACCTCAGAAAAAAGTTAGCATTAAAAACTATATGAAAAGGGTTATTCGAAGGTTTTGTTTGGATGCTTGTGCACCATGTCCATTTGTCTCGCTGGCTGCGAGGTTTCTTGTTTTCTCAATTGTTTTAATGCAAGCCTTTCTTGACCCCTCTTTTTATTTCCACTTTCTTGACCTTTCAGGCTAAATTTCAAGGAGTAATTTAGTGCAGAGATCGAAGTATAGGCTTTAATTATTGCGTCTTCGTGTTTCTTCTCCATTTTTAATGGGAAGCGTATCCTTGTCCACCAAAAAGAAATGTTTCTTGTTCTTTTTCCTTCCCTTGCCTCTCAGCAGTCAGTAATTAACTAAGTTGGGTATACCCAAGAACTTTCCTTCTATGTTCGAGCAAGTTAATCCAAAAAATAAAAATGCCATCATATAATTAAATAAAAAGTGCATTCAGTTACAGCACCTAACTAGAAACAAAAAATCCTATTCATTTGCTCAATGCCCAATTTATTTTGCTCGGCAGAATATGCTAAATGATTTGAATGTGGTTCCCTTTTAATCTGCTATCTTACATGAGGAATTGTGATTATTTTGCTTGCTTGCTTGGTAATTGCGAGTATTTCTTAATATGCTCTCTGTATGTACCTGCTCTTTTACATATGGAATTGTGAGTAATCTGCTCTATTAATTTGCTCTTTTGCTTGGTGGAATTGCTTGGTGTATGCTCTTGTACATGTGGCTAATTTTTCTGATTATTATTTAGGTTTAGTTAAATGAGAAAGGGAGAGGGAGGGTAGCAGGTACAATGGATCAGATTCATGTTCCTAACTCTAATCCCAACACACTTATTCCTGAAACTGAAAGCACATGCGCTCCAACTTTAATTTCTACAGCTACTTCTAATCCTATAGTTGAGAGAAAAATAAGGGTAGGAGTGAGGGAGATGTGGGTGTAAGTAGGAGTAAGAAGTTCATAACTTGGGATCATAGCTTCCTTTTGAGGCCACTAAAGGGGGAACATAAGGCCAAATGTAATCACTGTCATGCTATTTATTGTCACCCAACTAAACATGGCACAAATTCAATGATAAAATATTTTAAAGAGGTCTCATAAGGGGATATTTAATAATGTTGGTAAAAAGGTCACATTACATGGATATATGCGAAAGATTAATGAACGAGAAGAAGATGGTTTGCCTGTAAAACAAGTCATTGGCTATAACAAGGAGGATTGTAGGAAAGCCTTAGCTGAATTCATCATAAGTGATGAAATGCCATTTAAGGTTGTGGAAGGGTGTGGGTTTCGTAATTTATTGAACCGCTTAGAGCCTAGATTTTCAGTGCCACATAGAATGACAATTTCAAGAGATTATTACCAATTGTTTTTGGAGGAAAAGAAAAAGCTAAAGGCTTAGCTCAAAAAGTCATGTGTTTGGGTTTGTCTAACAACTGATTGTTAGACATCAAACCAAAATTTAGGCTACTTGTGTCTAATAGCACATTTCGTTGATGAAGAATAGAGACTGCATAAAAGAATTATAAATTTTTGCCAAATTGAAAACCATAAGGGTGAGACCATTGGAAGAGAAATTGAGAGATGTTTGAGAGAATGGGGACTTGACAATGTATTCACAATTACAGTGGATAATGCAAGCTCAAATGATGGGGCCATTGCCTACCTTACAAAGAAATTAGAGAGTAGAGGTGGGCTAGTTTATGGTGAAAAATATATGCATATGACGTACTGTGCTCATATGTTGAATTTAGTAGTAAATAAAGGCTTAAAGGAGCAACAATCTTTCCATTGACTCAATTAGGAATGTTGTTCGTTATGTGTGGTCCTCTCCCTAAAGGCTTAAAAAATTTAAAGAATGTGTTGAGGCTGAAATGATTCAATCTCAAAGTCTTGTGTGTTTGGATGTTTCAACTAGGTGGAATTCCACCTACATTATGTTGAAACATGCTGAGAAGTTTGAAAAGCATTTGATAGGCTTTCTGATCGAGAATCTGATTTTCACAAGTGGTTTCATGAAGATGAGAAAGGAAAAAAGAAGATAAGTCCACCTATATATTCTGATTGGTACCATGCTAGGATATTTGTTCAGTTTTTGAAAATATTTTATGAGGTGACTATGTGCTTTTTTGGTTCTTTATATGTGACATCAAATCAATGCTTCCATGAAATTGCATCTATACAATCTTCATTGATATCATGGGGTTATAACCAGTCTGAACTTCTTGAGACTATGACATGTTCTATGAGAGCCAAATATGATAAATATTGGGGAAATGTTGAAAAGTTTAATCCTTTGTTGTTTATTGCTGTTGTTTTGGATCCTAGGTATAAACTTGATTATGTGACTTGGAGTTTAAAGGATATATATGACAAACAAATGGCTGATGATGTGTCCACTTTGGTGAAAGAAACATTGGATGCATTGTACAAGTTTTATGCTTAAGGATTTTCTGAAAATAAGGATAATGAAGATAATCAGATTCTTCTAAGAGTATAGCAGGTATTGATGGGAATTTACAAGGATTAACTTGTATTAAAGGTGTATCTGAAAGTAGACTGAACATATGGAAAAAGCATAAGAGGGCCAAAATCAATTTAGACAATAAATCTGATCTTGAGAGGTACTTGGCAGAGGATACTGTAGATGACCCTGAAGATAGTGAATTTAATATCTTAAACTGGTGGAAGGCAAATTCCACAAAGTATAGGGTTCTTGCTCACTTAGCTCGTGATGTATTGGCTATTCCAGTTTCAACTGTGGCATTAGAGTCATGTTTTAGCACTGGTGGACGTGTGTTGGATATCTTCGGAGCACTTTGTCACAAAAAATGACTGAAACACTCATCTATACACAGAATTGGTTATCCTCAACTGTGTTCAAGTTTCATGATCTTGAGTTTGATCAATTTGATTGCAATGAAAAGGTTGTTGCTAATAAGTTTATTGTATTTGTTTATTTATTTTCATTATTGATTAATTCATGAGTTAGCACTTGACAAGGATTGATTTTTTGTATTTTGTTGAGGTTTCTATTGCTGCTGCTGCTGCAGTTTCTGCTTCCTAATCTAAATCACAAATAACTCATGAACAAGCACATATGGATATTGATAATTGATGTACTGCTGTTTGAGGAGCTTGATTATTAGTTAGTTTTCACTTTATGTTATTTTACATTGAACTGAAATAGTTTATTTGGTTTAAACTTGTTTTGTATTAGATTTTGTTGGTTTGTATTTATTTGATTTAAACATGATATATACTGATTGTAATCAGTATGAGACTTTGAGTGAATTAGGAGACTCTCAGCTTTTGTCATGTATTTCTAATTAGTGAATTATGCAGGCTGCATTTACTTTTGAAATGGTTTTGTTGAAGTCACAATAGAGATAGATGAGATTGGCTTTTATCATGATATTTCTATTATTCTGCTTGTGTACATCCACATTTCTAATTGTATTATTTGTAATGTATAATTGGTTCTTGCTTTATTGTCCTGTCTGCGTGTCTATATATATGGCAGGATGCTTTGTATACTTTGGAATAAATTAAAAAAAAAACTAGGAAATGTTGTCAATAGTTACTACTTACGCTGTTTCGGGTTTTTTGTTCATTTACCCGGTGTCCTGGCCTGTTTTTGGCCCGGTCTAATGTAGACCCGAGCTTCACCAAGTCACATTAGGTCTAGGGCCAGGCCTGAGCCAAGAAAAATGGCTCATGCAATTTTTGGGTCGAATCGGGCCAAAGCCAACCTGGCCCACGAGCACCCTACTTAAAATAAATTTATTTGGCTTTGATTATATAACAGATAAAGATTCAATTATTTTATTTTATATAATTTTATACAATTAAAATTAAATAAAATTATTTTAATTGATAAGTTATTGTATTTTATCTAAATATTATATAAAAATAGATAATATTAATTATATTATATTATTAATTTTTTACACGACATATCAAACTGGCCTGAGTATCAAACAATTTTGAAGACATATAATTTATTGGGATGTGTCTAATAAAGTATTTTTTATTGTTTTTATATTTTTAAGGAATTGTTAATTATTTATTTTCATAATAAATATTTAAATTTTATTAAATATAATTAATAATAATATATAATTAACAATCAATATATACTTTATAATTAATCTAAGGTATTAATACTAATTTTTTTATTTTTATTTTTTCTGGAATTTGGGGTTAAGTTGGGATGAGAGAAGAGAGGCTGTGATGCACGTTTATAATGTATTCCATCCGTGAAATTGGTCCAGTATTTGAATTTTGAAGGGGTTTATGCTATTCAAACGTAGCGTTTTCACGAAGCAACATAACTTTCCTTTATTTTAAATGTCAACGTTTATAATTGGAGTGTTGAAAATTTTGAATGGCATAGAATTTTATTTAATTTTGATTATATAATAGATAATAATTAAATTATTTTATTTTATATAATTTTATATAATTAAAATTAAATAAAATTATTTTAATTGATAAGTTATTATATTTTATTTAAATATTATATAAAAATAAATAATATTAATTATATTATATTATTAATTTCTTATACGACATATTAAACTGTCAAACAATTTTGAAGATGTATAATTTATTGGGATGTGTCTAATAAAGTATTTTTTATTGTTTTTATATTTTTAAGGAATTGTTAATTATTTATTAATTATTTATTTTTATAATAAATATTTAAATTTTATTAAATATAATTAATAATAATATATAATTAACAATCAATATATACTTTATAATTAATTAAGGTATTAATACTAATTTTTTTATTTTTATTTTTATTTTTTCTGGAATTTGGGGTTGAGTTGGGATGAGGGAAGAGAGGCTGTGATGCACGTTTATAATGTACTCCATCCGTGAAATTGGTCCAGTATTTGAATTTTGAAGGGGTTTGAATACGTAGCGTTTTCATGAAGAAACATAACTTTCCTTTATTTTAAATGTCAACGTTTATAATTGGAGTGTTGAAAATTTTGTAAAGCATAGAATTGAAGGACCACGGTAAAGTGGCAAATTTCTACGATGAAAATGACAGATTATTTGGTTTACGTGTTAATGGATTTTTTTTTTCCTTATTGTGGGGTTAGATTAATTGTTACAATCACGCGCATAAAAAAACAATTGAAAATAATAATTTTGTTTTGACCCGAGTGCAAGCTGCCATTAATGGTCCGAAATCCCATTTGCAGCTTTGGAGCGTTGAAAATGGTATCTTATTGGTAGCCACACGTACTCAGCTCAGAGTCAGACTGATCCATTTGCATATGACAATATATGTAACGGTGACGGGAATATAATAAAATGAAATAATAATGCTTTTGTTTTTTCTATAATAGTGGCACATAAATTTATATTTATTGCTTTATTATACACTATTTAAAACTCTCATTATAAGTATTTTTTTGGTTATTTATAAAATAATATTTTATGTGCATAATTTTTTTATTAATAGCTATTCATAATAATTATTTATTTTGGGTAATATTTTCCCAAAATGAAAAGTTTCAGTGTCTCTTTCTAAAAATTGATGTGATGGCCTTTGATGAATGATGACGAGCCCGTGACAATAACACTACTACCGACAAAGTCAATGAGGTGCCATCGAGTCATCGACCACTAAAGTCTTGAAGGACGATGTTAGCACATAGATATGTAATCTGAAAAGTTGGGTGTAAAGTCTCTGTTTGTTTAAAATTTTCATCCATTTGAAAACATGTATTTATTGACAGAAGAAAATTTTTCTTTAAAAAAAATGAATTTAAATACATTGAAAATTGTGTAAAAAACACGTTTATTTCTATCAAAATCTAATCTAAACGTGCTGTAATCATGAAACAAAGCCGCTAAATTCAACTTGGTTACTCCAGTACTGTACAGCTTCTAGAAAATTCCTTTCTGAATCCTATTAATTCTTATTTTACCCTTTCTCTCCTCGCATATGTCCACTTACTTCTTTTTTTTTTGTAACTAAACGGGAGAAAAGCCCCAAAGCAATGTTATCATGCTATGCTATTGCTATAACTATAAGGATGATAAAATATCTTCTTAATGAGCAATGTTACTGTTTTATTTATTTTTTCAACAGAAAAATTCTTCATTTTATAAATTTTTACAAGATTATTACATAATTTATATAAATATTTAGTACATGTTTGATAATCAATTTTTTTTAAAAAAATTATTTTTAAATCTCTCAATAAAATTTAATTATAAGTTATTTTAATAATAAAATAAATTAATTCAAATACATATCTAATTTATTAAGAAAGTGTGAGGTGACACTTATATAGTGTGTGTTTGGATTAGTTTTTATAAATTTAATTTTGGATAAATTTGATTTTGTAAACTTAAATTTAACTAGAAGTGAATATGGAGTAAATTGATATATGTTTAAGAAATTTTATCTAAAAATTAATTTTAACAAAATAAATGTTATTTGGATAATATTTATTAAAATCACTTTTAAATATATGATTATAAAAAATATATGAGTTAATAGTAAGAAAAAATAAAATAAAGACTATAAAAAAAATATCAAAGTTAAAAATATAAAAATTTTATCAATTGACTTTTGTTATAAAACAGAAGTAACAAATTGTTACTTTTATTCAAAATAAGGTTTGAGAAGAAAATTATAGTGAGATTGAAATAAAAGTAATTTCTGCTAAATATGAAAAAAATGCCTTCAAACTTGATTTTGAAAAGTTTGAACAAACTTTTCATGCTGCAAACGTGTTCCTAAACACGCTAATAATCTATAAACATTTTCTTTCTCTTGTTTTCATGCACTCGGGCTATTGATGAAAATGAATTTTTATAGGGGGAAGAACAAAGGTTGTTCATCTTGAGAGAAACGAAGATGTATGAGATCATCAATGATAATGATTTTAAATTCAGAGATTGAGCATTAAGCAATACATGTCTCAGTTGAGATGGATTTAAAAAAGTACATGTTAAAGTTTTTTTTTTTTAAGTACATTAGATTTAGGCATAATTTTTATTTTTTCTAATACTACTACACTCTTTAAATTTTTTACCTATGTTCAAGTGGTTATTTTAAGATGTGCAAAGGATGATAATGATTTTAAATCCAGAGATTGAGCATTAAGCAATACATGTCTCCGTTGAGATGGATTTAAATATGTACATGTTAAAGTTTTTTTTTTTATTTACATTAGATTTAGGCATAAATTTTTTTATCCTAATACTACTACACTCTTTTAAATTTTTTTACCTATGTTCAGGTGATTATTTTAAGATGTGCAAAAGGTGATCTTTTTTTTTGTTTTTTATGAGGTGTAATTTTGTTTAGAGTATTGGGTTTTACAATAGAATTCAAATTATTGATATTATAGATAAAACTTATATTATTAACATTCAAATTAGATTACTAATGAATTATACTTTTGTGGATAAAGGTGAAAATTTTTAATGGTGCTATCAAGTTTTGAAATGACATAGTTATATATTGATTTTAATATAACTAAGTATATATTTAGTATAAGAGTAAAAATAAAATTTTGTATACAAAAGTTATTACTTTATACGCTGTCCCTAAGCTGTAAGTTAGCTCAAATAATAAATTCGTTTACAAAATGTTAACGGCTTAGTCATATTGAACGGCAACTTTTATTTTATCAAATTAACAAGTTACAAACACAATCTATTATTGTGACGCTATATAAAAGTATGAATGAGCGTAACATTACCGAAGGATTTTTACATGGATGGATGCGTTATCTTGTCTGCAGATTCTGGGTAGAGATTATAGGCGGAAATTAAGGCAATATTTTGTGAGACTAAATTGAGACAATCTTATAATGTTAGATTTTGGCAGTTTCGGCACCTACACACTAAAATGGATAAAATCATATGCGCTTTTCAGAGTTTGTTTTAGAAAATTGCGACGGCCGTTGACTTTTTTAATGAATATAATTAATTAGGCGTGGCTGGCTCCGTCGGCAAGAGAAAGTCTTTTGTGAACGGTCAATGTCATTTGTCCGGATCGGATAAGAAAAATTATTTCATGCTATCGGTATTTAATAATTAAAATATATATATTTAAAAAAATACATTTATTAACCTTAAAAAAATGTGTTTTATAATATTAACTACTAAAATATTAAATTAAATAAAATATAGTTTCATGTGAAACATACAACAATTTATTATTGGATAGTACGAATTGTGAATTAGCCATTTGTTGGTCGCTCCTAATTTAATTTTATTATTAACTTTATAATTAAATCAATTTGAATAGATTAAAATTAATTCAACTAATCAGTTATTATTATTATTATTATTATTATTATAAAAATTAATTCTTTTCACATTTTATAAATTAGTAAAGTGATACTTTTGTTTTTAAAAATATATTTCATTTGCAAGTTGGTCTTTAATTTAAATAAATATATAATTTATTATTAAATTATTCAAATTTATTTTATTTAATTCCTTTATTATATAAAGTTAACTATCATAAATGACTAATTTAAAATAAATTTAAATAATTCAAGTATTGAATCGTACATATAATTTAAATTAGAGATTAAATTATAAGCAGATTACATGTTTAGGAATTAAATTATTATTTTAATTTTTTATAAATATTTGTATATATTTCATAAAATTTAATTTTAATTTATTATCAATTAAAAAATATTATATTATCATTAAATTATGAATTTTTAAATTATTAAAAAAATTTAATTAATACTTAAATTAAATATATAATTAAATAATAATATAAAAAATATTTATATTAATAATTGATTAAAATTAAATTTTATTTTATATTATTATATATAAATTATTTTTATAATATCATTTAGTTTAAACAGGCATTCAAAAAATTGAACCGACATTAAGAATCTTATGGATTCATTATCTAATTTAATTTTAATAAAATTAATATATAATAAAACAATCAAAATTTTGTGAATAATTTTTTATAAAAATAAAATAAAAGAAATCACTCGTTTATCCATGGCTATTAAGAGCGACGTGCGGACGCTACTTGCCACGTCCATCCAAAAAGGACCACTCGAAGTCCAAATTCATGTGGGTCCATTATTGGGTACCGTCACCTAAACTAGCTTTCTGTCTCTCTTGTTTTTTTTCAAAGAATCTTTCTCTTCTCTTTAATACGGTGATTCTACTTATTGGTGGGACAGAATTAATTTAGATAGAAATTCAATTTTCATTTTATTATGAATAAAAAGCATGACAGAAAAAATACAACTAAGAAAACTACTCTCATCTTTCTTGAATTAACTGTTATCATATAAATTCTTATTTTTAATTTATTGATATAATAGTAACATGGATATTTAAATTTATGACTTGTTACAAATTACTTAAATTTATCACCATTAGTCCATTTATAGTAACTTATTCATAACAATTTTATTTTAAGAAACATATAGAGATTGGCATGTGAAAGAATAATAAAAATTATAGAAAGTTGATGCAGGTTTATGTAGTTTTTCAAAATATTATTTTATAGTTTATGGGAAATTTGTGTAAATTTCTAAAATAAATAAAGCTTTTGTAATTCAAGTATAACACAATGGAGGTGATTCATGAGAGGAGGTAAGCCATTTCCCTTCTCTAAAACTCTCTCTTCCTTAGTGTTAGTTTAACTTGAGGTAACACGTAAAAAAAAAAAAACATGAGGTAAAAATATAGATAAAAAATTTATAGATGAGTTTTTTATATTATTTTTCATATAAAATTTATTCATAAAATTTTTACATTTATTTTTATCTTCATACCAAGCATACACTTAGTAAAAATAAAATTCTATCTTAATTTGTTACACTTGCTATAGAGTTTTCTCAATTAAACTAAATGTCAAATTTAAATTAAACATGAGGATTATTCCAATGGTTATATGTCTTTTTGGGTATTGATACCCTAATTAATTATTAATTATTTATTGGTTGTTAATTATATTTTTTGATCCTTAAATGTTTATTATGAAAACTAATAACTAATGTATTATAGCATCACTCATTAAGAATATATTGATGTAATTAACTACTCTAGTTGATAAACCGAGCTTTATGTGTACGAACTTTATCTGTAATGTAAAATTTTAAAACTCACTAAAAGTACTTTTTGAGTCAAAACTCAAAAAAAAAAAAAATCTTACATTTATAAGGTTTGAGAACACCTTGTGATTTAAAAAACAATACTACTCTTTTGATTCACCGTATTTTGTTAATGATAAAAAATTTTATTAAAAGGTTATTCTTTTTAATTATCACGAATATATTTTACCATTAACTTTATCTTGTCACTGAAGTTTCTTATTATATTAATAAACCATTTCTTCATTTATTTTATCTTTTCAAGTTTTAATAGCAAAAACATATGCCAATAAAGTGTACAGTCATATCTCATTCTATTTATAAGGAGTGAACTTACAACTTCGCTTAAATTTTACCTCACCCTTACCAGGCAACCCAAGTGGGCAAATTTAACTATAATTGTTTACAAATTAGACCAATAACAAATATATGGCTAGATACTATCATTTTCGACGGTGTAAATAAATGTAATTTTACATAATATGAAATTGGAGCATGGATTAGGTTAATTTTTTCTTTACCCATGAACATATATAAATTCAAATATTTCACCATTCAAATATTGCAATTCAAATTAATAAATAATAAGTAGTTCTTAGGAGAAAAATAGAAAGGGAAGAAGGAAATAAATACGAATTTCTTAATCGAAAAAGTGTAATATAAATTGTTATAATAAAAAAGATTTTTTTAATATGTGTCCTAAAGATACATGTTAAAAAATAAAAAATATTAAATATTAAATAAAAAATAAAAACATTTATATCTTAAAAATTTAAAATATATTTAAAACTTTTTCCTTGAGCTATGCTGTTTGATACGATACAAAACCATTCACGAACGTGCTATTTCTTTCTGTTTTCTCAATTATATAACAAATTACAAAATAAAAAAACTGAACTTATAGATAAAACGAAAACATAACAGCTTCAAAGTTATTTATTTTTATGTCATTTCACGAATTCATATTCATGATAAATAGTATTTTCCTTAAATATTTTTTTTTATTTTTTATATATAGTGTAAAAGAATTTTTTTTATTTAAAAATATTTATTATTTAATAATATTAAAAAATATTAATTAATTTTTTAAATTTTATTTTTTTAATAAAAAATAAATAAAAAATTAATAAAATAAAAAATGACAATTTAATTATTTTAAAATATATATTTTTATAATTAAAATTATTTAATAATTTTTTAAATTTTTACGTAAAAAATTAAATAACAGATAAAATTAAATATAAAATAATTAAAATAATTTAATAAAAAATAAAAAAATATTATTTTTATTAAACCACGCACGTTTACAAAATTTATAAATAAAAAAAGTAAAAAAATAATTTGGATAACGAGGACTTAAATTACCAAAAGAGTCAACGAGAAAACTGTTCCGTTAAGCGAAGGCATTCTCTCAATCGCGCAACTGTGAATCCCGATGCGCGTGGTTCTGTTAATTCCGTTGTTACTCATTGGTCTTTTATTATATTTTCGGCCTAATGGTTGTCCTTCTTCGGCCACCGCAATTGGTTTTGCCACTGGTTTTTTCAGTTCGTTTCCTCCTTATTTCTGGTTCTCTGTCATAATACCTTTTCATTTCCTCGTCCAACCCGGTCATCATTACTACCCTTGCAAAAGTTCCTCCTTCATTGGTGTCTGGTGAGAAGGGTGGGCGTATGAGCTCTGCCTCTGATTCAGATTTACATAATGTTGTTGCTTATATGAGGGTTTCATGTTTTTTAATTCTTAAATCCTTGGCCTTATATCTTTGTTATATGTATATAAATCCTGGATGTTCGGTACAGGATGTCTGGCAGAGCCCGTGGCTCCCTAAAAGTTGCCCTCAAATCTCAATTATGGCTTTTATGGTGGTAGACGAAGGACAGAACAAGGAGGTGAGGTTCTTCATTCAAACTCAGGTCAAATTCATCGTCAAGCTTTTTTCTTTCCTTTCTCCCTTTCCATCTCTCTGGTTTTCACAGAATGATTGTATGTATGCTTCAGCCTTGAACCCAGCTATAAATTTGTTCCCTTTCTAAATTATGCTGCTTTGAGATTGCTTCTTTTGAAACTTCACCCTTCACCTCTCTCATAATGCAATAAAAGATATATCTTGGTGGAGTGGTTTTAACCCAGCCTTTTTTTTTTTTTTGGTGTCCAGAGCACTGATTCCGGAGACAGACAGAAGTATAAAAATTTTCAAAGAGACATGAGAGATAAGAACTAATCTGTAATATTTTGATTCTTTTTTTATTCTACAATGATTGGGATGATCCTCCCTTTTGAGTTGCTTCAAGGAAATGATAATTATTTGGGATGAAAGATGCTAGTGTTGATCTGGGTTTTTGGAGGAAGGAAGAAAAAAAGATTCTGATATACTAATTAGAGTCAATAGAGGTAGTTCTCTAGGTAGGTTAATCCAATGGCGACACCAGCGGTGCAGCCACAAGCTGCGCCTGCAAGCACCCCTAGGAAAAAGATGACGAAACAATTGACAGGAAAGAGGGATGATACGCCCTTACATTCTGCAGCAAGAGCAGGAAATCTGGCTGTCCTGAAGGATGCCCTTACTGGTACCGAAGAGGCTGAACTGCATGAATTATTGGTAAAGCAGAATCAAGCCGGAGAAACAGCCCTTTATGTTGCTGCTGAGTATGGTTATATTGATGTGGTTAGGGAGATGATTCATCATTATGATCTTGCTGATGCTGGAATCAAAGCAAGAAATGGTTTTGATGCACTCCACATTGCTGCCAAACAAGGGGATTTAGGTATGTCTTCAATGTAGTTTCTCTGCTTGTTCTTTGTGGCATGTAATTTTCAGAGCTAATCTCAGTTCTGTTTGCCCTTTTGCAGATGTAGTGAAGATCCTTATGGAGGCTCATCCTGAATTGTCAATGACTGTGGATCCATCCAACACCACAGCTTTGCACACAGCTGCAGCACAAGGGCATACTGAGGTAGTGAAATTCCTATTAGAAGCAGGTAGTAGCCTGGCAACCATTGCTAGAAGTAATGGGAAAACAGCTTTGCATTCTGCTGCAAGAAATGGACATTTGGAGGTTGTGAAAGAGCTTCTGGAGAAGGAGCCTGGGGTTGCAACACGGACTGATAAGAAGGGCCAGACAGCACTTCACATGGCAGTGAAGGGACAGAATCTTGAGGTGGTGGAGGAGTTGATAAAAGCAGATCCCTTATCAATAAACATGGTTGATACTAAGGGAAACACAGCGTTGCATATAGCAACGAGGAAGGGCAGAGCTCAGGTATATTAGACTATGCTTGTCATAATTCGTCTAAAATTCACACAAAAACTTCTTGTATAATGGTGTGATGACAAGAAGTGGATTGTGATTTAGATTGCCATCCGTGTTGATAAATGTGTTCTTTTCCATGTTGTGCCTGTCCTGCACTGAAAACTCTATTTACCATCAGGTTTGATAGTACTCTTAGTAATTGATGACTACAACCAGCTTGAATGATTTCTTCCAGATCATGGAAGCTGTCGTATTATTATGTTTTGTTAATTAAAAATGTAAGTCAGTAATCTTTATTTTTATGAAAATGAGGAAAGTGGAAGTCCAAATTTTTTATGATGTTTGGCTAGTATTTTTTGAAACAGTCATCTTAAGTTTTTTGAGTTACACATTTATTACTTGTTACATGTATCGTGGCACAAACGAAGATGTGAAAAAAAAATCGATTTGGTGAGCATTTGAAATCTGATTTAAAGTTGCTCTTCTGCGACCTACTGCCTAGTTGGTCCCTTGAACTGTTTATGGTCCTCCAGATCACAAAATTCAGATGTATGTTTTTCATAGCACAAACTCAGAGAACATGATCTTATTTTGTAATGTTAAAGATAAGGAAACAATCTGGGTGGAAAAGATAATTGAATATCAGTTTCACAGTTGTTGTCCCCTGCTATATGTTAGATCAAGGGGAGAGGCTGAAATCTTGTTTTTCTGTTTGTGCAGATTGTTAAGTTGCTTTCTTGGACAGAGGGAAACGGATACAATGGCAGTTAATAGATCTGGTGAAACTGCATTAGATACTGCTGAGATAACTGGGAACCCTGATGTTAAATCCATTCTGCTGGAACACGGTGTTCAAAGTGCCAAAGCCATGAAGCCTCAGGCCACAACTGCTACAGCCCGTGAGTTGAAACAAACTGTAAGTGACATAAAGCACGAAGTCCATTTCCAGTTGGAACACACCCGCCAAACCAGAAAACGTGTTCAAGGCATTGCCAAACGTATCAACAAAATGCATGCCGAAGGACTCAACAATGCAATCAACTCCACGACTGTGGTCGCAGTCCTCATTGCCACAGTTGCCTTTGCTGCCATTTTCACAGTACCTGGCCAATTTGTTGATGACCCAAAAGATGTTCCTCCAGGGATGTCCCTTGGCGAAGCAAATATAGCCCCACAAGCTCCATTTCTCATTTTCTTCATCTTTGATTCCATTGCCCTCTTCATTTCTCTGGCCGTGGTGGTGGTGCAAACCTCGGTTGTAATTATAGAAACCAAAGCAAAGAAGCAGTTGATGGCCATCATTAACAAGCTGATGTGGTTGGCTTGTGTGCTTGTTTCGGTGGCCTTCTTGGCACTGTCATTTGTAGTGGTGGGGAAGGACGAGCAGTGGCTGGCAATTGGAGTGACGATTATAGGAACAACCATAATGGCTACAACCTTGGGCGTCATGTGTTACTGGGTCATTAGGCATCGCATTGAGGCCTCAAATTTGAGGAACATTCGGAAATCTTCAATCGGAAGCAGGTCAAGGTCTTTGTCAATGTCAGTTGTGTCAGATTCTGAGCTACTAAACAATGAGTATAAGAGAATGTATGCCATTTAGAATTAATAAGCCTGTTCTCTTTTCACATCGCACTTTTTTTTTTTGTCATCCGAAATTCAATACAAAGACCCCACCTAGACAGGCCAAGTCTGTAATCGATACCGCATAACTTTTTTTCCAATTATAAGCATCCGGCCTCATGGATCTATATCCAACTAAAGTGAGACTTCCAAATGTATATCTCCAGACTTTGCTAATGTTAATAATATGCTTAATCAATAATAAGAGTCTCCTTACCCCTCTCTCCCCCTCTCGCCAAAAAACTAGTAAATTTTCTTTCTATTCATTGAACCAATATCTTTTGTGCAAAGAAAGTTGCAACGAAATTTTTTTGAAAAAAAAAAAGAAAAGAAAAAAGAAAAATTGCATAGAATAGCCGTTGCAATAATTATCATTGTGGACCTCTTAGTTCCTAGTTTTCTGCTATGCAACAAAATGTATGTAGACACATGTAAAAGATGGCGTTGAGCTACTGCTCTTTGATGCCAAGTATGCTTGACCGAATTGGGAAGTTGAATCAGTGTTCTATTCCTGTTTCTCCTCATGTTCTGCAGTTTCCTCTTCTATTTACTGCAAGCTGTGAGACAGAATTTTTTTGGTTTTCGCCTTTCTTTTCTTTTCACACTTTCTCATTGGAAGTTGCTAAATATTAATTGGACCATAGTTAACCCTATGTTTGGAACTATTAAAAAATAGAATTAATTTGATTTGATTTAAGTTGAAGTGATTTAATTTGAGTTAGAAATTATTTTAACGCTTGAAAATCATTATAAAATTAAATCAATTTTTATTTTATAACCTTTCAAATAAAAAATTTCATTTATAAATCAAATTAATTCTTAAAATATATGATTCCAAACATACTATAATTTTTTAAATGACTCATGCTTTTCACTTCTTAGTTCTTACACTATCATTAATATGGAGGTAAAGTATGATATATTTTTTTCACCAAAAAAATGTATGATATATTTTTTTATAAAAAAAAAACCTACAACATTTTTTTAATGTTGTTAAAATTTTTTTTTTTATCTTTAACTATGTATGCAGAGTGATATAATCTTATGAAGTGAAAAAATTATTAACATGACAAAGCAAATCATATTTATATAAAATTATTATTAAAGTCAAAAAAGTGAAAAAACCTATCTTCCTCTTTTTTTGTTTTGGTCATCTTAAGCCTATCTCCCTCTTACTCTGTACAACAAATCCGAGGCCCAATTTTTTCTCTGTTAATGGGCCTGAGGTTATGACAAAGAGGGCCTATGGTCAGTTCTTGCTGGCCCAACTACATCATCACTTCCAGGTTCCGCAGCATCTTCCCTTCGAATTCGATTTCCAACTTCCGAGTTCCAATTCCACGTTGTCTCGAAAAACTGAAGAACATTTCTGGGGCCAAAACGCTCAATTGGATTGGAAACTCAGAAAAGCTGAAAAAAAAAAGCATAGCAATCTCTCTGTGTGTGCGTGATCGAAATATGGACGACGAATTGCTTGAGTTGCAGAGACAATTCGAGTTCGCACAGCAAGCGAAATCGAGCATTCGATTATCGGAGCGAAACGTAGTTGAATTAGTCCAAAAACTGCAGGAGCTCCAAATCATCGATTTCGAGCTTCTCCACACCGTCTCTGGCAAAGAGTACATCACTCTCGTACGTTCTCTTCCCCAACCCTATCTCTCTCACTGTCACTATCACCTATCACTTTGCTTCCATTTCCATGGAAATTTGTGAAAAAGCTTACGAATATGGAAAATGTGCATAGTTTCTCATCTGTCGATATTGTTTGGAAGAAAACGAAATCGAGGAAATGCAAACAAAGTATCTTAATCTGCTTCGCCTTTTTTTTTTACTCTTAGGTTTCCCCGATCGGAATTTTCTTTTTAAATGGATTGATTCTCTCACTTTGACAATTTGTGTTCTAATATATCTTAATCAATTTTATGTATGCGACCGCGCATATTGTTAGGATCAGCTGAGGAACGATATGGTGGCTGAGGTGAAGAAATTAGGGCGTGTTTCTCTAATTGATCTAGCTGATGCTACTGGAGTTGACTTGTACTATGTGGAGAAGCAGGCTCAACGCATTATAGCGGATCACACAGAGTTGATGTTGGTTCAAGGGGAAATCACGTCAGAAACTTACTGGGACTCAGTAGCTGAAGAGGTTAATGAGAGGCTTCAAGAGTGCAGTCAGATTGCACTGACAGAACTTGCTGCACAGTTGAACGTTGGCTTAGAATTGATTGCCTCCGTGTTGGAGCCTCGCCTTGGAACTGTGGTAAGTTGGTGTTGGTTTACCCTTGTCATGTTAACTTTGGAATGACATAAATTTTGATAAGAGTTGATCCCAAAAATAGGTGAAAGGCAGGCTTGAAGGTGGGCAGTTGTATACTCCTGCTTATGTAGCTCGAGTTAGTGCCATGGTTCGAGGTGCTGCACGGGGCATCACAGTTCCAACAGATTTGACGGTTTTATGGAGCTTGTTACTGCAGTTACTGCAAAAAATGGATGGAACCAGTGGTGTGGCTATTGAAGGATCTTTCTTCCAGTCTTTGTTTAATGGACTTGTGAAGGAAGGAGAGATTCTAGGATCGCTTCGTGCAGGAGTACATTGGACACCGGCTGTAAGTGACATATTCTCACATCTGTTGGAAATTGTTAAAGTGATACCTGGATTAGGGTTTTATGTTTGTTTTGGGCCTTTGGAGAGGTTAACCTCTTGATCCACTTAATGTCTAATTGGCAACAATTGGGAGGATTTCCAAATTCTTTTGATATATTCTATTTCCAGTTTATTACTCTATAATCCTCTAATTTATAGTGCCTATGGGCGGCAGTATTCAACTGTTATGGCATACAGTCATACACCTTGTTGCAATTAACTTAGTTCCTATTTCAATCATTAGAACTTAGAAGGTATTTTTTCTGATTTTCACTTCTTCTGTCTCATGACAGGTCTTTGCGATTGCCCAAAAGGAATCTGTGGATTCATTCTTTTCACAGGTATCAACTCTCACTTCCTTCCTATCTTCCTTTTAATTAAGATACCAAATCTTTTGCCTATTTATATTCCATGATCTGAATTAACTGTCTTTATATATTTGTTAGATTGGACTTGTATAATGACTGTGCCTCTTTTATTCTTTGCCCTTGCCTCTTTTAACTTTTTATTTTTTATTTTGGAAAAGATTTTTCTGAACTGCTGCATATGTTGTGTGCTACCTTCTTTGTATGCTATAGAATTCTTTTATCAACTACGAGGTTCTGCACAAACTTGGAATTCCCCAGCCCATTCAATTCTTGCAGGTAACTAAATTGTTCCTATGTTGATTCTATTTTCAAATAACAAGTACTAGGAATCTCGGATCTTATATATATATATATATATATATGTTAAATGGATACTTTTTGCTGCATTGTTTCCCTAGCTTAGTTAATGAAGCCTAAGTTTGTGCAATCCAATTTAGTCCAGATATCCTAAAGGCATACCTCTAGTTACAACATTTGTTCACCCATCTATGATTGAGATGCTGGATGCTGCTACTGAGGATGCTTTTGAGCGTGGTAGCTGGTAAGGGCCTTGACATGCTCTTTGTTTTCCTTTATCCTCAGTTTCTGTTTTCCTTCCTTTCTACATTACTGAATTGAGCTAGGTTCAATGCCATTAATTAATTCTCGCTTTAAAGTTATTTATAATGTAGAAATTATGAAATTTTAATTGTTGGTATGGATATGGTGACTTTCTAATCTGATTGATGGTGGTTGTTGACTTGTGATCTTTCTTTTCCCCCTCTATCCCTTCCTTTTAATCTAATAAAAGTTATATACCTCTGCACTACCTGGTTATTGGCTTAGGGAAAAAAAGGGACAAACTAATTAGACTATAAAACATGTTCTTATGTAAGCTCTTATTTGCTAGTTGTTGCTCAACATCAGTTAATACTTAATATATACTACTTTTTTTAAGGGATCTGGATGAGTGGGTGGAAAGGGGTGGGCCTTCACTAACAACCAGCTTCTCTGGCCGCCCTTGTTATATTAAAATTACTTTTGTTCATATGGATAATGATTGTTGCCACTGCATGATAATGACTGTTCTCATTTTTCTCTGCTCTCTCTTTCACTAGTCTTAGGGGCAGGACCTCTCTAGAAGCTTCCATTTGTGTCCTTGGGTTTTAAAACTTTTATGCATGAAATTTTTGTTAACTTCTGTGAGAAGACTTATGTTATGTGAGATGTAGTGCAAGAAATCTCTTGGAATTCTTTCCAAAAGTTATATCAAGTTATACTTATTTTTAGCAAGACAATTTTTTCAATGCATTCTATCCTAATATAACAATGATGCAGGAGTTATTCTCTTTCCTTACTGCCCCCATCTTTTACACCTCAAGATGCATCTAAAATGTTGTCCCTCTGTCGATCTGTTCAATTGGCTCTTAAGGTGATATTCAATTACCTGGTAAATTTATGCTCAGCTCTGTCGATTCACATGTTCATAAACTTCATTTTCTTTGCAGTCTAACATAGCACACATTTTTGGGGATTTTTATGTGTTGAGCACCAGCTTTATGAAGGTATGGCATTTGATATAGTCATATAGACATCAATTTAACGTGTTAATTTTACAAACCACATTACCCCTTTTGTGGTGCAAGTGCTATTGAATATTGATAATGTCCAGTTTGAAGGTTGGTTTGGCAGATTGGGTTAAAGGACCTATTTTTTTTCAACTAGTGTTGTCAATAAGAACAAACAATAAGATGTCAGACATTTGTTATGAAGTTTGCTTATGAGAGGTTTGGCAGTTTGCTGAATCAACAGTTCAGCAAATTACTGATCAGTCACCATCATATAGCTATCAACGGGAACCCAAATGAAAAAAGGGGTGATAGAAAATATGTCTGCAACTTTCATGTACTGCACTTTTGGGTTTAAGATTTCTTTTCTAACAATTATTGCCTTTACTGTATGCCGCTTTTGATTTCCTTATCTTATCTCTTTTCTTGCTTAAGGACCAAGAATCAAGGATAGAAGTTACTGTTAAGTCAAATCTTTGTCTGCTAGTATTTTTTTCTCATTGGTTTCCTGATGCCCGTATGTTTCTCTCTCCCTCATCAACTAGGACATCTGTGATCGCATGGTGAAAGAGTTGGAAACATTAGGTGTTTCAGGGTCTTCTGGCACTATGATGTCTGGTGATTCACAAGTAGCCAATGAAGCAAAAGTTGGGTATGATTCAAGCAGGTTAAATGAGTCAAATGAAATGGGGAGTGATGGTGGTGCCAACAGACATGCTGATAAAGGGTCAAAGAAGAAAAAGGGGAAAGCCACTGGAAATGCATTAGCAAATGTATCTGAAAGTGGTCCAGACAACCAGGAACAGACTTCCACGAAATCTAAGAAAAGCCAGAGGAGGGGCAAGGATACATCTTCACAAACTTCAGATTCAAAGGCAGGCTCTAGGAAAGAATCACTTAAAGTGAAAGAGGATAATCTCAGTAGTCCTTCTGAAGAGTGGATCATGCAGAAGATTATAACCTTGATCCCTGATTTTGAAGAACAAGGTCTGTTGATTTTGACTGTGGATCTGTTCTTTCTTACTATACATGTTACCCAATGTTCTCAAATACAGTGCTATAAATTGATAGGCATAGATGATCCTGAGACAATTCTTAGACCTTTGGCTAACCAATTAAGGCCTACAATAATCAGTTATTGGATGGAGAAAAAGAAGGCATTGTTTACAGAAAATGCGGAAAGAATGAAAAGTTTGCTTGATAATTTGCAGAAGAAACTTGATGAGGTTCGACTGCTGAAGTGCCAATTTTTGTTTTTACTACATCTACTAGTTTCCTTCTTTCTGTAACTTTCCTTTTTTTTTTCCATAAAGGTCAGATATGTAAAATCTATGACCTTTTATATGCACAGCGTGCTATATTGATTGTTTATTTTTCTGGCAGTCTTTCTTAAACATGCAGCTGTATGAAAAAGCCTTAGAATTGTTTGAAGATGATCAATCAACGTCTGTAAGTTTTGTTAAGTTATTTGAAATTTTAAGTTGTTATTTCATTGGTGCAACATATGTAAGTTAATGTGTATATGATGCCCAGGTTGTTTTGCATAGGCATTTGCTAAGGACAGTAGCTGCTTCTATGGTGGATATGCTTCTTCATAACCTGGTATTATATACAGCCAGATATTTGTCAATGTATTAATATATTATATATTGTGAGGTTTTAATAAGGTCTAAGACCAACAGTGGCTTCATCTGCAGGATGAGCACAACAAAATAAAGAGTGGACTTGATGTGGAGGAAGCTCCAAATTCCGAATCTGTTTCACTCAGTCCTGGAGACAGAGCTGCAATTGTAAGAAATAAGTCACTATTCAACATAATTATATGCATAATTTTTCTGTTTTCTAGTGTATTAAATTCTGTATTAGTTTCATATGTTTGCTGAAGATCATCACTGGGGAGAGCACATAAATGACTTCAAATCTTATGTATTCTTTTGCTTTTGTAGTCTAAGAGTTTTCCAGGAGCTCTTGCAAATAAGGCTCTTGCTGTTGTAGAGGCGTTGGAAGGAAAGGTTAGCATGTTTACTTCTGAAACAAGTCTCATTGTTAAGGTTTGCTCAGCAACTTTTTGCTGATTGTCTGGTGGGAATATTCAATTTTTATGTTATTCTTTATACTTTAGTCAGTCAGGCTCTAGTCAATGGTATGAAGTTTTCAGATGCGAGTATGAAACAACAAATCAATTATTTGGTATCAAATTCGAATATGGATAAACTGGTTTTAATTTTTTTTTTTTTTACTCCAATTGGTTGGTGGAATGTATATGAATTTCATTGGGGGTGAATTGAAATGGACTCCTAATTTTATAGTTTGTAGCTGCTTCTTTTTTTTCCCTTCTTATAAAGAGCAATTTACTTGATGGAGAGTTCTTTGCATTCTGTTTGATTTACGAAATTGCTTTAGATTACACCTAATCTGATGGTTTTCTCTGTCTTAACACTCATACAGCCTACCATTGTTTTGAAAACTGAACCAAGGAAGGGAGAGGATCATTGTGTTGGACTTTGACCCCAATTCCAATTTGATAGTTTCTGTTTTAGTTTCATTGTTAGATTTTCTTGATGCATGCATAACATAAGTTGTGAATTATCTTGTTTTACAAGAATAGTGGTTGCCTGCCAAGCAAGTTGTGTGGGTTATAAATACTTATATTGGGAAAAGGCTGAGTTATGAGATAACGAGAGATAATATGTTTTGAGAGAGCCAGTGGGGGTTTCAAGAGAATGGATAACCCTCACAAGGTTTATTAGAAATATAGGGATAGCAAGGACATAATTGTGGGGCTAGGGATATTTGAGAGTCTCACAGACACTTTTCTTGTAATCTCCTTTGAAGTTGCTGTCAATTGATCTGTCCTCCTCGCCCATGGATGTTAGCAATTTCCAAACAGCATTAAATTTGTGTGTTTTGCTAGATTGTGATTTTATTTTGTGATTTTTTTTGTAGTTTTTCTTAAATGTGTTCTTATGAGATTATATGTATAATTATTAATTAATATTGAAATATTAAAATCTTTATTTTTTGAATATTATTAGTGTTTATGAAATACTATAATGTAGGAGAAATTAAAATGTATATTAAAAAAATGCTATTTTTGTCTATTATATTAAATATATATTTATAATTATGCATTAGTTATTTAGTTTAAACTCCTTAGTATGAGGACTTATTTGGATGATAGGTTGGACTCTTGGGCATTTAAAATGGGGGGAAGTTCTTCCTTTGCCCACTCTAACATGAACTTTAAGACAATATGTGGCAGCGTTTTATTCTGCCATGTGACATATGCAAGGCACCAAACAGTGTCATTCCACTGAAGCCAGTGGCAAAAGAAGAAAGAAAAGGCTAGGACTACTTGAAATGTGTAACCATGACTAATTTGCAGTGATTAACTGGTTCAGCACTAGTTCAGCGGATTAGTGTCCAGTTTGAGGGGGAAATGGTTTTGTAGGGGGTGCAGAGACCAGACATTGGACTGGTTCCTGCATTTTCCAATTAAATTAGCTGGTCTGGCACAGTTTGAAATCATTGCAGGCTTGCAGCGTAAACTATTGCAGCTGGTTGGCTGGAAATATCTTTTCACCTTTAAGCATATTATTCTGTCTGTTTCTTAATAATTTGACTAATATTTGAATATTCAATGCAACAGAGGGTGGAAATATTCATGGCTGCATTTAGAATGGTAACAGAAGAGAGGTAATGTGTCTTTTTTTGTTTGTGGAACTTCAGTATTGATTTGACCTACAAAGTTTCTGTCCTGAACCTTGATACGTGGTTTGATCATTAATCTTTCCAGTGGGCTGCCTTTGAAAAAGCTTGACAAGAAACTAGAAAGAACACTTTTACATTCATATCGTAAGGTATATGCTTACATTTATATAAGAATTTACCGGAATTTATTTGAGGTTAGATTCACAAATGTTGTTGATGATGCTGGTTGTGGCATTAAAACTATGCTGAATAACAGCCATAAAATATTGCTGAATAAGTTATTTTCAACAATTTTAAGGGATAATTCTAATTTACAAAGTCCTGGCAAACAAATTTCCAGTTAGGGGAAATATTCCCCAAAGTTGGGATTTATGGTTAGTTAATCCAGTTAGTGTTTGGTTAACTATTAACCGTTAACCATTCTTTGAACATGGATATACCATTATTTTCAACTTTGGTTAATTCTTCTTATATTGGATATGTTTGCCAAGATTTCTTAAATCGTAATTCTCCCCAAATATCAGTTAGTGACATGACTTCTCATAGAACTTTCAGTCAGGTTTGTAATGATGCCCAGCAATGTGGATGTTCTTAATTGTGTTTTATATCATTGTTATTGTCAGGAACTGACATCACAAATTTCTGCTGAGACTGACCCAGTATCACTTCTGCCAAAAGTTGTGTCTTTACTTTATATTCAGGTAACTTAAATTTTTTGTTTGTCCCTTTTTTTTTGGGTCAAATTATAAACATGGGTGCTCGTATGAATAGGTTCACCACAAAGCTCTTCAAGCACCTGGAAGAGCCATTTCTGTTGCTATTTCCCGATTGAAGGTATGTTCTTTATGTCAGTTGGTATAGTTTTAATGCATCAACACATGATTAAAAAATTTTAGTAACACGGATGCCAAATATAACTCAAAGCTGGATTGCACAAAGAAAATTAAAAAACAAGGATAATAATCACATCATGTTCATGAACTAAGGAAATTATTTATTTTGAAAATATTTTTCCTATTTGTAGGTATATGTCAATATTAAGTAATAATTTGAGTTAAAAGCCTAGAATAGACAATGATGCCAAATCTGCTGTCAGTGTTAAAATGAGACCAGCTGGTGATATTTGACCAAAATATGATATGTTTGAAATATGTCACAAATAGAACCTAGATCTGATCACAGTATATCCCATATGACAAGTGGGTGATTGTGTACTGCAAAGCTATTACTCATGATTCTTATTTTGGATATTGGATAACCTGATGCCATAGAGAGTGAGATTCCAAAGGAAAACGCCAAAGCCAACATTGTTTCCACTTTATTGAAGTGTCTTAAGATTAATGAATAATATACTTTTGAAAGAAACTAAAATATCAATTGCTTGATCATATATTTATTCACAATTAATTTTTTTCAATTTTGGCATGCAACATCTAGATAATAATTAGTTATAATTCATCTGTTGGATTGATCGAATGAATTTTCTATAAAAAGTGTATCTGAGTCTTATATTGGTGTTAATTGATCTATACCAAGATGCCTTAAATTTATAGATTTCAATACCATATAGTTAAAATTTATTTTGAGACTTAAAAAGTATGTAAAATTGAATGATATGACATTTTAGAAAGATTGTGATACTTGGTGTGTCTTTATTTTACTTCTAAATCTAATTTTGTGTCCACAAGTGTCAATCATTTGTGTAGTGTCAACATTTGTTTACACTGTTAGTGTATCAAATATAAATCCTGGGAATAAAATACATGAGAGGCAGTCCATTAAATATTTTACAATAACATTTTTCATAACCTCTCCCTGATTTTGTTTCGCATGCTTTAATTTTCAGGATAAGCTAGACGAGTCGGCACACAAGATTCTAACTGATTATCAAACTGCTACAGTGACTCTTTTGGCACTATTATCAGCTGCAACTGGTGATGTGAGTAATTACTAATCATGCATTATTCTTATATACGTGTCATATTACGTTTGATGTAATAATATTTTAATATTAAGTTATGCTCTAAACTGTCTCCTGTAAGATTCTAAAGGGGGGTAACTATCAAATAAGGCTTGGATTGTCCAAGAACTTTTGAAATAGCT
Source organism: Castanospermum australe (assembly GCA_019955255.1). Taxonomy (NCBI): domain Eukaryota; kingdom Viridiplantae; phylum Streptophyta; class Magnoliopsida; order Fabales; family Fabaceae; genus Castanospermum; species Castanospermum australe. The sequence continues at coordinate 1,160,801 of NSJW01000034.1, forward strand.
AGAAAAGCTTTTTCTCAGCTTTTGCAACAGCTCTTTTCCATAAGCGTTTTTGAAATTTTTATTTAAACAAAAAAAACTGAAAACAGCTTATTCAGTGAGCTTATTTTAAAAAGCTTGTCCAAACAGAAAATAATCATGAAAAAATATTTTGGGGGGTGGGGAGCTTGTCACACAACCGGAGTTAGAAAATGTATGCTTTTGAATCTTTTGATCACCCAATGTCATATGCAGGTTAGTTTGAAACAATGTATAGATTGTTAATTACTGATTTTCCTTTGGATAGGAAGAGGATTGTTCATCTGATAGAATTTTGAGTAAAAGGGAGCTTCTGGAGAGCCAAATGCTGGACCTGAAAAGCTTGGTTTTGAGCACCTCACAATCTTCATAAATATTTTGTAAGCCAAATTGAACACCTGAATCGAGCTTCAGTGTGGGGATGGGATACTTTCGTATCGTCTATTTCCCGAGGTACAAAAGCCTGTGACACAATGCATGTAGCTCTATCTATGTAGACCACAGAATAGACAATTCTGGGAAATTAGATAATTTATATTTTGGCTATTCATTATGTTTTTTAATTTGATAATTAGAAGGCATATAGATGCATATAGATAAGCCACAATCAATCTACGCAATTCAGTAAAATAATTTTGCTGAACTTTAGCACCATTAGATGATCTTGTTTCTCAAACAAAAGATTTGGCTATAAGCCATTTATTTCAGATTTCAAATTACGTTGTAACAACAACATGTTGGTGATATTGGAGTTGTTTTCACTTCTACAGTGTATTAATAAAATTGTAAAACTCTTCAGTATTGAATTGTTAATGCTGAATAATTTGAACACTGAAATTTTGAAAATAATTATCTTTAGTGTTAAACACTGAAAATGTTTAAGAATTTTTTAAATTCTTTTTTGATGTGTAAAATAAGTGACAATAAAAATTTTCTTTCGTAGGACTACTTTTTTCCTCCAACCACCTACTGAATTTGTCAAATATTTGTCTGCGATAGTGGCGTATAACAAGTGCTAGGTAATAATAATGTGTAGAACATTTACCTGAACCTATGCATCTTGTGATGCGTTGAGGATACAATTATTTGTTGAGGCAGTATATCATGAATAACGTTATTAGCGCCTCACCAATACATTACTTGCAGGAACAATTATTTTCTCGATTATTTAACACTTTGGTCCAATCCTCTCAGACATGAAACGTCCAGGAGTGCAGTATAGGAACGGTGCAAGGAAGTTATCATTACCAACCCTTGTGAAATCCATTATTCAGTTAGTGTGTTAAGTCAATTTAATAAGCAGTCCAAAGCCATGATAATACTATTGGATGCCTTTATCCTTTCATAGCCCTACTCCCGCTGCATACTGACTGTGATTACAGAAGAACCTTGAAATAATGGCATCATACCGAATGTATTCTTCATAGGAACAAGCCCTCTTCTTTGGAGTGTGCAGTGGAACCTTCTTGACTTACTTTACACCGGTAATACAGAGTGTAAAGTAGCCGAGTAATACACAAGCTTTCATATAATCATTAACCAGGTCTAACCATCCCACGTACTGGGCCTCACCTACTGCAATGGTCATCATACATCCTCACCCAAAACACCCTTTAAGTTAAAAAGTTGATTTGAGCTGTGGAGGGGTGGCATAACCTTTTATTTTTCCCAGGCCATAATCCTATCCAGCGACCCTCTTAAACAGATTAAGATAATTCATTTCAGTAGGTAGTCAAGATTCAAGAATAACTCCAAGACATCACATCCAATTGATTCAGTTTTTCCTGTGTGCATTTGAAATTAGCGGGCAGACAACCATATGTCAGACAGCTAAGTTATCCTAACATCTATATATCTAATTATTGTTCATATTGGGGCAGGAAACAAAAAAGGGGGAAAAAAAAAAAGATACCAGCCGGATCACTCAATGCAACAAGACTGTAAGAGAGACGCCAAATTGAAGGAACACTAATGCTTCAAAATGACTTTCTAACGAATTAAATCCATAAATTGAAACTTTACATTAAAGGTTTCTTTTCCTCCTCAATGTTGAGGCAGAGGTGGTCTCTTTTCCAACATTTCATAATGAAGAACAAAATTATCCTGCGAGGAGATTGTAAATTAGTGGCCTATAATAGAACAAAAGTTTTTAGAAATTAATTAAAAAAACAGAGCAACAGATATATAACTAAGGAGGAGGGGGGGAAGAGTTTAAGAACACTAATACAATATATATTTACAAAATCTAACCTTGCGGATCGTTTCGAATGTGTTTGGATCAAAACAGTGATAAGATCCCCTCTCGTATGTGTTTGTTTTAACAAGCGGCTCCATGTTGGGAACTCTTATAAACCACAAACGATGCTCTTTGTGATAAAACCAGCCTCTGTTGTAACTGAGCAATAATCCTACCTTGTTAGAAATTATTGAATTGGGAAAAATAATTCAGAGAATTACAATTTAGGAATTCTTGTCAAAATATTTCTAATTTAGGAATAATCAACTGGATGAGTAGGTTAACAATTTTCAAGAGTGGTTAATGTGTTAACCATATAATGACTTAATTAACTACTCGTCAAGTTATTTGTTCCCAAATTGTGATAATCCAACATAATTTGGAACTAAGCCCAAATAATCCAAAAAATAATAATAATAATAATAAAGAAACAGAAAACAAAAGGATGCATTGGAGGGAATGTACATACAGCTCATTTGCGGCATATAATTGTGCCTCATCTTTTGGCATGCTGCAAAAAAACAAAAAAAAAGATTAAATACTTAATTATAATACCAAGCAAGTCAATGAGAATGCGACTAAGAATCAGTTTTCAAAAGCACCTGTAAAATATGTAAAACAATGTTTCCACAGTAAACTTCTTCGAAAAATAACCTTGCTGCATCATGCAGAGAAACTTAGGCCAAAGAAAAAGGTAGATAATAGGGAAAATTAAATTATAAAACATGATAAAAACATCTCACATGTAGGGTAGGAGGCTGTTTAGCATAATAACATTGTGGCACATTAAACTCTGGATCACCCTTTGCTGGTTCATCAGACCACGGAGACCCAAAAGTCTTGTGAAGATTTTCTGATGAATTCAAATTTAACCCAAGTGTTGTAAGATCAATTCCAAGAGCAAGAGATGTCAGGTCAGGATCACTCATTCTTATCACACTTAACAAGCCAAGCAAACCAAATGGATCTGGTGTAGATTGTGCAGTTTGCATAGACTTCATTCCCTGATCCCTAAAAGATTGATTTACAGCTGACATTTGAAGGCGGAATTGAGACGGGTTCTGGTGCTGTTGATACTGCTGGATGAGCTGGTCGTATGAACCCATACCAGAAACTGTATTTGGAGAATTTAGTGGCCTTAATCCAATGCCAGGAGGTCCACTGGTCTAAACCAAAATCCAGAAGTGATTAGAATGTCAGGAACACTTACTTCAGTGGAAACACAATTTCAGTTTAAGCGGGCACCTCATATTGCAAGACAAGCTAAAATTAAAAAGAGAGAAGAGGCCTTTTAATTACAAAAACAAGTGCCCTCATTCACATGAATATAAAACTTGCAGACCTGTGAATGATAGGTTGAATGTGAAGATGGAAAAATATCTGAGCCATGTAGATGGAGAAGATCCTGGTTGTTTACAGATGAAAAGGAGACACCACCGCTACTGACAGAAGGACCATGCTGTTGTTGCTGTTGGGTACGATGGGATGAATATGTTCCCCCCAAGCTGAAACCAGAAGACCTCCCCATCTGCAGATTAAAAGCATTTTAGATTGAGAACAGATTTTGATCCACTAATATTATAGACTTGGATATGCATATAGATAAGATTTCTTAATCTTTTACAACATGACTCACAGAGAAATGCTGAGATTGCATCATTGACACAGTATTGTCATGAAGTTGTTCTTTCTGGTGCATATCCATAGCATAATCTGCATTACCACCTGTACAGATACAAATATGGTCAAATACAAATACTGAAGCAAACTGACCAACTCTTACTCAAGCAGAGTTCGGTAAACAAACACAAGTCACCAATTAGAAAGTCTTCAGAGGCAGACGAATAGCAAGTTGTCATTTTTACAAAGCAATCAAAGATTCATAATGCAAACCTAAAAAATCATTAATTCCTCTGCGACATTAAGAGCCATCAAACATCCTCACTAAATCCATAACAGGTCATACAGATGTGTACATGACACAGAAACCAGGAGCCCTTATACCTATCAAAACTAATCAAAAGAATAATATGGGAACAAAATACATGTGTATTGCATAATGCTAAGAAGCACAAAGCAAAAAATTAATAAAGCTAAGAACAGAAAGTAAATGTGCCTGCACATCCAGAACAGGACAAGAACAGAACAAAGCATAAATTTCATTCTACAACCCATGTCTCTCTACACTAAACTCTTTAGTCTTTAACCTCCACAACAGGACAAGAAGATTCCACAATATAATAGAGCTGCCAAAATTCCTAACAAGAAATGCATAACCAATTAAGTCACTTAGCCAAATTATATACTACACCTTTGAATCCTGGTAAAGCTGGGAAATCTTCATTTTGAATACTAAACTCTTGGTTTTGTTGGACAATGGGACTAACGCCAAGACCCTGTTTTCGTAATGAACCTGAAATTTTTGGTTTATATCATTCTTTATTGCATAGGAAGGTCAACAAATATATCAAACAAAACAACATTTTCCTTCACATACCCAACTGTCCTTGAGGCCCTCCAGCAGAACTAGGACGACTCGTCAGTTGAGGGAAGTCATTAATGTCAAACGGTGAACTGTCATTTGAATTCACATCATTCAACATCCCTATGGAGTTCAAGTTATTTACTGCTTGAACATGGCTTTGTGAAAGTGGACCTCCAGCACTAGGATAAGAATTTCCTAGCATTGAAATTACCTGAGGAGATCCTGAATCAAGAAGATGTTGTCACCACAAAATAGCATATTTTATCTATGTAAAATCAACTCAATATTAAAGGGAAAATTTTAAGTATTCAACATGCATCAAACATATAGCATTCAAACAAGAAATCATGTTACCATCATAGTAACATTTAACATTCATAAATCACAGCAAGAAAACATTTTATATTGTCTGACAAAAGAAACAGTTTGACACACAAGACAACAAATTTGAAGCAGGTAAACAGCAGCAAATGCAAACAGAAATTTTAACCCATATTATCAAGTTTACAAAAGTGAAACCAATTGCACACTTCCCTCTCTTGTTGAGGGCAAAAGTCCACCATAATTATCTATGGCAGCCACCATAGCAGAATGGCGTGGCAGTTCAGGGGGTCCCATTATGAAACCCACATGGCATGGCGTCTTCAACATGTTAACATGGCTGCACTATGGCACCCATCATGTGCAAAGCACGATGAAAATAGTGGCCATGGCATCCACCAAAGTGAAGATGGCTGAAAAGTTGGGAATTTATCTCCAAAAGTCCCATTTTTTTCCTGCATCCATAACACTCACAACATTGCCACTCAAACTCAACACAGGGAGATCCATTGGGGCTCCTACTCCATGAAATGCTTAATGAGGAAATTTCATCTCTGATTTTCCTGTGTCCCTATGTCTTTCTTTCAGTTTCTTCTGAAATTATGGGTTTATTTTTGTTTAGAGGCCACCTTGTTCAACATGACAGCCACCACGCCATCCACCATTGCACCACAGCAGTCTTGGCGCTTGCTGCCACACCAACAACAACAATGTAGTCCACTTCTTTCCACGACAAGAAAACAAAAGTTTCAATCATTGTAAAGGGGAAGGAAACAAAAATTGCTTAGTTTGAGAGAGGAATAGATAATAACAAAGGTACGTCCCACACCATGCTGAAGAAACCAAATTATGTTGACCAATAATGTTGTAAAACAAGATAATCAAACTAGTAAAGCAAGAAAAGCTTATCCTTAAAAAGGAGTGTAATAATAAATGTCACTGGATAGAAATTAATTTTATACGTAAAAGAACTACAAGTGCAAAGTTTTGCAGCACATTAATATATAACAAAGTTCTGACAGTAAATATCAAGATAACCTCAACATAATCAGATATCTCTTAGGAGAAAAATTACTTTTTCGCTACTTCACAGCACTTGTGACTTCAAAAATGCATACCTTGTGGAAGCACACCACTCATCAATCGATTCTGCCCCTGCACACCTAAACCACCAGACCCACTGTTTGCACTTAAATTTAGACGAGAAGCAAGGCCAGGCACAGACAATCCTCCACCAGAGCTTATGCTCCTCCCATTGTTCCCCCCACCAACCATGTTTCCTATAGAACTTGTTATTCGAGGACCTGCATTTCCCAAAATTGGGGATACTCCCAATCCTGGAACAGCATTTCGGTTGCCAATTGCAGCAGATGTTGGAAGAATCCCAGGAATAGAACCGCCAACTCCATTTGTGCTACTACTAAATCCAGGGTTTCCAACAACACTTATACCTCCTCTATTGGTGACTCCTGAATGTCCATGGGTGCCATGAGATAGCTGCAAATATGAATGAGACAGGGGAAAACATGGTAAATAATGCAACAGTACAAATAAGATGACTGAAATAAGAGGTGAAAGTATGCTAGAAATTCCAGTTATTACTCTCAAAATGTCTAAACATGGATGCATGACACCTACCTGTGACAAAGCAACAGGCAGATTGTTGGATGCAAATCTTCCACTAGAAAGGCTTCCCGATGGCTGTTGAACCCCCCCAGATGGAACACTATTTATTGTTGAGTTTCTTGATGTGAGTGTACTGGGCATGTTAGGAACATTAAAGCTCCCATGAATATTGTGCAACCCTTGAATACCTCCTGCAGCAAGAAACTAGCAATTATACAACTAAATGGGAGAAGAAAACTAAACTCCAGCAAAAGCTGCCCACCAGTGTGATGAAAAACAGGGGAGGCTGCACCAGACTGACCAGAGAACGATGTAGCAAAAGACCGTCCAGCACCGTCTGGAAGATTTGAAGCAGATCCATTCAGAGAAGACTGCATACAGAACTCTGTTACAATTTACATCTATGATAGAGACATGCCGAAAGGAATAACAGCCAGAAGTGGGAATTAAAATCTTACAAGATTAAAAAACCAAAAATAAAATAGTTTTTCACATTCTATGTGATGCATCCAACAAACAACAAGCTGGTTTACATTTTAATAGAGATTCCTGACAACCTATAATTTGCAAACCAAACACAAAGGCAACTGCCAGTAAACAGCAAGCATGCAAAAAGAAGGTGTCAATAAAAAAGTCAAAAATAATGAAAAAATAAGACTGAAGATCAAGTTTAAGCACTCATTAACTCCTCCCTTCCCCTGTGAACATCCTCCTGTTCTGCTCCCACCACATAAGCTAGTATCACACATGTCTCAAATCTCCAAAATCTGTTTCATCAAAATGTTCATGAAATATACTACTGCAACATATTTTAAGCAGATGACACGCTGTAATCTACTTAAAAACTCAATGCATCATGCCACCATGCATGCATGCAAAATTGAGAACAAAAGTCATACACATCCCAATATAAGACATCTACTTAAATCTAGCAATAAAAACATAGACATTTTCAATGAAAATAAATCAAAATACTACATTATAGCAATTTGGTAGCCATGACAATGCAAAAAAGTGAAGGGACAGATCAACTACTGAAAATAGTCTCCAAAAGAGGAAAAATAAAACGTGTCAGAAAAAAGAGAAAAAGCTCTACAGGACATAAGGGAATACATTAAGTAACCCCGACATTGCATGAATTTCAAAAGGTCAAGCCAAAAGTCATCCCTTTGTGAAAAACTGCCCTCCCTTGTATTTAGAGTCAACAGCTGGAAGAAGAATCTGAAGAGCCTTTCCTTGCAACCAATCAACAACCTAAATAGGATAAAATGCCGTAAAAGACAAAATTAGACACAATGCGATACAGTTGTAAGCATCCAACCCGACAATAAACCAAACCCAAAAGTAGAAAGCAGCACACATATGGAAAGTGAAAGTGCAAGTCAAATGCAACAATTTCTCCCATTAGAATCTCATTCCCTTGTCCAAACTAAAGAACCGGAAAGCCGTCCAGGTTATACCACTTAATCCTTTTGTAACCGAAACATGCTACTCTGTAAAGCCAAATCATTTCTCCGTATAGTTTATGTGGAAAAACAAGTGCACGGCGTCAGGACAGACAAACAAGCGAGGTACTAAATAGTTAAAACTTAAAAATACTTCATTTACTTCCTGGCATCACAGTGAAATTTATAGCTTCACTTAGAACAGATTTCCGACACATTATTTAACTCCTTTTTTGTTTTGAGTAAAAGAAGAACGTATTATGACAACCTTGAAGCTGGACTAAGGATGTGCAAACTCTCAAGACAACATTTTAAATAAATTTGCAAGCATACCTCATTTATTCATAAGGGTAACAAGGAAAAGAAAAACAATTGCAAAGCTGAAACCATAGTGGAAACAGATTGCCCACATGCGATGGCATACCAATAAATCAAGGGCAAGGAATTATAAACACTTAGCCTCACTGAAAACTCAAGTTTAAAGAAATGTAGCGTTTTATTAATACAAGATTCGCCAGATTTCGATTCTGAAACCACACTTTCCTATGTGCCTACCCCCGCTTATTACTCCCAAATCAAAACACTTGAAGATATATTAATCAAACATCCAATTGTATATTCCTCATTTCCTTCAGAATTTAAAGAAAAAAATAAATAAACACATAAATAAATACCGCACTACCACTGGCTACAGAGAGGTTTCACTTAGGTAAATCAAATTAGTAATAAACATATACATCCAATTTTCAAGCTTAAGAACTCGAACAAATTATCTAAGCAGCCCAAAAATATAATGCACGGCTCCTTCCATTCCGAACTAAAACTATCATCTCTAAAGTACGGAACCACAGAATCGAGTGCCTCCAAAAACCCTAAAAGCTAACCCGGTGAAATTATCAGTGACGAAAACCTTTAACAGTGATGCGCAGCGAGGATCTAAGAGAAGGGAATGATGAAGTCGTAACCACAGTAGATCGAAGTTGGGATGAGTCGGGATCAACTTGCCCTCGAACGCGAAGAGGGAAAGAGAGGGAGAGAGAGTACCTGAGGAGCAGATCAGCGATAGAGGAAGAGCAAAGGGTCTGAGTCTAAGACCGAGTTCGGGTGCCCTAATCGGAACGAAAAAGCGACAGATAGAGAGACAGAAAGAAAATAATGCCAAGGAGAGGAGAGACGTTGAAATGGGTTGGGTTGGGTTGGGACCCCACAAGCATATTATAGTATGGAGCAGTGTGTGTATGCGGCGGGGCCTAACTGCGAGTACAGATTCGCCGCCACCACCACCTTGCTTGGATCCCTATAAATTGTTCTAAAAATGCAATAGAATGCTTTTTTTTTTAGATTGAATATTTTTTGGTACAATTTTACATTCAATATTTTTTATAAACATTTTTACATCCAATATTGAGATATGGACACGTTTGTATAAGATTTTTTTCGACGTTGGACAATTTGTGTGAGGAGCTTTAATTTTGATACCCGTTAACGTTGAGGAAAAAGATGAAATAAACTCATAAAAATTAATCACGTTTTATAAAATAAACTATAAGATTTTTTACGTTCGTGTTGAACTATAATATTGATCACATTTTATAAGATTTGTTTCGATGTCAGACAATTATTGTGAGAGGAGCTTTCATTTCGATATCCATTGACATTGGAGAAAAAAGCCGAAACAAACACATGCAAAATTAATCATGTTTTCTAAAATAAATTATTAGACTTTTTTTCCATTCATGTTGAACTATTCGAGTAACTATCTTTTATATAATTTTTTTAGTGTCGAACAATCTTCACAAGAGGAGCTTTCATTCCGATCCCGTTGATGTTAGAAATAAAAAAGCTGAAACAAACACACAGAAAATTAATCACGTTTTATAAAATAATTTGTTAGATTTTTTTTTCACATTCACATTGAACTATAAAATTAATTACATTTTATAAGATTTTTCCATACGCCAGACAATCTTTGTGAGAAGAGCATTCGTTCTGATGCACGTTGACGTTGGAGAAAAAGCTAAAAAACACACCCAAAATTGATCAAGATTTGTAAAAGAAATTGTTAGATTTTTTTATAGTGTTACTCTTCATAAAATTACCCATTATAGTTGATATTTCTAGCATTAGTAATAAATGAATAAATAAAAGTTTGATTTTGTTTTAATGAATTTGACATTTTAAACACATGGCATTGATGGCAATTATTATAAAATCGCAATACACCAAGTATAACTTTCATACATCACAACAACATATTATTTTAGAGTAAATCCCTAATTATTTTTTTTAAAAATTATATCAATATTGCTTTGGTCATTTAAAAAATATTAATATTAATTTAGTCCTTAAATTATATAAAGTAACATTAAAATTATTTTTTTGTATACAGATATAAACTAAATTAATATAATTTCTATAATTAAATGATTAAAGTGATGTTAATTTTATATAATTAAAAGATTAAATTAATAAAAAAATTTATAATTGAGAAATTAAATTGATATCAACTTTTAAAAGACTAAAATAATATCATCTTACATAATTTAAAAAATAAATTGATGTTAACATTCTTTAAATGATTAAAGTAATATCAACATAATTTTTAAAAGAATAAATTAGAGGTTTAGTCTAAATTTTACTTCCAGCAATTTTAAATTTGTCCTTTAGTGTAATGCATTTTAAAAAAATAAAGGACTGTTTGTTTTGTTTTTTTTTTTTTTTGTTTTAATTTCCATTTAAAATAGATAATGAATATGAAAACATGTTTGATTAATTATTAATGAAAAATATTTTCTTATAAGCATTTTAAAAAAACACGTAATTAGTTTAAATGTTGGTTTAGGATTTGAATTTTGTAAATTTGATTAGGTGCCAGCAAAGTTGGTAGGGGCGTTAATTTGAATGTGATAGTCTAGGCTTGCAATGTGCTGCATCTCGGCCACTAGGATTCTATGGGAGAAATATAGCTTTAGATAAATTTAAAAAAGAAAATGAGGAGAGAATTTGTTTTAATGATGCACAGAAAACTTCCTCCTTTTTTATTATCCCCATCCCCTAGAGGAGTAACAGTTACCCTTATTTTAGTGGACAAAATTTAACCCAATAATAAAATTATTATTTTTCTATTCAATGTTAATAAAACACATTTTACATTTTGTTATTGAAAAAATTTATCTCATAATTTTTCATACCCAATTTTAGAACCGTATATTTTAGATTAGGCTCAACGTAAATGGCCATTTTTGAAAATGGAAAAAAATCTTACTTTCAATAAAAGTACCTTTTTTATGTAGGAATTTTCAATAAAAGTACTTTGAAATGCATGTCAACAGACATTTGCATTTATTTCTATATGAAACAAACATGCTCCTCAACTATAATTCAAACACAAATTTAATGTGAGATACCTTTCTTTAAAAAAAATATAAAATAATAAATTAGAAATAATCTTCAAAATTAACTTCTCGCAAGCTTTTTTACAATCTTATCGAGAAATCTAGGATTTGTAAAAAGTGAAAAAACCATCGTCGGAGACTCATGAATCTCTTTTTACAAATGCAATTTGAACAAAAAATATTTTAATAAACAATCTTAGTTACTGTTTAAAAATGAAAAATTATTTTTTAAAAAAAAGGCCATGAGTCCATGACATGACAGTAGAGGTGGAGTCGTACACGCGATCTAAGCTGGATGACAGGCTGGTGAGGCCATGCCCAGGCCCATTAACTGCGGGATTGAAGTGATGAAGGCACAATTGGTTATGATGATGTTTGAAAATGCAATACTAATAAAATACCTTGGCCTTAAGAAACCGCGGGCTTAACGAAGAGTCATTTTAGCACGCATTAAAAACCATAGCTGACCCCAAAAAAGAACACCAAAAACCATGGTTGACAAAAAGAAGAAAGCACTAGACATTATTTGACCCACAGTAGGCCCAAACGAAATTTCACTTTTTACTTTTATTTCAACTTTCATATCAAACTGATTCTATAGATAAAATATGGGCCACTGATGTACTAATGTTTAACAAGAGAATGCCTTGTTCTTTTTTTTTTTCCTGTAAATACACACTTTGTTTTTAAAAAATATAATTGATATTAATTTAATTTTTTTAAAAAAATTAATATTAATTTAATTCATCAATTATCAAAAATAATATTAAAATAATTCTTATGTTATGAATTATGAGAAGATCATTAATAAAACTTTTGATTAAGAAATCAAATTAATATAATTTTTTATAATCATAAAATTAAATTGAAGTTATTTTTTATAATTAAGTAATTAAATTAATGTCAAATTTTTTTATAAGGCCGGATTAATGTCATTTTCTATTATTTAAAGACTAAACTAATGTCAAATTTTTTTAAATGATCAAATCGATATCATTTATATTTAGAAATGGCAAAAAATCTCTAATTTTGAGGATTCTCACAAGGATTGTCCCATTTGAAACTTGAATTTGAAGATTTTTTTTTTTGTTGAAATAAAGATAAGGGTAAAAATCTCCCTCAAAGACCTATAACAAGGATCGTATCTCTCGTTCCTCATTCCTGTTAAATTACGTATATTTCTTTTTTATATATATATATATATATATATATATACACGCGTGCGCGCACATACACATTAATAGTTTATGTTATTTGTAGTAATTTCACACCTTATATTTAGTTATATTATTTAAAATTAAAAAAAAAACTAAAAAAACCTGACCTGTCTTTACTTTTTTTCATATTTAAGAATTGTGACTTTCAAATCTTATCTCTGCTGCCTCGTGATTTTGCCTTCTTCGACCCATCGTTGCCAACTCGTGCTCTGCGGCCGTTGTCGCTCCAGATTGTGGCTAGTCCAACATCTTTGTCATTACCACCTGTTGTTTGTGCTACGTCCCACTGCACCCCTCCGTCTCGTCTATGCTTTGCCATGCCACCCCACTGCCCACTGTTCAAATCTCCAAGGTTTTTGATTTATTCTTAGCTGCTAGTTCTGCTTTTGGCTCTTGGTTACTATTGGTAATTTCTTCTTGTCCCATATTGCTTCCCTACAGCATATGTCACGAATTTTAGTATGCCAATTTGTTGATATTGACATGAAATTCTGATTTTATTTAACATGTATATTTGTTGATATTGAGATGAGGTTGTATTTGACTAATTATGTAAGTCTATGTAGTCTTGTTTTTTGATATCTGATTTTATTTATTTATTTATTTTACATTTTGAGATTCTCACGAGAATATATATTTGAAAAATTAAAATGGATGTTTAATTTTATTTTTTTACTTCCTTCTTACAAAGATTTTCATTAACAATCATTTTTTTTATTTTGCAAAAACATCATATGGTTAAAATAATCTAGATTAAATTCACGCGTGAACGAGTTGTTCATGAACGTTCACCGACACGTAAACAACTACCACCCAAATTAATTTAGCAACCGAACAAGTATCAGTCCAACGAGCAGGCGATGACTATGTGCCCTTTTCTAATTTTTTTTTTCTTCTGCGGATAACACAAGGAGGACGTGGTGTTGGTTGACTTTATTTTTTGGTTGTCAATACATAATATAACAAGAAATAATATTTTTCTAATAAAAAACGTTAAATTTATTGTCGTTACCCTCATTTACAAAACATTAAACAATTTAAAGGGTTAGAGACCATTAAAATATCATCAATAATACAAAATGCATCCTTCAAAATGTCCACGCACACCTTTGACAGCTTATGCGATTGTGGTGGTTGCCAGATATTTATCTAAAATAAATTTGATAATTCCACCAATCATTCTCATTTTGTAAGAATCTTGAAGTATTTTGGTTGGGTAGGTCATAACTTCCCAAAGCACATGATGTGGAATTCACTATCAAATAGATCTTAATAAGATCAATCTCCTCTATTTCCTTACAAAGGTAACGGGCTGATCTGTTGCAATCGAGTACTTTTGAGCTCAACAAAGACTTAAATTCAGAGAGTTACAAAGGGCAAGGCTTTATCTAGTCAACAAATGTGGGAACTGTATGGCTGTCACCAGGTATATGTTTGTTATGGTGAAATGGTGCAGGGCGGTTTATGAAGAACACGGAGCATGGCTCGAGAAGCAATCCAATGATACACTTTGAATAACTTAAGATTTAATACAGGATGCAAGATTACACGTTACAGTCAGTCATACTAAATTGCATTCAAGCACCATTATTTAATTGCGTTTTTATCTTCAACAATAGTATTTACACGTCATTTTTATTACGTTCTTTTTATATATTTTTTTAATAATAAAACTAGAAAAACATGTATTTTAACACAGTATTTTTATCTTTTTTTTCTTAAATAAGAGGGTGTAAAAAATAATATAAAAATAATGAATAACTCTAATGTAAGAGTGTCTTCTTAACTCATCATCTTAATAATTTTTTTATTATTAAATAAAACAAATATTAAATGTTTTTAATATTTTTGAGATATTAAATACTTTATTTTTTATTTAATATTTATTTTATTAAATATTAAAAAGATTATTAAAAATTTTATAAAAATATAACATTACTCAAAAATAGTAATGTGTAAGGAACATTTCCCTTTTGCCTCAGCTTTTATTTCTGTAGTCATTTTCCTTTCATTTCATCAAGTCAAATGTGCAACGAAATTTTGGGTCTAAATAACATTCTGAATTTAAAAAGTGGATAGAACATATGATTTGTTGTCTTACACTCATGAACTTTAAAGTCATAATTAAGAATCTGTTAATTACTTAAAGCGTTGGCTCTCTCTTCATAAACTAATTATTTAAGAAGACTTTTTCTTTATAAGCATGAGCAGTAACACGATTTCATAATTAAAATTTAGTATATTATAATTAATATATATTTTATTAATTAACATTTTTGAGATAAAAAAATTAAGTTTATAAAATAATTTAAATGAATTAAATTTACGAAAATATTTTTAATTCATAAAAAAATATTTATTGATAAAAATTATCAAAAAAAAAATCAAAATTTAAAACTTATGTATCCACATAATTCACTCTTAACTAATTTAGTCAACTTTCGTGAAACCCTAGCTGATAGAAAACAATTCGGAAGCGATATGGATTCCAGATCGCGAGAAGGATGCTCGTGGAAGCTGAATGTCATACGGCACTGTGGGGGTCACTTTCTCTGCTTTCCATTCTGCCAAACAAGTGGCATGATATATGAAAGCATCGCCAATTCAAATATATTTATTTTATGTTTACCGGATTTTACGCTTTCGTGGAGTGTTTTGAGAATAAAATTGTTAAGGAAAGAAAACGAGGGTTTGGTCTCCACATGGCGCTTGCCAACCACGTAACGACACGCAATTGCAGGCCACGACATTTTCTAACGCCAATATCACCTTCCCCACGCCACGCGCATTGATCCCACCACTATCTCCTTCCCCTCCCCCCCCTTCCCCCTTCCCCCTTCCCCCTTCCCCCTTCCCTTTTTTTTTAACTAAACAAAAATCGATATTTTAAATGTTATAAATATAATTTTAATTTTAATTTATTATTAATTAAAAAAAATTATATTATTATCTAATTATATATTATTAAATTATTAAAATAATTTAATTAAAATAATAATTATTTCAAAAATAAAAAATATAATAACATATAATTAAATGATAGTATAAAATATTTTACATTGATAATAAATTAAAATTAAATCTTATAGAAATATGATTTAGTTTGTATCATATAATTATAATAAAATAATGAGATTAATTTACAAATCCTTTGTTTAAAAATTAATATTATAACTTTTCAAGAAAAATTCAACTATAAACCAAGTGAATTTTTAAATTTTATCATTGGAAACATACTATGATGATTATGAATAAAGATATTTTTATTTTGATGTGAAGAAGAAGCTAAGCAACAGAAAGTTTAATTCACAAGAATGTACTATAATTTACCATATATGTATAGGTTATTATAAGTTGCTCTTTATTTTCTTGTACACAACAATGTGTTATTTCATTAAATTACGAAAGCTTATTCTAAAACATTATAAGAGAATGAGTATATAGGAAAAATTTTAATTTCATTTATTTATAGTGTCTTGAGAGGCAACATCTCTTAATTTATATTTATATTTTTACTTATACAATTATTTTATAAATTAATTAATTATAATTTTATTATAATTATAAATTAATTAGTTAAATAAAAATAACTTTATAAAAAATAAAAAAATTTTAAAATCAGTTATAGTAGTATATGTAAAAAAAAAAATATTTTTTATATTTAAAAACATTTATAATTGAAGAATGTAATTATAAAAAATATTTTTATTTACAATTTTACAAATTTATAAATGTATAGACTTATGTTAAACTGTATAAAAATGTGTCGAAAATGTTAATATGAATTTGTTTAGACATAAAGACAAATACAACAATATATAAAGAAATAATATATAAAAATTATTTTTTTTGGTAGATAGATATATGAGAGAGAGTTACTTTCGCTGATAGCCTTTTCTTATATAAAACAACTACGACTATTTTATCTCATGAGTCTCATAAGTTGGACTTAAAAAATAGTATAAGATTCACAACATTAAATAATTATAACTGATATGGTGTAAGAAATTATTTTTCCAATGAAAGTAAGAATTTCTTAGCATACAAAAAAAAAAGTAAGAATTTCTTAACGTATAAAGAGCCTAAAAAAATACATTATTTAAGAATGTGTATAATGTTTTTGTTGTACACTTAAAAAAAATGTGTTTTTATTATTTCCCTTTGTAAAATTCAAGAAATTTCATTTTTTAAATGACTAAAATTGGTCTATTAATTAGAGAAAATATTTTATTTATTTTTTAAAAAATTTATTTTTAAATTTTAAAAAATATGTTTAATTGATTTACTACAAGTAATTCTTAAATTGATATAACGTTTATTATGATTATAAAATCGTCTACATTTTTTTAAATTTTAAAAAAAATTTATTAGTACTCACTGAAATACGTTCTTCGGTTTATTTTATTTAATTAAAAAAATACATAAACCAAACAGACAAGATAATTTGATTTTAATATGCCAGTTTTTTGCAGTTATTATTACCATTATACCACCCACCGGCACGACTTTACCATTCCTTCCCGGTTCATTCGTACTCACTCGGCGAAAGCGAACCCACAAGCAGAATCAGAAGAAAACGTCCATCTGTTATTCTCCTCAGTCAACGTCATTACTATATCAATAACTCTTCCTTTTTGTTGCTTTTGATCGAGTTGCCTACTACTCACCTCTCTTCATTTATTTCCTCTATTTGTTTTTTTTTGGTTGCCCGAGAGATTTGTGATTCTCAGATTCGTCAATCATGGTTTCATCCCATAAACCAGGTCAAGTTTCAGTATTGCTCCAACCCTTTTGACCCCGTTTACACCTTTTCTTTTCTCTCTATCTTTATTTCATAAATTTTTAAATAAAATTAGTGCATAAAGAATCTAGGACTATGTCAATAGCCAAGGTTGTCATCGGTTGATACCAGCTTGTCCTGAGCTAGATTCGTGCTTAACATGCATTTCTTCTTCTCCTTTCATCATCTGCTTTGAATCCCTTTCAGAATAACAAAAAGGGTACTTCAGATTTGTTTTCTGCTCTCTGGCTTGGGTCTTCCTGCTTCTGGTGGAGCTCTGAAGAGTATTAAAGGTGCCATCTTCAGTCTTTGTTCTTACTCTATTTCTGTAGTTTTTTTTTTTTTTGACTCTCTGGATTTGTGATTGATAAGTAGAAGTTCATTGCTTTCTTTCCCTGCTGGTACCAGCGCTCTTCCTAGGATTAAATTTACAAGGCTGCAAAAAGGAAATTTTGAAAGAAAACGGAAAATACATATATCATTCTCAGTGGGTCTTCCTTTGAATTCCTAGTGACACACTGCCACGATGTGGGATTGCAGAGAGCTTGGCTTCTTTGTATGTGCCTTATCAATGTTGCCCTTGGTATGCTTTTCTGCCACCTTTGTACCAGTTGACAATTACCTTATAGACTGTGGAGCACCTGCCAATACTTCAGTAGGTAACCGCAATTTCACAGCGGATAGCTTCTCTAAGAATTTCCTTTCCACTCAACAAGAAATTCTTGCCAATACCTCTTCAAATTCAATTACTTCGTCCCATGATTCTCCTCTATATCAAACGGCAAGAATTTTCACTGGATCCTCAAAGTACACATTTCCAATTAACCAAAAGGGGAGACATTGGATCCGTCTTTATTTCTTTCCATTTGCATATGAAAAATACAATTTGGCTGCAGCAAATTTCGCTGTAACCACCCAAAACAATATCCTTCTTAGTAACTTCAGTGTGCAGAAAAATCCTGTTATGAAGGAATACTCTGTAAATGTGACCTCAGACACCCTTGTGATCACCTTTATCCCTTCCAACAATTCCATTGCTTTCGTGAATGCCATTGAAGTTGTTTCAGTCCCTGACAACCTTATTGCTGATGATGCTCTCACCCTAAATCCAATTGCGAGCTACTCTGGGTTGTTGACACAGGCACTGGAGACAGCTTTTAGGGTTAACATGGGTGGTCCTACTGTCTCCTCTGATAATGACACCCTTTATCGAACTTGGGTTCCAGATCAAAGCTTCCTTATACAAGCAAACCTTGCCACTAATGTTTCAAATGTTGGTGCTGTTAATTATATAACTGGCGGACCAACAGAAATTACTGCTCCACCTACTGTCTATGGTACTCTGACACGGATGAACTCAAACAATGATCCCCGCAGTAATTTCAATGTGACCTGGCAGTTTGATGTGGATCCTGGATTTCAGTACCTTGTTCGACTTCACTTCTGTGATATAGTCAGTAAAAGTCTCAACCAACTCTACTTCAATGTTTACATTGACTCGTGGTTGGCCGCTAAGGATCTTGATCTCAGCACATTAACTAATAATGTTTTGGCCGCTCCATATTATCAGGATTTGGTTTCAGCTTCAACTGTCAGCAATAAAATTCTAGTAAGTATTGGCCCATCTACTTTAGATAGGGATTATCCTAATGCCATTTTGAATGGGCTGGAGATCATGAAAATAAACAACTCTATGGGCAGTCTCAGTGCAGCAACAGCTGTGACTAGTACTTCTGGTTCAAAATCTACGAATGTTGGCATGATAGTGGGTGTGAGTCTTGGGACATTTATTGCAGTGGTCTTGGCTGGAGTTTTCTTTGTACTATGCAGGAAAAGAAGACGGTTGGCACGACAAGGGGATTCAAAGACATGGATTCCCTTATCCATCAACGATGGAACTTCTCACAGCATGGGAAGTAAATATTCTAATGGCACAACAGCAAGTGCTGCTTCAAACTATGGGTATCGCATCCCTTTTGTGGCAGTTCAGGAGGCTACAAACAATTTTGATGAGAGTTGGGTTATTGGGATAGGTGGTTTTGGGAAAGTATACAAGGGAGAATTAAGTGATGGCACTAAAGTGGCTGTTAAGAGGGGGAATCCTCGGTCCCAGCAGGGGCTTGCAGAGTTCCGAACTGAAATTGAAATGCTGTCTCAGTTCCGCCATCGCCATTTGGTGTCATTGATTGGGTATTGTAATGAAAATAATGAAATGATCTTGATATATGAATATATGGAGAAGGGAACTCTTAAGAGTCATCTGTATAATTCAGGTCTCCCAAGCTTGAGTTGGAAAGAGAGACTTGAGATATGCATTGGAGCAGCTAGAGGACTCCATTACCTTCACACTGGCTATGCTAAAGCAGTTATTCACCGTGATGTGAAGTCTGCAAATATCCTTCTTGATGAGAATCTCATGGCCAAAGTTGCTGATTTTGGGCTATCAAAGACCGGGCCCGAAATTGATCAGACACATGTGAGCACGGCTGTCAAAGGCAGTTTTGGGTATCTTGATCCTGAGTATTTCAGGAGGCAACAACTAACAGAAAAGTCGGATGTGTATTCATTTGGGGTAGTTCTGTTTGAAGTTCTTTGTGCAAGACCTGTTATAGATCCATCCCTTCCTAGGGAAATGGTGAACTTGGCAGAATGGGCAATGAAATGGCAGAAAAAAGGGCAGTTGGAACAAATCATAGATCCAACACTTGCAGGGAAAATCAGACCAGATTCTCTTAGGAAGTTTGGAGAAACTGCTGAAAAATGCTTGGCAGACTTTGGTGTTGACAGGCCTCCTATGGGAGATGTCTTGTGGAATTTGGAGTATGCTCTCCAACTTCAAGAGGCTGTCATTCAAGGTGATCCTGAAGAAAACAGTACCAATATGATTGGTGAGCTCTCTCCACAGGTCAACAATTTCAACCATGAAGCAAGTGTTTCTGCTGCACAATTTGAAGCTTCAAGTGTGGATGATCTGTCTGGTGTTTCTATGAGTAGGGTTTTCTCACAGTTGGTGAAGTCCGAGGGGAGGTGACTTTGGATATCCTATCTTCTAAACTCTGCATAACACTACTCTTCTTTTATGATTTTGGTGGTTTGTCTTCTGATCAGTAGTTCTCTGCCCCTCACAGAGGATTGAGGTACTTTATAGATTTGTAAAGAAAGACCGAGTTAATCAAACATGTTTGCTTAATTGGTAATCGAGCATCTCCTTGTTAAATCTTTGATTTGTTAGCTTTGAACTGAACTATCTTGAAAGATGGAAGTTGTGCAACTATATTCTTTAGCTATTATCAGCCAGAGAAACATCATAATCTAAAAATTTGGCCAAAGTATTCGATTAAACTGCCATATAGAGCTGGGTTTCTCTTTTGTACAAGATAGGTGGTGATACGAAGGAGTTTTTAGCCAATTGCCAAGCTGCAGTTTCTATGCTGTATTATGTTATTCTTTGCAGTTAATCCGAGTTGCATGGTTTATTTTATTTTCTTCCATTTGCTTCTTCCACTTTGTTTTTTTTTTAAATCTATTTTGATTATGTTTGTGTATTTGTATGATTCCAAATACTCTTACCTTTTGTTTCTTTATTAGTTGCAAGAATTTATATGCATATTATGCTCCTTTCTATCTCTGAAAGTTTTCTCAGCTTCCCAGACATTACCAATAATTCATGTCTAACCCCTTTTTCTTTGGCTAAAAATCTGTGACTCAGCCTCTATGTCTTGCCCTCGCTCCAATTATTCTGGATTTTATCCGTAATTTAAATTATTTGAATAAGCACAAGTGATGTTAGTCAGCCTTGTCCTCATTTTCAATCTTGATTTCTCTGTCATCCAAGTATTACTAGGAGACGTTTGGTGTGCAACTGAAGAATCAAGAGAATTATTAGACTAAAGATCCATGGTATCTATTAAAGGTTTCAAAATAACCAAGAAATTTCCAATATTATTGTCTTAATGCCTAGTATATCAGGTTTAAATTTTACTATTAGAAAATTGCATATTTATCTAATGTCTGTGCTCTTTATTTTTACTATACGGGCTCAAATACCAGAAAGTGACTTGCTTTCAGCTAATTTAAGAATATCTTTACCGTAAAAACACACACACACACACACACGTCTGACACGGCCTCTACCTTTAGCAATCTTCCACTTCACCATGAATAACCAGGAGAAACGCACTTTCGTCCAATGTAACACACAGCCTTCGTCCGACCTAACACTAAGTCGTGCAAACACATGTAAAACTTCAACTCGTTTTGGAGAGGTGCGCCAGGCCCTTGCTATAGTGCAACGCATGGGCGACGCATGAGGGGCCCAGTAGCAAGCTACCGTGACGGCCTCTCCCTCAAAAAAAATTAATTTAATATCATGTGAGTCATTGACCCACGTATCAGATATTAAACTGATAAGAACAGATACTACACTTGATCTTAGCCAAAAGGCCGAGAAAGGTATGCCTTAGCAAGTGCTTCTTCTTGGCTTTTATATCTCGTGTGTGCTTGAGTGCTATATTGCCTCTTCGAGGTGGGACTTGTAAGCAGCACACAGCATTGTTTCTTTGGTGCTTTCTTGCTTCTTCCTCTGAAACAATCTCAGACGCCCTTTTTTTAGCTACTTTATCAGCCAGAGAAACATCAGAATCTAAAAATTTGGCCAAAGTATTCAATTAAACTGCCATATAGAGCTGGGTTTCTCTTTTGTACAAGATAGGTGGAGATACGAAGGAGCCTTTTAGCCAATTGCCAAGCTGCAGTTTCTATGCTGTATTTTGTTATTCTTTGCAGTTAATCCGAGTTGCATGGTTTATTTTATTTTCGTCCATTTACTTCTTCCACCTTTTTTATCTATTTTTATTATGCTTATGTATTTGTGTGATTCCAAATACTCTTACCTTTTCTTTCTTTATTAGTTGCAAGAATTTATATGCATATTATGCTCCTTTCTCTCTCTGAAAGTTTTCTCAGCTTTCCAGACATTACCAATAATTTATGTCTAACCCCTTTTTCTTTGGCTAAAAATCTGTGACTCAGCATGTATATCTTACCCTCTCTCCAATATTCTGGATTTTATCCGTGCTTTTTACGAGTTGACACAGAACTTGTAGGTCTTCAAGTTTTAACAATCCTGCGAATGTTGGAATTTTCTCTCTTTTCGGCAGGGCTGATGTGCTTTGTCAATTTTCTTGGACAAAGTTTCATGGAGAGAAAGAACAAGTAATTTAGATTATTTGAATAAGCACAAGAGATGTTAGTCAGCCTTGGCCTCCTTCATTTTGAAACTTGATTCCTCTGTCATCCAAGTATTTCTAGGGGATGTTTGGTTGCAACTGAAGAATCAAGAGAATGATTATACCAAAGATCCATCTGCTCTCTATTTTGACTATTTGGGTTCAAATCTCAGAAAGTGACTTGGTTTCAGCTAATCTGAGAATATCTTTACGGTAAAAACTTATATATACATATGACACGATCCACGGGCTCAAAGATGATAATTAAAACCACAATTTAAATTTTTAAACAAGAAAACATGTTCCTTTAATTGGCTTTACTATGTTGGCATCTTCTCTATAGGATAATTTTTCTGCTTAATGCTCCAGAGCTGGTGCCCGTCGCTATCAAGATCAAGTCACAAGCGGATAGTAACAAATTCCAAGACTTGAAAGCTGTCACCATAGTGGATCTCATATTCTTATTTCGTCATTGCTCTAGGCCAAATTTATACCCACGTCTGGCACCACCTCCACTATCTACTACCTTCCAGTTCACTAAGCATTTTTCATCCAATGCATGAATGCAAGCCATTGTCCATTTTTTTTTTTTTGGGATAGCCATGCTTCTGCCCACAAGACCGAATGCCACAACGAACAAAGAGGGGCCAAAAGGCCAACCCAACCAATACAGCAATACCATCGACAAAACCAGAGCAAAAACATCGGGATGCTCGATTGTGTGCCGTTGACTCTAAACAGCAACGAGTGGGAGGCAATTCAGATCTTACCGATATAGCTGTTGGCTATATTTTGGGGCATAGACGCACCAATTTACCGGAGGTAGCTATCCTTTGTTAGATAAGCAACTTCTTGAGCCTCTGCAACCAAGCCGGACGTTGAATGACTCCTAACAGAACCCAACATTATTGGACAAACACAGTAATAACACTTTCAATTGTTTTGGAGAGGTGCGCCAGGCCCCTGCTGTAGTGCAACGGAGGGACGACGCCTGAGAGACCCAGTAGCAAGCTACTGTGGTGGCCTCTGCCTCTTTAAAAATAAATTTAATATCATGTGAGCCAATGGCTCACGTATCAGATATTAAACTGATAAGAACAGATACTACACTTGATCTTAGCCAAAAGGCCGAGAAAGGTATGCCCTATCAAAAGCCTCCTCTTGGCTTTTATATCTAGTGTGTGCTTGGGTGCTTTATTGTGTCTCCGAGGTGGGACTTGTAAGCACGAAAATGGAAAGTGTAATCGTCAATGAGTAATGAGCATCACAATTTAAAAGTTGAAGTTTTGGTACAATACTTGTGTCATGGTGCCATTTTCAACTATTTTCAACGGCAAAATTTATGACAAAGGAAATATGCAAGTATAGTAGTAGTATACAAATTGAAGTAAGCTTAACAGTGAGAATGTCATTCTGTGCGTCGCAACGTGTCCAAAGTCCAAAGACGAAGTTTCTACTGAGGAAAAAGAAAGGCAAATATCGAGATGCGAAATTGCGAATGCACCAAACCCAACCATTAATATTTCAACAGCATTTGTCAAGAGGCGCCCAGCTTAAACCCCAAAAGCCGGCTCAAAGGATAAGGAGCAACCTCCATCTTTTATATAGGCCCCGGGTCTTCATTCTGTCCGATGTGGGCTTACACTTCCAATACTCCCCCTCACATCGGAGGGCAGGAACATTCCCCCTTCAGGCACAAACCCGAACGCCACCGGAGGCACACACTCCTCAACGGGGTAGGGGGCCACCGGAACAGACGGATACATCGAAGGCTCTGATACCATGTTAAGAGGCGCTCAGCTTAAACCCCAAAAGCCGGCTCGAAAGATAAGGAGCAACCTCCATCTTTTATATAGGTCTCGGGTCTTCATTCTGTCCGATGTGGGCTTACACTTCCAATAGCATTGCATCAATGCGTCAGAGTTTATCACACTTGGAGAGATTTATACGAAGGCCTGCAAAATGAGAACTCTTCTTGCAATGAGATAGGCTTAATTAGCAGGATGAAACTGTATCGACGTTAATATCTTGAATTCAATTTTTTCTGCTAGTGATTTTATACTTGTAGTTGTGGGTATTTACTAATTGTGATATTCTTTATCTTGATTGTGTGATAATTTATCTAACTCTTAAAAATTTTTTATATAGAAAAAAAATTAAATAACTCGGTTATTTGCTTCATAACCAGTGAAATGCATGTTGCATTAGATTTCGAGGTTCTGTACAAAAGACTATTTCTGGAAATTTGCGGCTACTATCCCTGACGCAGCCCCTTGGATACAAAAGACTCTTGTAATACTTTGTATTTATTAAACATCAACTCAGAAAGAAAAAACGTATCAACTCTGACAAAAATTAGGATGTGAATGACAATGTCCTTTAATAATAGAACCATTTGACTGGACAAAAAAAAAAAAGCATCTGAATCATTTGATTTGAGAGAAAGTGACGTAATAACTGATTATTTGATAAATCATAAATGTCTTGATTTGAAACGAGATGAACTTGGGTATATAAACCATGTAATGAATAATAATGTTTATGAACTGCGACTGCGAGAAATACAATTGGCAATTTTTTTTTAAAAATATTTCACGTTGTTACATCAAATTTCTACATAAGCAACTTTATTGTGAATTATAAGTACCCCACCGGAAAATGTTTTGATAATAAGCACCTCAAATTTGCTCTTGAACAGAAACACTATTCATCTTTCCCCCACGAGATAGTGTTATCCTGTTTTTTGGTCTTCAAGATAATATTATCCTAAAAGGCCCACAAAACTAAAAGCCCAAACAGTGGGCCAAAAAGTGAAACACGCCTTTCAAGGCCCACGGGCTCTCAATTTCTGGTCGTAAGAGTCTAAGTCGGGAAATGAAAATATGAAACAACACACAAAATTCGAAATTACGACCTCAGGGATAGCGTAGAAGCCATGGGAAATTGTGGAATTGATAAACCCAAAACACATATATGGTTCAAACATTGCAATATTGTGGCTAGATTACAGAATTGCAAGGAAAACTAGACTACTTATTACACATACACCTAATTGCTCCTATCCCAAAACACCACCAACAATCCACCGCACCCAATCCTTGCCATTTTTTCTTGACAGCAAGACTTTTCCTCACCCACATAAACTGCGAAAAGCAACAAATAATAATAATGAAAAAAAAAAACCTAACCCCCAAATCCGTAGAGAGTCCTTCCCTGCCTCTTGAGGGCGTAGACCACATCCATGGCCGTAACAGTCTTCCTCCTGGCGTGCTCCGTGTAGGTGACAGCATCGCGAATCACATTCTCTAGAAAGATCTTGAGCACTCCCCGAGTCTCTTCATAGATGAGGCCGCTGATACGCTTCACGCCGCCCCTACGAGCAAGACGCCGAATCGCCGGCTTCGTGATTCCCTGGATGTTATCGCGCAGCACCTTACGGTGACGCTTTGCTCCTCCTTTTCCCAACCCCTTGCCGCCCTTTCCACGCCCAGACATCTTGCTTGGAGGCTCGATCAACACCAATCACAATCTGCACCCACACCCAGCAATTTGAACAAAAATGAAACCAGATGAAGAAATTGTGAAGCGAATAACATTGAGAGCAAAAATCGATAAAGAGAACCAAGGAGTACCTAGAGAGGAGATGGAGATCGAGCAGAGAAGAGAAGCTATGCGTTTTGTGGTGGCCCTTGACTGAGAACGTGCTTTTTGGGATATGTTATATTTAGAGGTGGTGTCGGGGTTGGGGCAATAAAAGAGGATCCGGGGGATGGGTTTCGATGAGGCGTTTTGGACGGTCGATGGATTGTTATGTACGGTTTAGATGATAGAGTGTGGATCGATGACGTGGATGAGTTCAGTCAACAGAGGTAATTTTGCCATTTTGAAGTTTGATTGCACGGTTTTGTTTTTTTTTTTAAGTTGCCTCGTTGGGTTGGCGCCGTTTGGAAATTGGATGCCGCCAATTCTTCTCTATTGGTGATGCATGCCGCGAACTGGCTTGTGAAATTTGTCTATGCAGGTGTTTTTAGCAACTTTTTAAAAAATTGATTCAATGTTAATTAAATTAAATTAAAATTAAGTTTTATATTCACAATTTATTATAAAATTAAGTTAATTTTTATTTTATAAATTTTTAAAATAATGCTTTTAGATTAAATTAAGTTTAAAAACTTATGATTCCAAACATAAAACTTGAATATATTCATTCAATAAATTTGATATACTTGATAAAAGTTGGACTCAATTTTAATTTAATAAAGTTTAGTTCGAATATAATGTTGTTTAATTATTTATTTAAGTCAAATTCAAATATCAGCCATTAAGCTTAATAAACTTGTTAGGAACTTAATTAACAATATGTAATAGTATTTATTATATTTTATTGTAAACTTTATAAAAAAATATTAAAAATATTTATAAAAATTAATAATTTACACTGTAAAAATAAAACAATATTTGAACAATAATTTAAATTGATCTTAATTTTCTAAATTTAATAAACTTGACTTGAGCTTCATTTCATTGAAAACCCCATTATATGTAGATTTACTCTTTTTGAAGGGGTCAAGTAAGAAACAACAATGTTATTGTGCACTAATTTCCTTTCGCCAATTTTATACTGTACTTCATGTCACTTTTTTTTTTCATTTAATTTTTTTTGGCCCATCTTTTCTCCCTTTTGCCCAATATAAATAAGTAATATTATGTAAATTTATTATTAATTTAATATAATAAGTGATTAAATAGCTTTCATGTGTTTAAACATGACAACAATTATCGATTAATACAGTATAAATTAATGATTAATTTATCATTAAAACTTAAAAGTAGTTAAATAATTTTTATTATCTTTTTTATATCTATTTTTAAAATGTTATGTGTTGAAATATAACTTATATAAGTGATTAATATTGTATAAATTTATGATTAATTTATTATAATGAGTAATTAAATAATTTTTATCATATTTGTTATTCACTTTTAAAAGATTATTTAACCATTTATAATATTAAATTAATTATAAATTTACAGTATTAATAATTAATATTAAACATGTCTCAATACATAAAAGTTATTTAATTATTTATTATATTAAATTAATTATAAATTTATATAATATTAATTATTTATATTAGGAGAAAGAGAAATGATAGGTAGGAGAAGAAATATGAACTAGAGATAAAAAATTAAGTGACGTAGAATGAGGTGTATAAATAGTAAAACAAATTAGTGTGTAAACAATAGAATTGATTATTAAAGGAGTATAGTATTTCAATGTGTCACATATAAATAATTGAAAAAAAATTATATATGAGTTTTGTTATTTTTTTAAATTTATTTTAATATTCTTTTTAATATATAATAGAGTAAATATTAAATAAAAAATTAAAATGTTTAATATTTAAAAAATATAAAAAATATATTTAATATTTATTTTATTTAATAATTAAAAAATTTATTAAAAAAATATGTTAAAAGTATATAAAATTATTCATTTTTTAAGGTGATCCCCGAACCAAACATTCCACGAGGAATAAAAATAAAATCTCCAAAAATAACTCATTTGAAAATCTATCAAACATGAAAGTATAATTTGTGCTGTCTCAAAACCTAAACCCTGAGGACGACGGTGTGTGTCCCTTCTTTCTCTGGCCAGCGAGCCATGGGCTTCTTCGACCTGAACATACCGTACCCGGAACCCTCACCGGCCGATAAGGCCACCATCAAAAGGGAACGTACGAGGCTAGTGGTCAAGGCTATGGAGTTGGGTTACACCGGAGTCGCTTATAACCGTACGATCAAGGGCGTGATGTCCGATCAGTACCGTTGCTGCATCCCTCTCCTTACCCTCTCGTCTCTCCTCAAGCTTGCTCCGTCTCTTTCCTTGTCCGCAAAGCTTCACCGCGAGCTTCTCGGAATCCCTCTGGCCACCCCATTCCGTCAGTATACGCGCCTCACCGTTTGCGTGGATAACTCCTCGCAGGCTCAGGCCCTCAATTCGGGTAACCCCCTTTTGAAGACCTACGATTTGGTGGCTGTGAGGCTTCTGAACCAGACCGCGTTTGATCAGGCCTGTGAGAGAATGGAGGTTTGTTAAATTTCATATTTTTATTAGACTTTTTGCTCAGTACTTCATAATTCTGAGGAACACGACAGAATGCAATAGCTAGTTTTTTGTTTTTTTTTAATGGAAACAGCATTTGGTTGGCTGGATTTCTCTGTTCTAGTTCGTTTGGAGCATTCTGTGTGCTGATGGATTTAATATTCAGAGCTCCCATACGTTTGTTTATTGATTCATATTCTAGTTGCTGGAATGTTTGAGCTAAACGAGAGAGAATAAAGCATCAAATATAATGCTTATGACCCTCTAGTAACACTTTGAAGATTTTTATATGGGTTTTAAGCGCTGGTTGAACGCTGATGTTTAAAATCATTGCAGGTAGATATCATTTTGACTGATTTCTCAGAAAAGTTGCCCTTTAGATTGAAGCAGCCCATGGTTAAAGCAGCTGCTGAGGTTTGCTCTTGACTGATGACTGTATCTTTTACTCTTTAATTTTCGAAAAATAAACGGATCATGTGGGAAATCCTTGTGAGATGTAAATTAACATGTGGGTTTATTGATGTGCGGCGAGGAGTTTATTTTGAAGTCACTTACTCTGGTCTTATTACAGATATTCAAATAAGGAGACAGTTGATTTCCGGTGCTAAGGTAGTAGCAACTTCCTAAATAGGTTTTCCATTGAGTGAATACATATAAAGATTTGGAGTTACTTGATTGCTTACTTATTGTAATTGCATTTTTTTTGTATTGTTGTGACTCTCAATCAATATGTTGGTATCACAGTCTTGAGTAGACTTGATTTCTCATTCGAGCATTATGGACATGCTGCATGGACATGATTGAGAAGTTTGGCATCTTGTCTCTTGCTAGACCCGCCCATCTGCTCACCACTTATCATACAAATAAAATAAGAAGTTTCATTAGCAGGCACATAGAGGATGCAGCCCATTTCCTGTAGGAGGTATAATGTAGGATAACATAGCAGAAGAAAGACAATTATAAAGTTCTAACACTCATTTCTACAATGTGTCTTAATAAAGATGTTTCTCATGTCTGAATTAAGATGGGCTGGTAATGATTACTTCTGTGTTTTGAAGTGTGGTAAGTTCTAGTTCTTAAAGTTTGGAGGGATGAT
Organism: Castanospermum australe; assembly: GCA_019955255.1. NCBI lineage: Eukaryota > Viridiplantae > Streptophyta > Magnoliopsida > Fabales > Fabaceae > Castanospermum > Castanospermum australe. Next base: position 1,190,751 of record NSJW01000034.1, read on the forward strand.
ACCTCTGCTTTGTGTTGTGCCAATTAAGAAAGATTTTGTGGATTGAATTGAATTTGTGCACTTTATAGAGTGCCCTATTGATGAAGGGGGTATGTGCAGGACTCATAAATTTAGTCATCTTTAGTATTCACAACTAACAAGTCATTATTGGCTAGTTAGCAATTTTTGTGACGAAGAATGTAAGATACAGTCAAGCAAGTAGAGACAAACCTGTGCAAGGTGAGATATGTTATTGAATGATATATATTTAGCAACTATAGTAGATTGTGTTAAGCTAAAAGTTGTTTTGCAAGCATGAATCTGTTAAGAGCTTGAGGTAAGTAAAGAGATTCATTATGGATTGGAATGCCCAATTAGTTCCTGTCTTTAAAGTCCATCATATAATACAAAAAACCTGAAGTTACAAGCACTTGCCAAGAATGGTTTTGGACACATCATAAAACAAGAAGGGGGATTTCATGTGATTCATTTATTTTGTTGCATAGGGTTTTCCCATATATTGCATGTGAAATGGTGTTGGATGGTTGAGTTATAATAGTTGGTGTTCTGATATGCCATTATACCAGCCTACTCAAGCCGTTTTTTTGTAGTTGTTGGTGGATTGGACTCGAGGAAGAAACATTATATTATCAATTGCAGCTCCTTCTGTGAATGAACTTAGAGGGCCTTGTGATGTGATAAGACACCAAGAGTGTATGTAAGGAAGAAATTTAGGAGAAACACGGAATCACAGTTGTGTCTGCCCAGTGTGAGTAGCGTAACAACCGAACTGCCTAACAGCCGAGCCATGCAACACGTGAACCAAGCAGTGAGGGAAAGTGTGACCTCAACTGATTCGGCGTGAGCTCGGGAGAATGGAGGGAAGCGGGAATTGGAGGGAAACGTGACTAGAGCATTATTTAAAGGGCACCACAACAAAGAGGGAGGCAGGAAATCAGTAGAAGAAGTCTGGGAGGAGGGAACCGAGCACCCTCGAACTTGCTCGGAATTCCTATAGTTCTTATACGTTTTTCCTACATTTCTAAGCTGTTGTATCAGTAAATTCTTCCCCCTGCTCTATTACCCCATTGGTAATTGAGCTGCTGAGGAGATCTAATCACTATTCTTCTAGTGCATTACGTTAAATCTGATCCAGTTCTATCATGATGTTGCAAACTTGTTGTCATTACTGGGGCTCTCCAAGGAGCGAGCTAAAGCAGCTATTTCTAAAAACTGTAGGTATAGAAACTTGCTAAATCCATTTATGTTTTGGTTCTGCTGGAACTATGTTTAGGATATCTTGAATATCATTCTGAATGTTTGCAGGATTCTTGTAGCCAATTCTTTAAGAAAAAAGCGATTTTACAAAGAGGCAATAAGAGTAGAAGTTTTCTCACCAGATGCAGCATCTCACTCTAAGGAAGCTTGGTATTGAGAGTTACTAAGTTGGGATCCTATCTCCAGTGGTGAAGGTGATCTTCTGTTGGATGACTTGGAAAAGTCTTTTTCTGCCTCCTGTAAAGCATCAAAAACTGCAAAAGCCATTGAGTTTACTTCAGTGGTTGACAGCATTCCATGTCATGGTTTTCAAGTCAAGGATTTCTTATCAGCATGTAATGCTGTCCCTCTCGTCCCAGATAATAATGTAAACTTCCTACTTGTTTCTGAAAAAGTAAGTCATTCAACAGCTGTACTTAACAACTTGACTGAGCAGCCCAACAGGCTTGATGTTTGTCCTGGGCAAGATGAAAACTCGTTATTTGATGCTCCTGCAACACATCAAGCTGTGAGCTGTGACAATTTTATTGAGAAAAATGTTCTAAGTGGGACTATTGAAGCTTTCAATTCTAAGGAAATAAAGACTCCAACAAGTGCTGCAAAGTGGGACTAAAAAATTTCAATGATTCAGACGTAAATTGCACCCTATTAGAAGCAAAAGCATATGATTCAGTCAGACGTATGCATCTCAAGTAATGCATTGGATGCCGTAATACCAGATGAGAATGAGAAACTGCTCAGATCTTCAGAAGGTGCCAAACTAGACGATGCTCATAGTATTGATGGTGAAGTAGAAATCTTCACCCCATCTACAGACATTATTTTACCTGCCCTTATACGTGATAAACTTAAGAATGATGAAAGCTCTGATGTCCACTTAAATGCACCATATGCCAAGATGCATGAACTTTTGTCAAAGGAGGATATAAAATTTGCAGAGCATACAATGTTGGAGATAAACATATCTATTTCTGAAAATTTAGCAGAGGATGAACAATTCAGCAAACATGAAACTGATGCAGTTGAACTTGATGAGATGCCACAGCGAACACCTTATGATGAGACAAAAATGGAAGATGATTCCTCCGTCACAACACATTTATTGCCAGATGTGACTATGGAAGATAAAAAGGTTGGTGAAGTGAGCACTGACACTGAACAACTTGCCTAGGTTCACTCTGCATCAGGTACCCCCCTTCCTTCAACTTTAATCTTTATGGGGTTTTTGCAAACTTTATGTGCTTTTTTGCCCATTCCCACCCACGAGATCATGTAGTTTGACTAGTATTCATTCCTTTCATCATAAATGAATCTTGTGCATAGTTTTCTAATGGTTTTCTTCTATTCTGGTTTGGTTCATGTTAATTCATTCGTATTCAAATATCACTTTTTTTGCGTAATTTGTTAAAAATATAACTTATTTAAATTGCTGTCAAGCCTAAAATTGATTTTTAGTATGAATAGTAGCTTTTTAAGTTGTTACACATGCACACCAGGTCTGACTAGAGATGAGTTTTTATTTTTTTGGGGGGATTACAAAAGAGGAATTCTTGATAAAAATATTTACGGTAAGTAATTTCTCATTAATCACTTATTCAACATCATTAATCAATTAAGTGGTTAATTATTCCTAAACTAGAAATAATTTTATCAAGAATTCGTTTTTTGGCTAAAAGATGAATTAGTCAATATGGTTGATTGCACTTTATTTCTTAGTTGTGTTATTATTCATAGTTTCCCCTATAAGTGCATATAACTAACATCTTGAATGTTGAAGTTTCATGACATATATAATTAGGTACTTTACATTTCCGTTATTTGTAGGTGGATTGAGAGTGAAGCGGAGATCTCATGGGCTACTATTATTTCCCTTCAAACTATTGAAACCAATACCTTTTAAGAAGAAAGCTAAAAAAATTAAGAGCAGAACTAGATAAAATAATTATGTTTTCGCTCATTTTTCTCCTGATTATTATTGTTGCTTGTCATAGATATGAGTTAATTCTTTATAGTTATTTTATTTATTAATACATCCACTTTAGTTTTGTGGCAATATCATGTTAGTAATATATAATGCTGCTTACTTGGAATTTTCGACTTGCAAACCAGTCTTAGTGTTAAAAGTTCTTATGATTAACTAAAACTACGTAGACCGCTGAGATCCTTTTGGATGGATTTTCAGTTCGTGAGCATTTCATAGTTCGTCAGAAAAACACATTTGTCGTGGTGGTGCCCATAGAAGTAATTGTGGGTAATTGCTCAAGGCTTCTTTCAGAGCTTAGGTTTGACTTTCGAGTATGTCATTTAAAGTGGAGTTATGGGGAGCTTATAACAGGTTAAGTCTAGCTTGGAGAAAGCGTTAATACTTTATTATAATCTTGAAATGGGACTACATCGTCCTTATGTGGATGACGTCAGACTTTCAGCATGTTTATTGTCAGGATCTTCTATTGCTTAGCCATATCAGATAGCTCATTTGCTTGGACTGTCAAGATCAGGCTCATCTAAATCTACCAAGAGAGTAATATGGCTGCTGACTGGATGGATAAACTCAGTATAAGCAAGATTCTGATATTAATGCCATCAAGGGGTGGGTCAAGTTGCAGTGGGTGGGTGGGTTCGCAACTTGATAGTCGCAAGTTGGATTCATGTTTTAATCACTTGATTTTGATCCTGGACTTGGATATCCTTTTCTCAGTATAAATTTTTGTTAATTAAAAAAAACAAGATTCTGATATTAATATTTAAGATTCTGATATCAATATTCAAGATCCTGCACTTCGACCCATGTCTTGCTTGCTGATGCTTTGGGGATTTCTATGCCCGTATAATTGCTATTATTTTTTTGTCTCACCAAAAGAATACAAAGAAAACCAGAAGTCATGTTTGAATGAGCTTTATGGAGACATCTCGTTTTCAGTTTATTGTTTCCAACTGAAGGCAGACACAGTTAATGCAAATTGCTGCAAGTATTTGTTTAAGTGAAACGTATTTATCATCTTAAAACGTGTTAACAGTTCATATAAATAGAATTTGAACATTGTTTCAGTCTTTTCATGGCTCACTAGTCACTAGCGTGTAACGAATATCTTAGTTTCAATAATAACTGCACCCTACGATGATTAATGCCTTTTTGATGTTGCGTATGTTGACGCAACTTGCAAATGTAAAGCTACTTTTCCTTCTCATCTAAATACGTTTTTCCTGGATTGAAAACTGAACAAAGCCTCTTTTGCACAAACATGCCATTTTAATTCTCTTTAAGATATGTTTGGATTGAAGGATTGAAGGATAGAAGGAGAATGAAAGAAAAAGAAAGAAAAGGGTTAAATTAAAATGTTTAAAATAAATATTTTCTTTCTTTCATTTTATCTTTTATCCTCTTCAATTCATACATAACTCTAATCTCTTTAGAAATGAGAGAAGGCTTTGAAACTCATTCGACCAACACGTGGGATTTTTCTTTCTTGTTTATTAGTGGGGAATCATATAATGAGAGATGGCTCTCTGCTTTTGTCTGTCCAAAATTTAACATTCATGCCTAGTAAAAATGAAATTAAACTAATAATCTTTAAAATAACAGTTTACTAATGGAAGCAGTGGACAGTGATATTCCCATGTACGTTTTAAGCTAAATTCTGTGCGCTGCTCTGAACAATAGTGACTCCTTTTGAACGTAAAACTGGTGATAGTGGAGAGAAAGAAGGGAAGCTTCCAACTAGTGCTAGGGCCTAGGGCCTAGTGCACCGGCAAACTGGTATTGTTTGCCATGTGCTGTTAATTGTTTATTATTATTATTTATTACATTATCACTTTCATGCTTCTTTCTAAGGTAACATTTGTGGTTAACGGTGTTATGGTAGTTCTGGAAGGCCCCCTTCACGGTCTCTTCTGCGTAATCAACTAGAGCCATCATGATTAAGAAAGCCTTTTCCAACCTTGTAGGTGTTGCTGCATTCATAGCTTGTGTAGCTCAGTATCATGGCATCCATTATCCATATATCATGCACTTATTTATTCCTTCTTGTTGAGGGGGTGGGGTTCCCATCGTTGAGCATCAACATTGTGGATTTCTGCGTCCAACGTGAGGGTAAGAAAAGTCCTTTTGGGAATTAAGTAGGCCTTTTCGCTGCAATATGCTATAGTGCTGCTATCTGTGAATTTGTAATAATCAAAATTGCTTCTTTATTGTGTCTATATATGAGTAGAATTATAATGCTCCAAAATAATTCATCTAATAATTTTTTAATATTTAATCAAAAATATTAAATAAAAAGCATAACCATTTAATATTTTAAAAACTTAAAATATATTTAATATTTTTTCATTTAATAATTAAATAAATTATACCAATGAGTAGTTAGTTCAAATGATGAGGAGTTTATTCCCTTTAAACAAAATTTTGAATGAAAAAACTCTCTTGAAAAAGTTTTGCGCTACATAAATGGTTCACCTAACTTGAAAAGTTTTATAATAAAAGAAATTACCAAAAAGCTTTATAATATAGCCCAAAAAATTTTTTATAAAAAAAAATTGCCACGAAACAAAAAGAAGACCAACAATTATTGGATTACTTTTTTTTATCGTTGTTTGCATTTTTGGATATTAAAATTTACAAAGCAGCCCATAAACCTAGTGGCTAACACACCGCCGGTCGATAAAGATGAATAGGGCCGTCCTCTCCCCATCTTTGGATGTTACCTTAGAAGCCATAGCCTTTAGCTATGAGAGAGGAACATGGATTCAAAACCTCATCATACTTCGACTCTATAACATAATCCTGTACCTACCCTCAATTTCACAACTTGTTCGGGGTAATGTGTGCCCCTCCCTAGTCAATGATTAGTGAAAGGTAGAAAACGTAGCCAATTGTGAGTTTATATTAATCATTCTCGAAGAAAGCAAACTACAAAGTTTGCAATATAAAAATGGGAGGTTGCTTTGCTTGATAGAACATAGATAAAACATGCGATTTCAAATATTTTTGGAAAGTTAAGATTGTCAAAAAGATTTTAGATACACTGATGTGGAATAAGGCTTAATTTACTTCTTTTCTAAAATGATATATTCACATGTATAATTGGTAGGGCCTAGCAAAGGTTCAATTCAATTGATATAACTGATGAGTTCATCCACTTAGACAATATTTGTATAATTGGTATGTCTATAAAAAAATTTTGTATGATTCTTATTTATGAAGCTAGAATGACAAATTTTGACTTGTTTTGTATACTTAAAGGTTGGCGATGCAAACAATATGTGTAACAAATATTTCTGAACATAATTTGTGTTAATATTTTGCTAGTGTATTTAAAAGACTTACATTAGTAATACAATAATCTTATGTAAAAATAAGATCAGTGTAAACATTTTTAACTGCAAAACCATTTTCATATAATATTGAAATTTTAAGATTAATTCTATATGATAATGTCAATAATGCAAATAAATCAAAAGTGATTCCGTGACATGTTTTTTTCTTCCACAAATTTGAGTCGATACATCGGGTTAATAAGATTTGAATTGAAAATTTCAGTATTAAAATATTCCAATGCTTAGTGACTGAAATGGTTCCGTAGAACTTAATAAACTTCTGCGATTATTTTGGAGAATAATGATTTACGGTCGCTGTGGAAATCCGAAGGCATAATTGAACATTGAAGTTCCGTTTGATGAAGCAGCTAATAGTGGCTTCGGACTTTCGGCGCTTGATAGCAGAAAAGTGAAATGAGATAACTTCAAAATTGAATGTTTATCTTCTCGCGACTTCTGTGGTTGCTGCTCGCCGTGTTAATTTCAATCCCACTGAGATTCTTGCTTTTGTGATCAATGTCTGCTTTCATTGACCTCAAACAACACAAAGCACATCACGAAAAGACTTGATTTTGACTCTTGCCGTGACTGCTTCAGCGAAAGTGCATCCATTATCAAAGCTCAAACCTGCTAAGGACTTGGCTCGTGCCCACTGCCCCCAACCTTCCGCGCCATTTGACTAATTTTTTGGTCCCTTTCAGAGCATTAGTAGCACCCTAACGATCTATCATCATAGTTGCAGTAGAACCATCCCAGTACCCTCCACAGCAAAGAAAAAGGTTGACGCTTGACAGAGCCACTCTCTGATGCCAACATTCAAATGGGCAATGACCAAGCCAAGAAGCCAGTTGTTTGTCCCTTTGCGCTGCTTATTTGCTGCTGAAAATCCAAGAGTGGTATGTTTTTTGTCAAGTGAAAAGCCTTTATTGGCTGAACTTGAAGGCAAATTCAGAGCACTTCATTGTTGTCCCAAATGCACTGTAAAGAAGTGATAGGTACATCCCCCATAGCGCAAGTGATGGTCACCATCAATGTTTTACCTCCATCTTACCTTTCTTATCTTTATCAGAATATCTACTTTCTCTTTCTTTTCTTTTTTTTTTTGTTTTTTACAAAAACGGATCAACAAAAAGATCATAAATATAAAATTAATTATAAATACATCATATATTGAAATTAAACCCCAAGTACAACTTGCCAAAGTTTTGATGCAATAACACGTTGCTGCTGCTGAGGCAGAGTCTATAAAAAGATAAAGGGCACTCAAAAACTTCACCCAAGACTGAAGTCTAAAAATTGCAAATGGTCACATCCATGACTCAAATAGCTATATTTACATCGCCTACTTTGATCACAAGCGCACCACAATATACTTAAAAAAAGAAAGCAAGCAAATTCATTGACTAGCTATGCTGATCAGACATGCAATTATTCTAACAGAAAAGACCAGAGGAGGAACTGCCTTGGGGCTCCTGAGCAAGATTTGCAGCGACTAAGGAATCAAAAAAATTGGTCCAATTCTCATCTTCCTCGTCCTCTTCCTCTCCAGCACCAATGTGGCTCCACTGAACTGGAGGGTTCTTCTCAATTTCGTCATTCTTCGCGAATCGTCCTCTGATGCGTGGCCTGCTGTCTGCCAATGTCTTCCTGCAAGCATACTGATTCCAGAAGAAAAACAAGTTAATATTTTCACTGTGATTGCACCGTAACTGAACAGTATCGTGGTGGACCAACACAACTATATACAGATAATACAGTACACTGTTGGAGATTAATATTACATGGCTAATTGATCCCTTTTCTCCAAGGTTTTGCACTTAATGGGGTTACTGTAGCAACCTTATACAATAAGACAAATCCGTGAGAAGATCTTTATGCTTCAAAAATTTCAGGACCCTGTTGCAATACACTAACACACGCCTGAAATCACAATCATGTACACTCTTTTATCTTTTGTGTGGCCAGCAGGGCACGATCGTGCCAAGAGCATGAACAAATTCTGGTCCTCCTATCATATTGATTTGAAAGTGTCAACTTTTTTCAATCAAGATTTGTCAAACTTTTACTTCACACTAGGACTTGATTTTTATATATTTCATGTTCATGATGCAAATTTCGAGAGGGTGGCATGGTTTTTCAGCAGTGGTTTTCCTCTTCACATAGTTTTGTCCATTATATTGGTGACTTGTGGTTCAGTTTCCATTCGTCCAGGGCTCACTTTTCCTTCTTTTAATGTTAAAAATATTTTATAATTTTATTGGCATATTGTCACGGAATATATCTTTTAGTGTATAAAGTTTAATTGGTGCAGCGAAAAATTGTATTAAAAAATGTAGAAAAACAAAAAGCTACTAAGAATTAATATAACAATAAAAAAAAAAAGACTAAACCTTAATTTTCTTGGTGAAGTTCCTCTGGTTTCTCTTGCTTCTGTATCTCTCAATCCTCACCTTCTTCTCCTCCGGGCTATAACGAGAGGCCCTGCTCATCCCTTCTATGATCATGCTACTTTCGATTGTCAATGGACTATCTGACTGATGATTATCTTGCATTCCATTAATCCTCTGTACGAACAGCATATAACAAAACAAAATCATGATTAAATAATTAATCTATATCAAATTAAAAAACAAAATAAAAATGGCAGTAAAAAAATTACTGATTATTGTTAATTAGCTGAAGTTTCTGCAAGCGAATTAATTTTGTACCCTTACATGTCAGATTTTTTTGTCCATTCATTATATGATATATGTGATAAGAGATAACCTTTTCTTTATTTAAAAAAAAAAAAACCAGAGAGAGATAACCTTTTTTCTTTTCTCGAATTCCTTCGTTTCTAATGAAAACAGAATTTGATCCCAATTTTTTTTTCCCACTAACTTACCCAACTTATTCCTTCTTCTTGTATCATAGGCATAGTTACTTAATTAGACTACATATGAAAACTGAGGAGTCTCTCTCAATGTTCCAAAGTTAGACTATGTATAATATTAAAAACAAGAAAAAAAAAAAACAAAGGAAAAGTTAGACCATATATGGAAATACTTAAAAATCTATAAACAAATCTATTTGTTTTAATTTGGAAGTCGTGGTGAACTGAACTGAAGAGTGAACAGATTAAAGGTGCAGAGGGTGCAGAGAATAGCATGGACCGAGAAGCAGCTGATCATGGCAGTGTGACACAAAGTAAAGTATGACTCGTATAAAATAAAAGAGTATGTGGAGGATTAATAGGAGGGCACCTGCAGATCACCGGTACTGTAAACTCTACGCACCGGACCGTTTTCCGAGTCAAGCAACTCAGCAAACAGAGCAGAAAAGCGGTGGTAGACCCCATTCTTGTGTAGCGTATGGCTGCTAACGCTCCTCTGCATAAAGCTGGGTCGTTGAGTTCCGCAACTCGCCAGAGAACTCGGGGAGCCCCCGTGGCTGGTACAGCCGCTGCTACAGCTATTGTTGTAGCTCACCTCCGAGTTGAGCTGCGAGAGAGACTCGTGCAGCGAGTCGAATTCGCTGAGGGCGAGTTGGTCGGGCATGAGGGGGTGGTGGTTGTAGTGGCACTGATGAGGCGTGGAGTGGTGCATTGGCGAAGCTGAGGGAAGGGGTGACGCGGTGGCTGCATCCGGCAAATGGCGGAGGGAGTCGGCGGCGCGTGAGAATGTGGTGTTGGTTGCAGACATGGCGAGTGGTAGTAGTGGTGGTGGGATGCAGAAGCAGTGAGGAGAAGAAGTAGGAGGGAGAAGAGGGAGTGAATGAATGACTATGAAGTGTGGAGTGGCAGCGATTTAATATTTATGTGTGAAAGACACAGAAAAAAACAAAAAAAAAAAAAGAGTGAGGGGGAGTCGAGAGAGAAAAGAAAGAGATGGGACGCGAGCTGTGGATGACGTGGACGATGACGTCAACATTTGAGAGAAGCCAGGGAAGCGTTGACGTCTTTGTTTCAAGTTTCAACTGACTCATTCCATAACAGATGGCGAGGAGGTAAGATAAAATCAGTATTTATAATTATTAATAAAAAAATTAATGGTTAAAATTATAATAAAATATATATATATATATATATATAATAAATTAAAAAATTATTAAATTTTATAATTTTAATTTTATTATTAATAAATATAAATTTTTATTTTATTTTTAAAATAAAGATTTTACTTTTAGAGAAGTTAAATCTGATAGAGAGATAGGTATTAATTTTGAATTGCTTTATTTTATATTTAAAATATTTTATTATTAAAATTTTATTAAAAATATTTTTTAAGGAAGAATTAGACTAACTTAAAAGTTAAAATTTTAAAATATAAAAGACCACAAATTAAAGAGACAAAAAAAAAATGTAAGTATTAAAATGTTTTTATTTTTAAAAATATATTGATGATATCATACTTTTTTTTAATCCATGAGGATGAGGTACATAACCAGAAGTAATGCTCTGCGTTCCCTAAAAAACTTTCCTTCTTTGATGAAGGTGAAATTCATTCTCAAGCCTTTCACAACTTATGCCTATTATAAAATTATAAATGTAGATATATCAAATGTTAATTTAAATATTTAGATAAATATATACTTAAGAATTTTTCGGGACAAGAGATATGTATATATTTTATATATGTTTTTGAAAGAGAGAAACGTATTTTTACTGATTTTTTGGTATTATGTTCTGTTATACATTAAAATACTTTTATTTAATAAAATATGAGTTAGTCTTTTGATATAAATTCTTATCATAATCTTGAGTCATAACAACAGGTGACGTACCTATAAGTTGGATTAAGGTATAGTATATTCTCTAAGAGAGTTTTTTGAAGGAGCATGCAGTATTATATTTTACATTGTATATTTAAATTATAAGATATTCTCATATAATAAATTAATTTTTTAAAATGGACTTGAGTGATAAGATGCTGGCACTTCCTCTTAAGAAGAGGAACCTCTAATATTGGAACAACCACCAAATTAATCTCGAAGATATGAGTGACTGAAGTCAAAGAAGATCATCATTCTGCTGCAGAGCTGATTTTGCAGCTAAATGTGAAGAGGTTTAGTAATGGCCAGTCTATTTCTATAATTCTATCAACATCTATTTCTATAATTTTATCGAACGGATTTAATTTACTCGGACATCGCATGCATGCAGAATGTGGATGTCTTACCAGAGTGCAAAATCTAAAAATATATGAGACATAAGCTAGGGTTTTACATTTTACATCGTTTGTGACAGACACAAAGGACAAATTAAGATAGTGTGGGTCATTGGAAACATAGTTAGAATCTCCCATTAGGCTTTCCATTTCAGTTGGTCTCTTTGTTTTTATTTTAACTAATGGGTACAGTTTGTAAGCAGCATGTCTTCTTGTTATTTGTCGATATACAGTACAGTTTATGTAAAATAAATAAATAAATTAATTAAATACAAATTGATTAGTTTTAATTCACTTAAAATCTTTTCCGTTAATTTCTTGTTGCCTTGCTCTTACTCTTACATTGCATGCTTCATTAATTGCCCATCATTAATTGCCCATCGTTTCTTCTTATCTGCTCTTTATTTTTCTAGGTCAGTATGTTTTCTTTTCCATGTGATAGATTTTTCTACTTGTAAAAAAATTGAACGAGTGACAGATGTACTACAACGACAAAAAAGAATAGACAAAGAAGATAATGAAGAAGAGTGATGTGATGTTATTTGAAAAAAAAAAAAAGAAAAATACGAGAATATATGACAAAAATATTCGACGATTAAGTTAAAATTTAATTTTACATTTTTTTTAACTTTTGTAAAGATCGATCGTATTTTAAATACAAAATTATTTAATACATAAATTATATAAATATATATATAATAAAAAAATTAAAAATATCCGTGAAATTTACGGAAAGATAAACTAGTTTTATTTAATTGATTTTTTCTTACAAGTTATAATCGTGCAGAAATGGTACTGAGAGTTTTACTTTAAAATAAATTTAACGTGTGTTTAGGTTAATTTACTTTATGTTTAAGAAAATTTTATAATAAAAACCAAGCACATAGTTAGATTGCAATATATCATATGCGGATATGCCCAAGTCATTGTCTAAATACACTCAAAGATGTTATAACTAAAACAAAGGAAATTTAAAAAGTATTCATAAAAATGCAAATAAGCTATTTTAGGGTTTGAATATCTACTAAATTCCAAGCATCTGCACTAGTAGAGGATTATTTTTTATCGCCTAGCTGTAGAGGTTTAGTTTTGCTTACTAGGCAGATATTTTAAGGGACTTATCATAATAAATATTTGGAAAAGTGGTACATTAATAAGTTACTTGCAAGATTTATAAAAAAAAGATAATTTTTTTTATTTTGATATAATTTTTTGAAATTTTTTAAAATATACTTTATTACTTGAAACTGCAAGATTTGTTTGATGAATATTATAAATTTATTAATAGTTTTATAATGTGAATATTAAAAAATCCTTCAAGAAAAAAGAAATTTGGAAAGTGGGCCACTGGGCCTGACTCAGTAAAGAATCTGGAAAGCTGAGGTGGGGTTGGACATTGTGCTGGGGCTCGTAAAGATACACAAACAAGATGAGGGCTCAATGTCACAAGATCTTTTACGAATTATTTTCAATCATTCTGAAAACCAACTCGGATTTCGGAGCACAGTTGGCTCCCACATTTTGGTCGAAGGAGGAACGAAGTTGTCGAAAAGTACTAAAATAATTTTAAGTTACGTTTAAAATTAATAATTTTATGATTTAATTTTATTTATAAAATAATTTTTTTATTTTAAAAAATTATAAAATATAAATTGACAAAATTTAAAAAATTTTAAAATTTTTATGAATTTTAATTAAATTATTTTTTAAATTCTATTAAAAATAAAGGAGTTTGAGTAGATTTAGATAAAATTTATTTAAATTTATTCTTATACTCTTAATCATTTATTTAAAAATAAAAAAAATTATTAAAAGAAAAGATAAAAATATAAATTTTTTAAAATAAAAGTAATTTAATTCTTATTTTTTGTATTCTAAATATAAAATTTGATTTCTAAATCAAATTCAAATCATAGTTTTTATAATAAAATTTAAACATAAAAATTATTTTTTAATTTTATTTAATTTAATATAACTCAAATTGAATTAATTTAATTTTAATTGTTATAACTACAACACATCTTTAAATTACTATATTGAATAACTGAGATTTAAATTAAAATGTATTATTTAATATTTAATATTTAATTTAATTCCTTGAATAATTATATTATCTAAATATTATAATTTAAATGAACTAAAAATAATATTTTTATAGTACATAATAATTTTTTGAAGTTGTAAAATTAGACGATTAGTACTTTCCTACGTTGTCTTAATTTTGTGTTAATAGGGCTAGAAATTATAAAATATTTTGAGAATGTTATATTTAACCATTTAAATTTTATATAAATTTAGTATTTTAAGATATATTGTTGTAGTTCTTAATTGTTATTTTTATTTTTATTTATATAATTATTTTATAAATTAATTATTTAATTAAAAATAATTTCGTAAAAGAATAAAATATATTTAAAATAAATTATAATAATATAGGTAAAAAGAAGATATTTTTTATATTTAAAAGTAAATGTAATTATAAAATATAATTAAACAAATTTGTATTTATAAATTTATTTTTTTATATATTTAATTAATTATTAATAATTTTTAAAAAAAATATAAATTTGAGACTAAATTTTTTTTTCTTTATAATAATATATAAATATAAAATTAATCTAATAATTCATAGTATTATATTATTAACAATTATAAAAAAATGTCACATTTTATTGGTTAATTATAATATTTGGAGGGTACGATTTCTCTAATACTGCAATTCTAATAATGCCTCCCAAATGTTATCAAAATGGTACCCCCCTTGCATCTGACTCTACCACTTACTCCACAGAGAGAGTAATCTTCTGCGACAGTCGTTTGAAGATAGGCATGCGGTAGCAGCTCACATTTGTAGATTCTTAATCATCATTAGATTGAGTCAAAATATCTCTAGTTAGATTGTTGTCCAACTTAATTCTTAAGGAACCCGTGAGAGAAACAAATTAGTAATTTAATATAACATGTTTGACCAAGTTTATAATGAGCTTTTAAGGTATACAGAACTGAAGTTATTAAAAATAAAAATTTATAAGTAAAACACTCCAAAGTCGTCCTTTATTTGAATTTATTATTTTAAATAAAAAATTTTTTAATTAAGATATTTTAAAAAATAATAAAATGAAAAATATCATATAACTTTCTAATGATTTCTTATTCATTTTTATAAATATTTTTATTATTTTCTTAATTTAAAAATAAAAAATTACTCTTACTCCTATTTTTCTTCTATACTTTTTTTTTAAATATAGCCTAAAGAAATTACAAAAATATTATTTTTATATGTTAGTTTTACACTTTTTTTCATATACTTATCTTAAATAATAACTAAAAAAATTCAGTTTTTTTTCTTTTTTTTTCATATAAAAATTAAATATTTAAAAAATATAAAATTTAAGTGTAAAAATGACGTAATTGAAGAAAATATGATCACAGAAAAAAAAAAAGTCTAAAGAAATTATGAGAACTCCAACCCCTACTCTTTTAATTGCGACAATCCAAAGCGCATTGGGCTGACATTGAAATGAACCTTTTTTAGGTCTCTTCGTAACTTGGGCTATAACAAATTACGCTGAGGAGTTTTTCTATTTTGGGGTCAAGCTCTGTTCTTGAACTGCCCGTACCCTCCTCCTTTTGGGTGGGAAACAGAAGAAAGTCTATTCACTACTCCTAATTCCTAGTGCACCTTGGGATTTCTGCTCTTATTAAACAAAGACTTGGGTCATTAGATAGTTGGCTGAAAACTTTCTTTATGATTTACACATTGAAATTTTATTTGTTCCCAACGAGCGAGAACATACATGAATCAAGCAAGAGTGGGGACCCCCAAGTAGCATCTTCGATCAAAGTAGGCCCATTAGAATCGTCTGTATCACCGCAAAAAGTAGCATCGTTTCATTGAGGGGAAAAAAAAAAAGAGTCAAAAACAGTGACAAAATCAATTGACACCAAGACTTAGGTCGCTGAATCTACGGATTGGTACCGAAAGTAACTAACTGGCCGCGAAATGCATGCCCCGAGCCGGTTGGTCAAGAACCATGTCGAACCCTGGCTCGTGACCACAATTTGGTCGCGCATAGTTAAGGAAACAATCCGAGTACGCAGTAAGAGCAACTGGCTGCATTTCTGGGGTTCAATGTTACACCAACTTTGATACATCTTTGTCACCACGCCCCCGTCCCCACCCTGTACCTGCATAATCTTTTGCCTTTTGAGTTACTTCCGTGGAGCACAGGCAGCAACTGAATTTGAAGAACTTACGTTTTGTTTGGTATCACGAGGAAAGCTTCTCTTTCTTTATTTGATTTTATCAACGGAAAAAATGAAAATATTTATAAATAAATATTAAATTACTTTATTATCTTTTATAACTTATAATATCATTTAATTTTAATAAAAATAAAATTTTAAAACTTTTTTTTTCTTGTAATTCCTCAAATAAAAGATAAGAAATAAAGAAGGGATACAAACATATAAAACTCACAAAAAGTTTATCATTTTAAATATTTTTATTTTTATTATTAAATTAATATCAAATAAGAAACAAATGTAATGATTAAGTCTTTTTTTTTTCTTTTCACTCAAAAACTGTGTACCAAACAAAGGCTTTAGTTTTGCAATTTGCATATATAGTTGACATTGGTACGAATCATATTTATCTCATATCATATGCGTGTTTATCTGAATTAACATAATTGTGGTTCAGTTCTGATACAGGACATTAAATAAGCCCCGCTATTAATAAAGTTAAATAGATGAGATCTATTCTGCGCCAATTGTTGTCACCTTGAAGTTCTACATTTTGAGCTAATTAAGTCAAACCTAATAGTGATCGAACAAGATAGTTGAAAGCAAGGTGTGTAATTGGCTACTATTAAGGCTGTTTAACGATAGACTGATAGAATGGAAATGATTTATAATTGTCTTGTTTTAATAATTTTGATACTATGAATGAAGAAAGCTAGATATGCACACAAGAAAAGGAAGAAAGCAAACAAAGGAAAAAAAAGTTTGATCGTGATTTGAAGTGCAAATGTCATTAGTGAAGTGTTCATCACCGCAAACATTTGCACTTAACACTGACTTTAAAATCGCACATGCATTATTGTCATATAAGAATTCACTATATACATTACACAATATAACCTTTTTAGTTCTCACTCAACAACCTAACACAAACTTATAACTCTAATAATTATTTGACATAGTATTAGAGAATGTGTGTTTTAAGTCTTTATGTTGGATGACTTTTTGACAATGTTACATCAAAGGTTAAAAGCCACTTGTTTTTTTTTTATTATAAGTGTGAAATTAATGTTTTCTTAATAAAAGATAAAATTCATGACTTATACTTGAATTTCATCCTTGAATTTAGCTTGATTGGTAAAATTAGAGATTCTTAGTACTAATTAATTGTGTATATTTGTTATTCAAATAAGTGTTTCTTTTTTAGCATAAGCCGTTGAAATTCACTCGTAATTGTTGAAGAAGAAAAGAAAAGCACCTTTGAGCACCCTAGGTACGAATAATGAATGCCTAAAATCCTACTATGCAATAATGTGCTATTGTTTCGTGTGTGGAGCACGAGAGGATAGGAGTGGGGTTTTTGCTTATTAGGAAAGTTGAAACTCTTGCCGATCGAGGGATGACAACCGTTCTCGTTGTGGCCCAACAAGGCCCTTTGTAGATGCTCGGGGCCTCTTTTCAACAGCACAAACAGTTTCTCCACTACAATCACTCACTCTTTGACCTTGTTGCCACTATACTGTATATCAGTTTCACTTCGCTATCCACTGATGTAGATTGACGACGATATATCAATAAACTAGAGAAATAAATATAGTAATTGTGATTGATGCCATTACTTTTCACAGATGACTTCTTTATAATTGGCAAGAAGTGGAAAAAAAAAAACACAAGCCTCAGCTCCACATCTTGCTGATAACTTCAATTGATGCCCAATCCCTTCCCCAGAAACAAAACAAAGAAGGAAAAAAAAAAAAGAAAAATCCCATTTCCAGAGAGAGAGAAAAGCAGGTGTTATGATTTTCTAATCATTAGTATATGGTTATGAAGAATTATATGGCACTCTCATTAGTGATACTCTTTTTAATTGACAATATTATTAGGTATTTGAATGTATAATAACACCGTTATTTGACAGAAAGACTACTAATTAAGAATAGTATAAAAACTTCCTTGTTTTATATACTAGGAAGAAATAAACAAATTTAAAAAAGTGGGGTGGAATGGCAAAATTAACATTGTATAATGACGTGTACTGTGTGGCAATGCCTACGTGCATTATTTACTAAATTTCTTCAGTATTCTCAATCTCTCGATTTTTATGTTTTGAACCTAACTTTAGATCGTGTCTTAAGAGTTGTACCAAAAAAGAATGTGTCTTGGAGAAACAGCTTGGAAGCCAATAAGATTAAAGAGGGATCTCAATCCTCTGTTGTTCGGCTGGGACAGCAGTAGTGGCTTTTATTCCTTTATCTCTCTGTCAGCTAATAGCTAGTGGGGTTTCACACACACTGAATAATAGAGAGAGAAATAGAAAGAACACCCTTATTATTTCATTCGAATAGCAGGGATAGGAAATGTAAAATAGATGTATATGTAAACACGAGACGAGAAACGGCTAACATCAACTAGACACACATCAAAGAGTAGCATCTCTGCAAAAATTCTCTAGCGAATGGTGCAAATGTCAAAATCGAGCTCTTTATGACTTTATGTCAAGTCCTTATAGGTGGATAATTTCTTCCATTGATCTTAATGCGTTATCTTGTAATATAGATAGATTCCCTTGTCACTAGTGAGGCTTACTTCAATGTGCATTCCAATTATTGAGATAGAAGGATGGAGACGAAGAGAGAGCAAAAAGAGAAAGCGATGGATCGAAGAAAAAGGGAAGATGGATATAAATCATTTTACTCAAGGCAGTCATCTCTGCAGCCATTACTTTCCCACTTGTCATATATCAGTAACTTTAGTCGGTTATATTATCTTCGCAGCATAAATTAATGCATAAACTAATCTCCATGTCCTGTCAATGTACGACTTGGCAAGCCACAAAGTGTCTCGAATTTAATCTTTGCCCACAACTCGAAAGATATATCTGTGTTGATACGTCATTTCAAATTGTACCTCATTGGGGCTTCAACTCTTGGCCCCCTTAAACTCCATATATGTGCCACGTTAATGGTCATTTTCTGTTGGAACATTCCAGTGGGTAGGCAAGGGTAGCCATATCCCAAGACTCTACACATTGGTGGACGGTTGACGAATGATTATGATGAACAAAGATGTGTGCGCAAATGACACATATGATAGCAAGGGATTGACAAGCATTACGACATTACGTCCTTTTCGTAAGTAAGTGCATATTCATGTAAACAAGAAAGGAAGGGACCTGAACCTCACCAAATGAATGAATAATAGGCTTTCTTGGTGAATGAAATCGGGACTAGGGATTATGACGGCATTGAAGATAAGTATTAGCAGAGGTCAACTCGAAGACAGTTAGGCTTCGATTCACCAATCATAAGGCACCGTTGTGGAATGTTGAGTCAAAAAGGACCTTTGCTGACGGGTAATGCAAAATAACATTTCACAGGCACACTCTGCAGCTGCGGGTCGCTGCATGCAACACACATCTTTGTGCTTATTGGTGCTGTCATTATGACAAATAGTGGCCTTATTCAATGTCCAGCGACTTACAAGTTTCAGTAATAATCATTGATATGTGTTTACTTTCAACAAACAACTGGCAAAAAAAAAAAAAATTGCAGATTCTCTTTATTTTGGTATGCAAATTTACGCGTGCTTTCTTTTCTTGATTCCAACGGTAGACAATCATTATTGTCAGATACTCCAAAAGAAACAAGATTCCTTTCATCCCTTGGTTCTGTCATTTGACGTAGATATGTACTTGACGTGTTCCTTGGAGGAGACTTCACTTCCTTTTCTAATGCCGTTCACTGGTGGCCACACTTTTTGCTCCGAGTGTGAGGAGGCAGAGGAATCTGGGTTTCATTTGAAGGAGGAATGAGCTTTGGTACCTCATAGGCTCATAGGCCTTCACATCTAGTGTAGATGCTTCCCTGTGCCTGGTTGACATGCCCGAATCACAAATTGTTGACAGCAATAACAGCACAGTGGCAATTGTTGAGTGGACTTGTTCATGGTTGGATATAATCTTGTCTAAGGCTTTCTGCTTTATGCTTTTGTTTTCCTCTCTAGGTTCAGTTCAAGGCACTAGACCTAGACATTGTGTCACAATAGGAGCTATCATATTTACTGATAGATTTACTACTAAAGTAAGTTTTTCTATGCTCATACTTTTTTTGGAAAAAACTGAACTCAGGTTTCTGCATAAATACAAAAAGGTTGGAGTGGATCTCACCTGGTGGATTTCACCTTTCCCTATTGCATTATTCGGGTACCCTTCAAAATTTTAAATTTAGAAAACTACTCTTTTACTTTTATTCTAATTCCACTTTGGCATTACCATAGAGACATTTGACAAGATTTTTTTTTTGGTCAACAACATTTGACAAGAGTTGAATCTGCATGATCTGGGTGTTGTTTGAGCCATAGCTAATTGGCCTTTTGTTTTCTATTTTTTTTTTTGGGTAAAAACCTTTTGTTTTCTTTTTTTTTTTGGTAAAAACCTTTTATTTTTTATTTTGCTAATACTAATTTAAGTTATTCTTTTTTTTTGGACATCAATTTTTTTTTTTAAGTTATCAGGGAAGTGAAAGGGGACCTGAATTATTTTCTAAAGATTGGGCCAGCTTTGAGGAAGGGCCGAGTTGCCCAGTTAAAAATCTATTTGGGTCAGAAAGTCCCACTGGATTTCCCCTTATCCTACTTTTGTCTTTGCCCTGATTGCGTCCCTTTTTTTTTTTTGAGTCTATC
This sequence comes from Castanospermum australe, assembly GCA_019955255.1. Taxonomy (NCBI): domain Eukaryota; kingdom Viridiplantae; phylum Streptophyta; class Magnoliopsida; order Fabales; family Fabaceae; genus Castanospermum; species Castanospermum australe. The sequence continues at coordinate 1,211,387 of NSJW01000034.1, forward strand.
CCTGATTGGTGCTCAAATGCTATAGTAGAGCTTTCATCTGGGTTCGGCAATTTTTGTGGCGTTTGGTTCAACATTTTAAGTGTCATGTTCTCATCCTTTAATAGGCCCGTCCTAAGAAGCCAACCCTTTGTGTATATAAATTTAGTCCAGTTTGATGGGCGAACCCCATTAGCTTGCAAATTTCACTACTCACATTGATTTGTCGAGCATAACCTAATAAACAAGAAGACCCAAATGATAACCAGCAAAAGACTTTCGGCAGTGTAGTACTCGTTGACTTGTTCACATGCAAGCTTCATAAATGCTGGCGCTAGACTCGCGTTTTTCCTTGAAAAACAAAGCAATAAATATTAATTAGAGTCTGAAGCTCAGAGTTCTTGGAAAAATATTCAGCAAGGCATATGACATTGCAAGCAATCCGAAAGTGACCATAACAAGATAAATAACACATTTATGATTTATAGAGCTCGATATATTTATTTTCTGCAATTAATGCTCAACACTCAACAGTCCAGTTAGAATATTCTTAGTTATCATTTAAGTTGAAGTCCTGCGTCAATTAGCAAAAAAAATAAAATTGGAGTTCTGAGTCTCGGAGATCAGCATGAAAGGGTAGCAATGTAAGGGCCGTGATTATTTGCAAACAAAGAAAATATAGAAAACGTGATTTCAAAATAAACTATCAAGGGTCTCATTAACACCTTTGTTTATATATATATCACTTTCAGGAGTTACAGAAGCTACGCGCATACAGAAAAAGGTTTCGGGTACATACACGAAGGTACTAACACAAATTAAAATTGATTTTAAAGATGCAAATATTAAATTTCCTAGGGAATAGCCAAAAGGGCTTGTGATTGCTTCTCATAGCGGAAATCATTTCCCATGGAGTCATCAGCTGACCACACAAAGATACCATGAAGTTTTTGCTGACTCTTGAGCTTATGGCTGGCAGTGAAGAATCCATCGTCTGGGGACAACCCGCCACTCCCATTGCTAATGAAGCTCACCAACACCTTCCCACCATCATAATTTGAACTTTGCGTGTTGAAATAATCGATAAACTGGGACACGCTGGTGCCTTTGTCATATGCATAAAACTGAAAATTGACGTAATCTATGGGTGCCCGTAACTCTTCCACAGGGCCAAGTAATGACTCTGAACTTGATCATCATCGAAATGGAGCAATGGAAGCAAAAGTGATGACCCCATTGCTTTTGAGTGTTTTGATTAGCCTTCCCCGCGCACTCAGCAAAGGTATCGGGATCTGCCTTGAAGTGCTCGTAGTCAATGTCGATTCCATCCAAGTTATACTCCTTGATTATGTTTGTGAGTGAAGAAACTGCGTTAGAAACCCAGGAATCAACCGAAGATGGATCAAAGTAAGCATAGCCACCTCTAACGCTGTCTCCTCCAAGACTAAGAGCTACCTTGACATTTGATTTCTCACTCTTGATGGAGGAAACTTGGGAGGGGCTAAGATTATCGTTGTCCCAGAAGATGTTGAATTTTCCGTTGGTGGGAGAAGGGGAAGATGATGTATCGTAGTCAATAGCGAAGGACAGGATGAAGTGGAATTGGACATTTGGGTTAACGGGGACATCTGAGAATTTGACGTTGTTGAACTCAGCTCCAATGTACTCTCGGAATAAGTTTTTTGAGGGGGCTGATCCTGCTTGGGTTGATGTAAGGAACAAGAAGAAGAAGAAGAAGAAAAAAGCCTTCGGAATGCAAAGTTCCATTGCCTGGCTACTAAGAATAGCTAGATTTTTCAGAAGTTGCTATGCTACGAGTAAACGATCCACTGCTTCGATATACTTATATAATAATGGATAGAGTAGGAATAAAGATGGAAATGGAAGATGAAGAACTGCAAATAATTTGGTTGCATGCCGTTCCCATATGGTCGTCCATTATTTATTCTACTCGATTTCACCAAAAAGTCAGGCACGTACTGCCACCATTGAATTCTCCTACCACTCCCATTTGAGTGTTGATCATGCTACGGAGCCTTCATAAGGAGTTTTGACCACTCTTTTTGATAATATTAAAAAAGCATTGTTTGATGGTAGTTGAAAAAAATTTTATACTAACAATCAATTAAAAATTAAACTAAAAAATATACACGGCAAGTCTGTGTATGCTAAAAAAAAAATTTCTTACACAGGAGTTCATAAATTAAGTTGTTTATATTTTTTTCCTCTAAAAATGATATTTTAGATTTCTAAAACAAATAAAATAAAAGAATCCAATTCTAGAAAATTATGTGAGTAAGATGAAAAAAAAAAAGAGTAATTGAGATGTAAAGATAGGCTTCGGCGGAAGGGTACCCAGAAGAAAAGATATAATGGAGACAAGAGAACAAACAGTACAAGGGTCAAAGATATAAGATAAGGCCTGTGGGTGTTGGCTTGGTTAGGAGTGGACGGCAATGCTTGCATAATGGAGACAAGAGAACAAACAGTACAAGGGTCAAAGATACAAGAGGAGGCCTGTGAGTTGGTTTGGTTGGGAGCGGACGGCAATGCTTGCATCTGAGCTAATTTTCTTGGAAGGCAAACCGTCTCAAATTTAAATTGACATGCCTTCAATTGTTTTTAGCTTCATGTATGTTTAAATGGAGGAGTTTCAATGAAAAAGAAAAGAAAGATAAATTTTTTATTTTGATTGAAAAAAAATTTTATTTAAAAATTTTTTAAAATAAAAATATAAAATAAAATATTAACAAGTAACTTTTTTATTTTTTATTTTTATAAATATTTTATAATTTTTTTAATTTAGAATTAAAAATCAATCATTTTTTTTCACAACTCCTTCATCTATACATATCTTTAAGGAGAAATCAATTATGGATAATGAAATTACTTGAGAATGAAATTATTAAAATTTAAAAGGATTTAAATCTTCTCTTATTCATATGGAGACAAAAAATATAAATTTTTTTAAATATAATTAATTAATTTTATAATTCATTATAATTAATCTTTATATAACAAAATTTATGTCTATTTTTTTAATAAAATAATCCGACTATATGAGAGGATTTTAATGCGATGTCAGGATATGCCAAGACAAAAAGCCACCTTACTTACTTTGGAGAAGGGTAACCGAATGATCAACAAATGAAGAAGATTAGGCCGAACAATGAATTGCCATGGAGCCACCTTACTGCACGTCCGAAGGCCTAGACCAACCCAATCCTTGTTTTGTCTTTTCCCGGACCAATAGTCTCTTACTCAGCTAGCAATAAACACCCAGTCGTTGACCAAGAATTAAAACAAAAAAATAATAATAAATAACAATATACAACCAGAAAAATAAAAGAAAGGAACATGTTCACCCCATACATTACACTTACAGTGCAAACTGCAAACTATTTTTTGTTAGTTTGCTATTAATTTTTAAGCAATATTGTATTATTATGGTTCCGTATATCTGTTCATTTGAAGTGCTTTTAGTTAAAAAGTACAGACTTTGGGTTTAATTTGTAGGTTTTTTTTTCTTTTTGCAACGATTCAAAAATCGGTTCTTAAAATCCTTGTTTCTAGATTTTATGATTGAATGATTAACAGTAATTCTTAAATACCAAAAAAAAAAGGAAAGAAATTAATAAAATATCTTAAATGTTTATCAATTTTTTGTTTTAAAAAATATAAAAATATGTCATTCTTATTCAAATGAAAAATTAGAATTTGCTAAAAATAATGAAAGAACGTTAATAATTTTCTAAAAGTAAAGGTTATTATAACTTTTAAATAAATATAAACACTAATTATGTGATCATAAATTTATTTTTATTTAATTTTTAAATATTTAACCTGCTAAGTCTTTATAATAATTAGTTATATTTAAAGGGTTAAAGGGTTTTGTTAAACATGTGCCTTTAAGGACACATGTTAAAAAATTAAAAATAAAAATTATTAAATGAAAAGTATAAACATTTAATATCTTAAAAATTTAAAATATATTTAATATTTTTTAAGTAATTAGAATTATTTAATATTGGGTACTAAATGTTATTTTTCAATCCTTAACAAAACTCTTTTTTTTAAAATTTTTTATACAAAGTTAATCAGCGTAATAGCAATGCTATACATAAATAAAATCTTTCAAGTCAAACATCACCTTATGGTTGCTTCCAAATGTTAGTTGATGAGATCAGGGGAAGTTTGCTTTCCCCAATCAGGTCTTTGTCTTTAGGCTTAATGCCCTCAATTTTTTTTTTAAAATAATAAAATGCATAGTGAGGGGGAATATAGTTGGACAAGTTCACACATTTACGAGATGTAGAACTAGTTTGATTATAATATCACAGAATTTGGGAATTGATCATGAGTCACAAATTAAAAATTAGGTTTGCCACCACATCTTCATCTTTGATGACTTGTTAATATGTAAGAGTTAGGAGATTGATTATAGAACAAAGAAAATATAGAAAATGAGATTTCAAAATAAACTATATATCAAGGGTCTCATTAATACATATTTGTTTCTATGTATATCACTTTCTGGAGTTACAGAAACTACGCGCATACAGTAAAAGATTTAGGGTACATACACGAATATATCAACATACACATAGACATATACCAACTATATGTGAAGGTACTAACACATATTAAAATTGATTTTAAAGATGCAAATATTAAATTTACTAGGGAATAGCCAAAAGGGCTTGTGATTGCTTCTCATAGCGGAAATCATTTCCCATGGAGTCATCAGCCGACCACACAAGATACCATGAAGTTTTTGCTGACTCTTGAGCTTATGGCTGGCAGTGAAGAATCCATCGTCTGGGGACAAACCCGCCACTCCCATCGCTAATGAAGCTCACCAACACCTTCCCACCATCATAATTTGAACTTTGCGTGTTGAAATAATCGATAAACTGGGACACGCTGGTACCTTTGTCATATGCATAAAACTGAAAATTGACGTAATCTATGAGGTGCCCGTAACTCTTTCCACAGGGCCAAGTAATGACTCTGAACTTGATCATCATCGAAAGGAGCAATGGAACAAAAGTGATGACCCATTGCTTTTGAGAGTTTTGATTAGCCTTCCACGCACTCAGCAAAGGTATCGGGATCTGCTTGAAGTGCTCGTGTCGATGTCGATTCCATCCAGTTATACCCTTGATTATGTTGTGAGTGAAGAAACTGCGTTAGGACCCAGGAATCACTGAAGATGGATAAAAGTAAGCATAGCCACCTCGGAACGCTGTCTCCTCCAAGACTAGCTACCTTGAATTTGATTCTCACTCTTAATGAGAAACTTGGGGGGGTAGATTATCGGTTGTCCAGAAGATGTTGAATTTTCCTTTTTGTTGGAAGGTATGTATTATCAATCGAAGGACAGGATGAAGTGGAATTGACATTGGTTAACGGAATCTAGAATTTGACGTTGTTGAACTCAGCTCCAATGTACTCTCGGAATAAGTTTGAGTTTGAGGGGGCTGATCTTGCTTGGGTTGATGTAAGGAACAAGAAGAAGAAGAAGCAAAAAGCCTTGGGGATGTAAAGTTCCATTGCCACGCTACTAAGAATAGCCAGATTTTTCAGAAGCTGCTATGCTACGAGTAAATGATGCACTGCTTTGATACGCTTATATGATAATGGATAGAGTAAGAATAAAGAGGGAAATGGGAGATGAAAAACTGCAAATAATTTGGTTGCGTGCCGGTCCCATATGGTCGTCCATTATTTATTCTGCTCGACTTCCTTGAAGTCAGGCACTGCCACTATTGAATTCTCCTACCACTCCCATTTGAGTGTTGATCATGCTACGGAGCCTTCATAAGGAGTTTTGACCACTCTTTTGATAATATTAAAAAGGCGTTGTTTGATGATAGTTGAAAAAATTTTACACTAACAATCAATTAAAATTAAACCAAAAAATATACAAGGCAAGTCTGTGTATTAAAAAAAAAAATCTCTTACACAGGAGTTCATAAATTAAGTTGTTTATATTTTTTTCCTCTAAAAATGATATTTTAGATTTTTAAATCAAATAAAATAAAAGAATCCAATTCTAGTAAATTATGTGAGTAAGATGAAAAAAAAAAGGTAATTGAGATGTAAAGATAGGCTTCGGTGGAAGGGTATGTAGAAGAAAAGATGCAATGGAGGCAAGAGAACAAACAGTACAAGGGTCAAAGATATAAGGTAAGGCCTGTGGGTGTTGGTTTCGTTGGGGGTGGACGGCAATGCTTGCATCTAAGCTAATTTTCTTGGAAGGCAAGCCGTCTCAAATCTAAATTGACATACCTTACAATTGTTTTTAGCTTTAAGTATGTTTAAAAAAAGCCGCCTTACTTGCTTTGGAGAAGGTTAGCCGAATGATCAACAAATGAAGAAGCTTAGGCCCAACAATCAATTGCTTTGGAGCCACCTTACTGTATGTGTGAAGGCTCAGATCAACTCAGTCCTTGTGTTGTCTTTTCCCAGACCAGTAGTCTCCTCTTATTCAGCTTGCAATAAACACCCAGTCACCCAGAATTAAAACAAAAATAATAATAATAAATAACAATATACAATGTTGACCAAAAAAAAGAAACAATATACAACCAGAAAAATAAAAGAAAGGAAGATGTTCACCCCATACATTACAGTGCAATCTATTTTTTGTTAGTTTGCTATTAATTTTGAAGCAAAATTGTATTATTATGGTTCCGTATATCTGTTCATTTGAAGTGCTTTTAGTTAAAAAGCACAAACTTTGGGTTTTAATTTGTAGTTTTTTTTTCTTTTTGCGATGATTCAAAAATCGATTCTTAAAATCCTTGTTTCTAGATTTTATGATAGAATGATTAACAATAATTTTTTAAATACTAAAAAAAAAGAGAGATTAACAAAATATCTTAAATGTCTCTCAATTTTTTATTTTAAAAAATATAAAATAGGTCATTGTTATCTAAATAAAAAAGTGAAACTTGTTAAAAATAGTAAAAGGACGTTAACAATCTTCTAAAATTAAAGGATATTATAATTTTTAAATAAATACAAATCCTAATTATGCGATCACAATTTTATTTTTATTTAATTTTTAAATATTTAACATGTTAAGTCTTTGTAATAATTAGTTATATTTAAAGGATTAAATTATTTTTTTAAAAAAAGAATAAAAAGTTAATCCGATTAAGAGCAATGCTATGCATACAATCTTTTAAGTGAAACTTCACCTTATAGTTGCTTCCAAATGCTAGTTGATGAGATCAGGGGAAGTTTGCATTCCCCAATCAGGTATTTGTCTATAGGCTTAATGCCTCTACTTTTTTTTTTTCAAAACAAAAAAAGAAAGTGCATAGTTAGGGACAATATAGTTGGACAAGTTCACGCATTTTTTTATTATATTATCACGCAATTTGGGAATTGATCATGAGTCATAAATTAAAAATTAGGTTTGCCATTACATCTTCATCTTTGATGACATGTTATTATGACAGAGTTGGGAGATTGATTATAGAACTTGAAAATTGAAATTCAGAGTTCTTTTTAACCATTCTTTCTACTTAATAAGTGGGGGGAATATATTTCATCAGAATTTGCCGGATGCAGAGAAAGAAAATGTGATTAATATACATTAACTAGCATCTACTTAAATCAAACTCGATCAATTAACACCCAACATTTCATCTTTGCTTCCTGTACTGAGTTTCTTGTAAAAAGAAATGTATTAGTACTACAACTCCATATTCTACTTCACGATGTGATTATCCGCCATTTATTTTAGATCATTGTCAATTATATACAAGCAGATGGCCTGATTTGAGAAATGAAACCCACTAAGATGAAGAAAATTGGAACCAAGTATGTTTTCTTAACCACTATAATAATAATAAGAATATGATACTCCAATATAATTGGTTATGATATCGGTGACATGCCTTTAGTTAGTAGTTAAGTAAGTTTATAAATAAATACAAAAGATTTAAATATGATATTAGAGAATTTAGATAATTGTTAAAGGAATAAGATCAATGATCTTATTAGGTTAATAAACTAAGTTATGTATATTAGGCCATTTGTATATAGTGTGTGTATATTAGTTGACGTTTTTATTGAGAGCAATTCAAAGTTTAAGGAGTAGCCTAAAAAGAAACAACTAAGGAAATGACTACATGATACCAAAAAGGTTTAGAGTGAAGGCTACCACAAGTAGACACTTAGAGTAAACAATCAAATTAGGCCGTCGTGAACACTAACTTTTAAAGGAGTGTATAATATTATGTCTTACATAGAATAATAAAGGACAAACATAAGTTCACTCAAAAAATTACTTTTAGGTTTATGTTTGGTATAAGGGTAAAAATAAAAGTGATAAATTTATGGATGAATTTTGTGTATAAAATTGTATATAGAATTCATCTATAAATTTTTTTACTTTTATTTTTTCTCTTATCAAAATAATCCTTGGGATTTTTTTTTCTCTCTAAAAAGAGGCTACTCAATTAACTCTTATCAGAAATTTTGTTGAGGAAGAATAATATTCACACAAAATTCATTCATAAATTTATCACCTTCATTTTTATTTCATATCAAATTAAGTAACCCTAAAGATTTTTTTTCTCTCTAAAAGGAGGCTACTCAATTAACTCTTATTAGAAATTTTGTTGAAAGGAATGATTTTCAAGTAAAACCACTAATTAAAGAGAAAATTTAAGTCCTTACAAATGAAAAATGCAAGAGACCTGTGGGGTAGGAAAAAACCATTAAGAAAAATACATTTCAGCGCATAAATTAGAAACTATGCCAGCACATGGGAATCTGCTGCTTTTAAATTGGGGATCATTATTATTCTAAGGAAAGCATGCTTCGGTTCATCGGCATCCCCAAAAGACCAGACCGATCTCTTCTTTTTTGTTTTGCTTTTAGTATCCACAAGTGCTTTTATGTCTCAACGGTACATCTACCACATGTTACTTCATCTATGACAACTATTTGTACGAGAACATAAATAACTTTCATGTTCTAAGCCTAGTCATGACACATCTAATCATCCTTCTCCTCCTCATCCTCTTACTCGTCGATCATCATTATATATTAACATTGTAGTTATTTTGTTTTTGTATTATTATTGACTAGATTTATTAGTATTGGTGTAAAATTTGACACATCTACTCTTACCCTTCTTTTTTTGGACATATTTATACTATTAAATAATTTTTAACGAAAATATTATTTTAAATTATTTTAAATTATCATAATCTTGTAATTAAATTTACAAAAAATAAATAAATAAATATTATAAGCGTATATTTGACAATGATCAGAATATTTATATTTTTCCATGTTTGAAATATATACATTGTACATTAGTTTTAAAATATATTAATGCATAAAATAAATTTTAATATAAAATAAAATTTTACTAAGTATAATGTAAATGGTGCAAGCTTTTAATTCAAAAAATGAATCATGTCAAATCTCAATCCTATTAAAAAACTTGTTATTTTAAGATTATTCTACACTATTATAATTATTATTAAAATGGTTTCTATAAAAATCTGTTTTCTTTTACAACTTTATATCCTGTAAAAAGTGAAAAAATGAAACTTTTTTGCCTTGAAAATGTTTGATAGAAGCTACCAAAAATCCACCAAGATGGTCATGCAAACAGAGTCTCAGTGATTCAGTCATATAAGATGGGGACGGAAATAGAAAGGGTTAGTTTCTGATTTCACACCTTAACGGCCTTTGCGTAACTAGGAGTCCAGCATTTGCCTCTCTTACTAGTTGCGGCATTTTGGGGAGCAAAATAAACATAATGTTGGTCTTTGCTTGTATGGTCTTGTGCGAAAAGGGCAAGTGGTGGGAGTAGAGCATATTTTCGAAGCAGAGAGAATCAGAACCTCTCGTCATGTGTAAATGTCAGATAAGGGGGGTGGTCATCGATCTGTTGAGAAAATAAGAAGAGTAAGAAGAGGTGAAGCATACGCAGACGTAGTGTGTGTCCCAAGTAAGCGAAGTAGCAGTTCTTGAAAGAGAATTCGCATATATGTGGAGTGGGGGTGGGGCATTGGATACTTCATCAATTTCTACTTTCAACAAATGAAATTATATATCGTATAATAGTTCTTTTTTTGTTTGTCACGTGCCATGAGTATGATAAGCTTTTTTTTTTAGTAAAATATAATTTTAGTCACTCGAAGATGTATTATTTATCAATTTCATTCTTTAAAAATTAATTTTATCGATTTAGTCCCTCAAATTTCAGATTTACAACAATTTGATTCTTTTGAAGGATTAAATTGATAAAATTAAAATGAACAAAAAAATAAAATTTATAAGTAATTTGAAACTTGAGGGACTAAATCGATAAAATTAATCTCTAAAGAACAAATTTTATAAATAATGTATCTTTTAAAAATTAAAAATAAGTTTTATTCATTTTTTTGGTCACATTAAGTAATCTAATTCCAAAGTGTTAGAAGTACATATTTTAAGAGTAAACAATAATTTTTATAAGGAAGCTGGTCTCGTTAATTGTTGAAATTTTTGCTATATGTATATGTTATTTGTCACATTATCCCCATAACAAATGTAATCTTACTCGTGCTAATCTTACATATTTTCTGTTCATGCTTTACTACAACTTAAACTCGATTATTAAGTAGTTTTGTAAATATTCAATAAGCCAAAAAACATAACTTAACCCTGAATGAAGATAAGTATTCTCCTTCATCTAAATTTTTCTGCACCAAAAAAGAAAAAATTATGAACCGTATGATTAGTATTCAACTAACATATGTTAATATGTGAGATGAAAATGAAAAATGGATAGTAATTAAAAAATATATAAAAACCACAACTAATTAAATATGTTTTATTCTTTGAAACTCCCTAAACTACAAACTTTTTATGATAAATTAAAGGTGAAATACATAACTTCAACCATCAAATTTCATGGAAAGCTAGCTTGATGTCCACCACCACGTTTATCCTTTTTTTGTTTTAATTGTCTTGAACCAGCTGCTGATCTTTCTTCTTTGCCGTCACCTCCCTAGAAACATCTCATAAAACAACTTCAGGTGAGATGCAAGCATAATTTTATCAAAGATATTAATTAGATATCGACCACAAGTTGAATTTACATGAAGCTTTTATCATTCTCAGGTAGCCGAACTGGGTTTCTTAAATTTTGGTTTTAATTAAAATGGTAATTCCCCATGGCCATCCCTAATGAACTTTATCGATCAAGTTTATATTCTATAAAGAATTAAGTACTATTTTGGTGCTGTAGTCCAAGAACACTGGAGAGTAGAGTCAATAGCAAAACCTTACTATTATAATACAAATTAGGGTTAAGCAACCAAACACACGGATATATCCTTGAAAAGCACGACCAAAATGTTATTCACTTGTTAAGGTGGACTTGAAGTGGAAGATTTAAATATGTTTGGCAGGATAGCATCTGGGTCGTTAAAATTTTTTTGGTTTTGGGACAAGGAGCGGGTTCTTGATCTTAGAAAAAGTTACTTTAAAAACTTGCTTTTCTTAGTTTAAAATATCATTTTCATACTTCTTAAATTTAGAGATTTTTAGACTCACAAAATATTGATATAGTAAATTATATTTTTATTTATAAAAATTATAATTTAATTTTTGTGAATTACATTTCATGAAAAAAAATTATATTATTATCACTCTCAGTTTTATAAAATTAAGTTTATAAAACAGTTTAAATAAATCAAATTTTATAAAAATATTATAATTTAAAAAATATTAGAAATTTTTAACATGATCAGATGAAATGCGACATATCCATTTGAGTTCAAAATAATTAATACAATCCAAATATGGCAAATGCCATTTTTATTCCTCCATTAATGTGGTATGAGAAAAAACACAATACAAGGGGATAAAATGCTAAGAGAAAGCAAGGTAGATAAAGATTGTAGATGTTAAGCAAATCCAATATCTACATCAAATTAATTAGTTACTGTAAAATTGTTTAAATGTCCATCAAGTTTAAAACATTGCTAGTCATAGGATGCTGTCGTGCATCCGTATCCGAAGCTACATATATTCCAAAATAAGAAAGAAAAAAAGAAGAAGAAAAAGGTCTGAAAGGGAAAGTAATTATAAAAAACAACCAGCATGTGCCTCACTCTCTATCGAGCGGAGTAACTTGTGCCACCATACTAAACCCCACTCTGTCTTTCTTTGGTGAACCACCAACCTTCTATTCCCTTTTATCAAAGGCTATTTCTCTAACATATTTAATCGAAAAAAAAAATCACTTTATATATTATTTTTTCCATCCAAAATTAGGCACCGAATTTGCATACCTTTATCGTTTTTTAAATAGAAGGACGAGTTAGGCAAAAGAAAATTTAAACAATATTTGTAGCTGTTAATCATGCTCCATCAAGTATATAAAAACACTAAAGTCCATTGAATCTCGAGATATTTTGTCACATTTTTTTCTTTTATATTGCAACAATTCAAGGAATGATTATGAATGTAACAATTTTGATAAATTCCCCAAGAAATTTTTAAGGTAAGCAAGTAGATAAATGTTTTGAAGGTATTTACACTCAGAGAGTCTAAAATATTATTCCATTAATACAGTTAAAACTATCTTATTTGTGAACTGGTAAAGTGTGAAATTAGATATTTTTAAAAATTAATTAATATTTAAATTTTTTTCAAATTAAAAATAATAAAAATATGATCTTTTTTAAAAAATAAAATTCTAAAAAATTAAATCATAATTTTTATATCTAAAAACTTAATTCACTTTCATTACGTGAGTCATCACTTATTTGTTTTCTAGCAGCATGTTATGGCTGCGAGCAACAAATTTTGCAATGGGTCCTTCGGCATGCTATTTGGGGCCAGCTTTCCTCAATAATAGGAACCCTTGCCCAGATCCTCTTCTAAGGTGTTTTTTCTCGAGTGATTAATAGATAAATAATTGTTGTTGAACTGAGAGAGAGAGCGCAGCGTTGGCTGTTTCTGTTTCAAGATTTTTCAAAAAAATATGTTTTATTATGAGGTTGTCTTCTTTATAACGGTCGGGTGACACGATAAACGTTCCATTTGGAAGCCGTTATCCACGCCCTTCTTTCTCAATTTCCGTCCCTTTATTTTCAAACGCCTCGTAGCGCCTTCAGTTTCCTTTGTTTTTTTTTTCCTCTTATTTTTTTCTATTTCCCATTTTCCCTCACCTTTCCAGCTCCCAAAAGAGACGGTCCCTCCCCTTTCTTCTTCACTCACTCACTCTCTCTTTCTCTCTCAGGCACATATTATATTAGCCATTAAATTAACTTCAGCAATTGTTCTGCAGTGTGGTATCTGATTTTTACGATTTTCTCACTGCAAATTCTATTTCATCGAACACTAGAGCCTCATTTCAAGACCAGAATTTTTTTTTTTCCCACTGTAAGTTCGGATTTCAATTCCACAGTGTTTTTCTTCAATTCAATTACCGATTTCTTGCCTCCGATTCTTCGTTCTCGATCCGACACACTTCGATTCACCGTCTATTTGTTACTCTCGTTATCGCATTCGCTCTTCCATCACAAGCACACAGAGAAAAATGGCGGATCGCACCAGAACCGATTCGTGAAAACAAAAATAAAGGTCGCTGAGAGAGGCCTTTCACTGATCAGTGTTTTCTGAGTGCCCTTCCAACTGTTTTTGAGGAAAGGTTGTTGTGATTGGAAGTGCTGTGCAGTGTAGTGCAATGGAGGCTCAGCAGAGAAGAGGAGGATTGGTATCATTATCGCCGTCGCAGACTCCGCGCTCCAGCGACAAGTCAGCGCGAGATCTGCGATCTGCGGATTCTAATTCGAGTAGTCATAAGTGCGATAAAGATAAGGGCGTCAATGTGCAGGTCCTTGTTCGTTGCAGGTGACTTGAGTCAAGCTCCGAGTTGAGTTGATTGGGTTTGTTTAAAGACTCGGAAAATTGGGTGACTGGTTTCATGTTTTTGTAGGCCATTGAGCGAAGATGAAATGAGGCTGCACACACCCGTTGTGATTTCGTGTAACGAGGGTAGAAGGGAAGTTTCCGCTGTTCAGAATATCGCCAACAAGCAGATCGATAGAACCTTCGTATTTGACAAGGTTTTGTCTGTTTTGCTTCTTTTTTTTTTTCGGGCTTTTAGTTTTGACCAGACGAAGTGCGTGGAAAAATGAAGCTAAAATATATGATCTTGTTTTTCATCCAAAATTCAAGAAACTGTTCTTTTCTTATTTATAGGAAAGAGAATTTTTTTAAAAATTATGCATTCAGATTTACAGACGATAATAACATTCAAGAATTGAATTTGAAGTAGCCCCTCTCTTGCCTCATCCTCTATCAATCATAATCATGATAACAAACCATTTACTTATTTTCTGTTATTTTATGAATTCTGCACTTACCCCATTCAATCATCCCAATTTTGGTTTATTTTGGTCTAGGTTTTTGGTCCTAGCTCCCAGCAGAATGAACTGTATGAGCAGGCAGTGTCTCCTATTGTGTATGAAGTACTTGAGGGCTATAACTGCACAATTTTTGCATATGGTCAGACAGGAACGGGGAAGACATACACAATGGAAGGAGGTGCAAGAAAGAAGGTTATTCATTTCGCCTGCGTAGCTCTTTATGGTATTTCTTATTGCTTTGTTTTAAATCCATTTCTCTCTACTTGTTCTTGATTCTGTAGAATGGAGAATTTCCAAGTGATGCTGGTGTCATTCCAAGAGCTGTGAAACAGATTTTTGACATATTGGAAGCTCAGAATGCTGAGTATAGCATGAAAGTAACATTTTTAGAGCTTTACAATGAGGAGATAACAGATCTTTTAGCCCCTGAGGAGACTTCAAAATTTGTAGATGACAAATCTAAGAAACCTATTGCTCTTATGGAGGATGGGAAGGGGGGTGTTTTTGTCAGAGGTTTAGAAGAAGAGATTGTTTGCACTGCAAATGAAATTTACAAGATATTGGAAAAAGGTTCTGCAAAAAGGCGAACAGCTGAGACTCTTCTTAACAAACAAAGCAGCCGTTCTCACTCCATATTTTCCATCACAATTCACATTAAGGAGTGTACACCAGAGGGTGAAGAAATGATTAAATGTGGGAAGCTAAATCTTGTGGACCTCGCGGGCTCTGAGAATATTTCACGTTCTGGGGCAAGAGAGGTATCAAATGATTATGCCAGCTTTGGTTTGGCCAATATACATTAAAATGATATAATTTGGAACTGGAATAATGACAGTCTGCTTGTTTTGTGCCTACATTGTGGAAGACTACTTATTTGGTCTATCTTTAAGAGTATTGGTATTGTAAAAATTTACCCCTTTATTAAAAAAATCGAATTACCCCTTGTCAGTCCTCTTCAGTGCTACTGCGGGCATAATCTCTGTCTTATAATGTAGCATTTGTCTGGAAAGAGTTAAATGTGATAGCTTTTGGCTTCATTAGTAAGAAAAATACTTGCAGGGTAGAGCAAGGGAAGCTGGGGAGATAAATAAAAGCTTGCTTACACTTGGTCGAGTGATTAATGCTCTAGTTGAGCACTCAGGTCATGTTCCATATAGGTATGAGAAGCTGCAAACTTACCTGGTTAATTCTCATTGAAATCTTTTAGTTGTGTTTTTAAACCTGGAGAATGATTTTTTTTTTTTAATTAAGATATCTCTTATTATATCAGAGATAGCAAATTAACACGATTGTTGAGGGATTCCTTGGGTGGTAAAACCAAGACATGCATTATTGCCACAATATCGCCTTCCATTCACTGTCTGGAAGAAACCCTTAGTACCTTGGATTATGCACACCGTGCCAAAAATATCAAGAACAAACCAGAGGTGACTTTCATAGTTCCTCCTTCTTTTTGGTCAAACTTATTGTCTTTTTTTAAAAAAAAAAATTTAAATCACGGATCTGCAGTGAAACATATCTAATAATTCGAAGTTGGTTACTTTGCCAGATCAATCAGAAGATGGTGAAATCTGCACTCATTAAGGATTTGTATTCTGAAATTGACAGACTGAAGCAAGGTTGTTGACTTTTTCCAGATTAATATAGTCTCTGTTACTCACTTTGCACTCTACCTCTTTCTCTTTTTACCTAGAGAGAGAGACAGAGAGAGAGAATAGCATGTTGATAAACTATTTTTCCTTTGACAGTTCAGTGATGAAATGTTGTATTTTTTTATTTATGCTACACAGAGGTGTATGCTGCAAGAGAGAAAAACGGAATCTATATACCACGTGATCGTTATCTTCATGAAGAAGCAGAGAAGAAGGTTTCCTAAACTTGTGTTTTAATATGAATTGGAAATACTGTTATACTTTTGAAACATTGCTAATCCTAAATCTATGTTCTCTAGGCCATGGCTGAAAAGATAGAACGCATGGAACTAGAAGCAGAGTCTAAGGATAAGGTACATTCCATCATAAATTATTGCAATATAGTTATTATGATTGATTAGCTATTGAAACCAGATGTGCCATGACTTGTGAGCAGCAACTGATGGAGCTTCAAGAACTCTACAATTCTCAGCAACTTTTGACTGCTGAATTAAGTGATAAACTTGAAAAAACTGAGGTAAAAAATTCAGAACAGGTGGCCAAAGCTAGCTAACTGCTACATTCATTTGTTCTGAACTTCCAATCTTGTTCAAGAATTAAACTTCTGGCATCTTTAATCTCAGAAAAGTCTAGAAGAAACTGAGCGTTCATTGTTTGATCTTGAGGAAAGGCACAAACTAGCAAATGCAACAATCAAGGAAAAGGAATTTCTGATATCAAATCTACTGAAATCTGGTTAGTGAAGTGTAATCTTACCGTTTTATCTGTCTCCACCAGCTTTCTGTTTGGGCATTCCCTTTACCATACATTTTCTCATTACTCTTGCGTGCTAGTGTACTACTATGTTACACATTCAGTACTTTGTACTTTGTATGTTTTATTCTCTACAATTGTTCATGACTTTTTCCAGAAAAAGCACTTGTGGAGCATGCATTTGAGCTGCGAGCAGAGCTCGAGAATGCTGCATCAGATGTGGCAAACCTGTTTTCTAAAATTGGTTAGTATTATTCTCTAGTGGTTTTTTTTTTTTTTTGGTGGGGTATCAATTGGAGGGAGTACAAGCCTGTGACATCAGGGATATGTTTTCTTGTAAATTGCCTTTTCCAACCATAGAGCGGAAGGATAAAATTGAAGAAGGAAATAGAATACTTATCCAGAAATTTCAGTCTCAGTTAGCTCAACAGCTTGAAGTTTTGCATAAGACAGTTGCAGCATCTGTAATGCAACAAGAGCAGCAACTGAAGGAAATGCAGGAAGATATGCACTCTTTCGTATCAATGAAGGCAGAGGTGGGTTTCCATAGGAGACAATTATGCTTGTTACTTAAATTATCAGGTTTACAAACTTTGTTTTGGTATGCTTCTTGAAGGCTACTGAAGATCTTAGAGTAAGGGTAGGAAAATTAAAAAACATGTATGGTTCTGGCATTAAAGCTTTGGATAATTTAGCTGAGGAGCTTAAAGGAAATAATCAATTAACTTTTGAAGACTTGAATTCTGAAGTAGCCAAGCATTCATCAGACTTGGAGGATGTAAGTGTCTCTTCCCCTTTTTAAATTGATTCTACTTATGCTTTCTTGCTGCGTTTAACTTAATTTATGTGCTTCAGCTTTTTAAAGGAATCGCCTTAGAAGCTGATTCCTTACTAAATGATCTCCAAAGTAGTCTGCACAAGCAAGAGGCCAAGTTAACTGCTTTTGCTCATCAACAACGAGAGGTGCGTGCTTTTTAGTTTGTAACTTTGTTGGGCAAACTTCGAGTCAGAGATACTAAATTTTCTGCTATCTCATGCAGGCACATGCCAGAGCAGTGGAGACTACACGTGCTGTATCTAAAATAACCGTGAACTTCTTTGAGACATTAGACATGCATGCATCCAATCTGACCCAAATTGTGGAAGAAGCACAATTTGTTAATGATCAGAAATTGTGTGAACTTGAAAAGAAGTTTGAGGTGACTGCAGTGCCTTTTTGCATAATTGCATAAATCGTGATTGTAGATTTTTTATATCCGTTTTCTTTTTCAACTCTGATGCTTTTCATTCTATACTGGGTGTAGGAGTGTACTGCTTATGAAGAAAAGCAACTATTAGAGAAAGTGGCAGAAATGCTAGCAAGCTCAAATGCTAGAAAGAAAAAACTGGTAGCTGTAACATGCTTCGTTTACCTACAGTGTCTTCCATATGTACCTGAGCGTAAAAGTTCTTAACATTCTCTTCTTGTTTATTAGGTTCAAATGGCAGTTGATGATCTTCGGGAGAGTGCAAACAGTAAAACCAGTAAACTGAGGCAAGAAACATTAACCATGCAAGATTCGACTTCTTCTGTCAAAGCAGAGTGGAGAGTTCACATGGAAAAAACAGAATCCAACTATCATGAGGATACTTCTGCGGTAGACTCCGGAAAGAAAGACCTTGTGGAGGTTGTTCAGAACTGGTATGATGTGCTAGGACAATGCAGACTTTGTCTCTAACTCTATTATATTCTCTTCTGCTTACTGAGCCCAACTCTGAACAAACAATTGCAGCATCAACAAGGCAAAAAGTAGGTGCACAACAATGGAGAAATGCTCAAGAGTCCTTGCTTAGTCTAGAGAAGAGAAATGCTGCTTCTGTGGATACTATTGTTAGGTAGGTTTCATATTCTATATTAAGATCAAAAAAGTCAAATATGTTTTATTCACTTTTTTCTTCCGATTGCTTTTTGGTCAGGGGAGGAATGGAAGCTAATCAAGTCCTACGTGCCCAATTCTCAAGTGCTGTGTCAACTACGCTTGAAGATGCAGAAATAGCAAACAAGGATATCAACTCATCCATTGAACGTCAGTATTTAGTTTCGTACGTATGCATCATAATTGCCTTGGTAGGTCCTACCATAAATATCAATTGACAAGTTAAAACACTTGCAGATTCGTTGCAACTTGATCATGAAGCTTGTGGAAATCTGAACTCTATGATTATCCCATGCTGTGGTGATCTGAGAGAACTGAAGGGCAATCATTACCACAAAATTGTAGAGATAACTGAAAATGCAGGGAAATGTCTTCTCAATGAATACATGGTAAGGGACTTCAAGCACCAATTCTATATAGTATGCATAAAATGTATAGTATGTAATAGACTCGGGTAACAAACAATCTTGCAGCCAAGTAGTTTGGGCAAAGTGCCTACTAACATGGTTGGGAAAAGCACCTATTGTTAACATGTATAGCATGCTTAAAGTAGTTTACAAAAAGCGCCTATTTTTATGCTCAAGGAAATGGGTGTTATCTTTGGTTACTGGATTCTAATTTTTATGTTTAAATTACCCTGTGAAATACAGCTGGACGAACCATCTTGTTCAACACCAAGAAAGAGACCCTTCAATTTACCCAGTGTTTCATCAATAGAAGAACTAAGAACCCCATCATTCGAGGAACTGTTGAAGTCATTCGGGGATGCAAAATCTCCAAAACAAGCGAATGGAGATGTTAAATATATTGGGGCATATGAAGCTGCTCAATCAGTAAGAGATTCCAGAGTCCCTCTCACTGCAATTAACTAGGACAGTCGAAACTCTGTAAATAGCATATTGTTCAAATGTATTTCTGTAAAATGACATATTCATTTATTGTTTTCTGGGTAAAGAGAGGAAAAAAGGGGAAAAAAAATCGATATCTTTGTGGAGGCAGAAATATGTAAAAGGTTACCCTTTTTAGTCTAGTTTTACTTACAATGGTGCATCTACTTTGATGTCAACTGAAATTGGATAGTAATATGATTTTGGTGTGTTTGTGTTGAATCTCAAGCGGTCCTTGACAAATATATCGGCATGGTAAATGGGAGAGACAGAGAGGAAGGAACTCCGGTCTACAAGGAACTCGGAAATTATGCTCCCAAAAAAAGGGTAAAAAAGCAAGTAGTTAGTTGATTGCTGCAAGAAACTGGAGATTGCTGCAGAAATTAAGAGAAGATATTTTTATCTCCTACAAATACTTCACACTCAATTTCACACATGGGCAAGCAGTCGCTAGACATTTAAGTATAGATAAGGAAAACTCACCAAAACTCACATTTAAGATGTTGTCTAGAGTTGTACATTTCATCTACACCTACATATGTGCGATGAAAATTGAACAGTGACAAATCAGAAAAATGAATTTGTTTTGGTGCGCAGGTCGAATATGGTATTGGGACGACACTTTGCCTAGAATAATAGACAGGAGCCAAACCTGTGGCCCATGCAAAGGCGTTTCAAAAACCAGTTCACATGTGGAGGAACTTGTCTTGGGTCCCAGGTCAAGGCCGTCTGCATAAGAATGCTACGGCTCCTATCGATTAGATAAAAAAATTGATCAAAAAAAAAAACTTTGTTACTTCAATTTTCAATTGGAATCAATCATCTTGCAGTAAATCTTTGTACGGCCAACCGGGGACTCGCCAGTGATGGGAAGCGACCCATGGAGAAGCATTTTGAAGTGGCTTGGACGACAACGACTTAGGCCTTTGTTATGGCTAAGGACTCATGGCAAGCGCCTCGCACATTTCATTTCCCCGGATGCGCCAATAACAGCGAAGATACTGTTCATGCTCTGCGCCTGCGGGACTCCATATTGGTTAGTACTTGGTAGTTTTATGGATGCGCCTGCTGAAATCTGGCTTCTGGAACAACTTTTCAATACAAACTTGGAAGACTGGGTTAGCTGGAACTTTCATAATGGTGGAAGTCTTAGAGTGTGTCTATTAAATATAAGGGGACCAACAGTTCGGTTTTATTTTACATACAAAAATGATTGTTGCACATCACTACTTTTATATCCAACTTTACACCACCTTGCTTTGAAAAAAAAAAAAAGTGTGTTGGAATGTATGTTTTATTGTTTTACATAAAAAAAAGTATAAAAATAACGTAATGAAAATAATATACAAATAAAATTGTTATTTTATATAATAAGACCCAATAAATTTAGTGTGAGGCAAAAAAATTTACCCAGGACTGCTATTTGTTGCTAGCACGCACGTTTTAGTGGCTACATCCAACAAGCTCGGCAGCCTCATCCATCTTTACGAGTACAGAGTTAACCAACTATATACCAATGCACCTTGTTTTTCTTCTTTCTTTCTTTCTTTCTTTTTTTGGATAATAGATACCGATCCACCTTGTTATTTATAGTAAGAGTCACCCTCCTCATCATTGAATTTTAACTTGCCTACTAAAATTTCCCCAATCGAGTCTAAAATCACAAAAAATGAAGACAGTGAACAGTCCAAAGCTAGCATCGTACTCTAGTCCCGACAAGCAGAGCCCCCTCTCCCTACCCCACACGATGTCTTGCACCTAACACTATGCTTTCTCTGTTGTTCCATTTGCCTGACATCATTCTCTAAACTTAAAGACAGCCCAAGCATAAAAATATCTATCAATGAGTAACAAAGTCTTATCTTTAATCTGAGTCCACCATTTCACTCGAGAGTCATTAATATTTTATCCTGTTCTTTATTTGGGTGAACAGACTTATTCGGTGCACTAACATCATGATCTTGATTGAACCATATATACAGATAAAATAATAATGTTGTGCAATACAACAACGCCATCTTCAGCCCCTTGATCCATCTCAATGTACGCAAGGAGCTCTACTTGAGATTGAGATTATTGGATATTGGGACCCAAAAAAGAATTATCTATGGGATGTAAGAACATAAAGACATCCACCGAATCTAACCAAATTTCATGAACTTCAACAAGATCACATTCTACTCTATCTTCCCGATCAAATCAATGTACACAGATACCGCTCCCACAACATATATAAGCACAGCTACAACCATGATGACTGAGCTCTTGAATGCTGATGAATTAAAGCCTGTAGAAACAAGTTTGCCTTAGCGTAAGTCACAAGTATATGCACCAATTGCTAGAATTTCCTTACAAATCAAAGGAAGGCAGCAGAAGAGAGTAAATAAATATTGGAAAACAACAAGAACATGCAAAAAAACCAGAGAGACAGTATTTTATCTCCAATTCTCCATAATGATCTTCATTCAACGTTTACTTCTCAAAATTACCCTAGCAGGCCTCTCTCAGCCTCTCAGGTCTCTTTCTTCTCTTTACATAGTGCCACAAACAAGGGTGTTATGATATATAACATGCAACCAAACATAAAAGTGCAAATGCAATCAGAATAATGCCATGATGTTAAGAACTACCTGAAGAATTCATCACAATAAGCTTGCACTTAATAGTCCAACAGGCCTTTCTCGCCCAAAGGATTCATCATCAAAATCTTCATTTGTCGAATTTTCTTGGCATAACAATTTATTCTCTCGAGTATGATTTAAGCCAAGGGCATCCCAAACCATTGAATTACCCTCACAAACATTGCCTTGTTCAGAAGCATGATTGACATCAACGTTGTCCTCTGCATTTAGCCTTGTATCATTAGAAATAAGTTCCATTGCCATATCATCATCAATGCATAATGGATCCACGTTGAGATCTGAGCACAAATCATATCCACTTTGCTCCCCAGTCCCATGATAAGCAACTGTTAATACTGTTCCTTGATCAGATTGATCTGCCACATCTTTTTTCTGCCTCTTCCATTTCTTTGTAGATGAAGTGCCATCATCCTCAAAATCTTCCTCTTCTCTTTCTCTGTGTAAATAAACCCACAATTTCCTTTCCCCGTCAAATTGTACACAAGGATCACGTTCATAATGCAATCTATCCAAGGCCCCACTAACTACTTGGTTAACTTGTGCATCAGAGACATCTTCAACAATATATTGAGAATCTCTAATTAATGTACAAACATCTGCTCTAGTGCCAATACTTCCAGGTAATCTGGCAGCTGCATCTCTGACAAGACAAAGAATTGTAACATGTGGTGGTCGATCACGTTTCAACATAAAATGGTCTCTGGCTTTTGATGTTGGCTTACCGCCACACCTTCTCAAGGGTGCAACAATAGATTTTTTACCGTCAGCTGCAGTATAAGAGAAGGCTCTATCAGGAATTGAGTACCTGAGAACTTCCTCCTTACGAAAATAGCCCCTCACTTCCTCAGAACTTGGGCTTATAGTGTTCAGACTCTTTTGGGCTCTAAGGTCTCTAAACCTCTCTTTCTCATCAAGGTTGACTTGCATCAATGCCAAAGGTGGTGCAGGAAGACTTCCTATTTGTTGAAGAGTTTCTTGACCACATTTCAGCCAATTGGCGAAGGAATCAACCAATTTGACAAGCATCTTATGAGGAAGACCCCAAGCTTCAGGAGATGTCACCTCCTCGACGGTATCATGATCAGATGAATTATGAGAAACTGGGCCAATCCATGACCAACTTCTTGTAGATTTTTCATAAACTGCTAGCACCTTCCAACCCTTTGCTCCTAAAGGTGCTGTTTTTGAAGAAAATATCTTCAGAACACCTCTGACCAAATCCTGCAATGGCTCTTGTGTCTCAAGAATACAAGGATCACCAGGGTTTGATCTCACACGAGTAACAATATCCTGAACAGTGAGAGATGGCATATTCAGTTGGTCAGTATGCTCACAATTAGAAGCTACCTTCTCGTTAGAAAGAACACCACTGACACTGCCTTCCTGTGCTTTGCTCTGCTCTTCTATAGGTTTCCCCACCTCTAAACTGTCTTCTGCAAGTTGGCTAACCATTGCCATGCGAACAGCTGAAAGAAGATGTACAATGGAAAATGAGAATCCAGTATGAACAGTGGGTGTGATCAAAGTAAATGGCTTTTTCTGCGGCTTAGTTTCCAGCTCCATGTATGCTGTGCCCATATCAGTAACAAGTGGTTTAGAAGTTTCCATATCTGAAGTAACTGTCTCAGCCTCTGTTTTTTTCTTTGACTTTCTATTCAAGGAAGTCAAATCATCAGCTTGGGGACGAAAGTTAGACAGAAGATTGTCATCTTCATCTCTTCCATCAAGATCTTCCGCAACATCCTTCACTTTCCGCTTCTTCGTTGCTGAGTTGCAACCCAATAATGGTGTCTCAGACCTTTCATTTTGATCACCCTTATATGCATCATATATTTTTTCCCTTTTCTCCCAAACCTACTCTGTCCAACTCCACTATCATCCACCAGCAAACGTTTTCCGAGTGAGTCATCTTCCTCATTTCCAGCATAATCGTGCAAGTATTTTGACCTCAGCTTGGAATGATCAAGACCAGTTTTCCCTTTCTTCTTTCTCCCAGCATTATATGCACTTGATAAGGGCATGTCTAACCCTTCAACAGGTTCCCCTCGCATTTGGTCATTCTTGCCCATCTTGTATACTTTTCTCCAATCATCATCACCATCATTAAGCTTATCTGAGCCTAAGGGATAGCTCTCTTCAAGAAATTTACCAGCCGGATTATGCAAAGGACCACCATTGTGTGCTTTACCCTTCTGCTTTGCTTTTGAAAGGTAATTTTCTACATGAGGCATATGTCCCTGCTCTCCAAAGCCGCCTTTCTTTCTGGATTGTTTTATTCCATGTTCCTTCATATCTTTCCGAACAAATTTGGACTTCTTAGGATCTAGGTGAGACTTCAATGATGTCATGCGAGAACCATCAGCAGTACCCATTGAGTAAGCAAATTTGCTCTGCAATAAACCATTGTTGTCCTCATCATCACTCAATTGGTCTGATGAGTCTGATTCAGTTTCTTCACTTCTAAGAAGCATCCTGTTACCCCTCAAAGCCACCATATCTTGTCCTCCATTCTGTATGAAAGTACCTCTGATCTTCTCTTGCAATGATTTTGTTCTGAAGTCAGAGGATAGAAGTCTATCACTCACCTGTGGTGAGGAAGATCTATAAGCTGGGTAACTGAGATCAGGAGACTCCCTCCCTGTCTTCCATTTCTTGCTCCTTATATTCCAATCATCATATTTAAATGATGAATCCATAGCAAATTCCTCTCCTGGTGCTTTTTTGTTGCGGAAAAGTTCATTAAGATCTGATGAATCAACCAGATTTCCTTTAAGCGGTAACTGTGAGCCCCTCAGTCTAGGCTTCATCTGATCACCACCTACAAATTGTTGAACATTTTCAGGATACTTAGCTTTTCTAGGAAAATCATAGGAACCTCTCATAGAAGATGGCTTTGCTGTGAACATTTTCAAATCTGAAGAATGGTTTGCATTCCTAGTGTATCCACGTAGATCAGCCTTTGAAGACAAAGATAGGCCCATCAAATTGTCAGTATCTATTTCATCACCTCTCAGACGGTCATGCCTCTTTCCCACTCTCAGAACACCAGATTTGTCCATCAGGTTGCTACGTAATACATCACAATCTCGTTGGACACTCAGTTCATATGTCATTTCCTCATCATTGTCACCATTCCTCATCTGATCCCTCATCCTGAGCAATGACCCTGAATCATATCCCATTGACCTATTCTGTCTGGGAAGAGCAGTAGCTGAACCATTCAGCCCAGGAATCATATCCAAAGCATGGTAGACCGAAGACAAGCGACCTGTTGGATCCTTTGCTGAAGGTGTCTTTGAACCAGCCAACTTGAGTATACCCTTTGGGTTTTTCTTTCCATACTTTTCTGGTTCCATAACCACCGATCGTCCTCGTGGGTGGAATTCTAAACCTGAACCCACCCCATGGGAAGGATGACGACCCATTTTCTGCACAGCTTTCCTTTCTTTGTTCCTCCTACTCCATAAACCTTCACCGGACTCTTCATCTGAAGAATCAACCTCCAAATCTTCCATCTTCTCATACATCAAACTCTTTTGACTTCTCATAATGTTCAAGACACGAAGTCTTTCTTCAATACTGTATCCCCTACACTTAAACCAAGCATCTCTTATCTGACAAAGATTGTTAACCATCTCATTCTGATGCTTCCTCAATAGATGATAGTGCTGCCGCCTCTGAAAAAAATTCAAACCCTCCCTGTAAAGGGCAACTCTTGGCTCGCACAAGCCACCCTTCAGCAAAATTGAACAACTTCTTAACGGGACTCCCAAAATGGAAGTTACAACCAGTAAAAAGCTCTTTCAAGGTTCGAACAAAAGTTTCCTGGTCCATGTCAGGCAGATACTTGGCAAGTTCAAACTGCTCCTCCTCAGTCAAGCACTCATTCCACGCATCCACCGATAGTATATCTTCAAGACCTGGAAGATCGTACAGTTCCAACGGAATGCTGCAAGTCTGATTCCCAATCTGACAAAACTCGGCCCCAGTTTCACCCAATTCCAGCAAATCAAAGTCATCGGACCCTGCCCCAGAATCTGCATCATCAAACTCATCATCGTCATCCGATTCCACAGCTGAGTTACGCCGCTGAAGCTCATCCTCCTCACTAGACATAGTTTCCCTACTTCGGGGTGAAACCTCCGAATCAAGCCTGGACACCTTAAAGTTGTTCTTCTCAATTGCCATGAAACATAACACCAAACTGCCGCCAAAACTTGTTCAGGGACGAACTACGCCTCCAATAACCCCAGTTCAAAAATTTGAAACCCCGACGAATAAATCTCAATCCAAAACCCTAAGCAACACCACAAAGGAAAAAAAAAAAGACCAAAGAATCTCAACTTCTTTAAGGCGAAAAAAAATAACAAAACAAAAATTTAAACAGAGGAACGAATTTCAGAAAATTGAAAAACCGAATTAAAAAAATTCCAGAAATATATATATATATAAAAAAAAAGAATGACAAGTGCCGAGATTTGGGCGTCGAATACCTCAATCGCGAGAGAAGAAGATCGAAGGAAAAAATCGAGGAGCAAAGCACGAAGTCCAATACATGAAGGTGCGAGAGCATGATGGTTCCGCGGTGCGATGGAGAATGAGCGAATCTCAGAAACCCTACATAGGGCAAAAGAAGCGGTGGAATTATATATAGTGATAGAGATAAAGGGCGAGACAGAAAGCAGGGTCTCAGGGGATGAAGAAGACGAAGATGACGTGGATGGAGAGGGGCCGTCTGATTGGAAGGCGGGGTATTGGAGCGAAAAGACGAAAAAAGCCTCCGAACAGAGTAAGGGAGCGTGAGAAAGAGAGAGACAAGGGATGAACGCAGCGCAGAGGTAGAGAAACGAGGGTGAGTAAAAGGGTTCGGTGTTAGAAAGAGAAAGAGGAGACGAGACATGAAGGGTGACTCACTGAGCGCGCGAGCGAGTCGAGCGAGCCCACAGACCGTTTGACTGAATCCGGGCCCACACCATTCGCCACTCGTGACCGTTAGATCCGACTCATCTGATCCAGATTAACCGCTAGAGCCTAGAGAGGTGTCTCCATGCGACGTCGTTTCGCCCAGTTTCTTTACTTTCTGTCTTCCTCGTCCGTTTTTTCTTTCCTCTTTTTCTCGTCCATATTAGCCATGACCATATTGCTGAGAAACCAACGGAATAACTGCAGAACGCTGCACCCTCATTGTTGCGGTGTCGTAAGTGGCATACACTTGTACTTAGCTTGGAAACGGGGTTTGGCTCCAATGCACCTGACTAGATTGGGTGCATGGATGTACCATGCCTTCTCAGCCATTGATCATGTGGAAAAAACAAGTCAATGGATGAAATTTATTACCTTGAACTTGGTTAACAGGTTACAATATTATATTGAAAATTACAAAAGTAGACCCTAAAAAAGCACAATTTAACAATAAAATATTTGCAAAATTGATCCCGCAAAACTGAACCCTCAGCCCACCGACGACAACACCGCATCGGACAGCAAGGCTCCTATCAACAGCTGGATTAGTGGATTACAAGTTTACAACATCAAATGACATGAATAAGGACGAGCAACCCATTATCAAGCCTGTTAGAAGCATTTTGAAATTGAAGTGAAGAATTATTCTCCCTTTGTTTCGTCTAAGTTTCTTCTTGGACTTCTGTCAAATTTTTTTTCTTCTTTTTTATTTTCCCTCCTCTAAGAAGAAATGGTTTTTGAGATGGTTCTCGGTTGTTGATGAAAGTTGTAATTTTTGTAGGAGGATGACGCTGTTCTTCATCTTTCAATAATTCTTTTCTTCAATTAATTCATTTTGTTATTCATTATTTCATTTTTACCAACAAAATATTTCTCCATTCTTCGGCAATAACTTCAAAACTCTTTCCGTCAAATTTGCAGCAGCAACCACCACAACAAATAATTTTAGAGTTCAGTTTCCATCTATCGTGAGAATCACATGAATCTAAAGCGAAGCCAAGTTCGTCATAATAGTAACCTCCCCGAATCCAAACCCCATCACAAGAACATTGCTTTTTAGGACTAGTTGCTTATGAGAGGAACAATATTAAGTAGAAGAAGAAGAGGAGAAGATCCCTGAAATTTTGATTGATTTCGGACCTGGGAAGGAAGCAAAGAAGGACCACAATGCAATAAGCATAATATTATGGTAAAAAATTAATTACACATAAAAGGGGATGACCTATTAATATTATAGAAAGGAAAAAATCCATGTGTATCCATGCACCAAACTTATTTATGTGCATTGTAGAAGCCTCCTTGGAAACGGGAGGATTCTACCATGCTCTCCTAAAAGGCTTTGGAGCATCAATGCTTCACCTTTTTCACTTGTTATAAGCAGTATTGTATTATTTAACTTTTTAAACCCCAATTCTTATGAAATTGCTAAGTAGTCCTTGAGTAGCCCCTAGAAAGAAATTGAACGCAGGAGACCCCAGACCGAGACGGTGAGGAAGCGTTCATTCCACACGATTACGTTGATTCCGCACGAGGAAGACTCCGCAAGAGACCGTTGCTCGTAGTTGTCCCCCAGCCTTGATTCCGCACGAGATCGTTGTGGCAGATAACCCAGCGTGAGTTGCTGCCCGCGGTGTCGCTTGCTCCGAAAAATCAGCTCCGTTCATCTGTTCTCCTAGCAAGACTTTGGACGATTTCTGACACCTGCGACAGGTTTTGTATCCTTTCCTTCGAAAACTATACACGATAGCTTAAAAAGCTTAAGAGGCATAGGCGAAGGCTGACACAGGAAAGAAGGACGAGGTCGTTGATATTGATGACACAGGCGAACAGGAGACCAAAAACAAACTAAAAAAATTAAAACGGAATAGATTCTTTTTTTTTTGTCATAATTATTCTTTTGTTTAAAAATAATTTTGCTAATTTTTTATATAATATATAATTATGTCAAATATTTATTTTAAAATATTATTAATTAATTTATATTCTTGATAATTTTTTAAAAATAAATTTAGATCAAAAATTATTTAAAATTAATAAAGTGTGTTTGAAAGAGAATAGTATTAGAATTAATGTTCTTTTTAAGAAGTCTTTGTATTATACTTCTTTAAAAATATGTCATTTTATATAAAGTTTTACCTAATCACTATCTTTAACTCGACAGGTTAGTCTAATAATATCTTTAACTCGAAAGATTAGTTTTATAATAATATCTTGAGGGATACCCTAATCAAAGATTAAACAAAAAACTTTTTTAAGTGATTTTTTATATAATTTATATAATTATTGATGAAATAAACTATATTTTTTATAAATAATTAATATAAGAAAAATTATATTTTAATTTTTTTTATTTTTTATATCATAATTTTTATTTTTAAAAATAAATTTTTTAACTTTTTATATAATATTTTCATTATACTAAATATTTATTTTAAAATATTATTAATTATTTAATATTCTTGATTATTTTTTAAAATTAATTTTGGATAAAAAATTATCTAAAATTAATAAAGTATGCTTGAATAATAATAGTATTATAATTTATAACTGATGACCTTTTAAGAAATTCTTATATTGTACTTCTTTAAAAATGTGTTATTTTGAATAAGGTTTTACCTAATCATTACTTTGCAAATACTTGTGGGGATACTTTCATCAAAGATTAAAAGAAATCTTTCCCAACTAATATTTCATATAATTTATATAATTATTAATGAAACAAACTAAAATTTTTCGTAAATAATTAATATAAAAAATTAAATTTTAAATTTTTATTATTATAATTATTATTTTGTTTAAAAATAATTTTTAATTTTGTATATAAATTGTTTGTTGTGTTAAATATTTATTTTAAAATATTATTAATTATTTAATATTTTTGATAATTTTTAAAAAATAATTATAGAGAAAAATTAATTAATTAAATGGTGGTTTTTCACCATGATTGCACTGCCGGAAAGCCCCCAATTGCAAGGCCCACATGCGCCTTGAACGTGAGGGCATGTTCAATTCTAAATTTCTTTTTCTTTTTTTTTTGGTATTATAATTGTTATTTTATTTAAAAATAATTTTTTAATCTTTTGTGTAATATTTTTGTTGGGTCAAATATTTATTTTAGAATATTTTTGATTATTTGATATTCTTAACAATTTTTTAAAAATAATTTTATACTAAAAATTGTTTAAAATTAGTAAAGCCTGCTTAAACGAGAATAATATTAAAATATATTACTTCCTAATAAGTCTTTGTATTACACTTCTTTAAAAATATAATATTTTAGAGGATGCTTTACCTAACCATCACTCTCGATTAAAGGGTTAGTCTCACAGTAATACTTGTGAGGATATCTTGGTCAAAGAAAAAAAAAACCTTTTCAAGTTATATTTCATATAATTTATATAATTATTGATAAAAACAAACTAAAATTTTTTATAAATAATTAATATAATAAAAAATAAATTCTAATTTTTTTGTGTCATAATTATTATTTTATTTAAAAATAATTTTAAAATTTTTTATGTTATATTTTCATTCTGTCAAATATTTATTTTAAAATATTTTTGATTATTTGATATTTTGATATTCTTGATAATTTTTTAAAAATAATTTTGAACCTAAAATTGTCTAAACTTAGCAAAGTATACTTAGACGATAGTAGTATTAGAATTGATAACCTCCTGAAAAGTCTTTATATTACACTTCTTTAAAAATGTATTATTTTGTAGAAGGTTTTAGTTAATTACTATTCTCGATCCGAAAGATTAATATTATAGTAATGCCTGTAGGGATATTATATCCAAAGACAAAAAAAAAATTCTCTAAGTGATATTTCATATAATTTATATAATCATTGATAAAACAAAGTAAAATTTTTTATAAAAAACTTAACTCAAAGAAAAATTAAATTCTTAATTCTTTTCTTTTTCTTGTCATAATTATTATTTTGTTTAAAAGTAGTTTTTCTAATTTTTGTTGTAATATTTTCATTGTGCTTAATATTTATTTTAGACTATTATTGATTACTTGATATCCTTAATAATTTTAGATAAAAATTTGTCTAAAATTAGTAAAGCTTGTTTGGACGAGATTACTATTAGAATTGATGACTTTATGAGAAGTTCCTATATTACACTTATTTAAAAATATATCATTTTAGATAAGACTTTACATAACTTCTATTCCCAGGCCGAAGGATTAATATTACAATAATGCTTGTGGAGATATCATCGTCAAAGCTAAAAAAAAAAAATTCTCAAAGTGATATGTCATATAATTTATATAATCATTGATGTAATAAAATAAAATTCTTCATAAATAATTAACTTAAAAAAAATAAGTTTCTAATTTTTTTTGTCATAATTCTTATTTTGTTTAAAAATAATTTTCTAATTTGCTGTGCTTAATATTTATTTTAAAATATTCTAGATTATTTGATATTATTGACAATTTTTTAAAAATAATTTTCAAACAAAAATTATCTAAAATTAGTAAAATATTATTAGACGATAATAGTATTATAACTAATGACCTCCTGAGAAGTCTTTATATTACACTTCTTTAAAAATGTATCATTTTAGAGAATATTTTACTTAACTACTACCCTTAACCTGAATGATTAGTCTTATAAATGTTTGTTGGGATATCCTAGTTAAAGATTAAAAAAAATTTTCAAGTGATATTTTATATAATTTATATAATCATTAATAAAATAAACTAAAATTCTTTATAAATAATTAGCATAAAAAAAATTAAATTCTAATTTTTTCCTTTTTTTGAGTCCTAATATATTATTTTTTGTTTAAAAATAATTTTAAATTTTTTGTGCAATATTTTCATTGTGTCAAATATTTATTTTAGATTATTCTTGATTATTTGATATTTTTGACAATTATTTAAAAATAATTTTGGATAAAAAATTATCTAAAATTAGTAAAGCGTACTTGAACAAAAGTAGTATTAAAACTAATGACTTCCTGATAAATCACTGTATTACAATTCTTTAAAAATATGTCATTTTAGAGAAGAGTGTTTATCTAACCACATTCTCGACTCGAAGGCTTATTCTTACAAATGCTTTGTGGGGATACATTGATCAAAGACAAAAAAAAAAAAACTTCTGAATTGATATTTAATATAAATTGTATAATTATTACTAAAACAAACTAAATTTTTTCATAAATAATTAACATAAAAAAAATTAAATTTTGAATTTTGAATTTTGTGTGATAATTATTATTATTTTTAAAAATAATTTTATAATTTTTTGTGTAATATTTTCGTTGTGTCAAATATTAAAATATTCTTAATTATTTTATATTCTTGATAATTTTTTAAAAATAATTTTAAACTTTTAAAATTAGTACAACGTGCTTAGACTGGACGATAGTAGTATTAAAACTGATGACTTCCTGAGATGTTATTGTATTATGCTTCTTTAAAAATGTGTCATTTTAAATAAAATTTTACCTAACAACTACCCCTAACTCGAAGGGTTAGTCTTATAAATGCTTGTGGAGATATTTTGATCAAAGATAAAAAAAATATTTCCCAATTGATATTTCATATAATGTATATAATTATTAATGAAACAAATTAAAATTTTACATAAATAATTAACATAAGAGAAATTAAATTCTAATTTTTTTTGTGTCATAATTATTATTTTATTTTGAAATAATTTTTTATTTTTGTGTAATATTTTTGTTGTATTGAATATTTATTTTAAAATATTTTTAATTATTTGATATTCTTGAGACTTTTCTAAAAATAATTTTAGTTCAAAAATTGTCTAAAATTAATAAAGCGTACTTAAACTAGAATACTATTAAAATTGATGATCTCCTGATAAGTCATTGTACTACACTTCCTTAAAAAATATGTCATTTTGAAAAATACTTTACTTAACCAGTACTTCAGACTCAAAAAGTTAATCTTACAGTAATACCTGTGGTATACTTTGATCAAAGAAAAAAAAAACTTTCCTTAGGTAGTCAGGAATTTCATTCTTATCTATTCTGTAGAGGGACGTGCTAAATATTCAAAATTATTTATTTTGATAGCAAATTTTTTAAATATGTAATTTTGGTTATTATTTATAAATGTAAGAATTTAATTTTTATATCTATTTATATTTTTTTATAAAAAATAAGTTATATACCTATTATGAAAAATTTTAAATTTTTTATAAATTATTGAAAACGTATATTTTATTGACCAAGGAGGAAGGGGTCATTTTGCAAATAAGTATATATAATTTGTGATTTTTGAAGGACTAATTTTTTAATTAACAGTTATATAATAAAACCTGCTAACCAAGCTGCAGGTATTCAAATCCAGCCGTTGATAGTGGCTCTCATGGCATGGAGCATCCATGCTCCCGTTCTTTTTAGGAGCATGGAAGACGGAGCCTAACGGGCTGCATCAGGTCATGCTTTTTCTTAGATGGGCCTATCTTCTCTGTTAAGTTTTTTTTTTTTTTAATTTGACCTTTTTAAAAATCTCTCCAAACTTAAAATTTATTTAAAAGCTTATTTTTATAATAAAATTTTAAATAAGTCAATAAATTTATTATATTATTTTTAAAATTAACAAATAATTATATAAATACTATAATTTATAATATGATATATAATATTATATAATATATATATAATAATTATATATATAATATAAACATGATAATTTATCAAGTTTAAAAGACTGCTATGATGTTAATTCGTTAGATAAATTATATCTATTTTCTCTAAAAAATCAATGTAATTATCCATAATTTATGATGTGGAATCTGCATAAATTTTGACCGCTTACGTGATGCAATTCACATGAATTGTTATATTTTACGTAACACAATTTATCTATTTGACACTTATATATACTGATTTTTTTTTTAATTTTTCATTGTTCACGGAGATTGCACCAATCACTTGAAACGAATGATGCGATATACACAAATTATATTTAAATAATTTTTTAATTCTTAAAAAAATTATTATTTATTAATTTTTTCATTTAAAAATATTTTTTTTTCAGTTTAATTATTTAAATTTTAAAATTTTAACAATATCGTCCTTTAGATTATTAAATTAATAAACTTTAAAGGAATAAAAAAATAAAATTTATGAAAAACATTAAATTTAAATGATTAAAACAATAAAAGTAACTTATAAGATGTGAGATTAATGAATAATATATTTTTTTAAGATTAAATATAAATTTAACTCATTATAATATCTGTCTTGATATAATTTATATGAATTGTGCCACGTAATACAAATGTTGGGAATTTGAGAATACTTTCACAACTAGTTTTCATATGTCATCCATGTTAAATTAATGATTGATAGACTTATTTAAAAAAAAAAATGAAAGAATGAGATATAAGAATAACAATGTCTCCCAATGAATCTCAATTCATATCATATGAAAAATAGATCAAAAAGATACACAATTAACACTTGCAAAATATATTTTAAAAAATAAGTCTTATCAAGACTAATTAAATTATTTTCATATAATTATCACAATATTAAAATTATGAGGTAAATTTTGAGTTAGTTAAAAGATTATCAATAAAATTTAATTCACTCAAGTCAATTTTGATAAAGGGATGGAAATATATATACTATTCATATATACAAATACAAAAGAACAAAAAAATGATACTCCAATAATAACCTTTATTTTCCTAAATATTATTAAGATGCTAACTGTGCTTTAATTTTTTTTGGTTACATGGAGGGGCTAGGCCACTAAGAAACATGAGCACTCCTTGTTAAGGAAACATCAACATGGTCATCAACAGTAATCATGCTACATCCATGAGGTAGAATATCCAGCACATACAAGCCAACTACCCACGCAGTTATTTTTTCTATAGCTATGAGAG
Organism: Castanospermum australe; assembly: GCA_019955255.1. NCBI lineage: Eukaryota > Viridiplantae > Streptophyta > Magnoliopsida > Fabales > Fabaceae > Castanospermum > Castanospermum australe. Next base: position 1,246,459 of record NSJW01000034.1, read on the forward strand.
ATTTTTTCTATATCTGCACTCTAAATTAATTATTTAAATAATAATATAATTAATTATACGTATAAATATATGATAGTTACTTTATGATAATACTAATTGTTAATTATATTTTATAATTTTATATTAATTACTAATTATAATATTTATATATATAATAATATAATTGTATATCTTATAAAAAATAGAATGAATTAAAGAATACATATAAATAATTTTAATTATTTTCTAAAGTATTATAAATAATAATAAATTTTATCATAAAAATTTTAAAAAATTAAGTTTTGACCAATAGATTGACCTGATTGGCTAAGACTCGCATAGGACTGATTAAGATGCTAGCCCGAATTCCTGAAAACTCAATAGCCCGAATTGACGGCCCCAGAACCGACGACGCACTAGGCCAAGAACCTCCCGCCCGCTTAAACCCCAGTGTTAATATTGATACGTTGTGTGAACTATGAGGTAGTTCCAATTTTGCCTTTCAGTTCTCACTCCCCGGCGCGAAACGAAGCCTCGTTGCAACGAGGGAAACCCTAAACCCTTTCCTCGTTATCCTCTGCAGTTCCACGGAAAAAAAAGAGATGAATAGACCGAGAGCTGAAGGCGTAACCTTCACGAAGGAACCGTACATCGAGGATGTAGGGCCTCGCAGAATGTGAGGAATTTTGCCTGATAGATCAATTTGGATTCACTTACGAGTAAAGGGAAAAACAGATTGAAACCTTGTTCGTTATTGCCAACGTTGGACTTCTAATTTTAGTACTTTGTTGTTTCTTGCAGAAAGAGCATGAAGTTCACTACGTTATCAGAGTCTGAGATCGGCAAAATTGCTGAAGTTCAAGTATGGCAAGGTCGATACTATGATCCGTCAAGCAAGCCGTTCTCTGGTGGCTTGTTGGACCCTCGCATGGTACTCTTATGTCCCCTATTCCCGCGCTTTCTCCTCGTATAATTATGTGTTTTGGGAGTTGGGGTTTAATGTTGACAATTGAGTGTCTTATCAGTTATCTGAGTTATGCTTTGCAATGCGTGCAGTACCCTTTCTGAAATTTTCTTTTTTGTTGCATTTGGGATTCTGATCTGATCTTCATACTCTATTTACAGTAATATAGGATATAAAATCAACCTGATACCATTTGTGTATTAGGTCTATGATGAATTTATAGCCGTTTAGAATTTTGAACTCAATGCTATTTACGAGACATTTGTTTTTTTTTTTTTTTGTTGGATTTATGACGAGATGGACTGAGTTTGCCATTTATGGATTGCTTTAAACTGATGTATCAAGGTGGCTTGTAGTGATATATTTCCTTTTTTTTTTAGTCATTTGTTCAAGGAAGTAAACATGTATGGTTTATCCTCCTTCTTTTTCTGCTGTTGTACTTAGTTCCCCCCAAATTTCTTTGACAGTTATTGTGTTATCCCTGCATTCTACTTAGTTTCCTAAGGTAGAGAGACCCACATGGCACATATGAACTTATCTTTACATTGTAAAGTGCTATCTTGGTTAAAAACATTACCAGAAGTTACCGAGCGCTGTTGATATTGGTAGTATTTTCATTTTGAGAATTTAAAACACATTTTTGTGTTTTGCACCTCAAAATTTAAGATGTACATGAAATTAAGGAAAAAAAGTGCAAGAGTCCTAAGCATCGCATGTCTTTAATGCTAATATGTAATTTGGAATTAGTGTCTCCAATCTCCATAGAGGTTCATTTCCTACTTTGGTACACATCTGTAGCTTTCATCAAAGTGAATATCCACGTTTTCTTAAATTTTGATTGGTAATAAACAAAAAAACCATTTAATAGATTTCCTGGTTTAAAAGGTCTTGTCTTTAACCCTTTGTAAGGCATGGCCAAAAAAATACCCTTTGTAAGGTGAGCCTGTCATCAGACTTCGAGGTCAGGTCGTTTATTTGTTGAAGTTAGATAGATGAAATACAAGGTTGGATGATATTACTTGTATGTACTTTCAATCTACTTAGCCATATATTTTTCTTTATGCTTATGTCTTTTTTCTCTGCATAGAATGCTTATAAAGCAATCTTTTCATGCAATTCAGGGCCCTGCTAATAAGAGTCTGGTATGTGCAACATGCCATGGGAACTTTCTTGACTGTCCAGGGCACTACGGATACTTAAACCTCGCCCTTCCCGTTTACAATGTTGGATTCTTAAGTACCATTGTGGAAATACTGAAGTGCATTTGTAAGGTATCGGAATCTTCATGTGTTTCTTGTATACTCTTTCTCTTCCTCTCTCTGGCTCTCTCTGGATTTTGGTTTTTCCTTCATTCATCATCAATACAATGTTCTTGCTTTTCGAAATGTAGTAGTCTTAATTTTGCGTTTCTGAGTGTTCTGCTTGAACCATATTTCAATGTTAGTGTTTTCTTTGCAGGGTTGTGCTCGTATACTCCTTGATGAAGATTCCTGTAAAGAGCGTTTGAAGAAAATGAGAAACCCCAAAATAGAGGCTCTGAAGAAGATTTCATTAGCGAAGAGTGTTGTAGATAAATGTAATGCCATGACAAGTAATAGCAAAGCAGTGAAGTGCCTGAGATGCGGATATATTAATGGTTTGTTCTACCCTTTATTCAAATGACTTTATCATTGAAATCTGTTTAAAGGTTGTAATTAGGTGACTTTATTTTATTTTTTTATTTTTAATAAAAGAAGAAATTCATTCAGATGAAAAGGAGAAAATTACAAGGAATGTGGAAGACAAGGGATCCTTCATAACAAACAAAGGAAGATTAAAACAGTAAAGAAAAGAGAAAATGCCAATGGAGCTAAGTTGCCCAATCCCTTTGCATATCTATTAGGGAAACCCTCTTAAAAAGACATGTGCTTTACACTAAATAGAAGCCAATCACTTAATTACCTCAAATCAGCTGCTAAACGAAAGAAACCTCCTTAAAAAGATGAGTGTCACGCTCCATCCAAATGCACTAGATAGTAGCAAAGAATGCAGATTACCATAAAAAAATTGGCCGTTTTACTCTGCCAAGACTACTAAAGCTAGTCACTAAAAATGGGTTCAAGGACCTAGGGCACACCCAACATTCACCAAAAAGGTCAAATAATATAATCTATAAACATTAATAGAACAATGTAAGAATAGATGAGGAACTGATTCTGAACAAGCACCACACATAACACATATATCAAAGGAAAGAGCTTTATGTGGCTTGCAAACTTGCGACATGTCATTAGTATTAATCTATTAAGCGCCACAGTCCAAATGAAAACTTGACCTTGGAGGGAGCTTTGGACTTCCAAAGGGGTTTATCAAGAAAGAAAGTAGCTTTTTTCAACGAATGAGTAAGAAATTGGAACATGAAAACACCCTAGAACTGTCAAGAGCCCAAATCCTTTTATCCGAATTAGAAGACAAATGAAACAAAGTTGGTGAAGGCTATAAAAATTGTGAATAGGAGAGTTATGTAAGGAAGAAAGTTGATAAAGACATGGGAAAGCATCTCTAAACCAGAGCTCTCCTGCCCAATGGTTCTCTCAAAAGTTGACATGAGAGCCATTACCCACCTTAAAGGAAAGCAAAGATCTAAATGTATCATAACCAAGAGAAGTAAACTTTCATGGACTAAAATGAGAAGCTCATATTGCTGTATTGACATCCCATCCATTTTGATCTAAGTCATACTTACTTCGGATAAATTGATGCCGAAGGTAGTGAAGTTCCAAAGGAAAATGCCAAAAATAGAAAAAGGATAACCTGGGTTTGCGTTTTGCTCCCAATGTACCACCAAAAATACTGATTTGGGATGCCCATATCATTGGGCCTCCCGTACCATGCCAAAAAAATTTAATAATTTTTAAGAGAATTAAAGAAAATCGAACTGCATGGCAATAAAAGTAAAAAAAAGAAGAAGATTGAAATGATAAAAAATAGTATGTATGAGATGACAATTATGTATGTCACTTTCTTCTTATGAACTCATGAATAACCTTTTATGACATATTGACATTACGTATTGGCTGGCATATATGAGTTATGATCATGCTAGACACCATCATTCAACAATGTTTGGGTTGGGAAATTGAATGAACTTTGAATGCTTTTGTTAGCTTGGATAGCAGTTGACATTTCATTTGTTTTTCTCGAGATTTCTTCTTCTAGATATGCTTAATTGTGGAAGCTGATTTTTCTTTGCTCCAAAACATTAGCAGTTTTCCCCCTTTATATATATCTGCTAGCGTTGTCATTTGTCTCAATAACTTGCGTTTGCATTCCTTGACATGACACTATGAGCTAACACATGCTCAACATCCTGTTGGCTTCTGTTATAGGGAATGGTGTTGCTTCAGGATACCCATTTTTCTGAACTAATAATCACCACACATGGCATAAGTAAAGACCTTTTTTTTTCCCATAGGAATTTACCACTTGTTCTAAGAGGGGAAATGCTTGCACTAATTGCTTACCATTATGATTGTCTTGATTAATGCATGTTAAGATATGCACTTTTTCTATTCTGGATGATGATATTGGTAATGACTATTGTGGTACAGGTCCAGTAAAGAAGGCTGCATCTTTGCTAAACATCATTCATGATTGCTCAAAATGTAATGATGGTGGTGTGGAAGAGTTCCAATCAGCGCTTTCTCATACAAGAGAATCTAGGGCGACAATCAACTTGGCTACTCAATTTATTAACCCTTTCCAAGTTCATTCCCTGTTTAGAAGGATGCTAGATGAGGTGGATATTTATATTTATGTGAATGTTATTTGGTTTTTGGGATTTTGATTTTCTTCCTCTTTTCCTTTTTGAAGAAGGGATGGCACTGTTTGCAATTTTTAAGACAGCATGCATGTGCATAGGTTTACTTTTCTCTCAAGTTGAATATTTTTGTTACTTTTTGTTGTAGGACTGTGAATTACTTTATCTTGCTGACAGACCAGAGAAACTCATCATCACAAACATTGCTGTGCCACCTATAGCTATTCGACCTTCAGTTATAATGGATGGATCACAGAGGTAATGCCAAACCATATTTTGTTGTATTTGTCTTTTTTTTTTTTTTTTGCATTAACATTGTTTGATCTAATTCTTCAATGGAAAATCTGTAATCTAATGGTATAACTGATGCAAAGGTGTTGTGGAGTTGTGATCTCTTTGCAAGTGTCAGAAATGTAAAAACCATTCCTTGGTCTCCACTTAACTTGTTGAGTTTTCAAAAGAGTTGGTCTTTGACATGGTATCAAAGCCTCAATAATCAAGTGATCAAGAGTTCAATCCTTGTCACTCCCATTCTTCATAATTAAATTAAATATCAGCATGAGATAAAGTGAGCCTATGCATTGTCCATGCTTCAAGCCTAAAGCCAATTAGAAATATTAAAAAAGCATTCTTGGGCACCCATTTAATAGCTTAAGTTTTTAGGAGAGGTGGTCCTTCACTGCAAGCATGTGGTGTATTTAGCTAGAGCGAAATGCCACTGGTCTTTATGCGTGAATGTTATTTAGGATAGGATTATTTATTGTGCTTCCTTGTGGGTTTATGCCCATTGTGTTATAAAATGGGTTTTCTTTGGTGCACATTCTAAGGGACTGGAGAGCTCTTTTGAGCTGATGCTTGTATAGTCTCTCATTTCTATCTTCCTTCTTTTGTTGTTGTTAGGAGGATTCCTGATTCTCCTGCTCTGTTTCCTTAGCTTCTTCAGTAAATTCTTTTTTTTTTTTTTTGTACAAACAATGGTATAACTAATGCTTATGCTTATGGTTTTTCCTCTTAATTTGTGGCAGCAATGAAAATGACATAACAGAGAGGCTAAAGCAAATAATTCAAGCAAATGCTAGCTTGCGCCAACAATTACAAGAATCAAGTGTTCCATTCAAATCTACGGTATAGTAGGGCATTTTGAATCATCCAATTTTCCTTCTCAAACTTAAGTTGATGTTAACTATATTTATTTTGTTTGTAATATTATGGGTTGCTCCTTTTATGCATATACAAAAAGACAGGTTTTGCTATGTGTTATACGCTTGAAACAGGCTCTTATATGTTTTTTATGTTTTATCTCATCATGTATGTATTTTAGTCCTTTGGACTTTATACTTATTTTGGTTGTAGTATACCATGTACTGGATTTTCAGACGTCATTTGGCTTTGTGGATTTTCAAACTTATAGATGGCATGGATGCAATTATTTTTTTGATGAGCTTCTTAATTTGGCCATAAATCATGTTCTTATTTGATTCATTTATGTTTCTATTGTCATAGAATTTGTTAAAACTCGTATAATTTCAAGGCTAGCTCTAGTATGATACTATAATTTAGAATTTATGCCTAATGTACTGTTGTTTAGAATTGTATACAGTCTGGAGACTGGCTTTTGCAGTTTGCTCTGAATTGTTTACATTTATCTGCTCTCCTCTAAGTTGTTCTTTTGTCATGAGAGGGTTTCTTCTGGTTCCAGGATGTAATGTTGTGATTGTGTTGATGATTTGGGTTCAGGATGGTTGGGAACTTCTTCAAGTGGAGGTTGCTCAATTCATAAATAGTGATGTTCGTGTTGCAGCGTTTAGTATGCAACAACGGTCCAAGCCATTGGCTGGTTTTGTTCAGCGCCTTAAGGGAAAGCAGGGACGTTTCCGTGGCAACTTATCTGGGAAACGAGTTGAATATACTGGCAGGACAGTTATTTCACCGGATCCTAATCTGAAGATTTCTGAGGTTGGACGTTAAAACTTTCAATATATATGTACTTGCTGTCCTCTACATGAAGCATAAGCCAAGAAATTAAAAGAATACAACTATTCATCCCATAGAAAAACAAAGCTGTCTTCAGTGAAAAGACTTACTAAATGATAGGGTACTCAAGCCCAGGGGAGAATAACACCCCAAAAGCTATATTGAGGTGGGAGAGCCCAAGGACTTAAGTACCACTCCACACACCGGTATTTAGCCGATGTGTGACTCTATCACTATCACTATAATCCCCATGAAAACAATAACACAAGGAAGTTCCCTCTATCTATTCCAAGGTTCTTTCAAGTCCACAGGAAACATGGTTATTAATTATGCCATCTAACTTATTTATTTGCTTCAGGTTGCAATACCCATCCATATGGCTCGTATATTGACTTATCCTGAGCGTGTTTCGCATCATAACATAGAGAAGTTGAGACAATGTGTGAGAAATGGTCCTGATAAGTATCCTGGTGCAAGGTTGCTTAGACATGCTGGAGGTCCCACATGGTTTGTACTATTTCATTTTTCCTATGTGAACTATTTTCAAGCCAATAATTGAGATCCAATTATATTCTTTTGCCATTAATCTAGAGCCAATTACATTATTTTGCAGGTCCTTAAAAGTTTCTTGTCGGAAGCGCCTTGCAGATGAACTGAGATTTGGTGATATTGTTGATCGCCATTTGGAAGATGGAGACATTGTTCTTTTCAATAGACAGCCAAGCTTGCATCGGATGTCTGTAATGTGTCATAGGGTAATTCATTAAAACTAAAATGTATAATACTGTCAGATTTGGATCACATTTCATTAATCTCCTTTTGCACATGCAGGCAAGAATTATGCCTTGGAGAACTTTGAGATTCAATGAATCTGTTTGTAACCCGTATAATGCTGACTTTGATGGTGATGAAATGAACTTACATGTCCCACAGACTGAGGAGGCTCGAACAGAGGCTATTTTGTTGATGGGGGTAAAATCAACAGATCCTGTTGTCATCTAGGATTGCATGTTGACTATTTATAATGATTTTGCGTCCAATTTTCACTAAGCAAATTTTTTTATCCAAAAAGAATTTCATTATGAAATATGCATCCATCTGATATGATGGTCTGATTGCTCTGTTGGAGGATTCCATTTATGGGCCTTTTGATTATCTGTCTCCTTTGTGTTGCCAATGTAGCTGTTTCTTTTCATGGTTTTCATGATTTCTGCTGTATTTTCCATGTACTGCCTTTACCACAAGGCATCGTTTAATGGAATTCTTCTCCCATGACCGTAACTTTGTGTTTGTAAATTTGAAAATTGGCATGTTTGATAAGTGTTGGTATGCATGGAATACATGCTTATGAGCCATGAGATCAATGGAAGCAGTGCACCGCAATATTAATTTTATGTTTTTATTTTTCTTGTGGTTTACTAGAGATGCGTTGTTTTATCCTTCCTACTTCTATTTTCATCTGCCATGCTTCAAATTTGCACAGATATGACAAATTTATGAGTTATTTTTGGTGGTAAAACACATGGGGATTTGGTGGGCCTCCTTTGACTACAAGTCAAGATAGATGTTGGGAAAAGTATTTTTGGGTTTGCTAGGATAATGAAGTTGGGGGCGGATGGTAATGGGGTATGTTTTCTGAGGACCAATAGGGGAAGGGAAAAGGGGTTGGGGAGGTTTGACTTGAACCATGCTAAATGCATCACAGACTAGGAGTTTCAGATTTTAGTGAAACATGATTTAAAAATCATTATTTGCATCTTCAAATATTGTGTGGTTTGTTCAATTGAGTGTATGATGCTCAATAATTGTAAGCATTTCTGGAACTTTACATTCTTTTTTTTTTTTTTTTGTAATTAGTATGTAGATCTTACTGAGATTTTGCTTGTTTTTCAGGTGCAAAACAATTTATGCACACCAAAAAATGGAGAAATTCTGGTTGCCTCTACTCAAGACTTTTTAACCTCTTCCTTTCTCATAACTAGGAAAGATACTTTTTATGATCGTTCTACTTTTTCTCTTATTTGCTCATACATGGGGGATGGCATGGATCTTGTTGATCTGCCAACTCCTGCAATTATTAAGGTGAGAGTTGGAGCTTAAATATGCATACATGCACACACACAGAGAGAGATTAAGATGTGTTTATGTATGTATGTGTGTATGGAATTTGTGGCCATGTTATTGAGATACTATACATATTTATTCTGCTTCTGCAATGTAGTTGTACCTGTCCCCAATGATAAGTAAGTTTCTTCATCTTTCATTGATGCATTCCTTTTTGCAGTATATAGGTTTATCAGCAAATTGATTTTTATTCTTCTTTTTATATTCTCTAAAATGTATAGCCAGCAATCACTGCTACTCACTTGAGTCCTGAGAATTCATTTATCAGGGACATCTCTTTTAGACCATTGATTCTCTGAAGATGGGTAGTGGCTTTTGTATCAGATTTTGGGATGACCTTGGGATCGAGACAATAGTCTCTTTTTAGGGGCTTTTTCCTTCCCTGTACTGTCTTTCTTCTTAGCACCATTCCCTCATCCTTTTTTTTGTATAAAAAGAAGAGAAGAAATACACCAGGGTGGGACAAGGTATCCTCAAGAGCTGAAAAAAATAAACAATAAATCAGGTTATCCTTTTTGCCTTTTTTCTTTTGTTTTCAGACTCAGTCCGTGTAACTTCTAATATGGATATTGGATGTGAGGGTTTGGACTCTTAATTCTTCTGTTGCATCCTCATGTAAATCCTTTTTCCTCTTTCTTGCCAATTCTCTAAATACAATGAAAATCCTTCTTGAAAAACTCCTCTGGAAGTCCACAGCTCCTCTAATGTCAAGTCTTTCATTTAGCTACAGTGCTTATTAGGATAATTTCTAATGACAATTTGTAGATTTGTAGACCTAACAAAGCTCTGTCTCCTAACACGTTTATGATGTGTTTCTCTAATTCAGAAACAGCTGCATAAATATTCTTACATTGCCCATATGCCAGTTACATTTGGAATAGACTTTTTAGAGTTTTTGGTGAATCTTGGGTATATGGACATAGAGCTTTGAGTATTATCTGTTGGTCAAGTTCAGAGGTTTTGGTGGGAGTAAGGAGGGCAAAGTGTTATGGCATGATGCTTTGTATGCCCTTCTTTGGTTGGAGCAGAATCGTTAGATTGTTAAGGGAAAATTTCCCTTAAACTTGCTTTAGGCCAAGGTTGTTTTCATGGCATCTCTTTGGTGCTTAGCACATGGTTTTGTTCATGGAGTCTCCTTGTAGACATGCAGAGCGACTGGAAAGCTCTCTAATATTAATTTTTTTTTGTTTTGCATTGATTATTTTTGTTGCCTTCTTTAAGGAGAATACCTTATCTCCTTTTCATCATATTTCTCTTCCCTTTTAATGATTTTCTTCTCTGAATTTTTTTTTCTGCCAGTGATGTATTATGAGGGAAGAACTAATATCTGTGTATATTAACATAATATTTTTTTTATTGTGCTTAGATTAGTGGTTCGGTTGAGTTCTCCATCTTTGATATAATAAGCTGCATGAACCAAAATTTGTCCCAATGATTCTATCATGTTTGCTAATTTGTACAGTCAGTGTATATATTTTCTAAATGCAATTATTCTTTGCAGCCAGTAGAGCTTTGGAGTGGGAAACAGTTATTTAGCATTCTATTGCGCCCGCACGCAAATGTGAGAGTCTATGTGAATCTTACTGTTAAGGAGAAAACATACAGCACAAAGCTTGATGACAGGAAAAGAGAGTTGAAAACAATGTGCCCCCATGATGGATTTGTTTATTTTCGCAATAGTGAGTTGATATCTGGACAACTTGGAAAGGTGACATTAGGTTAGTTATTCTAAATTTACATTTAACCTTTGTATATTTAATATTATTTGTATGCTCGAGAAGATTGTATAAAGGTACATATTAAACATTTATACATGCGTATATTTTTCAAGAACCAACTCTACTAAAAGCTTAAGCTTTTAGGTACAGGCCAAGAAATTGCTTTTTATCTCTAACATGCTCCCAAATGCGGTCATGTAAAAGCCCTTTGGGCTTGAAGCATGGACAAAGAACATTCCCATTATACCTTGTGTTGAACTTTAATTTAATATAGAAGAATGTGGACCAAACTCCTAACCAATTGGTCATAAATGCTTTGATATTATATCAAGAACTAACTTTCCATTCTATTAAAAAAGAAAACAGAACCAACTCTTATAAAAGCTTAAGCTTTTAGGTACAGGCCCAAGTATGGTTTTTTACAGTGTTATGAAAATCCGACTGGCTGGTCGGACTGATTTAACTGGGAACCGGTCCGGTTAGGCCTCCTGAACTGCACTGTTGAAAACTGGACTTGGAAACGCTGAACTGGTGCCGAACCGGTCAAACCGTGACCGATCCAACCGGTCGAGCCCATTCAAAATCTGATTAATGATTTTTGGAACGAAAAGCTAGTTTCCAGGATTTGAACTCGGTCCAACACAATAGCAAGGGGATTGGCGTGCCACTTGACCAATGCTGCATATTGGTTATAAGGCACCCACTATTTATTATACATACCTTGAATCTTAAAAATAAAGAATAAAAAGTGCACTAGCCAAATTGATCTAGGTCTTTTGCCATTACATGTCATTATCCAACCACTACACCATTGGTGTCTATTGATTTTTGAACTCATAAGTGTATGTAGAAGTAGGACAAATGTCATATATTTACAAAATATATGAAATATACATGTATATACAAAACCCTGGTTTGATCTCGGTTGAACCTCAAAACCTTAAACCTTTCTCCTTATCGGTTGAATAAGCGGTCCAGTTTTCAAAACATTGGTTTTTTATTAGGTTGGGAATGCATGAGTGTTAGGTTCAAATGGTATTTGGTGCTTACATCTTACATGTGTTGGTGTTTTATGCCTTCGCTTGTAACTATGTGTGGAGACATTATTTCAGAAGTATTGTGGCAAAGTGATTCTCCTATAGTAGGGCATAAACTGGACATAGATTGTGTCTCCCTAGTGCTTTTTAGCAAAACATTACCTAGAAAAGGTTTGTTTTACTACTATGAAAGAAAAATAGAGAGCAGGGGTGTGATTTGCAATTTTGAATAGTTGGTTCTCTTTGGATCTAGATAGTTAAATAAAAGGAACAGAAACTTTCACTAAGCAACCCTCAAAGAAAAAAGAAAAAATGTACTACATGGGAATGTTTTTGACTATACATGCCACTAGGACTGTAGCTTACCTGAAAGGTTGATTAAGGAAGGGGAAAGTTTTCCCTTTCTTTGAATATGGTGGTTTTCCTTAATTTGGGAAAACAAATTGATGCTTGTCCTGTTCTAACTTTCTGCTGAATCCTGTCTGCTTTCTGTATATATTTCTCAATGGCTTCAATTATGGGCCCTTTTTTTAGTGTTTTTCTTTTTTCAATCATAAGAAATTGAAAAAATTTTAATTGAGTAATTGTGTGATGTGTTACTTTTGATCCTTAATCTTGAACTAGAAGGGAAACTCCACATCAATAGTAGGAATATCACTCCCATTATAAAATTGGGGGTGCCAGGGCCTAATAATGGTCCTTATATCTCTAACATCAATAGTAGGGAATATCACTCTACATGGGTTATTGATGAACAGGAAGAATTAGATATCAGCTGTGCTGTTTTTTTTCCCCTTATGCCTGTTGTTTTTTACATTATTTTGGGCCCAGTTGTATTGATACTGTCATTTTGAGATTTATGGTTTTATGGAGGGCATGTTGGTTATGGTTGTTAGTGTGATGACATGTTCATTTCAATCCATGTGAGGCAGGTCTTGGTTTATTCTGACACCAGAAGTATAACCACAATTAAATGGATGAATAAGCATTAGATAATGTGAATTAAACTTCTGTCATTTGGGGTTTCCTCAAGTTGTTTGAATTTGTGTAATGCAGTTGAGTGGCTTGGTGAAAGTCACAACAATTAGCGGAAAGAATAAATGTTGGGCAACTTTTATTTAACCATTTAGTGGCCACCTGGATAGAAACGAAATAAAAGGCAACTTGTCTGTCTAAACATTGGTATTTGTGCATTGAGAGTGTGGTTAGTTCCCATATGGCCTCTTGCATAGACTGACATGGAAAGAAGGATTGTCTGTGAGAAGATAAAAGTGATAAACCAGGTAGAACTTACAGCTTCAAAGTATTAGGATCTACAATGGTAGTCCCTCATGCAAAGCGTGAATTGAGAGTAGAAAGTGTATTGCTGAATGTTTCAGTTCCATTTATCAGTTTTTCTGAGTTCTGATAATTTATGTTAATTAACGATTAAAATTACTGCAGTGGTTCCTTGAAATTGAGTCCGAATTTGTGGTCTAGTTAATTTTTAACACTTGTGCATGCCTAGTTTGTTATGAGTTTTAGTTTTTTAAATATCCAATTTCTTTTTACCCTTAATGGCTTCATGTCTTTTACATATATGTTGGTGACCTGTTTCTTTTTGCATGAATCCAGGAAATGGCAATAAGGATGGACTTTTCTCTGTGCTACTAAGAGACTATAAAGCACATGCCGCTGCTTCTTGCATGAATCGGCTAGCTAAATTGAGGTAAATGTCTGCCTTAATGGGTGGTATCATTACTGTAATTCTTATTACTAAATGCTTGGGTTTTAACTTTAGTGTCTTTAACTCCATGTTGCATTTGCATGTTTAGTATTTTTGGTAAATGTGCAGTGAGAATATGATAACCACTTCACTCTGATATTGTGTACATCCATTTAGACCTGTCATGGGTCGGGTTAGCCCACGGCTTAGTCCCCATACCAGTGGGTATGTTCCTGGCCTAACTTTTCAGTTGATGAGCTCAAGATCATACCCAAGCACTGGCCTAGATAATTTTAGGGTCAAGCCTGGGCCTAGCTCGGGTTGGGCCCAAAAGGCCAACTGATCAGTCAATTTACACAATTTTGTATTGTACCCATTATTTTGGCCGTTCATTTCTCTATTTTCTCTTTTTATTCGTCTCTTTTTAAATTTTTTGAGTTTATTTTTTGTGTAAAATTAAATATGAGAAAAACATAACTACGTAGACAAAAATGCTCTTATATATAAAAGTGGTGCTCATAGTTGTTAGAATCGCATGATTCGCGATTCAAATCGCATGATTCGATATGATTCGGCAAGCCAACGATTCATATCATGTGGTGAATCGCATATGGCTTTGAATCGTGCTTGTATCGCACTATTCAGTTCAATTCCGTATCAACGATACGATTCACACAATTCTGTGATTATTATTATTATTTTTTTGACTTTATTATCACCAATTCTCATCAGAGAATTCGAAGGTGTAGAGGCTTAAATTGTTAAATAAAAGGAATCGAAGGGGCGTTACTAAGTGCAATTGGTTCCATTGCTCTTATTCATTACTGAACATAGAACAAGTTTTCATTCATGTTGCAAACCAATCACTCGACTCACTCTGTTTGGTTCTTCTGGTTTTAGCTTTCTGGGTGTTCACATGGTCACTTTATTTTCGTTCTTTTGGTTCTGGGTGTTCACATAGTCACTCTATATGGCTCCTAAGGCTAAGAAAAAGGGGAAGGAGGATGTTACCTATGACTGTGAGCTTAGTTATGACTTATGACTTATGATGGTATTATAGTATTATTGGAGTTTACTATTTCCTTAGTGATATGTGACATTTAAGTATTTATTTGAGACTTTTGAGTATTTTGTTCATGTTTTAAGTGTGGAATCATGTATATTTAAGTATTTTATTGATGTGTTTATGAATCGTACAATACATTACGATTCATGAGTCACATTCAAAAATTGAACAAACGATTTTCGATACGATTAACGATGGTGCTCAATTCATCCAAAATTATAATAGATGTCTATTATGATTTGTTTTTTTTTTTTTATCAAGATGAAATAATTCTCTCATTTTGCAATTTTCTGAAATAACATAAACCTCTCCTCCACTTTGTAAATCCACGCAACAGGGAGGCTTGTAAGAAATCAAAAAAAAATCGAGGAGGGTTTGTGTGTGGCTTTTACTTTTTGGTGAGTTTTAAGGGTGGTTTTTTAGCTTTGAAGAAAATAGAGGGGAGGTCTCTGCATTTTTAGCATAATACATGAGAGGCGGGAGCACTATGCTCTTTTAGTAATCTGACTGAGTAAATTACAGGGACTTCCGTTGATGTTTGATGAAATTGCTCAAACCTCTCTCCTTGTCTTTTAATTATACTAACCTCCTTTATGACACAAAATAAAGGGAGGCTTGCATTATGTTATTGGAGGGTTTTAGCTTGATGGTATTTTGTACTTTTTCTTACTCTTTTGGGACTGTGCAAATTACTCCATATCTTTCCACTTGTGCAATTTACCCCTTTGGAACTTCATACATTGCTCGAATAACTCTCTCTGTTGTCATCCAAATCAATAACAGCCCAAATGCATGTGCCCCATGGTGCAATCTAATTTTCAAGTATTCCACAACCAAATTGGCTTCTTTCCCCTTTGATGGCAACAAAGAACCGTTCTTGACAGCAGACTCATCTCAAGTGTACAAATTTGACAAAGTGAGGTGATGAAAGGCCCTATAGTATCTTTTGGTTTGCATTCTTAGATTTTAAACTGCTTGAAACACAATAAGGGGTTATTGGTTTGGATGGAACTCAACAATGGGGAGTAAATGGAGCAGTCTAAGGATTTCAAGGGGGTAATGCCCAATTGGAGAGTAGATGGGGGTAATCTGCACAACCATGAAAGTTGAAGGGGGTATCTCGCATTTAACCCTACTCTTTTTACTTTCTTATCTAGCAGGTTTTAAAATTTTAAAATTTTCTCAGTCGAAATTTAAGAAATGTCTATGGAAACATATATCTGGAGGTTAAAACATAATTTCTGCTAATAGCGGTCAGTTTATGTATTTTGATGTTGTATTTTGCATCCATTGGATGGTGGATTTAAAAGCTTCACAAAATATATGGTGTCCTTTTGCTTGGATGCAGTGCTAGATGGATAGGCAATCATGGGTTCTCAATAGGCATTGATGATGTCCAACCAAAAGAGGTATTGATCGACAAGAAAGATGAAACAATTTCAGATGGTTATAAAAAAATGTGATGATTTTATAGAAGCTTTCAATAGAGGAAAGTTAGAACTCAAAGCTGGTTGTGATGCTGCTCAAACATTAGAGACTCTGATAACCGGTGTATTAAATGGTATACGAGACACGGCAGGGAAGGTATCCATTTCTTCTTCCTGAAGCATTCTGTCTTTGTGTTTCAGACTGTTTCAGACATATGGTGATCATTGAGTGCAAATACTGAATTTTATATTATATAGACAGTTTTTTTGTTGTTTAATCATGTCACTAAATCATTTCTCTTTCTTGGTGTTAGATCTTTGTCAACAATTTTATGAGTTTGCTTATACATTTTTCCCAGGTTTGCATGCAAACTCTACATTGGAGAAATAGTCCATTGATCATGTCACAATGTGGCTCCAAAGGTTCTCCTATTTAATATCAGTCAAATGGTTGCCTGTGTGGGTCAACAGTCAGTTGGAGGTCGTCGTGCTCCTAATGGGTTCATAGATCGGAGCCTTCCTCATTTCCCTAGAAAAGCAAAAACCCCTGCTGTATGTTCAATTCCCATTATTTGAAACTCTATTATTGAATGTTTATGTACGTAGAGGGTAGAGCTAAGTTCCTTCTCATCCTTATTTTCTTCTGTTATTTCTACACTTTTTTTGGCCTATTGAATTACTGATAATATCATCAATAACTTGATAAATAATAGGTGGCTAAAAGGCAGCAAATATTTCTAAAAATCATTATATATCTAGTAAGACTGTTTAGTTCCTTTCCATTTCTTTCTTTTTCCCCCTTTATTTCTTTCGTAGAAAATCAACAATTGTTCAACCATTTGGTACAGAGCATTATTATCCGTTTTTACTTTTCAGTAACAAAAGTAAACCGTAAGAAAGATCATTGTGCAGCATAAGCATCGATGGTGTGAGAAATGACTAAATGAGTAATTCTATTTTTTGATGAATAGTGAAAAATTATGTGTTATCAGCAACTTAGGCTATGCCCATGAAAGTTAAACCAGTAACTTAGATTAGTAAATGAGCATAAATCCCACAGTAAAGATCTGATTACAAAAACAATATAAGCATTTAAATGAAACATTATTGGATAATCCTTGTGTGTGTCATATGTAATACAGCATTGCCGAAGGAAAAAAGGATATCTAATAACGAGACTTGCTGATCACACAGATTCACACACCTGAGATGTCAGCCACACACATGCACAGTTATTTATGTAACTGAAACCGAAACTTGAGAAGCTAAATTTGCACTTGCTTGTTCTCCATGACCGACTTTGAATCCTTATTGCATATTATCATCAATTGCTGTCATTTTTATTGTCATCAGACTCAGCACAGTTTACTGTTGTTGGATGTTTCCTTCATTCCACATTACACATTCATTTGTGTGTCACTGACACTGAAACTTGAGAAGCTAAATTTTCTTTCGCATGTTCACCATATCTTTGAATCCTTACTGCATATTGTCACCAATTGCTTTGTCTGAACAGTTGTAAATTATTGTTGTTGGCTATTGCCTTCTCTCCTCATCGCAGTTATGGTCACCAATGTTTCTTACATTGAAGACTGTTATGTTACTCCTGATGCAGGCTAAAGGTTTTGTTGCTAATTCCTTTTACAGTGGATTGTCAGCTACTGAGTTTTTCTTCCATACAATGGGAGGGCGAGAAGGGCTTGTTGATACAGCGGTAGGGTTCATATGTTGGAATATACTATGCATAATATATCCTTACTGAAGGAGTCATTCAATTATATCAACAATTAAAAATCATTAGTCTATCTGATAATTGCTATGATAACTTTTAAGGAGAGCATTTATCATGAATACATCGATGGGCTTATGGGTGAGATATACATTTTACTAAAACCAGTTAATATTTTTATTTAGTATAATTCATGGAGCATGAATGAAGGCTGCATCTTTTTCACTTGGCTTGTTTTTTAATAAAATTCATAAGATTGATTCTTGAATTTCCATTTGAAATAATGGGTTTCTTGACCTATTTTGTGTTGCTGCCTGGAATTTAATTTGAATTTCATTTTACTTATAATTAAAATATTAAAATTTTTTCTTTTATGAACAAATAAAACAATAGAATTGTTTACCCAAAAAAAAAAAAGAATAAAATATTATGGAGGTAGAAGCCACTGGTAGTGGTAAAACATGGAACATGCATTTTGGGATGGTGGTCATTAGTAAATTTCTTATTATTTACTGGGAGAGAAAATTTTGGAGCCCATTATATAGTTTCATTCCTACTTGTGACTTCGCAGGTGAAAACTGCTGACACTGGGTACATGTCTCGTAGATTGATGAAATCTCTAGAGGATTTGTTTTTACATTATGATTACACTGTAAGAAATGCTGGTGGTTGTATTGTTCAATTTTGTTATGGAGATGATGGCATGGATCCAGCAGGCATGGAAGGAAAAAATGGAACACCGTTAAATTTTGAGCGCTTGATTCTGAGGAGCAAGGTTTGAAAGCTGCCTTTGTTGTTTTATGGAGTTTCATCATTATTGCCTTGGGGAAATTATTTCTTTTTCTTATTATAGGCTGTGTTCTTTTCTTTTTATTTTTATAGGCCATATGTCCCAGTGATGGAGATGATGAAATCTTATCTTCCTCGGATGTGTGTAAAGTAGTACAACAGAAGCTTTCTGAAGTTGGTATGTTTAGGTTAGTGGAGAAAGGGCTTTCAGAGGATGATATGATGTCAGAGGTGGGCTCCTCTTCTGACTTCATTAATTCTCTACAATCTTTTATCAAAGATAGTACGGAATTAGCAGAAGTAGTTGAAACTTCCACCAAGGACAATTCTAAAACTCTGGAAAAATTTGTTCGGAGGATATCTGGGATTACTCGTAGACAACTAGAGGTATTTATGTTCTTGTCCTTAATATTGCATCCAAATTTCTTATCTTGGTTTTATTATAATAATTAGAAGAAATATATTATGGAAAAGTTTTTTTTTCTTATTTGATCATGTTTGCTTTCATTTGGTCATTTGAATCTTGTTATTTCATGAGCAAGTCTATAGCAGTGTAGTTTGCTTATGCTAAAGATATTTGTATTTCCCTTTCAGTTTTGTATGCTAGAATGTGTTGTAGAATCCTTTTTGTAAAGAAGTGAATTGGAATATCTAAACTGTTAAATGAGTGCTAATGTGTTGTTATATTTATGAAGATGGACAACTAGCAAGCACTTGGCAAAGCTGAATAAAATAAAATACTTAAGATGGAATTATTACTATGATGTAGCCAAGGTTAGTATAATAAAATAATTGTTATGGTCTAAACCAATGGGTTTTTTTAGACATTTATTTGTTCTGGTCTGTTAGTTTTCGGTCACATTGCTATTAACTTTGTTGTTCATTAGGAGTCTGTAGTCAAGGGTTCTCTGCTTCAGTGATAATGGCTGGGTTCAGGGTCATGGGTTCTAATTTCGTTCTAGCAGAGTTTCTAATTGTTTGTATGGAGTTTGAGTTATTTGGGTAGGTTTATTATGAAGCATTCATTTAGGTAATTGTTGATAACATGATGTTGTCATATGAATTGCAGAAAATTTATATGAGTTGCATGTGCTAACTGTAGCAAACTTTTACGTCACCACAAGCTTGTATTAATGAACTTATCCTTTAGCTGAGGTAGTTATGGAGATTAATTGTCAATCTCACTTGTGATTACTGATTACGGATTAGATTCTAATAGTTATGAAGATAAATTGTCAATCTCACTTGTGATTACTCTATACAATTGATATAAATAAACTTTAAGCAATGATGTATGCTTGTTGACTTATATCTTTTCAGTATTTTCCAGATGTTATCTTCTGACATTTGGATCTTAGAATCTAGTTCTGTTTTCTATTGGTCTGATTATAGTTCCTTTAAGTAATGCTTCATTCTTACTAGATTATGGCTATATTACCTAATACTCTATTTTTCAGGTTTTTCTGAATATTTGTCTTTCTCGTTACCATTCAAAAAAAATCGAGGCTGGAACTCCAATCGGTGCAATTGGAGCTCATAGTATTGGAGAACCTGGGACCCAGATGACTTTGAAAACTTTCCACTTTGCTGGGGTTGCAAGCATGAGTATCCTTTATTGATTGTGTTGTCTAATTTGATGATCATTGATGTTCTATTATATACTTCACTGGAATTTTGCTGTCTGTTGATTAGTTTTGACTGTTGTCCCTTAATCCATCATTAGATGTTACTCTTGGAGTTCCTCGCATCAAAGAAATAATAAATGGAGCCAAAAGGATCAGTACACCCATCATCACTGCAGTACTTGAGAGCGATGATAATGCAAATACTGCAAGGATGGTAAAAGGTCGCATAGAAAAAACAAATTTAGGCCAGGTATGCAGTTGTAGAAAAAAAGTCTTAATAAATTTATACCCTGATCATCTGTCAATTATCTAGTTAATAGTTATTATATGCTTAAAACAATCTGCGCAGATGTTCAAATTTTTTTCAGATGTCATTTAGTTATTCTTTCAAAAGTTTGTTGTATATGTAGTGCTTATTTTGGGTGCTTCTGAGAGCAGTATTAATATCTTCTATCTAAATTGGTTGAGGGAGTAGACTCAAGTGAACCAAAAGGGATTGTAGTTCACTAGTTTCTCTAGCATTCAAATCTCTGCAGAAATAAAGTCTCAATTTAAAGAATGATCTCGAATAGAATAGAAGTGGCTAATGGGCAAATTATGCAAAGCAGGGAGACGAAACAATCAATGAAAACCCTCTGAACGTGAAAATGGAACATTCCCCATCCAAATGTCCTCCAAAATAAAAATGCCGGAGAGTATAGTTCGACACTTGGAATACTTATCCAACTTTTTGTTTTTCTCATCAAGTAATTTTACAAATTGTGTTACTCAGTGTGTTTATGTTTATTAGTAAAGTTGCAAGGTTTTCTTTGATTGGATTATTTTATTAGGTAATGTGCCACATTATATAAAGTATTGGGATCACTTTGTTCTTATTTGAATCTTATCTTCAGTTAGTTTATATGTATCAATCTATATGTATATGTATATATATTCTGCTTAAACTACTATTTACCTCCTTTTCTTAAGCCCCTGTCCTGGATCACCCATCTTCTGGTCTATCCTTCAAACGTCTGATCTCAAACACTTAACACATTGTGCCTTTGTGTGATACAGGTAGCAAAGAGTATTAAAATTGTAATGACTTCAAGATCAGCATCAGTTGTTATCACACTTGACGTGGAAAGAATCCAAGATGCACAATTGAATATAGATGCCAACATTGTAAAAGAATCAATTTTGCGAACTCCAAAATTAAAATTGAAGCAAGAGGTAAAGAATTTCTCTTGTAATTATGATTTTCTTTCCCTTTTATGCTTGCAATATAACCATTCAAAGTTTTTGTTGATATGCAGCACATTAAGGTTTTGGATATCAAAAAGCTTGAAGTTGTTCCCCAAGATGCTGATAGAAGTAAAATCCATTTCCTACTTCACTATCTCAAAAATTTGCTTCCATCAGTTGTAGTAAAGGTATTTTCATTTGACTTTCTTGACGGCTGATACCTAATGAAGACAATGTCATGTTTATTTTGTCTGGCTTTATGTTTGATTAATTTTCAGATGGGAAAATACATCCAACTTTTATTTTCTTAATTGCAGGGAATTAAAACTGCTGAACGTGTTGTTATCAGTAAAGAAGAAGATAAAGTGGCGAAGACTGATAAGTTTAAATTACTGGTGGAAGGGTTAGTTCATCCTGTTTGTTTTCATTATATAGTTTTAATTTTCACAGTCGTTTGTTGAAGGCTACTGAGGTGTCTCTTTAAAGTGCAGAGTAATGTCTTGTTCTCAAATCATCTAACGTACAGAGGAGCTTTTTATTTCTCCTGATATGTTCTTTTTAGCTGGAGACTTATATGCTACTCATTTCTGTTGCTATTTACAACAGAGGCCTGTCACTGGAATGTGCTTGCATTCCAGAGGTTTTTTCATATCTTGTGTAGTGTCCATGATTGTTTGGGATGAAGACAATCAATGATGCATGCCGGACTCTGAATGAGATCACGGATATGTAGTGAATAGTTATTACAGGAGGCTTTTTAGCAGGGAATAGAATAGTTATTTTCCTTTGAAGTTTTGTAGGACCTTGTTTATTAGTCTTCAACAGAACCACTCATTTTAACTATAAGAAGCTTTTTTGGAGGACATGAAGAGATGTTTCAGTCAGTTACTTTTGTTGGTATCTATTCTTCTTCCTTGTTCTACTGGCAAGGGTCTTTGGCAAACTTGTTATTTCTTCAAGGCCAGTTTAAGACATACCTGCTACGTAAATCAATTAAAGTGTGAACTAATTCTTTAACATGAAAATTAGGTTATATATATATATATATATATATATATAATTTTTAGTCTACCAAACAACTTTTAATTATGAACAGAGCCTATTTTACATAGCTGTCTCATAATTGTCTGGCAAACAACCCTTGTGGACCTCTGCTAACAATTTTTATATTCCAAATTCTGGAGCTTATTCTCTTCAAAACACACACATATATTGCTTGTATACTTGAAGTTGATGAACTTAAAGTTAAAAAGATTATAGAAGTATTTACTTTCGTTCTGTCTGATTGTTAATCTTACACACTGAGATCCAAGAGTGAAGAGTAGCAAATAACTCGTGGTTATTTAAAATTCAGAGCATTCGATTCCTGTGTTGTAACTTTTTTTCCATGCTTTTTAGTTGTGTACTTAGTGTGTTTGGTTATTTAAAATTGATTTTGCTGAAAAGTGGGTTTGCAGCGAAGTAATTTATATTGTTTGGATAGTGTTGATAAAAATCACTTTTGGAAGTGTAATTACCAAAAAGTGGTGTTTTTGTGTGTTTGGTATATATAGATTGTAAAATAATTAAGAGTCTTTCTGTAAAATATGCACACAAACGTGATTTTCTATATTTTGTTGCTTAATTTTGCACCCATGATATTAGTATTCTACTGATCAAGGACTTTATATTGCTTCTTGTTAACATTATTTGCTAATCTACACATATTCTTTCTTTTTTTCTAGCACGGGCCTTCAAGAGGTTATGGGAGTTGAAGGAGTTGATGGACGTAAAACTGTTAGTAATCATGTCATTGAAGTGCAGCAGACTCTGGGAATTGAAGCTGCTAGAAAGTGTATCATTGAGGAGATAAAGTTTACAATGGGAAGCCATGGAATGAGTATAGACATACGCCATATGATGCTTCTAGCAGATGTGATGACCGTCAGGGTGAGTTATTCGAAAATTACTCGGCAAAAAAGAAAATGACTGCTTCTCTGCTTGTGGTAAATATATAGATTTCTGCTTACGTAAGTGATTTATCAAACTAGGGTGAAGTCCTTGGGATTACAAGATTTGGAATTCAAAAGATGGACAAAAGTGTATTAATGCTAGCATCATTTGAGAGGACATCAGATCATCTTTTCAAGGCATCAGTACATGGGAGGGATGACCCGATTGAAGGAGTAAGTGAATGCATAATCATGGGTATACCAATTCAGATAGGCACTGGAATGATCAAGATCAAACAAAGGTGAGGAAAGAATGCAATGTATGTTAGTGTTGTTATGATGCTGGGTTTTCAAGGTAGTCTATTTGCTGTACATGCATCCATTAAACTCCATTGCGGGTAAGAGTTCTTGATAGGAAATGTAGGTGATTTTGAAGGGCCGTGCTAGCTTAATTACAGTTTATAATTTATGAATGGGGTTAAGTTAATAATGTCTATAAATAGCTCCTAAAAATTATTATTAAAAATGAAATCATATCATTATATAGAATTAAAAACAAAAAATCTTACCTGAATATTTTAACCCTATCTTTGATTAACTGCTCGTGTTCACCTTGTAATAATTGCATTTATTCAGTTGAATGGATGCTGAAATTGTTTAAAATATATGTATAAACTATAATATTTCTCTGCAGTGACTTATACTTTCTTTTCTAGTGCACTGATCCGGCGATAGAAAGTAACACCTTTCTCCATTTTCTGTGCCCCACCACTTTTCTTCTCTTATTCGCTACTAGTTATGGTCTCTAACCCCTCTTTCTCAGGTTGGATCCTCCAAAATTGCCTCAAGGAACCGATCCTATTCTTTCTTGAGTTTGAAGTTGTATATTAGCAGCAAGAATGTAGATTATCCCGGACGGAGTGCAGTGAATGCTGTGAGCTTAAGGTTGGGAAATTTACTCATGGCTGCGCCTACTTATTCTTCCAGAAAATTGCAGAATCTTCCCAGACCCACCTATTCCTCAGAGGTGCATGCATGGCTTTAATTCCAATGTCATGAGATTAACTCGTACCCAAGTGGTCTTTAGCCAACAACATACAGCTCAAGTGGTAACGAAGGGAGGGGTGGGATAGTGGTCATTTGATTATTTGTTAAGAATATAAAAAATAATTATAATAACTAATTATTATTATTATTTGGGAAAAAGCAAAAGAAAGAAAGGGGGCCATTATTTTTAGCTTCATGTACAGTTTCTTTCATGTTACTGGCCAGTTCTCTTGAATGAAAATATTTTAATGGCAAATTCTGGTACTGATTTGTTCTATATTATAGTTTTTTTTTTTTGGTGAATTAAAATCCTTTACCTTTACATAGATGGGGTACCACGTGCATGCACATATGTCGTAGTGAAATAATTATAACGCACACCTGATAAGAGAAAGGGTATATTTTAAGGGCTTCTGATCCAGCGCTGAGCCTGCGTGATTGATATTTTTTTATTATTTTCTTATAAGGAAAACCAACAGCGCTTTTTTTTTTTAAAAAAAAAATTATAGTAAGTTTGGAGAGAGAGGAGGTTATTTTATTTTAGGTTAGGACAGGACATGTTATAAGTTTTGATGAAGGTATACATCTATAAAATTTTTCAACACAGATAATATACTAGATTTTCTTTTTGGTTAAAGATAATAAACTAAAATTAAACTCGCATAAGTTCAACACAGCTTAAATTCATAACTATATAATAACAAGTGGCATTTCTAGTTTGGCTCTATTAGTTTGGGGGCCACTCTCACTTATTCGGGTTGAATTTCATGAAGGCTTTTAAGTCATGAGAAAACTGTATTATAAAAATTTCAACTTAAGTGTGATAACTAATTAAAACGTTAATTTTAAAACTTATTAATTAATAAATTAAATTTAATAAAATAATATTTTAGTAATAAATATCAATATGAAAAGCTTCATATAATATGCCAAGTTAGATAATATTATCTTTTCAGTATTTTTTAATTAAAAAATAATTCTCCAATAAAATTCACTCTTTTAATTAGTAACAATAAAGTTAAGTCTTTTTATTAGTTTATTATAAAAAATTTAAGTATTCATATAATAGTTCACTCTCAAATCATAGTTGTAAAAATTAGATTTAAATGAAAAAAATTTATAATAAAAGAACTCACAAAAATAGCCAATTTTCTATTCAATTTTTCGGGTTTGATCGAAAAGTAATTAGATGCTTTATAACTGAACAAATTTTCCACATTAATGGTGACCGGGACCCCAATTTTCCGATCTGACCAGTCCGATCAATCCCTTATAAATGAACAACCACAACCAAAATCTAATTACTCTATTGTAAAGTTATTGTTTTAATAGAGAATATGGGTAGCACATTATTCATAATAAAATAATTATATTTTTATTGTAATTAATCTATTATGAATAGTAGTCGTTTGGAGCAATTTTTATATACTTTCTGTATAACACCAAACGATTACTTCTTAAAATTACTCTAAGAGTTCGTATTTAATTTTATCACCACGTGAGTGCAATACTAAGCGTACAAGAATTTTTCGCTTATTTGAAGAACAATTTTTATAAATCGCGTCACATTAAACTCCAGGGGGAATACAACGCATACATATTGACAAACAATAGAAATATCCAAAAAAAAGTATTTTCAATTAATTGTGCATTCGTGCGAATTTTTTTTTCCTGCACCAGATTTGACACTACATATTTTTACAAGCTCTACTTTTTATAAATAGAATATCTACCAACCCGTTTTTCTCAACTCACCACCTTATGCATATTTTCCCATAATTCTTTTAAAAGAATAAAAAATTTGTGATAGTAAATTTGTGCGAGGAGCAATTTTTTAGTTTAAATGGAATAAACTAAATAACACCCCAAAAACAAATCATATAGAAAAAAGACAGATTTCCAATTGCTACCGCTGTTAGTGGCAATATCACTCTTGATTTCTTTCTTTCACCTGAGAATTTTTTCTGTTTTTTTTTTCGTTGAATAGCACATGCTCATAAATCATTTCGTTATTTTCTCAAATACCATGGCAAAGTTTACAGCATTTCAACCAAAACCAAGAACGAGAAATGCCTTTACATATTGTACAAATCATTTTCCAATTCTCCTACCCTTTCAATTATTTGTTTACGTTACAGAGCTTTCACCGAGGTTCAGGTCAAAATATGGAAACAAGAAAAAAAAAATGTAAATCCAAACTGATTATAACAAGAGAAAGCACAAGTGGAAATGTAAAAGTAAAATGTCACTTCTTATTTACAAATATGAATTAATTTCTTTTTCTTTTCTTTTTGAGGTCCCTTACATACCTTTCAGCTTGGGTAATCACAGAGAGTTATTTGCAACTGGGAATTATCTGGGTCGGCTGAATACTGTCTTATGAAAGCTCTTCTCCACCAAATCTCAAATGCCTTCTGAATATTAGGACAGTCATCTCCTTTATTAAGAAATCGATCAAACCAATTAAGCAACACAGCCTGCTGTTGGAGTAAAGGCAGTGTCAGTATAGTTTGGCTTAGTCCATCCTCAACCAATTTCTTATCAACGGATCTAGAAGCTCTCCTCATCCATCCAAAATCTTCATATAGAGCTTCTAGCCATGTTGACAATAAGGAAAACCGAGTTTCTTTTGGCACCAATATGTGTCCCCTTCCTATGCCAATGCATAGTTGTGCTGTGATTCTACTGATCTCATGGCGGTATACGGTCGGAACTTTTGAATGAAGTGCAGCAAGTTCTTTCTGGTCTGCCCATATTTTCACAAAGTCATCGCCCATTTTTTTGCCAATCAATATGTCAACAATCCACTGAATATTGTCAGCTTCACGAGTTATTTCACTCATTAAAACCCCTCGATCTGGCTTCGCATCCGTGCTAGTTGCTTCGGACAGGCATAGGACAAGAGAACTGATGCATTTGTGGCAAAGATGATAAAGCGTGCCTTTAGATACATCAATTCTGCTGCTATCATTAGATGAATCCTCTTTGAGCAATCGAGAGATCAGAGTTTTTATTTCCCTGCGAGCTTTGTCATCTTTTGCTTGTAGAACACCACTCAGCAGACTCATGAAGATGTCATCGGCTCTTGCAGGGGTAGATGGGTCAGATGATACTCTTAGAAGAACTGCAGTTCCAGAGTCATGAAGCTGGAGATGACCTAGCTGAGATATGACTTCCTCCTGTTCATCCTCAGACCAAGGAATAGCTTCCAAATATTCTAGGCATGAGGCAACCCCAAGGTCAAACATGATAGCTGCTGATACCTACAATACAAGGTAAGCCAAAAACGAAAATAAATGTCAAGAAAAAAAAAACTAAAAATGAAAAAGGAGACTAGTCCACTGAACGGGAGTCATTGAAGAGAAGCGGAGATAGGCTGCATTAACATGTTTTGCGGGGATCCATTATCTTATTGGGCAGAATTATAGTTAAGGACCAATCTGCACATAACTTCACAAAAAGGACCAACTAAGCACTAATGTGGTTAATCTTGTTATGAAATGTGGAGTAAATCATCATTAAACGCCACATAACATAGTTCTTTGGCTCAATTAGTGTTGATGATCCCTCATTGTTAGATATCCACTAATTGTGGTGTCCTGCTTAATTGTAGAGTAACCTACCTACTTCCTAATTTTTTTTACCAAAAAAAAAGGCTACATAACATGATTAGTTAATCACTCCATAGTCCATGACATAATTAATCACACAAAAGGCATAAATAGACGTTGTCTATAACCTAAGCATGTAACATAAGTTATTACTCTAAAAGTCCAAGCGTCTCTTGTTCAATTCAAATCATTCAAAGTCTTTTTCTTGACATAGAAAGTGATATGGAAATTCAATTAGATATATGTGCAAATAATTTGAGTCCAAAATCAGCGTATCGTTTCCAAGTACTCTCTGTCAGCAAATAAGATGGGTAGGGAACAAAATAGGGAAGGAGACGAAGCATACCTTGAGCAAACTCAAAACTTTAGAAACCCCCTCACCCATCAACCTCCTCTTCAGATCCTCACAGTACATCAATACCACGGCTTCCACATACACTTCCACATCGTCACAATCACTGATCTCCACCGAGTGCGAGAGCCCACGATCGCATTGAAGCTTCTCGGCGAAGAACCGGCTCTTGTCGGCAAGAACGCTCTTGTGCACGTCCATGGAAACCTTGAACCCATCCCTGGCAACCACCGTAAGCCTCACATCCCCAAGTCCCCCGTTATTGGGGTCCCGAAACGGCGCCTCATCCAGGAGCTTGGCCACCCGATCTTGCAGCTTCCGGCGCTTGTCATCGGAGAGCTTCGATTCGCGGTGCTGCTCCTCTGACATCATTTCGTAGAGCGTTTGGCTCTGGGTCTGGCTCGGGCGTGTGTGAATCTGGCTCTGGAGCTGGGATTGAGCTGCCCCCGAGAAAGGGGGTGGAGGGGAAGAGAAGGTCTTGGAGGGCGAGGACGAGTAAAGCATGGAGATGGTTCTGGAGGGCGAGAAAGCGAGAGTTGGGTCTGCTATGAAACCCTGCTTTATCATCGCCGAGACCTCCCTGGATTTGAGCGCATTTTCTCCCGCCATCAAAGCCCTGCGCGACCGCGCCCGCGCTTGCGCTCGCGCCTCCGCAGAGCGTGAAGTGCGAATGCAAGAACCCAATATTGAGAAGTTGAGATAGTCGCAAGGAACAACTAGGATTGGAGAGGTAACTCAAGAAATCACAACCGCATAATTTCCCAGAAAACGCACAGATAAGTACCTTTTTCCCGGTAGAGAGAGAAAGAGAGAGAGCAGAAGCAGAGAGAATCCAAGAGGGGGTGCGTGTGAGACTGAGACAAGCCCAAGGGAAAAAGGGTCATGGCCTCAATAATAATAAACGAAATTATCAGTGATTCACGCACCAAACAAAAACAACTGTTTTTCCCTGTTGCAGAGAGAGGGAGAGAGATTACTCACTCCCATGTGCACACACCTGCGCATCCTAATTGAGTTATGTCATTTGCAGCTCACAAGGGTTCATGAGATGGTTGATTTTAAATTGTAGTTTATAATTATAATTATAATCGTATTAGTTGTATTTTTTATAATTTTTACAATCATAATTTAATTATATTTATAATTATAATTTAAAACTATGAGATGTTTTTGGCAAAATAATAATAGTTAATTAATCAATTTGTTTGCAAATTGATTCAATTACAGAAATGTTGCTTTACACAATTCTTGATTTTAGTAATGATGCATGCACGACTGTTCGAAAAGCTCCATTTGAATGTTCTTTCGCCTTTTGGTCTCCAGGGTTTGACTCTCTAAGCTTATTCCATAAGACATAACTTACATAAGAATTTAGTTTGTGTTTGTTTGAATAATTAATACAGAATTGCATTCGAAGTTGGCATCCGAATATGTAATTTAAAAAATATTTTTTTCTTTTTCGAGATGTACATGGATTACTGGTGATATAATTACGTCCTTGATATTATACATAATGTTTTCTGTTTTCGTTCATTGGGGTTCGTATCTCAAGTTCCCTGTGGTTAGTACTTTGGATTTGGAGGTCACTGCCAAGTGCCAAGTGCTTGCAACTGCGCGACACGATGGTCCCAACTCCAAACCCAGTGGGAAGGCGTGACAAATTAAAGCAGCACTAACTTTGAAAACTTAATGTAGATCTCCATTATGACTTCGTAAAAAACGTAGTTAAGCTGTCATGATTAATTATAACTAGAACTTTGATAAGCGACAGAAGATGTGTTTGGATTTAATTTTGAATGAATTTGGTTATATAAATAATTTTAATTTATGTTAAAATAATTGCATTTAAAGTAAAAATAAGAATAAGTTGTTTTCAAATCAAACAAGTTTTGAGAACAGAATTACTTTTGAATTTTAATGTAAATGTCAAAATAAAATAAATAAAAATTTATTTGAATTTTTAAAAATTAGATTGAATGGTGCAAATGCCACTTAAACATACACAGAGTAGTTGAAATAAGTTTAAAAAAGTGCCAATAAATGAATTGTTGGCGTACAGTGGAAACAGCGAGAAATAAATGTCTAGTGGATTTGAATTTTTTTCTATAAAAAAATTATTTTATTAAAAAAGAATAAATAAAAATTATATTGTGTTAAGATCCATTGTAATTAGTTAAGTCCATTTTTTATATTTTAAACTTTTTATATTTTTTTAAAAAAATATTTTTTTATTATTTCATTAATAAAAAAGATGCTAATCCCATGTCTATCAGTATCGCTATTCTCAAGACTACAAACCAAGCACCAGAGAGAAAAGGAGGGGGGAGAAAGGGAATAAAAACCACTAAATTATGGCGAAAGATTTACAGCTTCACTAAGCAAATCAGAAATATCACATCATGGGAGTTGATATGCTACTTAGCCAACCACCAACAAATATTAAAAAATTATGAATACCAAAATAATCCTTTCACACCATTCATAAGTTCCAATTGACATGATGAAACTTTGGTTGAAATTCAGGCCTTGGCCACTGCTGAAGCACGAGATTTCAAATTCCATTAATTATTCAATAATGCAAAAAATTTATCGCGTCATTCGGGAATGAGAAACAAGTCTTCATCCTCTAACCTACAGACCAGAAGATGATAACTGGCTAGTCACTAGAATAATGGTATAAATACAGAGAGAAAGACCTTTCAGAAAACATTTGTCTGCAGATCCTCTAGCCCAGGATCTACATCTTTGGCTTCCTTTTCATCTTCAGTTTTCCGGAACAGAGGAGCTTCAAGCTCAGGAGGATTCTGGTAAGATATGAATGTTTTACTAATCAAACAGTTTATGACAATAGGAAATAGAGGTTGAAGGAAAACATAGTAGCAATATGTAAACACAGTGCTACTAAAGTTTAGTTATGTTACCATGCAACGAACTAGGGCCCAGTTCACACCCCGGAAGAATGGATGACGCTTAATTTCATTTGCTCCTCCCTGTGAACCCAATCTGATTTTGGGATCTCTGTGCAACAACCCGTACATTAACTGCTTTGCATGAAGACTTACCTGCATCATGACTACATGCATATAACTCCAGACAAAAGTCTTAATAATGAAATTTTCAAAAGAATTTCAATTCAGCAGTCCACAATTTCAGGGTGATTTGGTGGTGTACCATTAAGCAAGTACAAAAAATTCTCTTAGGAGTATGCATATTCTACTCTGGTGACATCTGGAACCTATGCCACACCAGAGTATCTGTTGTAAGCATTAAATTTGAATAGTATGTTGCATCAATTACTGTTTCCATCTAATTAGTTTGAAGAATTCTTTTAGAAGTATACATTTTCTAACTCACAGACCACACTTGGAACCTATGCCGCACCAAAGCAGCCTGTAAGCAACAAGTGTGAACAAGAAGTTGTGCAGGAGAACAATCTCACCGGTTTACTTTTGGGAAATTTGAGATCCTTGTGAAGAATATTTGCAAACGTTCTTTGCCTTGTCTTTCCCCTGAATGGTGTATACCCATAAAGCATTTCATATAGAAGAACACCTGAAAAAAGCAATGCAGTCAAACAGGTGATATAAAATGTTATAAATATGTCCATACTAATCTGAGAGGTGTCTTTTTGTATGTGAAAGAGACCAACAGGTTAGGATGTGGGCAATGATTTCAATCAGCCACAATCTCTTAACATGAAATTCGATGCAATAAGGATGAGAGAAGAATTTTTTTTCTATCATTTCAAATGGCTTTTGATAACTGTTCAATTTCTACTCTCCAAAGTCCAAATCATAAAATTGGATCAATTGGAAAAAATGGCCGTAGCCTCAGTGAGAAAAGGCAACAAAGGAAAAGGTTTAAGAAGAATGAAGAGAATTAGGCTCAGCTTATAAAAGAATACCATATGAAGAAAAAAAAAAACAGTTAGAAAACTGTTGTTCAGTTCAATTGACAAAAGTATTGACTGATAGGACTCCTGACTTTTCCAATTCGTTATCTACGGAAACATAATAACAAAAATATATCCACAACACAGAATAAATATAAAATGCATTCAATATTTTCCTTTTATTTAAATTTTTTTGAATTTTTTAAAATTGATTTGGTTCCCTAATTGCCTTTGTTTGTTATAAGAATTAAAAATTACCAAGAGCCCACCAATCCACAGCACTAGTGTGGCCTGAACCAGTTATAATTTCCTGCACAAGAATTGAACTGTCACATACAACAGAGTTTGGGAAATGCATAAAAAATTTATAGAAGTTTCAATGGCATCAATGCAATTCTCGGTATATCCACCAAGATCACACCCCAACTCCTACAAGGAAAAAAAACAAGGTCTCTACAGAAATAAGAATATTCATGTCTAATTGGACAAACAAACTGTATGTCTTCTCCTCTCCCTTCTTATCTCCTAGCTAGTATAAAGACTACAACTACAAAACTGCTTATAATAGATTCAACTTGATCTTTCAAATTATAGAGTGAAAACACACGTTAACTATATGCGTGCTTCCATAAAACATTCCATATTAGACTTTTTTTCTTTTTGATAACTATACATTACAGTATTACACTTTAAACTTAATGAACAGATCCATGCCCTGAATGAACAAAGATAATATGAGAATTATTCGATGTTTGACTTTGAAGATTTCTTGTGTATAGCTTGCAATGTGACAAATCATGAGCTATTCAGTAAAACATTTTGCTTTTATAAACTTGCCAAGGATTTGCAAAATAAAACATGATTTTCTCAAATGGCTACTTTTATGCATGAGCAGCATGTTGTTAGACAACATGCCCAAATGAATCGTTTATATAATAATAGGTGCATTCACTATAAAATAAGCATCCTGAACCATGCATATCTTGAATCATCATAATTTTTGTTGCTCAATAATAATATGTTCAGAAATAACAAACCGGAGCTATGTATTCTTCTGTGCCAACAAAAGAATTCGATGCTCTCGTAGGTTCAGCCATAAATATTGGAGCCTGTTGACCTTTCTGTTGCTTCTTCTTTTCATTTATAGCTGGAATTAGAAGCTGTAAAGAGTACAATTAGAGTTATATATAATTGTTTCAGTAGTCAGAGTTAAAATGTATTGATGCTAACTGCTAATTAAAGACAGCATTATCTGAAGTTCTTGTCCCCAAGATACCTGTGGTTTGCAAGATGTCAAACATGACAAATCAAAATCTGTTAGAGACACATGTCCATTTCTCTGGAGTAACACATTTTCTGGCTTCAAATCTCGATATATTATCCCTGTAAATTCTCACCAAACAATATCATTATATTAAATTTTGTTCAAGTAAGTGTCTTAGTATACATTAAAAAAAATTAAGCGGCAAGATTTCCTGAAACAATAAAATTGTGATAAGAAATGATCTATATAATTGCTACTAGCTCATTGTATCACACATGATGACTTCAAAGGAAAAATATTTGAGTACATCTATAGATGATCCTGACAAATACATCCAAGCGTTTTAGAAAGATTTTGTCAATTAAACACTTCCTAAACAGTTTCATAAGTTAAAAGAGAAGGTAACAACAATGATAATCTTCATGTCATATGGATGACAAATAAGAGCCTACCTTGACAATGAAGGTACTCCAATGCAACCACTACCTCAGCAGCATAAAATCTATAATTTTCAAGTACTTTATGTCAGTTAAAGGGAAGTAAAGGAACGTAACAAGTAGAAGACACTGTTGAAGAACGATCCTCTGTTTTAATAGTGGGTATTGACAACTATATAACAAAGTCTCAGTACACCACATATAAATAGGAAAGGTTCATAACAAATTTAAATTCATCAGAAATAACTTCTACTTGAAATTTATGTCTTGTGTGCATAAAGGCAGAGAAGTGCGAACACATGAAAATTGAAAGAATAGGGATTATAGGTACAGGTATTGTCAACAGAAGAAAAGCATGGGACACAGCTGAAGTGGTGCAGGCAAGTAAAACAGAGAGGCAAAATTGCCTTGGTGCAGAAGAGTGAGAGCCTTCAAATAACAGAATCCTGTAGAAGAGGGAGACCAAGAATGACCTGGATAGAACTAACAAGGAAAGGTTTGGTGGCAAAAGGATTGGAATAAAATCCAATATTGAATAAGAAAGATTGGAAGAAAAAAGTTCATATATTGAGGGGCTCAATTTATTATGATTGATGTAGATGACTAAAGGCTTAGTGTTTCTGTTGTGAGTATAAAACAAGATAATTTAGCATTCAGTTTAAAAGCTTTCATTTGAGCAATCAATTGCAAGCTTTTAGACTGAATCAGACAGTACTATTTGATTGTCTCAAACTCTAAACTTGTGATTTATATGCATAAATACTTTGCATAGTAGTGTAGTATACCTCGCTGCATCTTCTTTGAGAACCTTTTTTGGCTGTCGGTCAAGAAGCAGGAATAGTTCTCCACCAGGACAGTAATCAGTTATCAAACAAACGTGTGTTTTGGTCTGAAAATTAATCAAGTGTCAAAGAATTGACAAATTCATTATATATTAATTAGTGAAGTATCCATGTAAGCGTCCTTGTTATCCTGTAACTTCTGAATTTAATGTAATAGGAAAAAATGGCTTCAATCTAGGCCAAGATAAGGAATATAATGAGTGAAATCATTCTCTGTGAAAGCAAGGTTGTATGTTAAGAGCTGGTGACCAAGGGGGGCAAAGTGATCGAGTAATCATAAAGATCCTAATATTCCTACCAGTTCCTCTAGTTACTAATAATTAATTACTATCTCATTTTAAAGTAATATCGGAGTTTCAAACCTGAAAGGAAGCATATAAGGCAGGAAGAAAAGGGTGGTCCAACATGTCGAGGATTACTCTCTCCGTGCAAGCTCTATGCACCTGTAGAAAGTGTAGAAAGGCCATTCTATTAAGGCAAGTGGAAAACGTTCCTATACTACATTTAAAAAACAAGAATAGACAGTTTGTAACTTAAGATAATTAGAAAAACTCCATTTGAATTCCAACCATTAAATCTAGATAACTAGAACAAGATATAGTCGTATCATTAAATAAATACACGGCCAAATATGTAGATATTGTTAAAAGTGAACTACTAGGCTAAAATAGTTTAGTGTATTTGTATATTTAGAAGTCATAATTAATTTGAATTAAGTTATAAAAGTTAATTACCAAAAGGCAGGGAAAATGAAGCCAATACAGTTTAGAACAACTTCCATGGGAACATGTCTAGATGGTAGGAGCTGACAAGTAGACCCAAAAATTAGCATTAAAAGGGAAAAAATAGACATGTTAAATGATCATATTCAGCACCTTATTACGATTGAGCATAACACCTTTATCCATAGCCTTCATGGCAAAATGTTGACCAGTTCCACTTAGCTCCACCAGATGTACACTAAAAGCCAGTAAACAAGTCATATAATAATACCAATGCTACAGAAGCTTGATTTGGAAAAATAATGGAGCAGAGAGAAATTTTCTTTCTATCACCCAAATCAATAAAGAAATTCTAATTATGATCTTAGATTTTGAGCTCTCTTGAATTTTCAGCTAATCTACGAAATAAATTCATCTACAAAGTCTCTTATTAATGTAGAAATTCCATTGAAGAAATATTAGACTTAGGGTCAGTTTGGTATGGTGTAGGGGTAAAAATGGGGATAAAAAATTCTTTAATGAATTTTGTGCATAAATTATATACAAAACATACACTTACTAGTTAAAAATCATCCATCTACACTAAGAATCTTAGACCTATCTGGTAATGGTTGGAGCAATGAAATCATAAAAAAGTATGTGAGTTCATAAGTGGTTTTTGCAGTTGAAACCCACCATGCTGAAAGGGATTGAACATACTATGAAAGTATAGTTGCTAGTTTTGATTCACACGCCCCATGTTAGTTATAAGCAGAGCATTGTTTGGTTACAATTTATTTCACCTGACAATTAATTTAACCCTCGTGCCACTAGTTCTAGCACATATGAAATGTCGGATAGTGAAAGAGAAACAGGGAAAAAAACCTGCCAGTATCTCCTGATCCCAAAGGTTTGATTGGCCTAAAATGCTTCAAGCCTATCGGTTCTCCACTATCTAGAATCTGCATAACCAAGGTCACATAATCAATTGGCAAAACATAACTTACATGAGATATGCAAGAAGTGACTGGGAAGAAAATCCTAAATACTTACAACCATATGGAAAGCAGAAGGATCTAGCATGGTTTCATGTCATGTTTACCAACTCAATTAATGAAATCTTCAATAGAATTCAATAAAATTATGATCACTTCCCAGAAATCTAGAGAAACTACAGAAAAAGAAAGACAAAAGGACAAGCCAGCACAAATGTCAATTGAAACATGTTGAAATTTTTACTACATCCGTCAATAATACTAGTTTATGGCCATACTATGTCTTTGTACCAGTTAGTCCCGAATTTGTAATTAGTTAATATAAATAACAAGAAATACAGAAAAATATGACATATTTTCAAATACAAGAGTAATACCTTCTGAATGGCTCTCCAAGCATCGTCATCCTTCCTGTGAGGTTTGGGGTAAACCACTTTTGAATGATTTATCCATAAATCTTCTGGTTTCTGAAAGTAGTCAAGAGATCATGTCACAAATTGAATTCAAAAGCTCTTCAGAAGACAAAGATAACCTGGAGAAATTACCAAATTAGCATCCGGAAGTTCTCTCACTGCATCATCAACATTTTCTGCAGTTTGTTTGACCTGAGGGTGGATGTCAAATAAACTTGTTATAACTTGGGAAATACAAAGCATAATAAATTGAACAAGGTTTTCTACTGTTACATATAATACCAACAAATATTATATCCAAAACTTTCTTTTGGTCATAGTAGAGACATAATAGTTTTAACGGAAAACAAAGGCTTTATAGACTTTCAGTTTAAAGCCTCTATTTGGATATGTAATGATGTTGACGCCCAAAAGATAATTCGAGATCTCAATATATGTTAAACTAGCACTTGAATAGAGACCAAACCAATTGTTCTCCCTCCTTTGCAGTATCTTCTGCAATGCAGTTATGAAGAGGCTCCACATGTTGACTACCATCGAGTTGAACACCAATAAAATACTGTACTTCTCCCTGTTAAACCAAGAAGGAAAAGAGAAAAAAGCTAACCTTTGTTTCTGTTCAAAGTATAGGCGAATGGAATATGACTAACTACCCAAAACGAAAGTCATATGGCAAGATATTAAATATATAATGCCTTCAGAGGACTATCATAAACTGTACCTTCTGATCACGCATAGGTTGCAAATGAAACAGGTTCCAGAACTTTTTGCCTGGGTTCAGAAGAGAAATCTTCAATAGCAAGTGGAATAGTTGCAACATTATTGAGCTTCACGTTGTTAAATAGCTATATTTCGTTTTTAGACTAAAGGTTCAGGATTCTAAAACAGGGCTATAGCCTATTACCGATATGTGACTATATTGTGATTTGTGAACTGTTTTTTATCTTCTAGTACTAACACAGGTTACTGTTATTCATTTAAAAGAAATTGGAGATAACAGCATTTTTGTTTCTTTTGAATAAAAAATAGTGACATTGAATATCCTGTAAACTTTTCTTATCATTTAAACTCAATTAGATATTCCATATTGCTATACGAATTATTCATGTAATACCTACAAAGTTCGAATCCAAAATAAATTAGCCTATTAAAGTGGGTTTCCCTGTAGAATATAAAACAAGCTTACCACTCTTTGTATAATTAATGAGCTGCACGGTAACTTCTGTTTCGCTGTCAATTGCCTCTCTAATTTTTCTCACAGTTGCTGGATCAGTTTCAGGTCCTTGAAGAAATCTAGATCACCAAATAGTATATACGATAAATGCAACTGAATTTTGACATTATACAAACACCTTCTAGATCATCTCCAGGAATATCATCTTTTTGAAATTTTCAGTAAAGAATTTAAATTTGAATCCCTAGCTTCCATCTGCCATTAGTATACTGGGCATGCAATAATTTTAGAGTTTAGTTTCCTGAAGTTTTGGGTGATTTTGCTTTGCATATATCATGTATGCGACAATTAGACTCCTTTTTCTGGAATTTTTCCATTGATCCTTCATGGAAACATTTATACAGCAATAAATGAAGCATGAGGCAAAGTTGGAAGCACCAATTTACAAAATTCTATGCAAGATAAATTTCAATTACATTTTTGTAGAAGTATGGTATATATGAACCAAAATGTCTTGACTCTTGATATTCGTTTTCATGGTGATGATATAATATATCAATTGAAAGCATACCTGCAATTTCTTCCCAAGATTTCTTCACGGCTATACTCTGTAAGCTCTAAGAAGCTATCAGATGCAAAGATCTGAAAAACCAAATACAAACTTTACCTTGTTACACCTTTATCTCCAGCACAGAATACAATACATGAGCGCAACATTTTCAGTGCAATATGAATGATACAAAAAAAATCTTACTATGGGATTGTCTGGCAGCCTTGGATCTGTAATGACAAAGTTCTTCTCGATACGTTCAAGTGTGGTAGCAAGATCAAGACCCTTTCGCTTTTCCCTCTGCTGTGTTTTTTCATCAAAACTATCAGGCCTCTCATCATCCTCGCTCTCAGAGCTGTCCTCAGCACCTTCACTGTCGAAGCTTTCATCGTTGGACTGACTTTTCCTGATGAACCTGAAGCATAGAAAGATAACGTTGTGATATGGGATCATATACAAATCAAAGATATAATGATAAAATTTGTAGATATTATCTCAAGAAATAGTGAAAAACTTGTATAACATGAGTAAAGAACCATACCCAATGAAAGAACGGCGACGGGAGTTTTTCTGTTTCTTTCCAGATAGCTCGCTGATTTGATGCATTGAATTTCTATTTCCTGCATGTGATTTCCGTCTAAATGAAGCCACACTCTCCGATTTTCTCCTTGATAACTTCTCTGCCTTTTCTTCTTCTGCATCACCTCCTGATTTTCTGATAAAGGGACGGTTTGCCGATTCACTAAGTGCCCGGGGCCGCTTCACGGCCTGCACCAACTCAGACACTGAAGCGGTAGCCTTCTCTTTCTGACGAGCTGCAACACACAAGCTGTTACTGTTAGTGTGGTTAAGAATGCGATCAGAATTTCTTGCTACTTCTGCATGGTGTGGTCGGAAAATTAGTTTGAAACATGCTAGTGACAGCATGATTTGATGAATGTCTATTTCGAACATTCTGTAATTATACGTTGCCTTGTTTTGCTTCTTCAACCTCTCATTGGCAGTGTTAGATATAGCTCGTTGATGCTAGTAATTTGGAACACTAACCAGTGCTAACATTGACCCAAAAAAGAATCTCATTTTTGGATTAGACTTCCATTGTTAATCTGATGCTGAATCGTTATCATGCGGGTGTAAGCCAATTGAATTGATCTTGATCATCTAAACTAGTCTTGCCACTGTCATGTTTATGACAAACGGAATCAAGCCCTCAACATTAGATTCTAATGTCTCCGATAGAAGGTAATAATCTTTCTTCATTAATTCCCCAAAGACGTTGTTTATGCTTTATTAGTCTTTTTCAAAACTTGAGTTTTAATTAATTAGGATTTAAATGTTCCCAAAGAAATAAACTGATAATGGCCATTTAGGGTAATGTACGTAAGTAGGTGACATGCTGAAATTTTTTTAAAAAGATATTACTCTCAATATTATTTCTATGTATAAAAATTATAAGTTTACCTTTGTTAAAATTATAAGGTTTAAATAGAGAGAAGGAAGAAAATAGAATGAAGATTAATCAATAGTATTTGATATGTTACAAAAGACAAAGTATTAATCTCTATTTATATTATAGTAACCCTAATCAAATAAATAAATAAATAAAATAAAATTATGATATGACTCTTAAATTGCTTCATCAATTAGAGTTCTAATTAATTTCACAATATATTCTAAACATCTTCTAAAGATATTCTAAATATATTCTAATACTCTCCCTCAAGCTAAAGCTTACTAAACTTTAAACTTGTTACAAATAATTACTTTAATTAAATAACATAAATATAAAGTGAACTCTATGGCTGAAACACAACTCAGGATATTAGGAACGCCAGAGAGATGAGCATTCCTGGAAAGATAACTCAGTAAAGAATGATCATCAACCTATATGAGAAGAAATGATTCTAGGGTTCTACTTGACTAAATGGCAGACTTAAAAGACTTGAGGATTCTAGGGTTCTGCTTGACTAAACAGCAGACCCAAACGACTTGAGAGATTCTAAGGATTTGCTTAACCAGATGACAGATCTAGACAACTTGAGTAGAAATACTATTAGTATAATTCATCAGTGGAAAAGAAGTTACCATCAAAATGATCGTTGATAGGAAGAGAATAACATCACAAACACAAATATTGAAGAGATGTCACAATTGATATAAATCATAAGTTGGAAAGAAGTCACCATCGAAATGATCGTCGATGGAAAGAGAATAACATAACAAACATTAGTTTTAAAGAGATGTCACCACAGATATAACTCATCAATGAGAAAGAAGTTAACATCGAAATGATCGTTGATGGGAAAAGAATAACATGACAAACATTAGTATTGAAAAGATGTCACTACTAGTATGACTCATCAGTGGAAAAGAAGTCATTACTAGAATGATCGTCGATAGGAAGAGAACAACATCACGAATGCTAGTATTGAAAAGTTACCACTGATATGACTCATCAGTAAGAAAAAAATCACCATCAAAATAATCGTCAATAGGAAGAGAATAACATAACAAACACTAGCATTGAAGAGATGTCACAACTGGTCTGATTCATCAGTGGAAAAGAAATCACTATTAGAATGATTGACGATTGGAAGATAACATTGTGAACACCAGTATTAAAAAGTCACCACTATCATTATCATTTTCCCTCAATGCTATGCTAGCATTGAAAAAGAGTCAAACAGTAAAAAAACACAGAAAATAGATGAGATAATGGGTTGAGAAAACAATAAAGGAGAATTTATAAAGGAATTCTATAGAACTTGACACAGCAAAAAACATGGATACCCTTAAGGTGGATGGTACCGCTCTAATACGATGTTGAAATTATAGGATTTAGATAGAGAGAATGAAGAAAGTAGAATAAAGATTAATCAATAGTATTTGATAAATGTGTTTGATGTGTTACAAAAGATAAAGCATTAACATTTATTTATATTCTAGTAACATTAATCAAATAAGGAAATAAATCAAGAAATATAATAAAATTATGATATGACTCCTAAATTACTTCATCAATTAGAGTATTAATTGATTATATAATATATTTTAAAGATCTTCTAAAAATATTCTAAAACTATTCTAACAGTCTTTTTACAAAAGTGGCAAAAGTTTTATACTTTCCATAAAAAATGTTTTATAAAATATACAAAATTTATAATTTATTTAATACAAATTATAATCAACGACCTAAGAATACATTATTTTTTTCTAATAATATAATGTATTCCTATTTTCCATCGCTAATAAAGTAATGTAGTCTGAGCTCTATTCACCCCATACAAAGATAAACCCGACCTACTAAAGTCGATAAGTTTCGCGTATGACTTGGCTTTCATTTAATTCATTTATAAATTCATTTAGGTTAGAAGTTGTTTGATAAGAGGAAAAGAAAAATAATAAAATAAAAATAAAAAGTTTTTTTTATATTTTAATATTAAAAATTTTGTATATTCTATTTTATTATTTTTTTTTATCATATCAAACGTGACCTTATTGAATTGCTGTTTCTTTTCAGTTTTCACCGTAGTTTGGAGTGTGATTATTATTAAGTATCTAATGATCAGATACACACATTGTATGGTTTTTCATGGTGGGTAACTACATGCTTCTATGAGAAATTAATTATTACTTCAGATACCTAAATAATAACAATAATGCATACGACAACTGCAGTAAAATGAGAGATGTGTTGTGTCCAATATATACCATCATATCGAATCAAGGATTCGGGCAATCCATTGGGACGTAGCATCTTCTCCTGGGACCCCTCCGCATGCTTACTAACCTCCACTTGCATTCTGCGAGAAAAACACACACACAAAAAAAAAAAAAAAAGCTAAAGCATCTCACAATACAGTACTATCTCCATCACCGTTGTTTAACAATCGTTCGGTTCTATGTATGGGACCGTTCCATTACATCAGGACCCACGTGCAATCAATGTCGTTTTTTATTTTGTCAACGACATGCAATCAATGTCAAGTTGTGAATCTTTTAGCCAAAGTACAGTGACAAAAACAGAGAAAACTGTTCTCAGCTTTAATGGGATAAGCAATTAATAATCTTAATTTAAAAAGTTAGTACTACCTGAGGAAGAAGGTAAAGACGTCAAATGACAAATATAAAATTACATGAAAACGTTTTTAAAATATTATAAAATTTTCAAATTTTAAAAAGAAATTTTGAGAGTCGAGGTCTGTTGGA
The DNA here is from genome assembly GCA_019955255.1 of Castanospermum australe. NCBI lineage: Eukaryota > Viridiplantae > Streptophyta > Magnoliopsida > Fabales > Fabaceae > Castanospermum > Castanospermum australe. The sequence continues at coordinate 1,289,037 of NSJW01000034.1, forward strand.
AACTAAATTCAATAAAAGAAAATTTTAGTAATAGATATCAATTGACAAAATAGTTTTTAGGTTATATATAATTATATATTTTGTAAGTTCTTAATTGTTTTGATATATTAAGTTAAATTTTTTTAGCATTTTTTGATTAAGAAAAAAAATTTTAAGTAAAGTTTAATCTCTTAATTAATAATAATAAAAGTTTAAATCTTCAAATGATCGATAATTTACTCAACAACTATGATTTTAATTAAAAAGTTTTATGTGTTAATAATATTATCATATTATTAAAATATTATTTTTAATAAATGAAAAGTTTAAGAAAAAAGAAAATGATCACATTTCTATAATATTATTTATAAATTGTCTATTGATGAAAATTTTCATAGAGATTTGAATCCAAAACTTCTATAATAAAATATTTCTATAATATAGTAATTAATAGTAAAAGACTCGTTTATAATATTATTATAGAATTAAAAGATAAGTGTTTTTTATTCAATCATATTATAAGAGAAGTTATTCTAATTTTTTTAAAGTTTTTTTTCTTTGTTCAAATATCCCATATTGGATGTAAGACTAATTTTACTAAAAATACACCTTTCAGCGTTGCGTTTAAACGAAAACAATTGAAATAAACAGCTAAAACAGAGCCATCTTTGGCAGTTTTTAAAATCAAAGAAAACGATATAATCGAGTGGTCATTATCGTAGTCGAGAGTGAACTAAAATTCATCTTAGCTCTCGCCCAACTCTTATCTTAGAATTTGCATAAGAGACACCTTGTGTTGTGTAACATCAAAACCACAATCCCAATGAAGGGTCAATTTTTTGTCACTATAAGGTCCCAACCACCATCCCCTCAAACCCAAAATAACGACGATAATAATGCCAATAAATAATTACGATAAGATTCGATTATTAGTAAGAAAAGAAAAACTGGGCTAACCCGATAAATTTGAGGACTTTGCCGTCTTCGTCCTTGATGGGCGCAATAGTGAGAAGGTTCCAAAACGACGTCCCATCCTTCTTGTAATTCAGTAATCTTCCACAATAACTTGTCCCTGATGCCAACGCTTCCCTTATCTTTGCCACGTCCTCCGGATCCGTTTCCGCTCCCTGTAAAAACCGACTGCACCCACCCGACCCGCAATCAAAATTCGTTATTACAGTTAAAAGGACCGTTGCATGTTTTCTTAATTAAATACAAAAGAAAGGAATTAGGGTACCGAACCAGTTCCTCCCTATGACCTCCTTGGATGTATAACCCGTCATCTTGAAGAACCCGGCACTGGCATACAGGATCGGGTAATCGGGTTTGGTAGCATCCGAGACCACGAAAGTCTGTTGGAATGCCGATAAAGCGTCCTTCAAGTCCTCGGAGACTCTCGGAATCCCCCGGGATTCTCTGCAGCGGTCGTCCGATGAGTCGCCGGAGCTTCTCACGGAGGTGTTCGAGTCCCTCCTCGAAGCGCCGGCGAGTTTGGCACCCGGCTCCTCCCCCCCCGAGTTCCGAACCGCCACTCCCTGCGGCTTTCCGGTCTCCGTGTCCGTTTTCAGCACCAGACCCCACTCGGCGGCCCTCTGCGCCGCCGCGTCTAATTCTCCGGAGACACCCGGCGTCGGGGATGGGGGCTCGCTGAGAATGGCGGAGAGGGTCTGTGGCGGCGGATTGGGGTCCTTGAGGGCCATCCACGAGGTGTTGGCGATTTCATCCGCAGGAGCAGAGTTGGGATCGGAGGAGAGGTTGCGTGGTTCCGGCTTGTGGCTGCTGCGTGGCTCTATCCAGCTTTTCCACGCGGGCTGTGAGCGCAACGGCGAGTTGATTGTCTTCTCGGCGGAGGAGGAGGAAGGGTTGAAGACTTCGAGCGAACCACGAGGGTCTCTGGGAAATGGTGGTCTCAGTGATGATTTCTTTGGTGATTTATCTGACTGTTCCATCGCTCGCTCTCGCTCTTGCTTTGTAATATTTGTTCACGTCTTCAGAACGGGAATACTGATACAAATTAACTGGTAATAAGACTCTGCATTTCTGAAACTTAAACAAGACTGATATAGGCAAAAAGATCACATTTTTATATATGTCGTTTCTGTTTCTATACAAGACATTCTGCTTCAACCCCGCATTATTGTTTCATTTCTAAATTTCAATTGGATAAGGAGTCAATTATGGAATTCAATTCAGACTTCTTGATGTGGACTTCAAGTCTTCAAGCCTAGCATTTTAGCTATCAGAGTATATGGTATCATCAAAGTACCAACCCAGGCTTGCCCTTCTGGGAAACAAATAGTAGGGACAGTTTGTAATTGTAATGTTGATGTGAGAGTGATGGTGTTGGGAATGGCATTGGCATGTGATTCAATGTGATTATGTCTGAGAGGGACTTATATAGTAAATAATGAGTTGTCTAGGGTTTATTTCGTCAATTCAACTTTGTTCATTCAGCTATCTGTTGCTCCTTGTATGGTTGGATTGCTGCAAGAAATTTTGAGCACCTCACATTTTTCAGGATAGTTTTGTCTACTGACAGTGAGATCAGATTAATAAAGCGGAAGAGGGAGACATCAATCTTTTAACCTTGAGGACCTTGGGGAGGCATCAATTACTACATCAAAGCTGAGAGCATCAATTACTACATCAAAGCTGAGACTAAGACAATGTCTGGGTTGTTTGCTAATTATGGCAGAACAGTAACAGTTAAATGTTGTGTCCCCGAGGGCCAGAGAAATCCAAAGAGAAGAACACGTAATAGAAAACAAATTAGGGAAGCAAGGTGATTGATACAAGCCAAGTAAACGAACAGAATTGTAATGAAACTTTTCAGAAGGCACCGTTTGCTTGCCGGATAATTTGTAAGCAATCTAAACAAATTATAAAAAGAACTTCCAAAACATGCTTTAAAAGTTGTTAGGATTTAATCTAATAAATGATTTAATCAGAAACAATTTAGTCCAGTTGGAGAAGTATATGAACAGTTGAAAAGCGAAAAACTCCATAAAGAATCGTGTTGGAGGAGACATAATTGAAAATATGGCAAAGTATAATGCACAGCCAGACTAGGAAATACCTCTCAAGATGAGCTGTGCTGGATCAGGAAGAGGGAAATTGAAAGCTGGTTGCGCTGATCAATTTGATGGGTTGTATTGTTTTCTGCTTACTCTTGAATAAAAAAGCACACGAGTAATGAAGAGAAGTTGATTTTCTAGAAATGATTTTTAATGGCAGAAGGAGGAAAAGTGGAGACAAAATATAAAAGGGAGAATCTGAATCATTGTCGAAAAGGTTTGGGTTCCCATCCTTGCACCGAAATCTCACATGGCTCCTGCACGTATTCCTAGTTCCTACTCTCAAGTCCCAAAGCATTAAAGAAATCAAGATCTTACTTTCAGGAACCAAATAGAAATAGTGAATTCTTCTGTTGCTTGCTTCCTAACCTCTTACCTTCAATGATTTCTGCTCTCAGTAATTGACAGTCTGGAAATGTGTGGGCAAGCAGGAAGAGCACCTAAGAGCATACAGAATGTGTACGTCTTCTCAGTCTCCTCAGGCACGTTGATTTCTGTACCCACGATTTGTTCGCAGGATACTACTGTTTGTGTCTCTCTGTCTGCGATTGGCGAAATTATAGCCAAGGACAAAAGTAAAATCAGACGACAAAAATTAGCAAATATCTACTAATTTTTGGGTCTGTAAAAATGAAAAAAAAAATAAATACACCCACTACCTTGCACAAAAGAGGAGCTAGCAAGCAGAAAAGCGCGGTCACGGAGAGGGTTGGGAGTTGGGACGTGGGCACGTGACGCCATGGTGGTAGTGCCGGACGATACATATATGACCACAAATTATCCTCAAAGATTCAAGAAGTGAGTAATTTTGCCATAAAGTTGGATGCAAAATGGTGATTGATGTTTGCCTATTTGATGTGGCTGCTAGTGCTAAAATGACTGGAAGCGAAGTAGTTCTTCCACCAACTTGTTCGGCTTCGTGATGCGACGGATGCCTAGGATGAGTTATCGTTCAAATATCAACCATTCACAAATAACTCGGATTACTGCAAGAGAAAAAAAAAAATACTGGAACATCACAGAAAGTATAATATGTATAATTGAGAGCAAATTAAGTCAACCGCCCTATGACGGCTGGATGAGAAGAGATTTGAGTGCAAGTCATAAATTTCAATGATAGAAACAAATCAACAAATTTAGCTCAAATTAAAATATTAAAATAAATAAATAATTCTTATAATTTTATTTAATTTAAATTTTAATTTTTGTAACTTTTTTTATATATGTTTTTATAATTTTATTTATTTAAATTTTAATATTTATTATTAAAGTATTAGTCTTTATATTTTTTATTTATTTAAATTTTATTTTTTATAATTTTTATTCATTAAAGTATTATTATTCATGAAGGATTGATCCTTAATTATTGAGGTATTAGTTCTCAAAATTTAAAATTTAAATGAGTGAGAATCTATATCTAAAAATAAATTATAAAAATTAAAATTTAAATCAAGTAAAAATATAAATATTAATTATTTTTTAAATCAAATTATAATGTTATTTGAGATAACATTATGCTCTGTCCATTGTATACATATGTGCGCACGCCCCACCATCAGAATTAATTAATTTTAAAAAATAGAGTTAATTCTAGGCTTAAACTTCGTCCAAAGCAATGTTTTGGCAGAAATTAAATCCCTAAAGTAATTTTATATCTCTGTCCTCGTTTGTAATATGTAAAGTATTTTACAATAACTTGTATACCTTTTTCGGTAAAATATTATCTACTACTATCTTAAAAAAACGTATTCTTACAAAATTAGTTTTTTGATAAACATGTAAAAGTTGAGCCGCAATGCTCATTAACTAAATACCTAGGCAGTGAGCAAAAAGAATGACCTCATACCTAAGCGATTACAAGATTATGATATAGTTTAAATGAATTTTTTAAAAAAATATTTTTTTATATATTTTATTTTAATAGATTTTTTTAAAAAAATAATAATTTTATATTAGATATAATATTTAAAAAATACTTTAAAATAATAAAAAAAATTTTAAGTTTGTTTGAATAAAAAAGAATAAAAACACTTAATTTATATCAAAATTATTGAAAAAGACATCTAAATGTAAGATATGATAAGTTATAAAATGTAAAATATGATTAATTGGGCTGACATAATGGGGACGTTAAGATTTTAAGTATGTCATAATAACAGCGTCATGAAAAATGAGACATAAAGTAATAACAATATGTCTAATTGTGTATTCAAAGGCCTAACAACATGTTGCTAATATTATTTTATTTTACTTTCTCTAAGTGATATAATCATTGAAATTATAATTTAATTTAAAATATTATGATACAATGACTTAAAGTTGCATTGTTTAAAATATAATTCATAAAATTACCTGAGGAGATTTATATAAATAAAATTTATAAGAAGAAAAAAAAGAGAATATAAAATATAATTTTTAATAAAGGTAAATGATATATTTTTGTCATAAGATTATATTAAAAATTATTTTTCTTTTTATTTTTTTTTTCAGAAGTTAGAGGTAATTAATTTTTAAAAAAATCAGTAATTTAAATTTCTTTAAATTTTATTTTTTTAAAAAGATACATCAAAATATACTTAAAAATGTATTGAAACACTTTTTTAAAAAAATGCTTTTTCTGAAAAAAATATATCTAAACGAACTCTATATATCAATTATTAGTACTATTGAAGACTATGAACTCGTTTGCATGTTCTTTTTTCATAAAAAAGAATTTTTTTAAAAAAAAAATACTTCTATTATATTTTAACATGTTTGGATGAGTTTTTTAAAAAAAGTTAAAATATTAAAAAAATATTTTATTTTTTATATTTTTTTTAAAAGTTAGATTTTTATACTTTTAAAAAAAGATTTTTTTTATAACATAAAAATACTGTATAAACTTAAAATAATATTTTTTAAATATTATATTTAAACATAAAATATTTTTTATTTTTTAAAAAAAATTTAAATTTTTTTTTAAAAAAACTCATCCAAATGAACCTTATATATTATTTAACAATCTTACTCAGACATTAAATATTAAAAAAAAATTGAGGTGGGAGCATGAGAAAGTGAGGTGGATGGAGATGAGGTAGCGATGTATACATTGTATGGTGACAAGTGAGAGAGTTGAATTTTTTTTTAAAAAAACTCATCCATATGAACCTTATATATTATTTAACAATCTTACTCAGACATTAAATATTAAAAAAAATTGAAGTGGGAGCATGAGAAAGAGAGGTGGATGGAGATGAGGTAGCGATGTGTACATTGTATAGTGACAAGTGACAGAGTAGCCCCAGATGAAGGATGCTGTAGGTGAGGTCCCATAACCATCAAACCATGTGAACTGCTTTTTGTACGATCATCTTATCCCTGCGCTCACAGACTCCGGGTCACATAAGCTATGCTTATTAGGTATATGACATGCAGATGCAGGCAACTTTATCTGGATCTCCATGGACCCCGACCTCACCCGTTGCTGTTCCTATTTCCTGGCCACACTGTGTCCTAGATGACTTTGAATCTTCAAGCGGTTCTGTGCTTGGCTTCCATCGCTTTCTGCTTTTACCGGCGAGCAAGCACCTCCTTCGCAATTCCCGTGGCTCGCTTGAGATCGTGGGCTCCCTTTTTGTTTTTTGTTTTTTTGATATATGTTATATTACATTTTATAAACTTAATTTTGAATTAATTTAATTTTTTAAAATTTAATTTTAGTTAAAAATAATTTTAGTAAAATCATTTATATTTAAAAATAAGAATAATTTTAAATAATCATCTTTTTAATAATTCTGTTAATTATTAAATATAATAAGTATTAAATATTTTTTATATTTTTAAAATATTAAATATTTTATTTTTTATTTAATACTTAATTTATTAAACAGTAAAAAATTATTAAACTTTTTTTTTGAGAAGATATAACATTACTCTTGTAAACAAATCACATTTAAAGCAAAAGCAATAATAGTCTTTAAACTAAATGAGTTTTTTAAATCATAATCACCTTTCAAGATTTATACAAATATCAAAATAAATAAGACAAAAATTAAATAAAAGTTAATTTGAATCTTTAAAAATCTGTTTTTGTTATGCAAATACCAATTCAAAAATGTATTTATCCATCACCACCCTCCCAACCTGTACTTGCTCTAGCTCGCTGGTCTTTTGGAGACAAGATCTTCGTATTATTATCCAATTTGATTCTAGTGGCACATGGCACCTGACCAGTTCCATCTATGACGGCAAAAAGTTGAAGAATTCATCCACATTGTTGGGCAGATGTAGGTGGGATCGGGGAAAAAGGTTAGGAGTCATTTTGTTTACATTTGGCTATCTTGTTCTCCAAAATTGAACTAAAATAAATTTTTTAAAAAAATTGAGTAACTTGATTTTTTCCTGCCATCAAATGAAAAGAGAAACATTTTGCTTTGCTATACTTGGAAGTTTGAATCCACCGTGCGGGGGCTCTTACATCTAAGGACTGTAAGGCCTAATAAGATGAAGAGTGTAAGACAATAAAGGGCTCTTACATCTTTGGTCTTTTAAATATATACACATCATATTAATTATTTTTTTATAAATACATCAAATTAGTCCTATAATATCAATTTATATCATTAAATTTATTTTTAAAGTGATATTAGTTTGGTTTTAAAAAGAAAATCTGATAATATTAATTGTTATTAAAAAATTAATTTAATGTCACATATAAATAAAAGATTAATATGGTATCGCATATATTTTTAAAATTTCAAAATGGGTATTACTCAAAAAAAATATAGAGAGATATTTTAAGTTTTGTTTGCTTTCATTTAAGGAGGTCTTGAGAGTATTGAGTTTTGCTATATCTGCTTAAAATTTTCTTTTAATAATTTTTTTAATGTTTAATAAAATAAATATTAAATAAAAAAATAAATTTTTTAATATTTTAAAAACATAAAAAGTTCAAAACTTACTTCATTTAAAAATTAAGAGAATTATTATAAAGATATAAAATTATTCTTTTTGATTTGATATTAGTACATGTTTAAAAAAATTATTTTTTAAAATTTTTTAAAATTTTTTAATTGTAAATTATTTCAAATACAAAATCAACTAATTTAAATACATAATTTTTTGAAGTCCATCTGTGCCGAGAGTCCATTCTCTCTAAGGGCTTCTTTTTTTTTTTTTTTTTTTTGTCTGGGGGTGGGGTGGGTTTTGGGAACGTTTCGATCTGGAATCAAATCCTGGTGCGGTACATCAAAACTGTACGCCTTCTCCAATTGAATCACGAGCCTAACCGCGTTCTAAGGCCTGAGCCTCTGTGTTTTGATTATCAGCTGGGGTTCCTGGACACTCTTTGGATAGTGAAATGGTCCAATCCGAAAAAAAAAAGGTGTCATCTTTTAAAGAAAAAAAAATAAAAGAAGGAAAAAAAAAGGGATCTCATTTGTTGAAAAAAAAGAAAAAGAAAGAGCTCATTTTTTTTTTAATTTACGGGTTATTTTCAGGCCATGCAATGCAAATATGGGATTGGCCTACTATATTCAAAAGAAAATTCAGGGTGCCAACTATAATACAAATTTCAACCTTGCTTCCATTTTAACCGCATTCAACTTTGCTTCGTGCCACAACCGCATTCTTTCTCTCTCTCCGCTTGTGCGATCCGAACAATTCTGAATTTGAAGGTCCTTCCCACCACCACCTTTCGCCATTCCTACACATGGAGCAGAAACAGTAATGCAACAAGCAACCTGAAAGGAATTGAAGACTCTGAAAAAACAAAATCTCACCTTAACTGGAACCAAATGTACTCTTCCTCCCAGCAACGCGTCATCCCTTGGTTGATCCTAATCATGATTGTACTATACATCCTCTATTCTTCCAACCTGATCCTCTTTGCCAATCACGACCAGGATTGTTCCAGTTCCACCCAGTTAGATGCCGCCACCGCAGAAAACCTTCAGATGAGTAGCAATATATCCTCAACTACAGCTACCGTTGAAAGCACAGAAGAGGAAAAACCAAGAGAGGGTGAAAAAGAAAAGGCGGAGGAGGAAGAAGAAGAAGAAGAAGAAGAATTACCCCTTGACCAGTTATCTCAAAGACAAGACACGGAGCTTAAACACATTGTCTTTGGGATAGCCGCTTCATCCAATTTGTGGGACATCAGAAAAGAATACATCAAGGTATGGTGGAAGCCCCAGCAAACCAGAGGGGTAGTGTGGTTGGATAAAAAAGTGGGGACTCAAAGCGACGAGGCGTTACCGGAGATTCGAATTTCTGGGGACACCACAAAGTTCAAATATACGAATCACCAGGGGCATAGATCTGCATTGAGGATTTCGAGGGTGGTAACAGAGACATTGAATCTTGGGATGCAAGATGTGAGATGGTTCGTGATGGGAGACGATGATACAGTGTTTGTGGTGGATAATGTGGTCAGAATTCTCTCAAAGTACGACCACACCAACTTCTATTATGTCGGGAGCTCGTCCGAGAGCCATGTTCAGAATATACATTTCTCGTATGCCATGGCATATGGTGGGGGAGGATTCGCCATAAGCTACCCGTTGGCGAAGGAGCTCGCAAAGATGCAGGATCGTTGCATTCAGCGATACCCTGCTTTGTATGGCAGTGATGATAGAATTCAAGCTTGCATGGCTGAGCTAGGGGTGCCACTAACCAAGGAAACTGGGTTTCACCAGGTAATTAACACTGTGCTTCGCTGATGTCAAATGAATAACAATATTTATTACTTTACCGGGAGTGCTTGGTGATTTGAATTCTCTATTTTTGGAGGGAATTGAAATTTGCCTTGTCTTTCTTGCTTACGCAGTATGATGTGTATGGAGACTTACTAGGCCTTCTCGGGGCACACCCTGTGGCCCCACTAGTGACATTGCACCACCTCGATGTGGTGCAACCTATATTCCCAAAGATGAACCGGGTACAGTCCCTGCAGCACCTAATGAAATCCGTCAAGCAAGACTCGGGTAGCGTAATGCAACAATCAATCTGCTATGACAAAAAAAGATATTGGTCCATCTCTGTTTCGTGGGGCTATGTGGTTCAAATCCTGAGGGGAGTAATGTCCCCTAGAGAACTTGAGATGCCAACGCGAACCTTCCTCAATTGGTACAGAAGAGCTGATTACACTGCCTATGCATTCAACACAAGGCCTGTAACTAAACACCCTTGTCAGAAACCGTTCCTTTTCTATATGAACAGAACTCGGTATGATCCAGCCAGAAAACAAATTATTGGAATTTATTCTCGTTACCAGTCCAAATCTCCTTACTGCCGGTGGCAAATGGACTCACCAGAGGAAATCGACTACATCATTGTTTCAAAAAGACCAGATCCTCTTCGCTGGCAAAGGGTAGGGATGCTCCCAAACACACACTGATTCATGCGTGACATATAATCAGATATCAACCTCGTTTATTTCTATTCATTTCTTCCTTTCAGAAAGCTTACTTTACATGCTTGTGTTGACATATTGAAGCGCATGTTTTAGACTGAAAAGGCTGCATGCTTTTGCATTCCAGACATTCAGATGCAAAACCTTCCTTTCAACAGATTAACTTGAGGTTGCTAAAGTATCTAACATTGAAATGGGTCCTTCTACTGACTGAATCATAAACTTCTTTTGCAGTCACCAAGGAGGGACTGTTGTAGGGTTCTACCATCACGTAAGAGCTCAACTATGTCAATATGGGTGGGCCATTGTCGAGATGGAGAGGTTAGTGAATTGATTCTTAAAGGTGGAAATTGAGCATCCAATTATTTTCCTAATTTCCTAATCCTGGCTGCAATTGCACCAGAAAGTCCACAGAACACAAATTGAACTACTGCTACTGATCATAATGTCACAAGCTACAGTTTTGTCATCTTCCACATTTTTTTTCTTTTTACCTCTATGTAAATTCAACAAAGCATATCAGAAGTTGCAGTTGTCTTGGAATGCAATCTTTGTAAGATCATTATTTTTCAACAACGTGACGGAGAACAACAAATTGTCACACTTTCAATGAAACACAGATTCTGATGGTATTTCTATCTCATCTGATGAGCGTATCAAATTTATCTGAAGATAACTGACTCAAAAATTCTTCAATCCTTCAGCCTCTGCCCCTTTATTCTTACAGAAGAAAATGTTTCTTCAAGTAGGTGAACTCGCCGGTTGCAAGTATGTTTCATTGTTGCCCGACAGATTTTGAGGGATTGAGGGAATTGGTGATGTTGCAGCGACTGCAGAGACTGACAAAATGGTAAGATCAATGCGAGTATCGTTAGGTAGTGGTGTGTGAATCTGTTGTACGGCTGTAATTCTACCATCCTTGATCACCACATCCACTGTTTTCAAAAGATCAATATATTTTATTAACAAGTTGAAGGTAATTCCAAATGAACACATTAAGTTGGATTAGTCACAACAAAATTTAAGTTAGCAGCATGCAGAAGGTAAATAATAGTAAACTCCCTCGTATCATAATATATTATATGGGATTCAAACAACAAAAGACAAGGCCTCCAAAATTTTTTTTCCCTTAAAATATGTTTATACAGAGGAGTTTGAAAAAAAAAAAAAGAGAAAGATGATTTTTTATTTATAAATTGAAAAACTTAAAAAATATTTATAAAATTAAAAAAAAAAGATAAGAATGTTATCTAATAATCTCTTATATTATTCTTTATTTATAAAAAATTCTTAAATAAATTTTTTTTTAATAAAATAAAAATTTTATCTTATCTTTCTTTTTCATTCAAACTCTTCCATTCAAACATACATTTAAAAGCTACTTTGGTATGACGTTCTGTCCTAATTTCACTAAATCTTGCATCTTAAACTTCACCTTTTCCTCTTTCTCCTTGCTTCTTTTTCTTATTGTCTATCGCTAAAAAATCCGAACCCACAATAAATATAATTATAGAATCCAAGAACTCGGACAGAAATTGAAGCAGCAAAAGAATGAGCCCAAAATCGGGAAAACGATAACTAATGTCGCTAATCAGCAAGCATAATTTGACTACAGCAAAAAAAGACTTGAATGGGGGACAGCCAATGAAAACAAGAAAAGTAAAAAGTAAAAAAACCATAATTTAAAAAAAAAAAACATATAAAAGATGAGACCAACGAACAAAGTTTTGTTTATGTAGGCGAAATTGGCACCTGGAAAAGAGAACCACCAGAGAACGAAGAGGCATAGCAGCACAAGCACAGGAATGGCATGGACCCATTTCTCCGCCGATCTTGACCGGGAAATGTCCCTCCTTATTCCGACGGCGCTCCGCTGGTGGTAAAGCGGAAGGGCCTCCGGCATATCATAGTCGCCGGTCCTTCTTCGCTTTGCTTGTTGCTGCTCTGCCGCAATGGTGATGGCTCTATGCTCATCGCCTGAACCTGAAACGCGAGAAGTTGAGGTTGAAGATCTCTGCTGCATTTGGACGTGATCGCACTCACCACAGCAGACACACGGAGAAAGAGAGAGAGTGTGTGTGAATCATGGCTTTCTGGACTGAAAGAAAAGAAGGAATCGAAGTTTGGATGCGATTCTGAGGATTCTCTGTTAAGTCGTTCGGAGGAGGAGACTCGCAATTTGGGTCCTGGTTCGTTAGCCTCGTTAACAACTTTTGGGCGGGAAAGTGTTCACTCGTGCCTCGCACGTGGGTCGTGCTGAGTAGTTTCTTCTTGAATGAATAAGGAGTATTTACAGGGGCAGAGTACACACCACTCAATTATATTAAGTATGTAAGCTACTATGTTATCTCTAATTTTGATTACTGCATTTAATTTTTGAAATTTTCGAGACATTAATTATATACTAAGGTTAGTATTAAAAACTAAATGTAACTATTGGTGAAAATAATAATAACTCACATAACTAATATAGCATTAAGTGATGTCTTGTAAGAAAATGATTTCCAACAAAGTGTATTTAAGATTCTTTAAAAGATAAGATAAAAATCATGTGACCCAAAAGCAAACTTGCTTTGTTGACAGCTTCATAGTTTATTTTTCTCTTTTTTAATTTAATTTTAATTTATTATTAATGTAAAAAAAATTTATACTAATATTAAATTATGTATTGACATATTATCAAAAAAGTTAAACTTTTTTATTAAATTATTATTATTATAGTCAAATTCAAATATTAATATGTGATGACATATGTTTTAAAGAAATCATTTCTTTTTTAATTAGTCTACATTTGACCATCTAAATCAATATTATTAAAACTAAACTAAACAATGAAACAACAAGACTTTTGATTTAAATTCAACTGCTTTAATCCTTTAAATCATTTAGTTAAACTGAATGATGTCATAAAAATAATTTACATATAATAATATAAAATTCATAAAAAAAAATTATAAACTATAAAAAAATATTAAATTTTTTTCAAATAAAAAATCAATGGCCAACCAATTCAAGTAGTCCAGTTGGACAGTACAAGCAATTTTAACGAATTTTATTCGATCTAATTGTAAATTCAGTTATAACATTAAATCATAACTTGTTAAGTATTCAGTTTTCGATCGAATTAGTCGGACCATCTAAACTAGTTCAATTTTGATAATAGTGATATAAATTTGAAATTTATTACTTTTAAAAAATTTATCAAATAAGTATTTTGACTATTGTATTAAAAAAATTTATCTATTGCGTTATGATCTTTTAAAATAAGTATTTTTTGAATAAATTTTTAAACTGAATAATTATAATAATTGTAACATTTTAGGTTTTAAAAATAAATTCTCTCAATACTTATAAGGCATCAAGGAGGGGGTAACCGCAACAAGGAATTGATTATCCTTGTACATAGTCCTTGCTTTGATAGACACGTCTCAATTCTCAACCGTGGTTACGTAATTATTTTACAGGATAAAAACATGTGGTTATGTAAATATTTTTCATTAAGAGTTAGTTTGGTACACTTTTAAAAATAGTCTTTCTTATCTAAGCCAAGCAAATCCAAGAAATTTTCATTTTCTTAACCACTCTCCGGTCCCTCTCTCTCTTTGCTTTTACTTCCAAACTGATCTTCCTTTCCATCTTGGAAACTATCAACGCTAGAGCTTCCACACAAAAAAAAATGATGTGAACTATACTCATACAAAACGTTCTGTGCAGGCATTTGGGAAGGAATCTATAGATGGTGGCTAATGAACTTTAGTGAAGATCAAGATGAGAGTGGTCGTTTATTATGAGGCTAAATTCTAACAAATGGGCAAAAGAAGAATCCTACTGACAGGCATCTAAAATACAAGAAAGCCAGCTCACATGTACACCAAGGGAGAACTAAAAGGAAGAAATTTTCTTTATGGGAAAGACTTGGATTTGAAAAAGAACCTGTTATCTCCTAAGAAGCAAAATTTGATAACTAGGCCATTATATATGAAGTATGAACAGCCAAAAATCACTCTACTTCCCTAGTTCCCGGATCTGTCTGTCTCAGACCCATTACTAACAAAATGTCTATGATCATCATCCCTTCTCCCTCTCGGAGAAGATGGACTTCTTCTAGAGTTTTGTATCGGATGAATTTCGGGATCATATTTCTGGGAAGCAAGGTAATTTAGAGCTGTGACCACATCAACTATAACAGGCCGCATATTAGGCTGCTCTTGAACACACATGGCAGCAATAGCAAGAGCTTGGTACAATCCTCTCACGGGATACTGACCTTCAAGCAATGGGTCAACCATTTGTGAGAATCTTCTTCGATCTCTGAATAAGGGCCTTGCCTGCAAACAAATGCACATGTACCATTAGACAACGATTTTGGAAGTGGTAGAATGAATCTGTCAATTCAGTAACTTATCAAGGAGACAATAAATTGGCAACCTTCAAAATTGAAACATTTGTTCTTTGTAATCAGTATACTCAATGAAATAGTGTGTTCTGTACGCCTAATAGTAGAAGAAATAGCCGGGCCTTCCTATTTATAATCAAGTTATATGACATTATTGAACAATAGAAGCCAATAACTATTTCGAATAAAGAGCATTAATGAACACAACTGCAGCAACCATAAGGAAAGTGCTCAAAACAGCAATTTGACATAATATGTCATACTAGTCCTTTTAATGTTCTGTATCATAATTATGAGAAAAATTTGCATTTAAATGAACAAAAAAGAAATTATAAGGCAGAATTAAATCAAATGTCAATGTCATTATAGTAGTTGGTATTATGTATGCCCTTCAAGACAATGACCACAAATCAGCCTTGAATCAGGTCAAGGCTCAAGTGACCGTGTAAGCCAATGTCTATCTTGACTGCAAGCGACAGCGCCCAGCTACATACATCGCCAATATAAACTTTGAGAGCAAGTTTACCAAAAGAAAAGCTTCTACATTTGGCTATGAGCATGAAAAGCTGGAGTAACTATGCTTTACAACCATCCTATTTTGACCAACTATTGAGGTTTCAAGTTACCTATAGAGCAAGTTTAGTAAGAACACAAAATAAGCAAAAAAACAATTCATTTTGTGTATGAAGTACCCCACTTGAAGCAAATAAGGGCATTAAAATCAGAACACATATTATTTCCAGTGACTAGCAAAGGAAAGGCATACCACCAAGCGTTGTGGTCAAAGTGGTAGAGAATCGTTCACTTTGCCGTGAGAGCTCAGATTTGATTCCTCACCAAGACGCTTGATGGGGCTAAACCTAGGCACCACTTTGTACGGGCATGGTATTGCTCCAGCTATTGCTCTGCTGGACCCATGGAGTATGCTGTTCCAGTGGGTTTAGCATTAAGGCGTCTAGCCACCATGCTTAGTAATGGGGCCAATGCTCCTTGATGGGTTTGGAGGGTACAACCCCTGCTTACCCATTTTGCTTACCAAAAGAAAAAGGAAAGTCATGCAATGGTATGCATAGTAGTATCACTTTTTTGGTACCTGTTTAACCCTAAAAATTTATTGAGCTCCTCCAATGTAACTGCTCACACAGGATAGAAACTTCTGATTTTCTTATGCACGTTATTAAGACCTTACAAATTTTTTTCAGTATGATAAGGCACTTAACTGATGTCAAATTTGGGAAATGTATGAGCAGCCAATAGATGAGCTAGCTTCAGAAAAATGTCTAGCGTAACTTTACAGCACCCCACAAGAAAATCAAAAGAAAAGCAGGCTGGTCTGCTCTGCAATGTCTGAGATGAGAAGTGTACGTACAGTTTCTATAAATCCTACAGTATAAATCCTAAATCTCTTCCAAAGATAATAACATACATGCCACAGACATTGGAGAAGGTAATATGAACTAATCCATGCTTACCAAAAGTAGCACCACAGGTTTACAAGTAATTACACTTGTAACTCAAATTCTCAGCTACAGCATTTTGACAAGGACATTTTCTACAAAAGTAAATCAACAAACATGGATTCCAGCAGTAAAACTAGGTAAAGAGCATTGACATACCCATGCAACCAGATTTTGTTCTTTGGCAGATCTTGCATGGTCAATAGCTTTCCTGCCTGTGATGAGCTCCAAAAGAACAACCCCGAAGCTGTAAATATCTGACTTGAATGTCAACTGACCCGTCATTGCATAATCTGGGGCGCAATATCCATATGTGCCCATAACCCTTGTTGAAACATGGGTCTTATCACCGCTTGGGCCTACTTTTGCCAAGCCAAAATCAGATAACTTGGGATGATATCCCTCGCCTAACAAAATGTTGGAGCATTTCAGGTCACGATATATGACAGGGGGCTTCATTTTATCATGCAAATACTCCAAACCACTAGCTGCACCAGCTGCTATTTTCATTCTTGAATTCCAATCAAGTGGTTTTCTACCGGGTGGAAGATCTAGAGTAAATGGGGTAGAGGAAATAAGGTAAGTCAGTGATAAAGAATGCTATTGACAGTAGACTCTTTCAATATGAATAAAAATGAGATATTAGGATAACAGTATATACCAAGTAAATGGTTCTCCAAAGATCCCAATGGCATGTACTCATAAACCAATAGCCTCTGCTCTCCCTCAGCACAAAACCCAATCAATTTGACAAGATTAGGGTGGTCTGCCAAACTCAGTGTCAACACTTCAACAACAAATTCCCGAATTCCTTGAAGTCCATTAGGGTCGAGTTGCTTTATAGCTACAACCTACACAAACAATAGCAAATCTTAATCCCACCACAAATTGAAAGAAACCATAAACGTGCAAACTAACACGATGCCACATGAAAGAGCACAAATGTGCAACACATGACATTCAATGCTTCTATAATTCCATTTTTTTGTACATGTTTTTGACAAACCTGGTTTAGTCCCTCCAAGTGCCCCTTGTAAACCTTGCCAAACCCTCCCTCGCCCAAAAAGCAATCTGACCTAAAATTTCCTGTTGCAGCTGCAAGTTCATCAAAACTGAATGTCTGTGCCCGGTTACCATTAGCTTTTCCATCCTCGGAAGCCTCCTCTTTTAAATTTAAATTCTTCACGTCCAGAGAGAGTTGATCATCCTTAGAATTATCTTCTTTTTTCCCATTCACATTGGAATCAACTTTGACCTTATCTGTAACACATACAAGACACACTTGAGGGAGGGATATCAAACAAAATGACACATAAGGTAAAGCAGGTTGCGAGCAAACGCCAGAATAGATTATTTTAATCCGAGGTGACTGCAAAACCCCACAGCCACCAAAATTTGAAAGCAAACAAGGCGCAAAATGACAAGTGCGACTTTGTACTATGGATCGAACCATTCCAACCACGCAAGCATCCAAAACAAACAAGAACTGGAGTATGGCTAATTGAAGCCTTTAAAACTCATCCAATAATTTCCAGAAGCAAATTAATTGCGATATTGAGCAAAAATTAATCAAAAAGAAATTCGCAATTTTTTTTCAGATACCTGAAGGATATTTCCTGGGAAACGTACTTTCCAAAACGAAAACAGAAGCATTCAATAATAGTGGAACTTGGCAGACAATGAACCCGAAAAGCATGAACTTTGATCACTTTAAGACATACCCACCTCCGAAAATTTTGATTTTTTTTTTTTAAAATCACTCAGAAAACAAGGAAATGTAACAGTCAACATGATCACAGAGAATGGGTACAACTGGTTTTTTTTCTGTGTCCCAGTAAAATGCATTCCATCACAACATTCAAGTAGACAGCATCAAGATCACTGGCAAAATTTACCTGCAGCAGTGAGATTGTTGGACTTGTGGCTGTAACTATACTTGTTGCTCTCCGATTTTTTGCTTGATTTCCCTGTGCAACGAAAGCAACCCATGTTCTCTCTCTGTCAAAGCTACCCCAAGAAAACAGACCCCAGAACAGAGACCCCAAACATGAAAAACACGGGAAAAAGAGTGTCACAAACAGAGAGAGAGAGAGAGAGAGATGCCCTTCTGCTGTTCTGGGCGTCCTTTGGTGCTTTAATATATTCTGGGTCAATTGAGGTGGAAATGAATCGTTAAAAAAAAAAGAAATTGTTCTCCAGTCACCGGGAAGCCACGAAAAAGACAAGCGAGGGAGAGGGTGTTTCCGTCATTTCGGACACACGGCGGGTGCAATCAGCTGCATTGCATTCCCGAAAAGCCTTAATCGAGGGCTGTTTCGGTATTCCTGCGTCCACTCCACTGTGATATACTCTTCTGCTCGTTTGTCACCAAACACTCTCCGATGACGTGGCGCTCGCTGATTGGCGATGGACGACTCGGTGCGAGCTGTGTCGCAACAGATCTTTGTCTTCCGAAGAACCCGCCCGTGGCCCACAAATTTTAATCACATTGATTAAACTCCCAGCGAACACCGTCCGATTCTTCCCCCAAAAAACATAAATAAATAAAAGAAAAGGTCAACGTCTCGAACAATTGAACTGGGCCCACACGATGACGTATGAAAGTGCGACCTAGTTGCTAACGCGTAATCGCACCCAAGGCTCCTTGGGTTGCTAACTTTATCATCCGACGGTGATTCGGGTCGGGGGTTCCGGCTGGGGTTGGCAGCACTGGATCACTGCCTTTGCGGGTGATTGTTGAGTTTTGCTTCAAGTTGAACGCGGTGAGGGCCGCAAGACGTATGTCACATATTTTTTAAATACCTTTCTCGCATTTTTTTAACGAAAAAAATTTACTTTTTTTATTAAAATTTATTTTTAATTTTTAAAAGATATAATATTTATTATTTTTTTAAAAAAATTAATTTTATTAATTTAATTTCTTAAATTTTAAATCACCTATAAATTTTATTTTTATTTTTTTTTAATTTTATCAATGTAATTTTTTAACAAAAATTAAATTATTATTAATATAAAATTTAAAAAATTAAATCGATAAAATTAATTTTTAAAAAATAAAATTAATAAGTAATACATATTTAAAAAAATAAAATTATATTTTACTCTTACATTTTTGTCTTTTTTTTAATAGAAAGAAAATGTAATAGAAATAGTTGGAGAATTTTGCGGGTAGGTATCATTAATTCAGTAGATCAGCAATATGGTTGTTATTGGTCTTGGATCTTGCTTGGTCGTTCACTGTTTTGCGATTATGGCTTTGAACCATTAATGCACATTTAACTTTTTTTTTATTTTGAAAATTAAAAGATACTTCGTCCATTTTCTTTTATTTATTACTTAAAATAATTATATAATAATTAATAATGTTATTAAATAATTTTAATTATAAATAAATATAATTAAATATAATTAAATTATTTTTTATCTTATTTTATTAATATTTCTTTTTTCAAAATTTACTTATTTCACTAATTCTCTTTCTATTAAAAAATAAAAATAAAAAAATTATTAATATTATTAAATAATAGATATTTTAAAATAAAAAATTCAAGTCATTTGAAAGAAGTTAGTTCAGTGCTCATTGAATAATTTAAGAAATAGTGGAAGTATTAATATTCTTTCCAAGCTTAGTCTTTGTTTTTAAATTTTTTTGTTATATTTGGAGATAATTGAAGGGAATATTTTTGTTTTATTTTTAAAACTCGTCATTTGTTATTGTACCCTTATAAATTTAATTACTTAACAAAATATGTACAAGATATTAACATTTAATATTTACAATATTTTATCTTTTCATTTCTTCCCTCATTAATTACTCAAATGTGAGGAGACATTTGTTTTCATTCCATCTCTTTTTTTTTTTCCCTATATCATCTCATTAATTTCCGTTATATTTTTACTTTTTAAAATTTGTTCCTTCAATTGCTCGTAGGTGTACTTTTTCCCTTTTTCTTTAGAAAGAAAAGAAAAACTTAAAAAAGGGAATTTCAGTGTTTATTGTTAAAAAGAGAAAGAAGAAAAATCACAATTAATTTTCAAGTCTCAGTTTCCTCTTCCATCCCATGAATCATGATTTTGCATTACTAAGACTGGAGGGACAAGCCATTTCAAAGTCCATAATTTAAAATAACTATCTATTCATCGATTAATCGATTTCATTTTCATTCAATAGTTTAAAGTAACTTAATTTAATAAAAAAAAATAGAATATATCTTTAATAGAAAAATATATTTTGATTATATTTATTAAATTTATAATAAATAAAATAAAATATTTATTTTTAATAAAATGATAACTTAAATAAATGGTATATAATACTAATACTTTATTATTAATTTGAAATAATATTTAAAAAATATTAATAATATTTATACAATTATTTTAAGAAAGTATTTTACATAAATTATTAGTTTTTATAATACAATATTACTTATTGTATTATGTTATAAAATTTAAATGATAAAAAATTATTATTAGTAATATAATATTAAATAAAAAACTTTTGTTATACAATTAATTAATAGTATTAATATTATTTTATTATTATTTAGTAATGTACTAATAGATTATCAATCTAACAATTGAAACATATTTTATTATAAATTATCAATTTTAATGATAATATTTTTTACATTTTTTTAAAATGTGTAATTTTTCTTATTTTACTAAAAACTAAATATGTTATTTTATTTGCTTTTGAATTTAATAGATAGAATCAAAATATATTTTTTTATTAAAGATAGATTCTATTATCAAATGTAATTTTTATTATTTTTTCATCATTAAATTAAAATTTTAAATTATTGGATAAAAATAAAATTAGTAATTAAATATTAATATAAAAAATTTGCTCTTATTCTGATATAAATTAATTCTTGTAATCATGTAATATTTAAATAATAAAATCTAATCTTAATTATTTATATTAAATTTAATATTCAAGATTTGGTTTTTTTATATAAAAAAGTATTTTCATATGTAAGAGAGTTTTAAATTTAAAAGAGACAGTTCATTTATAACAGTCTCACCTCATATTTTCGGGACATGTCGTCCGTATATATATAAATGATTACTTGACCAGTTTAATTATCTGTCACTCTTCACATTGAGTGCCACTTTATTGCAGCAATAAATGCAAGCTTATGTACAAGAAATTGAAGTTTTTCACTGTTGTGAAAAGAATGTTTTAAAATTACCCCAAAAAGAAAAACGTTTTACAAGGTTAAGTTGATGTACCGATCGCTTTGTGGTACCTAGAGTATGTTTGAATGGATGGTAAGAATGGTAAGAAAGTCAGGAAACTCAAGATTCAACTCGGTTAGGTGGTTTGGCTCTTATTTAAGCTAATCAAATAAGGTAAAACATAATTTTAATGAAAAGTTAAGTCGAGTTTGAGTTTATAAAATTTGGCTCAATGTATTTCAAGTTGGATTCAGGTCACCTTTCGGATTGGTCTCACTTGTTTCGAAATTATATCATATTTATTTTTAAAAAATATAATCTCTAATTTATTTTTTAAATTTATATAAATATTATCATATTATAACTTAAATATTGAAACAATTATTTTAATTTTTTTATTTTTAAATATTAAAATTTTATGACTTAATTTATTAAATATATTAAAATATAAATTACATTTAAATTTTGAGTTAATTCAATTCCAATCCAATTCTATTCAGGTTACATACAAACCTAAGGATTAGATCTAAGTCAAGATAATTAGTTTGGTTAAAATATCGAATTAAATTCGAATCAAGTCAAATTCAATATAATCCGAATCATGAACATCCCTATAAAAAAGGTTGTGGTAAGGAATGGTATGATAATAATTATAAATTATGTGTTTAAAAATTATTTTAAAAAAAGTAAAATGACAATGAAAGAATTTTAAAATTTCTTCTTATCATTTAAAATCTTAATTTTTTTTATTTTTTAAATTGAAAAATTAAGAAAAAAATGACATGACATGATGGAAATTTTTTTATTAAAATTTAATTTAATTACTCTTTTACCCCCCTTATTAATTATGCACAGGACTTTTACATTTATGAACATGCTTATATTTATTAATGAATAATTGACATATAACAACACACTTGCAATTCGCTTATTATGAACAAAATGACTTTTTAAAATATAAATATTTTATTATCAACTGCGGCAATTTGATTGTGCTAAATTACACTCTCTTGAAAAATGTTAGGGCCGTAAAAATGTCAGATTGAGAAAGAGGCATAATAGAATCACAAAGTCCCACTTGCTTTCATCAAAATGATTTCTTATTTGAGTAAAATTACAAAATAAAATTTATAAGTATTTTCATTTCTTCTACTTATATTATAACTTTTAAATAAGAGTGAAAGATTCTCTTCCTTCATTCGTTAAATTATCAAATAATAGAGTGACATATATATTTTTTATTCCATTCTATTATTAGTCATTAATTTTCAATTCTTTTAAATCTCCCAAATATACCTTGAAGTTCATATGAATAAATTATATAACTTAGTCCATAAGAAATTTTTTTTTCTTCTGCTCTGTGCTAAATAATTTTTCTTCGCAACCCATATTAACATGTTCATTCCAAAACTACCAATGTCTTCAATCAAAATTACGATCCCATCATATACCCCTTTGAATTTTGTTGTTTATGAAGTTTGATTCTCTACAATGTTTTTTTTTTAAGTGAGCTGCAAATTTTTAAAAGACATAAAAACTACACTATTTTATGAAGAACTTAACGTTCTTTCGCAGGTGCTGACCAACTTTGCATTGAGTTTTTATGTGTATATATATTTGCAGAGTAAATTTTGAAAATAAAATTTGTAACTTTTTAAGCATTATGGGCTTAAAAGAAATTGTTTTTTTAACATGGATAAAACATGAAAAGTAAAAACAAATTTTTTACGCAGGGAGTAAAATTAGAATTATCCCAAAAATAATATAAACCAATGAACCAGAATAGGCCGTCTCATAAGCAACGTGTGCAAGTGTCTAATCACCCAACGCTAATTAATCAATACATTAATTAGCCACAAACAGCGGAGAATGAGTGATATAGAAAGTTCCACTATTATTCAAACATTAGCCATAAAGTAATGGAATATGTAATTAAAAAGATTACAGTTTAATTTTTGATAATTATATTTTATGAAAAGAATTATATTATTATTATTTTTAATTAAAAAAATTAAATTTATGAAATGATACAAATGATCTGAACCTTGTAAGAATATTTTTAGTTCACGTCAAAAAAATAATTTTTTTTTTAAAGAATGAGTCAAACAAAATTCCAACTCCTTTCAACTGGGAGCATAATGATTAAACTTTTATTCTTAAATGACAACTCTAACTTTATCTGTATTTTTAATATCACAGTGCATTAATCACTATCATCAACTACTTACAAGTGGTGGCAACGATAAGTTTCGGCTAAGAATGACTTCAAATAATGAAAAATGAGAATAGTGAAGAAATAAGGGGAGGGTAACGTGTCCACAGACTACACCTATATATTATAAAGCAAGCCACATAACTCAGAATAATATGATCAGTTTTTTATTATTATAAGATAAGAATCTAAGAGAAAAGTAGGGCTTTTTGAAAGAGCCACTTTGAATAGATTGGTAGTTGATTTTGGTACGCATTCAACCGTTTTCTCCGATTTTGCAACAGTTTTCTATATGATTGATGCTAAAGGACACATGAGATGACAATATCCAGATACACATGTCATTAAATTTAAGGTCAAGTATTTAAAGTTTGGATTGATGACAATATCCATGTACACATGTCATTCTTTGAATTGAGGTTTACAATCTTTCTTTTAATAACCTTAATTTAGAGGTCATAAAGTTATGGCCGGTTATATTGTGGACATACACACACACGTCTCTTAATTAAATACTTTCCTTTTCCAAAAAAATATCGAATATTTTCTGCTAGTAATTTGTAAAATAATTTACAAAAAATGAAAAAAAAATTATAATTCGGTGTATATTAATATATTACGTATAACATAGTTTATAAATAAATTGAATTCTTTGAATAGAAATTTTCAAACAAACTTTGTAAAGGAACTTATTTATCAATGATGTTATTTGGGTCAATCTTTGATCCATCATTATTCTTTTATGCGCTCTTAAAATTATTCAAAGAGTGACTTAATGTTAATTTACGTAAAAATTGGTTCAAAAATACTTTTAATTAATTATAAAAAAGAAAAAAAATTAGTGATAAGTTAAAAAGAATAAAGTACCAGAATAATAGTCGTAGTCTTATATGAATACAATATTTATTAAATTTCATTAATTTATATTGGTAGTTAAGTGGATTTTCCACTTTAGTAAAGAGAATGGTTTTTTTAATATGCTTTTTCTAGACGTGTCCGCCGAGAGGTGCCTTCCGGGTTACGCTGATGGGGGAGAAGTTTTTTTTATTCAGTAAACCATGATCGGTGCCTAATTGATGAAGGGAAATAATGCATTGTTATGAGCTAATACGGCATATCCACCTTTTTTAAAAAGTAGAAACGAACTTTTTAAGATACTGAGGGATATGCATATCCGTTATCCTCCCACTTGACTTGAATCAACCACTGCAGCTAACGAGCATGCCGAATGCTCATATATCAATAAATTATTATATCTTCTTAAAATATAATAAATACATATTTTAAGAAATATTTATACTAATTGTTGATATAAAATTTATATAATTTTTTTAAAATCAATAATAAAAATATTTTTTAAAACATATATTTATTATATTTCAAGAACATATAATAATTTTTCTTCTAACTCTACCTCATATGATAACTCCGGCTCGTTATGCAAATAGTAGGTCTTAGTGGCACCCACTAAAGAAATTATCCCCTAACCCTAATTCCTGATTACAGGGTATCCCCTGTGCCATAACGCTTTATGATCGTTTCATTTCATAGGAAAGGGAGAAAATATTTAAATCCATTAAATTACGTGTCAGAGCTTAGGTAACCACATTAATTTGAACTTTATGCATTGACCAAGAATTCAGATATCAATGGCTTTAGTTATAAATTAGCTCACACAATTCAAATTCCAACCTTTTGGCAACTCAATACCATGCTCCATTCGTTCAGGTCTTTCTTTCTGCATCCTCTCTGTGCATCCATAATTCATTATGATACTTGCAGCTTGAGATTTTGATTTTCTTTGAGAGAAAGTACACGAACTTCGTTTTTACGAAATGGAAAACTCCATTCAATATCCATCACCTCCACCCTCACGCCCACAGAAGCGATAACAGTGCTTATTTGGGCACAGAAGCTTGAACTTTTCACCTTTTCGTTTTAGCTGTATTGCTAGTTCGGTGAACAGATTCTCCACCATCATTTGAATGGTAGAGCCATTGAAGAATTTTGGAAGAAGGACTAACCATTGAAAAAGTGCATGTTGCATGTGCATCGCGATGAACGGTATGGACATAATTTTAGGGTCCAAAAAAGGGACTGCAACGCCATTTTGAGACGACCCCCTTTACCTTATTTATGTCCTAATGTGGGGCCATATCACTATATTAGAGCAAGCAAAACAGAAAACGCTTTGAGAAAAATTCTCCAATGCTCGTATTAGATTATGTTTTATCTAATTATATTTTAATATTAAAAAATTAAAAAATACACTAAAAAAGCACTTTCAAAAATAGAAATAATTTAAATTAATCTAAAAAATTTCATCGATTTTACATTAGACACTAAAAGATTTTATATCAATTGTAATATTTGATAAATCATTCTGTTATTTAAATTAATCTCTAAAAAATTTAAAAATTATTCATATTAATTTTTAGACTAACTTAAATGATAAAATAATTTATTAACTACTATAATAAAATTAAAATATATCAAGAACTAATATGTAATCAACAAAATATTTTGATGACCAATTTAATAATTTAATTAATAATTAAAATTACATTAATAAATATATTTTTTTAATTATTTAATATTAAAATATTAGCATATAATTAGATAAGATGTTCAATGAGAATTCAATAATTTCTCCCTTTTTTAGGAGGGAAGGTACATGGAACACGGTCAAGCTATGCTAAACAATAAGAATGTTCATGCCTGCTATGGTGAAGACTCTATTTATGACATCTCGGAGCAATAGGCTACAAGGAACTAAAGACTGCAAGGATGTTGAGCAAGAAGCTTAGGACCAGTAGGTAGGTATCAATATTAGGTCGGCTAATTAAACCCAGATAGCCTGGTCTGTCTTCTAAGTAGGTAAGCCGACGCAGCCGTGGTCCCCCATGCTTCAACAAAGCCAATTGGTGTCTGCGACCAGCTTTTGTTATTTTTTGAGTCCGGAAAGAGAAAAGGGCAAGGACCCCTGGATGTTGCCACCCAACCAGGGTGACGTTTCAGGTATATCAGAAGAAATTTATGTTACTGTCCAAGAGAGCGACCCAGAAGTTCACGTTTCACCCTCAACGACAGCTCAATAACTATCCATGCTATGAGAACTACCTCAACAATAATTGATTTAGGATTGACGTTACCTGTGGAGGAGGTACAAGACGGTCTTTTTGGTGGGGGGAGAAAGGAGGGCATTGGTGTCAAAACAACCAATCAAAGAAGCATGAACATAGACATGACATGGCATCACGTGGACACGTTTCTGACACATTCCATACACGTAGAACACATACGTGAACATAGTTTTGACACATTCCATGATCCATACTCGTAGACTACAGACATGGCTCATTTCCTGAACTGTCCTTGCTTCATAGCTATGAAAACTATACGACGCGTTATTTCAGTGGATCTAGATCTACAGTGAGCGTGCTACAACTCCAAAAAGGAACGGCAATAACAGCTAACCAGATGTACCCAAAGTGCAAGCTAACATGAAATTTTTTTTCTTCAGAGGTTAACCAATCCAAAGGTAACCACTTCCCTTGATCCCCACTGGAGTTTTTAAGTTCACCACCATAAATAGAAACTAGAGCATTGTCCTGAAGTTTCAAATTAAATGTTCGCTATTAACACAGTATTCCTGTAGCACAAACCTCCAAGCTTCTTCCTAGTTGAACGTGTAAAGGCTAGTTTGATAGCAAGAAGCAAGAGCAGCTACTGGAACGAAATGATTCAAATAATGATCAGTATCTTGGCTGGTGTTATTGTGGAAAGTCAATAGAATTATCCACAGACACCAGGTTGTCGCTTTGTTTATCTTTTTCTTCTTTGGTATCAGACCTGAGGAAAAAATTGAACGAAAGTTAACCCAACACTTCTATAACAAAACATAAAAATATACAGTCAATCCTAGCATTTGGCAACACATACGCTATCCGTCGAACAAATTGTCCCCTAATACGTGGCCGCTGTTCTGCTAGTTTTTTCCTGCTCTGGTATCGAACCTGAAAAAATAAATAAAAAATGCCCGAATATTGAAACAAGTTAAATTTATATTGGCATATAAAACCATCTTGTACTTATTAATGATGTAGATCATGTCACTAATGTCACTAATTCAAACATCAAAATACAAGGAAAATATCTTACGGAGGCAAAAGGTATCTTAATGTTAAATGAAGCGGAAATATTTTAATAAAACAGCTAACAGCAGAAATGTAAAATATCCAGAATGGAGTGTAGACCGCTAGGCGCAGAAAGAGATAACGTCAATGGCAACATATTATTTTAATAGGGGGGTGCTTTCATATAAGTAGATTTTATTAATAGCTTATTCCATCTTGGTGGGATCTCAACAAGTCATCAATTCAGCCATGGAAATTATAAGAACACAATGAGCAGGGCACAACATCATCTTTATACGCAAACTGACAAATCCATATGCTATAAAGATCTTCAGCAAACATATTATGGACCATGTAAGTAAAAATAGATTACCCTCTTCTCAAAGCATCTTTCTTTCCTCTTTTGACGAAATTTGATCAAGGCAGCCTCTCTCAATGCAATTCGTCCTTCATCTGGCCCATTCCCATTGTTTTTCCTGTCAATGCCACCAACTCCAGAGCTCCCAGCTGTCACATTGCCACTTTCCACATTTATCATTTTGGTTGTCAAGGTGTTGCTGCTTCCATCCTGTCCATTGCTTCCATGATCACTCTCAGCTGCACTTCCATCCACACCATAGTTTGCAGCATTACTTTCTGCTGGCCCTCCAAACATATTTGATGATACACATTGCTGGGCAGCTTTGGTCGAGCTTTGGAGTAAGAGGTCATCATAATCTGATCGGAGATCAAGTGTAGCTTTGTGGGTAATGTGATTATAATGGTGAAGTTGATAGTGATTGTGCTCGACTTGGAATCCTTTTTCAGAGAGCCCCACTTCTCCTTTAATGATTTCTGCATATTCTTCCTGAGCAGAAAATTTCTGCTGAGATGAAGACATACTATTGTTCTGCACAGTTTGAAGTGCAGAAGAATTAAAAGAGCCAATTCCTCCTGCAGACTCTGGCTTCTTGTCAAAAGTTTCTGATTTGGTGCTAAGATATGCATTACTGGAGGCCATGTCATTGATGTTGTTGCTCCCATTAGACTGTTGATTTGGAGAAGTACCATTTGATTGAGATGGAAAGTTGCGCATTGTCTCTGTATTCGGTGCAATTGAGCTATTTTCTAGTGGGGAACAGCTTCCTACGTTTCCTGTTTGAGCCTGACAAAAAGTACAGAAAACATTAAGCTTGCACAAAAATTGGATTTTGGCGCTAAACACTACTCTCCAGCCACTGAGAAATAACTAAGACAAACAGCATGTTGTTATGATTTCTAAATAGAGTATATTATAACTTTTTTGATAATTCAGTTATCCTTCTTCTCCCTGCTCCTCGTTGGATAGGCAGAAATGCACATATTCATCCATAGATGACACAGAATGGGGAGAACAGACGTAACCAGATAAGTTGATGAAATGACTCGGATTTGGTACGAAACACGCAAATGCAACACAACAAGAATCTTAACCTTTCTCAATATATAAAGTGCCCGCTGTCTAAGGACCATAGAACATCACCTGATTAGCAGAAGAAGCAGTGTTATATCTGCAAAATGAAGAAAAGAAAATTTTCTTAGATGTTATTAACTAGTGTAATGCAACTAATAGTAGCTCCCAATAAAAGGTAGCTATGCTTGCAGATTTCCACTTACTTTGAGAATGCTGACAGATCTGAATGTCTCAAAACATTGCATTCATCACCTGCAACATTTTTAGCATCTCTTACTTCCCCCAGCCTTCTCAAAGTTAGTTCAAGGGATGGATGCTGCTTAAAGGAATCACTTGCTTTATTTTGTGAGATAGCAGAAAAGCCATTTAGAGTGTTCAAGTTTCTGCTTTCAGCCTGTGGACTGCTGCTATCAGTAACATCAACAACATTCATAGCCTGATTTTTCTGTGTCCTGGTTTTATCACTGTTGTGTACCAGTTGTCCTTTTTCACAGGCATTACTGTGTCCTTTATTGAGGTGCTTACCATCTACACTGGACATCATATTTATCCTTTTACCCGTTGGATTGGTAGACAACTCCTCAAGTGGATTCTCTAGTTGCATATTCAAAGATATTCCCATAGCCAAGTCTTTGCCCATTGCAACATCATCTGGAAAGTAACTAACTGCTTTATTTGGGTGAAATATCCAAATCAATATTTAAGTCATAGAAACATATACTACCAAGGCATACCAAGTAGGTCAATCAGTTCATGGCACTCTTTTTCTGTCGCATGCACCCACCCACTACTAACTTTGTCAGGTTTTTTATGCATCACTTGGGCACACGTGCTATCAGGGACATCAACCAATTGTTTATGAGGTGAAACTGGATGAGGGCTGCCAACTTGAGCTAGGCATTTAGTCCATGAACTCTACATAAAATAGGAGCTTTAATATGACTTTTGGGTATTTAGATAAAAATTAAATGAATAAATTAGGGACAACGACAATTTAGGAATAGCAAAAATATTTACAATTTACTTGTTCAGGAATAATTACCCAGACAGTGGTCAATTAAGTCAATGTATGGCTAACCCTTTTTTCAATAGCAAAAGAAAGTTATTAGAGAGAAAAGAGGGAAAGTACAACAAGGGGGAGGATAAGACATCATCCAGAACAGAAAATACAAAATAAAAAAAGGAACATGGAAAAAAAAAAATCAATAATGTGATAGACACCTGTATGTTGGAAGAAATAGAGAGGAATAGAGAATTAAAACTGAAATGGTGACAGCAATTGTCAGTCACAGGTAATTGACTTTAGGAGACTACCGGTTTTGTATAAATAGGAGGAGAGGAGTCAGAATAGAGTTTAGGAAAGGATTTTGGAAGGAAGTTAGTGAGTAGGAGAGAAAGGGACCTCTCGAATGTCCTATTGGATTCTTGTAATCTTTCATTCTTTGTAAACAATTCATTTCCCCCATTTCTGGTATCACATTGATATCAGAATTGAAGAGGAAGAATAAAGATACTATTTCAGTGATTTTCTACCTATTTTCTGGTCCAGTTCTATTAGAATGCAACGAGGCTACCCATTCTCTATGCATATCAAACGTGGCAACTCCCTTGCAACAGCTATGGGCAGAACACTAAAGAGAAGCCATTGACATCATCCTATTCCATAGCAAATGTAAGGACAAATAGACGCCCTTAAAGATGCATTTCTGCTCTGACCAAATACACCAAAGATTTCCATAAACTGCAGAGTCTAAAATTTTGACCTCTTTACCAAAACCTTTCCAACGAAAACCTCAAAATTTGCTCCAAACAATGACACGCCAAATTAGAACCCCAAAAAGGTTGTTCCATAGGAAAGTAGCTACATTACAAGGTTACAATGAAAAAATAAGCGCCCTAGTGCCCTACTATTTCTGAACTTGATCTGCATATAACACACATATTGGGACAAAGGGCAGTGTGGGGCCTAGGAATCTGCAACAAGTCATTTGTATTAAGTGCATTAAGTATAGCTGTCCAAACAAAAGACTTGACTTTAAAGGGAGCTTTGAATTTCCAAGTGGATTTGCCAAGGAGGAACCTTTGATGATTAGGAGTGTGAGTTAGAAAATGAAATAAGGAATTACAAGAAAACACACCAGAAGAATCCAAAGAACCTCGCCATCTGAATTGGCAGAGAAACAGGTAGATTTGATTAAAAGCAAAAAGTTACTATAATTCGTTAGAACTCTATTGCTCAAGCTCAAGTTTTTATGAAAGTAAAACTCCTAATTCAATTGAGGACTGCGAATAGAATAAAAAAATTTTAATGTGAAATTTAACCCATTAACCACCCTCTAAACATTGTTAACCACTCATAAGTAATTGTTCCTAAAATGAAAATAATTTTGCCAAGAATTTCTAAATTGTAATTATCCTTATATTATATGATAATTTCAACAATATGTGATTTAAAATTTGTGTAGTAGAAGTTATGAAACAACTAATAGCATGCATCATGCTATCCCAATTCCCCAAACAATATGAACATCAATGACTGGATTTGGGACAATGAAATGATTAAAAAGTTATGGATAACAAGATGGTTCAGTGACACTTGTTGCAATAGCTAATTGTTATAGCTAGTAATTGACACAAACAACCCTTTGCTTAGCCTCATGTAAGTTAACCTGATCAATGGAAGATACCCATTACTCATCTATTCTTTATTGATCACTTAGGCTAACTGCCAAAAATGACAAATCAGACTCTTAAAACTCCATTTTTTATTGTCAACTATGCCAGCCCTAACAATTTCTTTCTCTTTATGCTATCATTGTTTATCAATCTCTCCTAGTACCTAGTCCCATGCTTTTAAGAC
Source organism: Castanospermum australe (assembly GCA_019955255.1). Classification (NCBI taxonomy): domain Eukaryota; kingdom Viridiplantae; phylum Streptophyta; class Magnoliopsida; order Fabales; family Fabaceae; genus Castanospermum; species Castanospermum australe. The sequence continues at coordinate 1,321,154 of NSJW01000034.1, forward strand.
CCATGCTAGTCTAGAAATTTAAAACCCCTATTTCCAAGCTGCTTAAAATTACCCAGATTGAATTTCTCTACCTCAGTACCCTTTCTCTTTTTAAATTCCAATATGTATGAAATTACTACTGTAGTTTTAAACTTGGCACAGGTTGGAGTTCGATTCTGAAAAACACAAAATCATCACTTTTGGTGGACAGATCAATGATAGTAATGGTTCACTAATAGCTAATAGTCTTCCATGCTGACTGGATTCTCAAAATGTAGGCATGTCTACACTGAAAACTAACAAACAGTAATAACACTTGGATTTTGAAACTTGATTTCCTGAGTAAACAATGATATTGACCCAGCATACTGCTATAGTTTTGCCTTCAGATGGGGAAAATATTGCTAAAGTGTAATTCAAATTTCAATTAAGAAAAATATAGATGTTATGACTTATGAGATCTGTGCAATACCTGAGTACCACTCCCATTGTCACTTCCATCTCGAACACTCAAGCCTCTGCTTCCATGGTCATTCTCATCGCTGCTGTCACTATTGTTTTCAGACGCATCATTACTTCTTGACTTGGCAGATTTTCTGGTTTGTGTTCCACTTTCACTCCCACTAGCACTAGACTGAGGAAGTGTATTTAATCCAAGTTGAGGAGTGACATTAATTATTGAAGAATGAACTTGATATTTAAGTTCATCAAAGTTAAGATCCAAAAGATAAACTATCATGCTATAGAAACTAGATAAGTTACATTAATTCATTACTGCTTCTTTAAGGCATAGATCTCTATGTAAAAGAAGCTTCAAATTTACTGGAAAGGAGGTAATGAATTAATTATTTTTTCCAATTTCCTCAATTGATCCTTTCATCAGTTATGGAGTGATATTAATTATTGACGAATGAACTGGATATTTAAGTTGATAATAGATAAGATCCACAAGATAAACTATGATGCTATAGAAACTAGATAAGTTACATTAATTCATATCTACTGCTCCTTTAAGGCATCAATCTCTATGTGAAAGAAGCTTCAAATTTACTAGAAAGGAAGTAAAGAATTAATTCTCTTTGCCAATTTCTTCAGTTGATCCTTACATCAGCTGGGAAACAATATTCACATTTGTTTGAGTACATGCCTGAGACAGAAATGTAAAGCAACTCACACTGTGGCATCTTCTCCAAACGTGCTGCCAGAGATTTTTAAGTTCATTCCTCCGAAGAGGTTTCACTAAAAAATCAACTGCACCTTTCGACAAACACTTAAAGACCATACCCATAGGATCATGAGATGACATCACTGCATGCATATCAACATGTGCAGTAAAACAAAACACCAGATGAGCAATAGTCATTAAAAACATATACTTACATTTGACACAGTATAATTTTAGAAAGGCACTTACTAATTACAGGAATATTCTTGAGAGTTTTGTGGCTCATGATCTTGCACAAAAGACCTATGCCAGATAAAATAGGCATAGCTACCTCAGTTAGGATGAGATCAATGTGATTTCCTGGATCTTCTAAGACTTTCCATGCTTGAAGACCATTGGAAACAGCAGTGACTGTAAAGACCATAGATGAAGAAATAGATTTTAGGGATCTTGGCTTTCATTATTCAAACACCTATTTGGTTAGAGAGACAATTAAGTTTACATAAAAATAAAACAGATAATAAGGATGCAATCAAAACCACCCCAAGGCCCAAGTATGGCTGTTTATTAACAGTTTTGAATGCAAAAAGATTGTAGTTATTCTCTGTACGGGAAAGTAGGAAGCATTATCCTCACATTTCAGCTTCAAATTTTCCATCAACATAAGGGATTATTCCCTCTATGTATAGGTTATAATGTTTCTACATAAAACATGCACAAACAACTCTCTGATTACTGGGGAACAGATTATGAGTAAAACACCTGACTCCAAAGATTGGATACCTATATTGGAACCTCCCTAGCAGATGCATAGCCTAGAATGATGCAACTTTAAAGAAAAAGCAAGATTGTAAAATAAATGAACAAGGCATAGAACCTATCAAAAGCTACAAACTTACCGACTTCAAATATAGCAGAAACAATACTTAAATTTTACATTCATAGGCTATAAATTTTGATCTCAACAGAGCTCTCAATTTGAAATGGATGCAGAAACTAAATGATACTTTGTAGTCGAAATTCCAACTTCAATTCAGTGAAAGAAAGCTAAATATTATACCATGATTTTTTCTAGTAAGTAAAATAAAATCCTGTTTGTATGTTATATTTGTATCTCTATCATGTTGGTAGCAGTTGTAAGTTGATATAAATGCATTCAAGTGCCAGAGCATGATTAACAACAATTAAATACAAAAGTAATTACCTTCATAGCTACAATTTCGTAACAGAGCACTGACAATATGGCGTGTTGAATCATCGTCTTCCACCAGCAGAACTTTTATTGATCTTAAAGGGAGAAACCTCTCCCAGCATATGACTGGCCCTTGGGGTGGTTGTTGTGAAATCTGCAAGCTCTCATGGATTTGAATCAATCCCCTCAACCCACCGTTTCCATCTTCAGTTACCTTAATAAATCTTGTGTCATCTTCGGTTGATGATCCAGAGCCTAGCCCTCCATTAACTACTCCACTATTGAGTCTCTTTTTGTCAAAAAACATATAATTTTGCTCTGCCAAACCTCTTTTCCCAACATTATAGTTCATTGGAGCAGCCTATATCAACCACACTTGAAAAACATGGATGAGGAATTAACAGGATTACACAAATGCAATACCCTCGTCAAGTCAGTCATGGATTCTCCACATCTTAAGCACTTCAGCTATCAACTTCTGCAAACAAACTCTCTCTATCAGTCAAGTCAGCGCTTTATCCAACGACATAATTCTGAAAAACAAATTAGCTATACCCGTGGGATACTCCACCCAAGAGGTCCAAACAAATTTCTACACACACACACACACACACATACACATACACACACTCTTTAAGAGGTCCAATCAGTACTTGTTAATGGTAATTATTAACAGATTTCTATATATATACACGGACAAACCCATTAAGAGGTCCAATCAGTAATTGTTTATGGTAATTGTTAACATATTATATAAAGTAATAATCCAGACTTGTTAATACAATTACAAACGGAATTGTCTTTTGAAAAAGTTAAGATAGAAAACAATAAATCCATACCTCCAAACTCCAGCCCCCAGACAGAAATCAAAAGCTCAAAAACAAAAATTTCAAAGCAAGTTCAATGAAATGGATCTACAACCTGTTTCAGGATCAAAGAACCCTCAGAGCTCCCTCTCTCAGCACAAGGTATTACTTTCCATTCATACCGATATCCTGAGAAATGAATATAATAACTAAGCATCTGATACAAACATGCATATGCGGAGACACTTTACATATAATTTTACATGGAGATATCAGCGCAGCCTCCAGAAATTTGAGAAGGAACCAGATTTAAACGTAATAGTTAATGTCTCATTACACAAAGATGGCAATGAAGCTTCTATTTCTCTACACCAAACACATCACAAATTCCACAAACTATAATCTAAAATAGCTTTTTCCCTTTCCCTCTTTCTTTTCTTTTCAGTAAGTTCCATCTAACCTACCATCATACCAAGATGCACTCAATCACAAAAAAAAAAATTGAAGACCGAAAACCAAAACAGCATATTCATAGTTTAAAACGGACCTTCAGAGCTTCTCGGACGAGAACCAAACCTCCATTTGCAGAGCTCGATGCAGCAACTAGTAAAGCAAATAAAATAAAATAAAAACACACACACACACATACACAATAGTCAAAGCTCCAAATCTGGTTTCGAAAACGAAAACAGAAAATTTCTTTTTAATCAAACAAACACAAAAATCATCAATTTAGCAAGCCAGGTTCTAACATTTCGTTCAAGCTTTTTCTTATTCCGAAATTTTTTTCCGTGAAAAACACTTGACCGGCAGATATATAGCGAAGCCAAAAGGTTAGAGAGAGAGAGAGAGAGAGAGTGCGCGAGAGAGAGGGAGAAGGGGGGGTGGGGGCGGGGGAGAGAAGATATTATTCGGAGGATGCTGACGTGTACAAAATGAAGGCGCTTCGAGTTCCACGTGGGACGCGGGCCCATGCGCTGACGTGGGCGGCACGAGAGGCATTGGATGGTGTGAGCTAGACAAAATCAAAAGCTGCGAGGTTCGATAGAGCGAGCCGAATCTAATACGATCTTCCAGGTCTGGATCCCACCACGTGGCTCACTCACCGCGCGTATAAAGGTTCTCCCTTCAAACCCACAAGCGACGGCGTCGCTTTAATGCCTGCACCAATCTAGGTGCCTCTACTTTTTGGGGCCGCGAAATCCTCGTTGCTTTGGGCTTGATCGGCCTTAGCGTCGCTCCCATAACATGGATCCAACGCCCAAAACTCTCTGGCTTTCTTGTGCGCTGCAATTTCCTTAGATTGCGTGTGAACTTAAGCAAATTTTCTGGGTTATCCGTCATCACAGCTTGCAAGATATGAGAAAATGACACAGGATGATGTTACCACCATGCTTTATGCATTAGAGGCTGAGAATGAGAAGTACATCTTTTTTTTCAAATGGTCCTGGGGAATTTGTTCTAGGAATAGTGAAATTGTTTTGTTTGAAATTCTTCTTTTATGATACCAGTTTTGGATATTGTGTTTTGTTCTGTTGCTGAGAAATATAGCACATATTTGCCTTGAGAATATCTATTTTATCTTTATGAAATATTTTGGATTTGAGTCACACTTATGCATGCCTTATTCTTAAAAAAAAAAAAAGAAGATCTCCTACTTTGTTTTAACGATCAAAAGCATGTTTAATTTTTTGTGAATGGATGAAATCTACTCTAATTTGGAAAATTTATGCACCATATGGAAAAGCATGTTTAATCTCTCATTTTCTTAATTTATTCTTCCAAAATTTCTTTCCGTACCATATCATGTTGTTTTAACAGTTTCATTTCACCTATTGAGTTGCTAATTGTTCTATTTATATTATTTTGATTTAGTGGGAACCTATTAGTCGGAAGAACTCATGCTAAAAAAGAGGGTGACAGTACCACTGCATGCATTGATTGAATTTTTGTTTATATTTTAGACTAATTGATTGAATTTTTTAACCTGCTTTGTTTATCATTTTGAATTTGAATTATTGTGGTAAGAAGCAACATGTTCTTACTTTAATCTGCATCTTGTAGTTGTATGCAATTCGGTGGAAACTTTTATTAAGATACTTTGCAAAAGATATGATATCTGAGTTTGCATTGTTGGTGGATACTGTATTTTTCTTCCTACAATTTTATTTTGTTATGTATTGTTATCATATCAGAGTCAGCCTCTCGTTCCTTTGTTTTTATTCCCTACTGTCTCTATTTGTACTCTACAATTAAAGCATAAATTTATCAATTCACTTTTTTTCGTGAGAATTTTTTCCGGTAGAGGTCTTTTTCGTTTAAAATTTTCAATGCCATTGTTAAATAAATATTTATTATTATATTTTTTGGAGTTCACGCAAAACTCTAACAAAGTATCGGGGATGAGGCCCACAAATAGACATGACGGGCCACTAGCTGGTCGTGGTTGAAATTAAGGAAGAAGAAAGTATCGGGTTAAAAAGTTGACAAGACATTTGGTCGTGGCTACCTCAAAATTGATTATATATGCGGTCTAATTATGAAGAACCTGGGTGTAAAATGACACTAAAATGGAGTATTCCCGGCAACCTGGGGTTCTTGAGAGGCCATTGGAGATCAACTTTGGACTATGGAGGCTTAAGCTCAGTAAATACTTCTGAGTTCACAAACCTGCTCAGAAGTCAACTTTTGAGCTTATGAGATTGAACTTCCCATTGGTCTCGGGGTGTATAAGAATTGACGTTTAAAACTTTAAAATTATGATTTATATAAAAATTATAAAATAAATTTTTTTATTTAAATTATGATTTTGAAATTTTTAAAAGTAAAACTAAATATATTATTAAATATGTATTTAGATTAGAATTTATAAATTTAATTTTAAATTAATTTGATTTTATAAATTTAATTTTATTCAAAAATAAATTTGTATGACTGTTATTTATATTTAAAAATTTTTATCTTAAATGTAACTTTGGTTGTATTGATTTTATTTAAATATTATTTATTAAAATTATTTTTAAATATATAATTAATAAAAAAATATAAATTATTTTTTAAATTAAATTAAAAATAAAAATATTTGTATTAATACGAATTTAAATGATTTTTTTTTTCATCTCAAAAGTCATAAAATATCACTTTTATATTTAAATATAATTTTATTTTAAAAATTAATAAACATATTAACACATTATTGGAGATAATTTTATACTTCAAAACTCTAATAAGTCATGTTGGTCAACACAGCTAGCCTTTGACCTGATACATGTCAGAGTGATGTGATTAGCAAAGGTAATTGAAGTTCTGCCAATGACTTTAAGACAATAATTCTGGGGTTAAAGTCTCTTAGCAGCACTGGGATGTTGCAGACTAGAAGAAATACAGATACCAAGATGCCCAAAGATTTGCATGACGGGGTTAAAATGAGTTGTCGAATTTACGAAAGAAGACTTCACGTGCCTGCTTGGATGACAGAATAGAATACGAAAATTCTGCACTCTTGTTTTATTACTAATATTTGAAATGAAATCTTTAAAAATTTAATTTTTGAAGTAATTAATAAAATAAAAAATAAGTGAACAAAATAGTCACGTGAGACCATAAATCTTAAGATCTCACTGTGTCTTCTTTGTGCCGTAACCCTTTTTAATATCATGTGTGAATATGTTAAATTAGAATAATATACTCTGATTTATAAGATGTAAGTGGAACCATGGTCTAGAACCACATATTTCTAGGAACTTTCCGCCAGCGGATTCTGGTTGCAGAGGTGTATGACCACAGATAATGCTGGAGACAGCAGAAAAACGATGCACGGCCTTTTAGATCTTGTGCTGGATGTAAAGTTAAAAATATGAGTTTGTCTCATGAAATTTAAAATTCTATTATATTCTGGCACAAAGCCATATGTTGGTGACCCTCTTTGCAGGAGGGAACTGGTTCCATGAGACGATTTCCGGACAGCAAGCAAGGGATCAAATTTTAAACATTAGGTGGATTCAAGCAGTGTGGCTGTTGATATTATATCTTGTACTGGGGAGGAATTTTTTTATTTTATCTAGCATTTCTATTGCACTGTTAAGTACCACAGATGACGTAGAACCCATTTTTATAGAAGAGGAATATTGAGTAATCTCTAAATAAAATTGCCTCTACTACGTTGATTCTTGTTGGTAATCCCTCGTTCATAGGCGATACGTAACTATTACTGTAAGTCTTTTAAATGGACAACTTTCTCTCTATTTTAACATTTACCTTTGCTTGGACCAGGAGAGAAAGTGAACAAAGAAAAAAAAATGAAAAGAAAAGATTATTTTCTCTCGTATTATTTGAATGAAAAAAAATGAGAGAAAGAAACTAAAAAAAAAGTTTTATCTTACTTAGTTGTATAGAAAAGTAAAAAAAAATGTAATTGTATAAAATGACCTATATAGCCTTATTATGATATTGAAGAATATGTATTTATTAGATAAAATTGTAATTTCAAGATTATCTCTCCCTCTTCACCATTTTCTTCTCACCTATGAGAAGAAAAATTTTAAGTGAGCCCCACACTCATTTTTTTCCTTCTTCCAAACAAGAGAAAAGTTTTTAAATTAACCTATTTTCTTTCCGTCTAAGTTCTCTCCAACCAAGAAGGAAGAGAGAAGTCCCAAAGAAGCGTTCAACAAAAGTGAGATTTTTTTTCTTCTCACAAAATTATATTGGGAAGTGTTGGTAAAAATCTTAAACAAACACACTATAAAAATTAAAAATTAAAAATTAAAAATTAAAAATTAAAAAAAAATAATGTGCTCCGTGGCATTACCTTCGTCAGGATATGAGCAGCTACATCTACTTACCTTTCATGTTTAGATATACGCAACTATGATCACTTTTTGTGATTTTTGACCGAATTACAGTTATTTCATAAACAATTAATTAAAATACTATATTTTTAAAATTATTTATTACTATAGATTAGTTTTTGCCACGACACATATGTATTCTGCTAGTCCTCCATTTTATTTTCATATAGTTATAATTATACTATTTAACGTCTGTATAAATTAACTTGTTTTGTATTTTAAAAAAATTAATCAAAATATTCAAGAAAAAAACTTTTAACTGAAAAGTCATTTTTGTATAAAAATTAAATAAAATCAAACATGTGCCGAGTAATAATTATTCTTATATAAAAATTGATTATTTAAAAAATAATCTTAAGTTTCTCCCTTGCACTTGCAGCACATTTGAAAGTTCCGTGACTGTAGGACCGTCTGAACTCAGAAGTATTGGCACCAAGTACCAGAGTCATTTCAAATCGGAATTAAGGCTGAATGTGCTTATTTGAATGTAAAGGTGACTTCGAGCACACCTAACAAGAATCTAAAGTGTAGAAAATATCACTGAAGTGCCACCAAATTTTAAGTGAGACTAGTACTAGTTTTATGTTATCATTAAACTAAAACGATGACAGAAGTATAAAAAGTGTTTCAACTGAATCTAGTGCAAGACAAATAATAAGAACGCAACGACTTTTACAACCACCAAAACAGCCACCATAGTGTGGCTATATCTTAAGTAACTTCTGTATTACAACTATATTTGGATTTATACAATGAGAAGCCATAAATGAAGGCTCGGACCCCTCTATGCGGGTACTAGAATCCCAAAACAACAACAAAAAGAAAAAGCCTTGCCCTCTCAGACAAAGAGTCTGGGAGAATCCATCTCCCTGATGACACTGACTACAGATTACAGAATCACATGCATCACTTCCCCTTCCAACTTCAAACCTCTTACTTTTTAAAAAATATATTTTTTTTTTTAACATGTTTTATAGAGCCAAACCAATTTCCCACCCAACTCCAAAACTGTATTATGAAATTCTATAGAATCAAAAGATGAAAGAAAAATACCATTTTGCAGAGGTTATTCCAGCATCTCATCCCGGTTGAAGTTCAGAGACTCCCTCCATATGAGCTCCTTTATATCTTCTTCGTTCAGAGTTGTCCGTTCGAAATCAAAGATGAAAGGAGTTGGGCAAATGGGCTCCTCGTTGATCTCATGAAGACTTAACAAAAATGGGTGATTCAGTGCTTCCTCAACTATGCAACCACAGAATATAAGTTAAACTTACAACTAAATGAATGAGAATGATAAAAAGGATTATTAAACATAAAGACTTAAAGAGACATACCGGTTATGCGCTTGGAGGGATCGAAAACCAACATTTTCTCAGCAAGATCAATTGCCAAGGGGCACACATCAGGAAACCTCTGTGCAAAGGGCTGTTTTTCTACATGTGGGAGCTGCTTAACATATTTCTTCGCATTATCACTTCTAAGGAATCCAAGATCTGAATCATTTGGTGAACCTAATAACTGTTTTTCGGAGATAATTATAAGGACTTTGTTCATCAAAATTTCATCATTTGGAAGCTCACACTTACTACTAATACTACTTAAGAGAGACCTCAGAATATAATGATCCTAACATACTAAATTTTTCTTCCAAACTGACAAACCATCAGCAATGAAGAGGGGGCAAATACCTCAGTTATAAGTGCCAACTGCTGAACATAATCTTTACCAGGAAATAACGGCTCCCTTTTAATTATCTCCATCAAAATGCAACCAACCGACCATATGTCAATAGCTGCAGTATATTCTGAACAATTCAGTAGCAATTCAGGGGCCCTGTACCAACGAGTCACGACATATTCTGTCATAAAGTCTGTCTCAGAGGTTGTTCTGGCAAGCCCAAAGTCACAGATTTTGAGATCACAGTTTGCATTTAGTAGTAAATTGCTTGGTTTTAGATCTCGGTGCAAAACATTTGCAGAGTGTATGTACTTCAATCCTCTCAAGAGTTGATATAGAAAATACTGCAATGACATTTAACACGCCACTTAAGCTTTACTCCATTACAATTTTCTTGCTAAAAAAGGAATCTATACATTCAAAATACAATGAATAAATTAAAATTGGTAAGCTAATAATTCACTATCATATCAGTTTCTAGGAAAAAAAATATCAAAATGCCTGATACAGAATAATTATGTAAGGTCCCCATGCAACAATTACAACATCATGGCATTATAAACAGAGACAACTCTACATGAGCATTTTAACTGTTTCACAGTAGCATTCTAAATAAATTATGTATAGATAATAGGTTTCTAAGATCACTTAGGATGCATTTACAAACTAGAAGAAACATTTTTGTGATATTTTCTTCTTTTCGCACATTGTCAAACAAGGTTATCTAACAGATACAGAAACTACCTTCCAAACTCGGAAAAATTCAACCCAAGAAATTGGGGGACAAGGGATGGATTACATTTAACCTTAAGTCTTTCTCAACTCAATCACTCAAAAGTACTCTGTCATGCATATTGCTTTATAGAATAAGAACTACTTTGCAAGATGCGAAAGTATAGTACTACTTGCCTGACAGTGCTCATCTGTCAGAGCCTGGCTTGAACGTATAATCTGATGTAGGTCAGTATCCATCAATTCGTATACAATATACACATCATTGAACTTTTCCTTATCTGGTGGCTGTATTATGTCCTTAATTTTAACTATCTGCACAATATCATCGATGAGAATTATGTCATACAAAGGATATAAAGCAGGCCAATGCCAACTGCCAACATCCTCAAAACTATTCCTCTAACAGATCTTGCAACAAACATGTACAAAATACTAATCATTATGTCTACATAGCCTGAGAAATCAGCCATGGCATGATTGCAAGATGTTAAAAGGGAAGTACAAGCAGGATGTAATATATACAATCCTAGCATACATTATCATGATCCATGTGACAAAGAAGTTTTATTTCTCGAAGTGTCCTTTTGGCATCAATCCTGTTGTCAAACGCATTCCCAATCTTCTTAATTGCAACCCCTTCTTTCGTCTCAGAATTCGTTGCACAACTGCAGCACCAAATAACAATGATCCCAAAACCTTTACTCACAATCAGGAGATTCAGCATGCATGCAAAATATAACCAGGAAATATTGAGTCACTATATGCGCAAATGCAGTAAAAGCAATAAAGAAACTTGTCAAGTGGTTCAGCACTGCAAATTAACACAAATTGATAGGGGAAAAAAAAAAGTTCCTGCACTTCAGTGCACACTAACCACTAAACTTAGTCTTACTGCATAGTTTGGTTTCTCAGGCTATGTTTGGGAGTTTGGAGGGATGGAAAGGAAAGGGATTTAAAAAAAAAATGACGAGAAAGGAAAGAAAAAAGAATTAAAGGCTAATTAATAAATTCCCCTTCCTTTGTTTGAATGTTTTAAATCCTTCAAAATTTTTCAAATTAGGAAAATTTTAAAATATTCACAAAAATTAGCAAGGAAGAGTTTTAGAGAATTACTTAAAAATCTTCATATCATTTTCCTTCTTTTATAAAACATCCAAACGAGAGATTTATCATAACCTCTCCCTTCCCTCATTTTCCCTTCCTATTCCCACATCCAAACATAGTGTTAGGGTATGTTTCAATGGAAGGAATGGGTAGGGGGTTTAATTTTAAGTAAACATTCCCCTTGTTTGGGATTTCATTTTAAACGAGTGATTATCATGTAACTCTTAGAAATCCTCCATTATCCATTTTTATGAATATTTTAAAATTCTCTAAATTTAGAAATGGAAAGTCTTCCCCTTCCCTCCCTTCTCTTCCATCCAAAGATACAATTAGTTTGCTTTTAAAATCATCGCTGCACAGAGATATCATCAATCTCTTGCAGCTCTACTTTATTATCAAGGGAAATCGGCTGTTTTCCCAATTCGAAAGGAGAAAGAACTCCAGTTTAGCACATTCTTAAAAGCTGGCATAACATTGCATTTACATGGGCAAAGGGGAAGTAAAGAGTTTACTAAAGCAAGTAGAGCAGAAATCACTTCAGACTCTGGATTCCTTCAATTCTTCAACTTAATTGGCAAAATAATAAAGAAAGAAATAGAGAGATGGTATGTAATAAAGCAGATACTGATTTGCGAGCAAGGATTCAGAGATACCAAACGATGCCGTATGCGCCGCGCCCGACGGGCTGCAGAGGGGGCACGTACTTAGCAGAGACCTCGAAAAGGTTCCCCAAGATGTTGTACCTCACGTACTTCCCTCCGTGAATGGGAATCCCTTTCCCTTTGATCTCTGCAGATTCAGCATTTTCCATTTTTTCTGTTTGTCGGAAAGGAAAAGCAATCGCTGCTTTCTCTCCGAGAGAAAGTTTGACGGGAAAATTACAGCGGTCTTTCTTAAAAGGGGAGTATCGAGGATTTGAGAATTCGAGATTTGAGACTATAGAGAAACCAAGGGAGGGCCACTTCGGCGCTTGGCAGACGAGGAAGGGATGGGTTAGGTCAGGTAATGACTCATGGCCATGGGTGGTGCCTTTTGCTTTTGGCACTGGCTGTTTGAACTTTCAACTTTGAAATTGAAATTTCAAACGTTCAAACACGAAATCGAAATCCTCAGTGGACGGTGCTAGTGTGCTCTCTGATGAGCGAAAGTCAAGTTGGCTATGGAAATCTCTTTCAAATTGGAAGGATAAACCTCCTTCTTTGCCAAACAAATAATAATAAAAATAATAATTTAAACGTGCATTTAAGTGTATTTAATATATGAAATAATGATTTCATATAATGAAATAAAATAAAATAAAATAATTATTTTTAATTTATAATTAGAATAAAATTAAAATTAATATAAATAATATAAATATTTTTTATATTAAAAAATTTATATATATATATATATATTGATTAAAACAAATGTTATTATTTTTTAAAAAAATAATATTATCACATCACGTAAATATTTTATATTTATTTTTTATATAAATATATTTTTAAATTAAAAATAGATCATTTATGTTAAAATTAAAAATAATATTGATAAATTAAAATATTATTAAAATTAATAAGTAATTAAATATATAAAATTTATTTTTATAAAAAATCATCAAATGTTTAAGGTTTTAAAAGGATAATTGGTATAATTTTAAAAAAAATTTAAAGATATTTTAAAAGATAAAATTTTAATTTTATTTTATAAAATATAAAATCTCAATTTCACTTTTTTTAAAAAGAATCAGTTTCATACTATATTTTTAATTTTATAAAATAAAATATAAAATAAAATAATTATTTTATGATTTTTTTAACAAATATGAAATTCTTTCATTTCATATAATGGGCAAGAATGAATAATTTCTTATATCACACGTAACGTTACTTCTTGCTAAAAACAAAACGAAAATAAAATACAGAAATCAAGTTGTGGGCTCAAAATTTTTGGGCCGAAAAGGACAACCCTGTTGGGCGCAAGACTAACCATTATGGTCATGGCCTAAGAATGAATCGCGTCTTTTACTGCTTTCTGCGCCACATTGTGGGTCCAATTCAACCAGCTTTGCATATTTTTTTAACGACAAAAATAAAAAGGATTTTGCTTTGGGAATCAGAATTTGATTTCACAGCAGAGATTTTCCTCGTAGTGCATACGTATGTTTATTATTGTTTACAATTGAAAAAAGAGGAAAATTCAACTTATAAAACAACTATTTATTGATTCAGCTTCCATATTTGCAACAAGTTAATATGCAAGTATTTCTGTCTAATTGATAACATTGACGCCGTTAAAATTATTGTTAAACAAAACTCAACATAAAATTCCCTAATACCTTCTACTGATAAACCTTGAAGCCTGACCCATCACTCATATTTACAGTTCCTGCAAAATCTAGATCCTATCAAAATGTATGTTTGGTATAACTTTTTATATTAAATAAAATATTTTTTTAAAATTTTTTTAAAAAAATTTTAATTATAAATTATTTTAACTACAAAATAAATTAATCTAAATATACAGTAAATTCTACCTCAATAACTTCATCACTGAGTGATGACAAGCCTGACATATAAGCAATTGCTTGGTGGGGAAGGAAGGGCTTGAAGTTCAGCTACAGAGACTAGTAAGCATAAGAATAGACCAGACATGACCTTTACTTCAAGTCCTTGGCTCAAGTCCTTGGCCATGTTAGGTAGAAGACTTTAGGCTTGCTATAAAAAAATTGCCATTGAAATGAGCCAATAAAAATGGCAGTTGACAATATAGCTGTTTTGGTTCACACTAGAGAAATACAAAGAATTTTCTGCATCCCACTAGATGAAGTGTCAATGCGTCGAAGACATTGTGTCTTCGTCTTTTCATTAGATTTTTTTTTATTACATTAAAAATGTAAATACTCCAGTAAAAAAAACCTAATAATTAAAAAATCAAACATTTAATATTAATATTACAACTCAGTCTTAGATGTAAGTCGATCAGTTGAGCTTTCAAACCCATTTAATGATAGCTGCTTTACTTCAAGCTGGATTTTGAATTAGTGAATGTTTAATTGTAATTAATTTAATAAATTACTTTTTTTAAAAAAATAATTATAAACTACTCTGAATATAAAATAAATTAACCTAAATATACTCTTAAATAAGTAAATTCTCCAAATTAAAACCAGAAGGCAATTAGAATACACCCAGAAATGAAGAAATAACTCGGGGAGTTACTACTCCCGTTACGTCATGGATGAGCACAGCTCCTAATACCTGGCCAGCTAGAGAAGAGTTATATAAATATATAATAATACATATAAAGGACCATTTTTTTTTTGTGTCGAATATAAAGGACAAAATTATACTTAAAATACGCAATACAATGTCCCAGAAAATGCTTCAGGGTACACGTGTGATACGATTTATAAAATGATAACCAGTCAAATGGGAATCAAACCAAATTAAATGGCTCTATTTGTAAACTTCGTAATAACATACGGTGGTAACAAAGTACCTTCCCTTGTCCCATGTTTATGGTCAAGAAAGCGAAATAATCAATTGGTCGAGGAATCCACTCCCATGGATTTGTCCTTTTCGTTCCTATTTCTCAACTAGAACAATGACAGTGGATCACTATCCATTTGAATTCAAAAGCAATAACTTTTCCACCGTAAAATATATCCTAGAATTTTCATTTGAAGTCCACAATCGTCAATTCAACTAATTTGGTTATTTTAAAAAATTGATATGTTAATAAAAATCAACCTCTTACAAGATTTAAAAAAAAAAAAAAAGGTACGCGGAGTTTCCTATAAGTTTGTTCAATGTGCTGAAAATTCCTTATGCTACGAATTGTAGTATTTAAATTTGAGTCTTTTTTATTATGCAAAACCCTTATTTTCGTGCTTAAATCCATAACATAATTATTGCATGTTTAAAAATAAATTATTTTTAAAAAAAATTATTTTTTTAAAATTTTTTCAGTAAAATTTTTATTATAAATTATTTTAAATACAAAATAAATTAATTTAAATATACACTTGATGTATTATTGCTCTTGAATTATACTGCAAAGTCACTTAATGAAATACAAAATTTTCTCTACACTCTTTACATTTATATACTTTTAACAATTCCTAAATGTTTAACCTTTTTTTCGTATAATACCATGAAAAACTGATTATATATGTTTTTTAAAAAGAAAAATAATCGAAAATGTATAATAACCAAATATGGAAGTCATACGCGTCTTACGTGTTTATTATATTAAGAATTCAACAAATTAAGGAGTAAAATATAGATTACTTCCTTTATAGTTTCAATAAATTTCATGTTTCGTATATAACATTTATTTTGTAATACAAAATTTCTCTAATATTTTGTTAAAAATTCAAAAGTTAAATTTGCTATTAAAATTAAAGATTTTGCACTTTCAACCAAATGTTAAGAGAGTTATTCAAGAGTATTAGCGTAGTGAAAGTGAACTATACTCTTAGATATGAAAGCTGCAATTCAATTATTAAAAATTTTATTTCAATTCAAATGGACAAAACGTGAAATTCTTTGAAATTACAAGAAGATAATAGTATTTTATCCCAAATTAAATGATAAAATGAGTTAATTATGCAATCAAGGCAACACAGTGACTAGCTGGTATAATCAATAATATAGAAAATTATTTGTACATTAGGTAAAGTTAAAACAATTTTGTGACCCTAAAAAATAACCTCTCAATAAATTTTGTCCTTAACCTTGCTTCTACATTTGCTTCTTATTCATGTATGAATCCATGTTTATGGTAGAAAAAAAAAACTTGTTACAATACATAGTAATTAAAAAAGCAATCATATTTACATAATTTTTTTTGTACATTTTTTTATAAATATTTGGTGAATTGCTGTGAGATAATAACTTGATCCAATTTTTATTTTTTTTAGACAATTCAGATTCTATACAAACTCTTCACGAATTTCTGCAAGTATCATTTCTTCGTTGTAAAATTTAAAAGCCTTGAAGATACCATGTTTTAGATTGATATTAGGGCTGCACCCTTAATTGCTTCATTTGGGCAGGCCTTTCTGGTTGAAATGTTCTCCAAAGGTGCCTTCACTATTAAGTGACTACTTAAACAGTATCATGTTTACCGGTCAATAAGAAAACCAGAAATCTAGAATATTGAAATTCTTTCAAAAGAAGTTCGAACTGGCACCACTTTGGACCCTGACAACCCTATTGGTATTATTTAATTCGAGCTGAGCTGTGCTGTGCTGTGCTGGCCTCAGTGAAAAATTTTCGAACGGTTTCTCACCAATTTTGTCGACTTTAATTAAGCAATCTTTTGTGGTCAACAAGATAACCATAATTCTAAAATCAAGTCTGCTTTCGAATTTTCATAATTTATAGCCAATTAACCGGGGTCATCTGCTTCTTCTTGTATAGCCAATGTCTATCAATAAGCGTAGACGGCTAAGAGCTTTCACTTTATCAAGGTTCTGGAGATTGAATCGGTTATTGAACCGATTGAGGTATTGATTTAAGGTTCAATGGTCGAACCGTGGTCGAACCGGAGTATAATTAAATATATATTTATATTATATATAAATATATAATATATTTATATATATATATAATTATTTATATAGTACTAAAATAAATAAAAATTATAAAAATACAATATAAATCAATAATAAAATTATTTGAAACATAAAAAAAAATATGTCATAGATCAAAAAAATGTTACATTCATATAAGTACACAACAAAAAAAATGTCATATAAAGTAAAAAATATTACATTCATATAAAACAACATAAGTTTAACAATGTTCCATCATCAAAAGTAATCATAAAAAAATTCACAATTATACAGGATCATCATAATCAGCATTAAGTTGTTGAATATTTTCATTAAAAAGATCTTGTTCATCTCCACCATCATGATCATCATCAAATGAAGGCTGCATTGTTACTTGACTTGCTTTAACCATACCAAACTCAGTATCAATATCTCCGCCTTCTAAGAAAATAAAAGACTTAGTTAGTTAATAGTAATATTATAATACATAATATCAAAACTTTTATATAAAACTATAAGAATAAGACTTACCAACATAATAAGAAGGAATAACATTGTCTTGATAAATTAAATTTTCAATCTCTTAATTACCAAATTCTGGTTCAGGATCTTCTTGCATCACCCAAAAGTCAACACTGTCAATACTTTCATAATCAATTGGATCATAAGTCTTTTTCTTTCGATGCAACTTAGAACAAATAAACAAAGTATTATAATTATTTTTCAGTTAACTAACCTAAAGTTTTAAAACATAATAAATGACACCATTAATATAGAAGTATTAAATACTTAAATTATTAATATACCTGGATTTAAGACGCAAGTTGTAAGTCACATACACAATATCATTAAGTCTTTGATACTCTAGCATATTCTTCCTTTTAGTATGAATTTGTTCAAAAAGACTCCAATTTTCGTTCGCATCCTGAGGAAGAAGCTGCTTGACTAAGAATACGATATGCTATCTTTTTCAAATATGGAGTACTAGTGCCAAAAAATGTCCACCATTCATCTACATAGAAATAAATATAATTCTCAACATCAAACCATCGATTATATATTATAAATTTCAAAATATTAAAACAAATCAGCATATAAAAATAAAATTGCTTACTCGGTTGAAGCTCCTTAGCTGCTGTCAAAGCAGTAAGGCCTATCAAAACTTTCTTTGCGCTGCCGATACACCTGTATCTCTTTCATTACTTTTAAGTGGATCATTGCAAAGGCTTTTTTATATCAAACAAGTTAAGTAAACCTTGCATAACCCTGTGCTTCTCAATGAATTTCTCATAATAAAAGAAAGCAGGATTTAAAAAGTAAGATGCTGCATGGAGATTCTAATGCAAGTACTTATCCCATCAAACCTTAATGATTTCTGTATAAGGCTTATACAAGTTTTTCTATTCTTAAACATATGCTTGATAGCATTTTTTGCCCTTTGCATGCCTTCATATACATATTCCCAATGAAGGTTTTTCATCAGCATCTACTATTCTCAACAATCTAATTAAAGGGCCTACAATCTTCACCGCAGTAAAGCAATCATGCCAAAACTTATTATCCAAGATAATATCACTAACAACTTTTCCACTAACACTTCTTCCCAACTTGTGTCCAAGTGAAGTGCTTGTCTACAATTAAAGCTTGCAAAGTCTTCCTTGTGTTCATAAATACTTTTTAAAGTAATAAAAACAGTAGCAAAATGAGTAGCTCCTGGACGAACAACTTCCTTCCAACTTGACCTTTTTCTAAGCCAAGACAAAAACATCATATGATTGTAAACAAATATAGTTATCTTTGAAGCACGGGATGCAAGGTTAACTACATGGGGCATGTTGCTAATATATTTCAAAATGAGATTAATGCAATGGGCAACACAAGAAGACCAAAAAATATGTTCATACTTTTCATGAATAAGTCTCCCAAACTGCCACATAATTGGCTGCATTATCAGTCACCACATGCACAACATTACTGGGCCCAATCCATTCAATAACGTCAACAAACAAGTTAAATAATGTTGTGAAATTTTTCACCATGTCTGAAGCATCAACAGATTTCAGAAATGATACACCAGCAGGACAATACACCAAAAATTAATTAGAGTTCGTTGTCTTTGATCAGTCCAACCATCAGCCATGAGTGTACAACCAGTTTCTTTCCATGAACTTCGATAACTATCAACAAGTAGCTGACACTCATTCTTAAGATCTCCCAATAAGTGAACCCTCATTTCATCATAAGATAGACCTTTGAAACCAGGTCCATAGCAGCAATACTATCCAATGCAGCTTGAAAATAAGGTGATTGAATTGTATTAAATGGAATGTCTGCATCAACCATTCATCTGGTTTTCCAATTTAGCTTTATGTATGACTTCTTTGCTAGCAAAAACACTTTTTAAACTTGGTTGGGCTCCTGAAGTTGTCCTTGGTGCAAAATAGTTACCAATTGATTGGGAAGCACTTGCTTTTCGCTTGCCTTTGTCTCCAATATGCTGCATCTTAGTTGGTGGAGGTGAAGGAATAATCATCTCTTGTTCTTCTTGTTCCTCTACTTCATCATAATCATAACCAAAGCTCACTTTATCATCTTTATTTTTTTTTACTTATTCCAAATGTGCTAACATTTGGCACTTAACATCATGAGGAACTTTTTTGTACAAAGTTATTTGTCCTTATTTTCCTGCAAGATGCTGTTTTATCCTATTAATCCCTCCTCCTTATACCGTGTCAAACAAAACATACAAGTATACACTGGCTTCCCATTTTCATGAGCTAAACTAACATATTTCCATACTGGATTACTTTTTCCACGACTAGAACCTGTGGAGGATTGCTGGTCAACAGTATTACTTTCTCTTATCTGATTATTAGAATTATCCATATCTAAATAAAGAGGGGATGATGAGTTACCAGAGAAATGATGAGTTACCAAGAGAATGATGAGTTACCAGCTACCATAGGAGGTTAAAAGTGGTGTGGAATATCATTATTCAAATCACTATACAGTATGTCAACAAAGACAAAGTACATTATTACATGATTGTCTTTAAAAATCCCTCTCTCCCAAATAGAACTAGTTCATCAACAAATTAAAATGACATGAGGCAATAACAAAAATTAAACTAATTTGGAAGTTCGAATTTCAAGCTACAAGCCTACAACTTAACCCTCTTGATCATGCTTTTCAATGTGTTAGTCTCTCAAGGAATAGGCCTAGCACTTGGGGCATTCTAATGGATGTTAAACAGGCCACAACTCTAGCTTCAGTGACCATGCTGGTGTTTCTTTTAGCTGGTGGCTACTACATTCAGCAAATGCCATCTTTTATAGCTTGGTTAAAGTACATTTCGTTCAGTCATTACTGCTATGACCTTCTGGTAGGAGTGCAGTATTCAGTAAATGTCTAAATGAGGTTTACGAATGTGGACCAGGGTCACATTGCAGGATAAGAGATTTTCCTGCAATAAAGTGTCTGGGGCTTGACAATATCTGGGGAGATGTGGCTGCATTGACTGTTATGTTGATCGGGTACAGAGTTGTGGCATATCTGGCTTTGAGGGTGGGGCAGCCTCACTGGCTTTGAGGGCAATAAACACGCAGAGCAGTGTCACACACAAACAACAAGCAGAGACAGCAGAGCAGTCACAGTGTCACACATAAACAAATGAAATTACAGCAGTAACAGCACGCAGAGCATATGCAGACGGCACAAACAAGAATCAAAATCATCCGCAAGATCAAATCAAGCACACAAGCTTTCCCATTCTCGGCATCCAGATACAAAAAATGGAAAAACCTCAGAAAAATAAAAAATAAAAACTATATGCAGAGGTGTATACCTTGAGGATCTCCGATCTTCGATGGTGATAAGTCACCAAACTCACTCTTTCTCTGCCGTGGGTCACCGGGTGTCAGAATCTGCCTTTCTCTCCTTCGAGTTTCTGCTTCCGCAGCTAAGCTTCGTTTTCGGACGGTAACAGAGGCGAGACGCAGACGCAGACGCAGACGCAGCGAGGGTTTCGGTTTTCATTCATACCGAAACGACGTCGTCTCTTTTTTTTTTTTGGAAAATATATATTAAAACGACGTCGTTTTAACATAAAATGTTCAAAAAAGAATGATCAAAATCGGGAAACCGTGCGGACCGGCGTCGGTTTGAACGGTTTGAGACCGGTTCACCGGTTTTTGACCACACCAATTCTGGGAGATAACTCGAACCGGTGAGGGAACCGGTTCCCGGTCCGACCGGTCGAACTGGCCGGTCCGGTCCAGTTTTCAAAACATTGTGCTTTACTTTTTTCCAGGTACAAACGTTAAAAGACCTACGTCTTGCCCTGCCTTATTTATTATATATCACATTAGTTATAGAATAAAATATATTTTTAATTTATTAAAAATATATTATTTATTAATTTTATTTTTAAAAAATTAATTTTTTTAAATATTAAATTCATAATAATTTATTTTTAAAAAAAAATTAAATTAAAAAAAATAAAAAAAATAAAAAAATAAAATTTATAAATAATTTAAAATTTAAGAGATTAAATTAATAAAATTAATTTTTAAGAGATAAAATTAATAAATGATATATTTTTTAAGTACTAAAAATAAAATTTACTCTTAATTATATAATTAATAATTTTCTATTTATTTTTATTTATTATTTAAAATAATTACATAAAAAATTATTAAATTATTAAATAATTTTAATTATAAAAATATAATTTAATATAATTAATTTTTTATTTTATTAATATTTTTTATAATTTTATTTATTTTATTAATTTTTTTAAAAAATAAAAATAAAATTAAAAAAATCTTAAACGATAAATAAAAAAATATTATGTTTTATAATAAGAGAGAAGGGTGTCCCAAACAATTATAGCGCGAAACACATGTTAAAATATTACAAATTATTTTAAAATTTTGTATAAGTGACGTACAAGGCACCACAGCAAACGGTACAAAGTTTAATATACCAGGTGATCAAGCTGACTGCGAAAAAAACCTGCGAAAACTCTCCACTTACATCATCAAAATTAACGACGATTGCCCAACTCTCTCTCTCTGACAGAAAGAAAAAGTGATCAATCTCTAGCAAATTTACACTTACATCCATATAAATTCCCAGAAAACGATACATTGGAACAAGAAGATACAAGCAGAATATAAGAATAAGCTGCAAATTTTGATTGGCTTTGCAATAACTATAGCCATACATACACGACGTATAAAATTAAATCAGGGTCTCTTTAAAATCCCCTAACACAAACTACTTTACGAAACTCTTCGATCAACATTATTTGTTTCCCTTTTTCTTTTAGACTCTTATGAGAGTCTCAGGTCAAAACTGGAAAAAAAATAATAATAGTAAGACCAGCTAGCAGCTGCCAGACCCTGAACCAAAAATCATTGAAAAAGCAGTTTTTCCAGTCCACAGATTCCGCAAAGCAGGACCCGTATCAGGGATCCGAGTCATACCCACTTGAAATTGGCGGGGTTGTGGAGGCGGAGGTGGAGCTGAGAGGAGCACCGTCTCCTTCGTGCCGCCATCCCAACGCGCTAGCCGAACGAGCAAACACCGTCGTCGCCGATTTGACGATGCTGTTGAATATCTTGACCTTGATTTGCCCTCTCCTTGGCGGGAGCAACTGCGTGGGTCTGTTCTTTGATTTGGCTTTGGCTTCCGGGAGCTCCATTGCAGTGAAATGGGTTCGAGGAATTGAAGAAAAAGGTCAGTGACAGTGAAGGAAGGAACAGAGCAAGAGGCTAGAGAGCAGAGAATTGAACTCTTGAAGCCAGAACAGAGAAAGTGATAGACTTCGCACAGCACAAGGCTAAGAAAAATGAAGGTGAGAACGAAAGAGAGTGAAAGCTCTTTGGAATTTGGAGTAACGGCTATGGGTGTTCGATGTGAAGGACTAAAGCGGAGGATGGAGATTGGCGTCTCGTGTCATAAATAGTTAAATACCCTGCAAAGGTGGTGAGCTGGAATTGAATCAGTCTTAGAAGGCGTGCGGTGCAAGAATTCGCCAAGAGGAGAAACAGCTCGGTCCATACAAGATTTCACTAAACCCACTAGAGCAGCATCCATTACCCCCCCCCCCCCCCGCCCCCCCCAAAAAAAGCTACTAAGTGCTTGCTTAATCTGGATAGAAGCATTATTCTTAAAAATTTATTAAATAAATCCATTGGTGGAAGTGCATTTGCACTCTTAAATTTTTAGGATATATCCTAGGGAGTTTACAACTCAATTAATTTTTAAAATTAAGGTGTAATAGTATTAGATATTCAATGTTCTATAAGTTTTATCTATTTTCAATTCTTCATGCTAGCACCTCCTCCTGTGTAAAGGGAAAAAAAAAAATCATTGATACACTTCAGTCTTCTTTTTAAGATGCCAACAGAATACAACCATCGAAAGAAGATGATAAGTTTGCTTGTTGCATCACTCCACAAATTAAAAAAATATAACCTTTGTTAAGATTTGACAATAAAAATTTATATTCGGGTGAGGATTCCTGTCACTTAAGCACGCAAGACTGCTATGATACACATCGTTCTAGAGAGAGCTTTTACAATACATACAAAAAGAATAATTTTTTAGTTAAAATATGCAATTTAATAAGAGTCCTATAAGATGCTCAAATTTTCCTTACTCCTACACGTGGAAGGACTACATTTAAAAGAAAACTCATCAAATGGGAATCCAACCAAATTAAACTAAACATCGCAAGTTTTAATTGGATTAAAAAGTACTTCAATTTTCGTTGTTCATTATCAACGAAGTGCAGCAATCAATTGGTGAAGAATCCACTTGTGTGCGCTTGTCATTTTTTCTAAACCGAAACAATCATAATGGGGACTATTTTCAATGCTCGTTTCAAAGCTTTAACCATACTACTATATTTGGCTGCTGCTTTTTTGTTTTTGGTACAACTATATTTGGCTTCTTATTCATTCATGAATATGTTCTTTCTCAGGTACATATTCATTCTTCATGAATCTATGATCATTTACGGTAAAAGTGATTTTGTTGGCACCCTTTACCGCTACGATGTTGCGTCAAGTATGATGCGTAACTAATTGCTCAATATGGTCCTTTTTTGTCTCCCAAAGGTTGCTCAATATGTCTCTACAATCAATCTTATAAAGGTAGTCAACAAGAAAATCAGAACCTCAACGACTCTTGTATTTTTCCGGCAGAAGAAGAAATTCATAATTGGGCTAAAGTTTCTTTATGGTAACTCACAATATATGTGTGCCTTAAAACAAACAGAACAAGAACAGGGTGATTGCAAGGAGATTAGATTACGATCCCCTGCAATTGGGAGCAACAGCAGAGGTGCTGTTCCTCTCAACTGCAACCAGGGGATCCAAATTTGACGACAAGGTTTGCATCGTTGCAAGTGTGGACAATTACCCATCAAAATTACACAACCGTCAAAGTTTCAGAAAAATTTGCTGAGTAAAAACTAAAAGAAGATACAAGCAAAATAAGCTTCTAATTTGTACATAAGAATGATCATAGGTATACAAGCGCATCAGGGTCTCTGCAATTTTTCCTATACAGAATCAATATAATCAATATATATCTACATGAAACCGATATCAGTCATAAATTGTAATACTCCCTCTTTTTTTTTTTTCTTTCTTTCTTTCTATTTCTTTTCAAATAATTTCAACATAAGAAAAAAAAAATAGTAAGATGAACACCTAAGTTAACACGCCCTGCAGAGACTAACAAATCATTAGAGTTTGCAAATCCTGGATCCGGAGTCCGATGAATCCGAAAGGCAAGAAACGGATCAGGAATCGGAGTTGTACCCACTCGGAATTGGTGGTGTTGTGGAAGGGGAGCTCAGAGGAGCTCCATCTTCTCCGTTCCTCCGTCCAAACCCGCTACCCAAAGACGCAAACGCCGTGGCGGACTTGACGAAACTCCTGAGTATCTTGATCTTGATTTGCCCCCTCCTCGGTGGGAGAGTTTGTGAGGGTTTGTGGTTCGGTTTAGTTCCGTTAAGCTCCATTGCAGCCAACTGGGTAGAGACTAGAGAATCTCTTTCTCTGTCCCTTTGGAGAGGATAGAGAGAGAAACAAAGGGAAATGAAAAAGAGAGAGAGAAAGCGTCCTGCGAACTCAGTGGGCACTGGAGCAGAGTGATTTTGGGGTGCGAATGTAAAGGCGAGCACCGAGTGCGCGGAGGAAGACTCAGTAACTTCGTCTCAAAGATTAATTGATAACTCGGTATCTGAATCGAATATTCGGCGGGTAAAAATAAAGTTTACGTAAATCGAGCACGTGCTAAGCAGTGATGCTAATTTCCATTTTTACAAGTTCTCCCTAATTCTGAAAAAAAAAAAAAATCACCCCCAAATTACATCCTCAAAATTTTTTTTTCTAAGCATTATATATTTCTTCTAATAATACCATAATCTAGGGCAGAACCATGTTATAATGTAAAAGAAAACAAGAAAAATTTAAAGAGGTCATTAGCTATTCGACCCAAGCATTGTCCTCGTATCAATTCGTCTTTTGTATGGACTATCATTTTATAATTCTAACTCAGTCTTTATTGGTTGTCATCTTGTCG
This sequence comes from Castanospermum australe, assembly GCA_019955255.1. Taxonomy (NCBI): domain Eukaryota; kingdom Viridiplantae; phylum Streptophyta; class Magnoliopsida; order Fabales; family Fabaceae; genus Castanospermum; species Castanospermum australe. Next base: position 1,346,802 of record NSJW01000034.1, read on the forward strand.
AGTTAAAGACGAGAGTGATTAGACTTTAGATTATCTCATTAATAAATAAATATTGAACTTGTTGGACAGTACTATTGATGCCATTACTCTTCAAAGTGCATTACAAATTAACTAGAAAAAAAAAAGACTAAATTTTAAATTTATGGAACAAACAGCTGCAAGGAATATGTTTAGTAAAGACCTCGTAACAAGGGAATCCCTTTCCTCTTTAAATTTCCAATACCTTACTTTAGAGTTTAGAGTTATGTTTGTTATATTTTTTTTCTTAATAACAAGTCATTTCACAATAAAAGTATAAAGCTTTTTTTTTTTAAAGTAACCTGTCTTATTCTCGCACATTTAAGGCTTTAACTCTAATATTTTTAATAAAAAAAAAAAACCTACACGAATCATTTGATATGGTCATCACTTCACCATGGAGACTGCTGCACCGTCGCCATTGCCAATGGTGGGCTCGGTGGGGCCTCCATCAAAGATTTCGGCAATTCGTTCATTTGGAATCAATGGCAAATACGTTGCCACGCTGTAATCTCTCTCTGCCATACAAGCGACAGCTTGATTGTACTTCTCCGACCACCGCGCTGCGGCGGGGATCACGGTTTCAGCCACTTGCGGAATCACCGGAATCCGATTCAACGTGCGCCAAGCCAACACTGCGCACTGCTCGGCCACCGCCCCGTACTTGGAGTAAAGCTCCTTCGCTCTGGGCTCACACTGGGTGTACACATTCTTCGTGGCGTCCACCACCCCGTCGCGCTGAATCTCCGACACGACGGTCCGAGCCACCACCGGGGCCTTCTGCGCCGCCGTCCAAGCTCGGCCCGATGCCTGCTTTAGCAGCGAGGGCACGTGGCGCGCCGCCTCGGTTAAGGACCTGTCCACCTGCAAATTGAGATCGCGGTCACAGATCAGTCCCAGATTTGTCGTGAAATTCAGGAATATGGGAACATCGATTGGCGATTGCGAACCTTGCGATCAACAAACTTGAGGAACTCGAAGGGAACGTCTTGGAACTTCTCGTAGACCGGTAACATCACGGTTCTGACGGTGCCGTCGACCGTTTGAACCCCCGGTTTCAGTGGACCGGAATTCCTTTTGGCGTATTCGTAGATGCTTGAGAAGCATACAAAGACGTAGATCGAAGCCACTTGAACGAAATCCAAATACTTCAGCTTTCTCTCATTTTCTCGGCCCTGACAATGGGAAAAAAAATAAAAGGAAAGGAAGAAAAAAAAAAGAATGGAGCGTTGAATACAAAACCAGTATTCCTTTTTCTCATACTTTCTCGGCGACCAAACATGCGAGAGGCCACTGAGAGAGTTACTGTCTTATCGATAAGAAGAAAATCAGAGGTCTAGGAAAGAGGCATACCATATCTGTTGGTTGCTTGGCTTCTGATTCTGCCATTTTTTACCTTCGATTCAATTGCTGCTTTTGCTGTCTGTTTTTTTGTTTTTGGTCACGAAGATGCGAAAAAGTGTGCTTCAATTATAGGAAACTGTTTTTATTTGAGTGTAGGCCATGGCGGCCCGACCCTTACCGGTCCAGTGAGCCTCTGTTTTGTGTTGGATTGGACTTCGCTAAGCCCTAACACTTTAAAAAAAAAACTCACTGAATTTGACCCAAGTCCAACTTGATCCAACTCATAAACAATCCAAGTTATAGGAGATACCATGTCTTTGAAAAAAAAAAAAAAAAGGAGTAAAAAACTAAGTTGCTTAATTTTATGACAAAATTACTGTTTATATAACCAATTTGTGTAACATGGTCGCCACATTCAAATGTATTTATTTTACTACAAATTATTATTGTTTATATGGGTGATATTTACAGCCTCTTTTGGTATAATTTTACAATAAAGTATTTATTTTTTAATATAACAATTACACATTAAATATAAATTGTTGTAAAGTGTAATTATTTTTAAAATGAATCTTTAAAAAATAAGATGCTAAGGGTAGCACCTATAATTCAAAAAAAAATCTCAGAAAGAAAAAGTGCACTTGAAAGTTGAAATTCTGCTTCCCCGTTTTCTTTTTATATTTTTTCAGTAACAGTGACCTAAGTTGGGTTTTGAACACATATAAGCGCTTAATAGTTAATACTGTATGACGCAAGACACAGCCTGTTGACAGTAGTGTGAAAGGAACAAGTTCAGCAAAACATATATTAAATAACTTTACTTCACATCACAATTTTTTCACATATCCCACTTATTTTTTATTATTATCATTTTAATTTCTTTTTCTCTGTCTCTCTTCTTAGGCACTATCAATGATCCATATTAATTAGTGCATGTTATATGAACTCATCTGCAAGAAACATTTCCCAGATGATAAATAAAAGGTACCAGTGTCTTGGTAGAAGTTGGTCATTGAATTTATGAGAATAGGGACCTCACCGCGGGTACCATACAGTATAATAAATTATAATAATATATAAAATAATTTACGAGAACAGGGACCTCACCACTTGTACCACGGAGTATAGTCAATTATAATAATATATAAAAGATGAAACACGCAAAGTTGAAGTCACCCGATCATTTGCTTTTGATGTATACAATTTATCATTAAGTTTCTTTTCAAGTTTATATTTAAATAAATTCTGATACATGTTTTAATTATATTTAATTTATATAATTTATTTATATGTATAAATATTATTTTTAAAATTTAATTTTAATTTATTATCATTATAACAAATTTTACATTATCATTTATTTATATATTGTTAAATCTTAAAAAAAATAATTTAACTAAAATAATAATTACTTAAAAATAAATTATTAAGTAACTTATAATTAGATATTAATATAAAAAACTCCATAGTCACAGTTAATTAATATTAAATTCTTATTTTTAATAATTTATATAGTGAGAGTTTTCGTGCATACTCTAACAAAGTATGGGTTTGTACTTTATAATTAGTGTAGATAAAAACAAAACACTCTTTTTTGGATAGTTAACTCATTTTTCCATCTAAAACGCGTCATGTTATCTCAAAACGCGGCAAGATGGACCATACTAACACTCACATAGAATCGTGCACATTCAAATTGATATTTACATTTAGGTTGTGTTTGAAATAATTGAAAATAAAATTGATTTGATTTAATTTGATTTAATTTAATTTAAAAATCAATTTTTATGATTAGAACTTTGTGAGATTTGATTTAATTTACAAATTAAATTTTGTATTTAGAACACTTTAAAAATGATTAGAATTTATTGTATTTTAATAATTTATTTTATTACTCATATTTAAATTAGATAAGTAAATAAATTAATAAAGATAAAATTATCGATTGAACTAAAATTAAATTAAATTCATTCAAGTCCAACCAAATTTAAATAGATTTCTAAACGTACATATCTTAAATTTAATGAATTTTTAAATTAAATCAATTCTAATTTTATAAATTTCTAAATATATAATTTCATTTACAAATTTTATAACTTGAATACACATAAATGATTTTATATCTTTAACATATCTTCTCTACACAGGTTCATCTTACTTTATGGGACAGATCCACTTTACCTTGTGAAACAAGGATTGAATTATTTACCATTTGGTTATAGAGGATATTATGTCATGAACTAACTATTTCAACAGCTTAAACTGTTAAATAAATATACATAAATAATTTTATATCTTTAATAATTTCAAACACAATTTTAATTTTTATTTTATTTTCTTTGGGCAAACAAAACGTTAGCAATGACGACTATCATCTGTTGTCGTTCCCCTATAGTTGACAGCTTCTAATTTGCATTATGATGACATTTCTTTGATTTTGTTGGTTGTTTGAGTATAATGTAGGCATGAATTGTCTAGGAAGATAAGATTGTATGACCGTTATCTCACAACAAACTCATTCTTAATTATTTTTATTACAATAATAGAATATACTAATTGTCATAAAATAACTTTTATTAGAACTACCAACGAATGATTTGGCCTTTTTTTAATGGTTTAATATTTAATTTTTTATTTGTTATATTTTAATTGAAAAAAAAAGAAAAAATCAGTTATTCTCCTTATTCGTATTCCGTTTCATGAAAAATATTCGTGTCATATATCACCACTCCATAATAATTACTGTAATATAATTAATATCTTGGCCAAAAAAAGAACTCCAAGTACAACTACTATGAAAATAAAAATTATTACCCTATTTTATACAATTCATAACATGAATGTTTTGTGTCCAAAAGCTTCTAAAAACTCCTAATTTATTTACATTTGTTAGATACACTAATAAAAAAATATACGGGTATGAATAATTAAATAAAATTATTGTAAATAATTACATCTCAATTTTTTATTCTTTCTCTGACTCCTCCAATTTTATCTCATCTTATCACTTTTTATATTTTAATCAATTATTTAATTTATTAAAAAAAAATAAGATTAAGGTTGTTATCAATCTTTTGTTTTTATTCCAAAATTTTTAAAAACAATCTTATTTAATTCAAATGCATGTATAAGATGTTTAAAAAACAATCTCACTACCCCTCCATTTTCTGTCACAAATTCATTCAAGGTTTTTTTTTTTTTATCACTCTTATCACCACATATGCACCACGCCATTGTCTAGTATTCTTTTTTTGGTTTTTCGGGTTTGTAAATGAGGAGTCGAACCTTACTCTCCATCTTTGATGAAAGTCAGTCTACCATTAAGCTACTACTCAAACGACTCTAGTGTTCATATAAGGTAACATATTATCGGGATTAAATTTTCTTTGAATAAGGAAAGGAAAGATAATTAAAGGTTAATTAATTAATACATTTTTCTTTTTTTATTTAGATATTTTAAATTTTTTAAATTTTTTTAAATTATATAAACTTTAAAATGTTTACAAAAATTAATAAAGGATATTTTAGATGATTATTTTTAATCTTTATTTTCTTTTTTTTGGTAAATTTTTTAAAAAGAGAGACTTATGATAAATATTTCACTTTTTTCATTTTTTTCCCTAATCCCCTATCAAAACATAGCATTATTGAGTAAAGTGTATAGACAAGTGATTGAATCTTGACTTAGCCAATGAAACAGATAATCGGAGATGATTAAGAAAAATAGAGAGATGGAGAAATTAAAGTAACCATAAAATTACCATCTATTTTTTTTTTTATGATGCGTAATCATATTTGAAATACTAAGGTTAGAAGCGTTCGTGGGCTAAATTATGTTGGGTTAAATTGAGTTATTTTTTGGTATTTTTTTCCTAAAAGCTGTTGAACACTTGAGCTTAACATACATTAAAAAAAATTAACTATTAAAATAAATATTAAAATTAATATAAAATTAAAAACTTATCATATATCATAATAAATAACTTAATAAGTTTTAATAAAATATGACATACAAAACCTCAAACAAACTAAAAGTTAAATATAATAATTCGCAAGTCTTAAACATAATATAACAAGTTCTAATTTTATACATAAAAAGTCTTAATATAAATTCTAAAAGTAAAATATAATAAGTCACATAAGATTTAAGAGAAAAAAAGTATAAACATTAGGTTTAATATTTTAAATATTTAAAAAATGTCTTTTTTTATTTAAAAAAAATAAGTTGAGTTAGGTTGTTGATTGAAAACCCACTCAACCCAACCAATCATCTTCCAGTTAAGAATTTTTTAACTTAACTCAATCCGTTAACTCAATTCAATATATCAATTATAAGTTGAATTATGTCAAAATTTACAAATTTACTGGTTAACCCAACCTAATAAACACATATAACTAAAGTTGTTTCTCATTAAATGTTTTTCACAAAAATTAAAACATTGAAGTTTCATCTTATTTGCTAGGGAGCTTGGATCTGTATTACTATTATACAAACACGATTTGTTCCTCCTAGAAATTGATACATGTATAACGTAATGTTTCCTCGTAACTGGAATATGGTGCTAGGAAATCAATATAAACCATCACACGCAACCCGGTTCTTTTGTCAATAACGTTCGAGCATCGTGGGCCATCTTATTTGCCGGCCACAAAAGTAGAAACTAGAAAGAAAGGGAAGCACCTTTGAAAATGATAGTTGCAGTTTCCCTACCAAATTCCCAAGTGAATTGCACCTCTACTACACATTACTCTGCGGTCTGCACACAGACGACCAAAACTAAATAGAAAGGGGGTCAAAGACACCTATTGCCCGCCAACCCAAAAAAAAAATTAAAATAAATAATTAGTTTCTATAATTTTATTTAATTTAAATTTTAGTCCTTATATTTTATTTTTTTAAATCTTAGTTCTTATAATTTAAATTAATACCTTAACGAATAGAAATTATAGAGACTAAATTCAAAAAAATAAAAAATACAAAGGCTAGTACATTAATAGTAATAAGTAGAAACCAAAATCTAAATAAGTAAAATTATAGGAGTAAACATAAAAAAAATAATTATAAGGACCAAAATATAAATCATGTGAAATTATAAAGATTAATTATTTATTTTAATAAAAAATTATTCCAATGACCATAACATTTGATCTTAAATGTTATTTTTTTTAAAAATGATCATGAATATAAAAAGTTGAGATTTTGATTTTCTTTTATTAAAAGTATGATAATGTCATATTTAGAAAAAAAAAAGATGAGTTTTTCTTTATGCATGGACTATGTAGGATGTTCACTTGTAATAATTTTTAATAATAATGATATTTTTGGATTAATGTTTAGTTAATTTCTCTCCAAACAATAGGCGCATGCCCCACATCGCTTTTTATATATTTAAAAAAATTAATTTTCTTAAACACTTGTTTAAGATTTGATCCTAACTTCGAAGTAATCAATACCTTCTTGACTAGTAGGGGTGGCCAACCTTAGGTTTAGTGTTCAATAGTATTACAGGAAAGCAATTTGTGTAGTCTTCTCTCGTAATAGGATATTGACATATCACAAGGGAGGTTTAAGACGTTGTGTGAAAAAAAAAATAGTAGGTTAAAATTCAAGTAAAGCAACTTAGGTGAGATCCTGATATTTAAGTTATATTTTGATCGATTTTATTTTAATTTACTTCAATGCAAATTTCAACTTATATTATATATAATTATGTGTTGTCATTGATTTTTAAGTAATTATTATTATTTTTTTAAAATAATGTGTTAGCGTATGATTGAATGATAGAATTTATAATTTTTTTTATACAAGATCAAATTTAAATTAAATTTAAGAGTAAACCCTTTTTTTGTCTTTCAAAGATATAAGTGTTGTCATTTTAGTTTTTTAAAAAAATTTATCATTAATTTAGTCTCTAATTTTATAAAGTTACATTATTTTAATTTTTTAAATAAATTAATTTTAATTTAATCCCTTAATGATTAAAAAATATAAATAATTTAATTATTTAATTATACAAATTATCATTAATTTAATTTCTCAATCATTAAAATTTTATCAATTTAGTCTCTGTCTACACATAAAAGAACGATTTGGTGTCACTTTTTAAATTTAAAAACTCGATTGATAATAAAATTATTTGTAGAATCAAAATAATAACACATATATTTTTAAAAGATAAAAAAAAAGTTTACTCTAAATTTAAATAATTATTACTCAGCTTTTGAAGTAAAATTTAAAACAAATAATATTAAAGACACCACAAAATTATAAAAATAAGAGGAAAAATAATTACAAATATTTGAAAATTTAAATTATATTTAAAAAAAAAAAAGAAGAAAATTGTAGTGGGTCCAAAAGTCAACATAAAAAATTAACTAATAGACAAATTCATTCCCGAACCCAACCCAAAATTGGTGTATCCATAAATGTAAGAGAAAAGGGAGAAAAAGACAAAAAGTAGAGCAGAGTCAGGCAGACGCACCGCCCACGGAAGAATGGCTGGCCTTATAATTCTTACATGGAGGCCAGCACTCGGTCAAGAAACCATTGACCAAATCCAGAAGCCTCGTCAAAGTCAACCCCATCCACAGAGTTTCTTTTTTTCTTTTTTCTTTTTAATTTTTCATAAGAAATTGTGCAATGACTTAGCCGAATCCAATGATTGTTCTGACCGTATGTGGGTGTGATAGCGACGCACAAAGCCGTAACGCAATGACACGACATGTGATAGGATTAGAATAAAGAAAAAGTGATCCCAGTTCTGCAACTTTAGGATATATTTCAGAATCCAAACGTGCCCCACCCGACCTTTACATTCATTAGTCTTTTTTTTTTTTCCTTTATTTTATTTTAAATTTTTATGGGTAACTTTACATTCTTCAGTTGGATGTTCCCGTCTACCGTTTTTCCCTTATACAACCGCAGGTTAGGCCAAATAAAATATTAATATAAGTGATATTTCAAAATTTTTAAAATAAAAATAATTTCTTTTGGTATATTAAATAAAAATAATTTTAATGTACAGTGACAAAGAATATATATATATAGTTAACGTAATTATCAAAATTCGTTTGACTGTAAATTTTTAAAATACTCATTCATGAGTTGAGAATATGAAAATTCACGGTATGTTTTAATTTTTATATGTTATAAAAGATTTTTGTATGTTAAATATTCACTTTTAATTTTAAATATTACAATTGAATCTGATCATGTTTATTGTTATATTACAATTTTTTATTATTATTAAATTGTATTAATTTTATCATATAATTATTATATTATATTCACAATTTATGTTAATGTATATTCAAGTGATAAGAATATTTTTGTTTATTTTCAGTTAAGAAAATACTTAGATATATGTACCGAAAAACAAAATACTTAGATATAGATAGTATTAAAAGAGATAAGAGATAAGCACACAATTTTTTTTTATTTTTTTTTATTGTTATATTTCTTTCAATATAAATGGTGTGATACCTTAAGTTATTTGGCTTAAAAAAATTAGGTATGATATATATATATATATATATATATATATATATATATAGAGAGAGAGAGAGAGAGAGAGAGAGAGAGAGAGAGAGAGAGAGAAGGTTATATATAAATAAAATTTATCTATATCTGAACAAAAATTAATGATATTTTTTGTAATTAAAGGTTTCTACACTATGATATTTAAAAAACTAGACAATTATAATATATAAAATTAAAAAAGAAGTGCTTATCATTTCACTACATATTAAATCTAATTATCCCTAATCGCTAATGGTCAATTTGGTATACTATATACTTAACAATGGGAGTGAAAATTTAAGAAATAAAATTTATATAAAAATTAGGATAAATTACTTCAATCTTCTATTTATTTATTTATTTTTTTTATAAATTTTTCTCTATTTTCAAAACCTACATAAATTTCCTTTTTCAATGCATTAAGTTTAGCATATTTTTAAAATATAAAGGAGGTGTATGCAAATATTTAGGAGATATGTGTGAATTTTTAAAATATTAAGGAAAATATATGTAATTTTTCAAAATAAAAGAGGGTTTATAAAAAAAATAAGTAAATAAAAGAAATGTTCAACTAATTTATTAAAAAAATTATATTAAAAATTCATTTTTTGATTTTTTATTTAATTGTTAGGCAAACTAATAACAATATTAATTGTTAGGAGCTAAGTTTCTGATTAATCCAAGGGCCGAGTGGTTTTTCTCTTTAACCGCCCACAGGCACAGCAAAAGTTTTATAGAATCATAGCCTCTGTCATGTGTTCCCATTCTTTTCATATACGAAGAACCCTTAGCTTACGAGAGGTTTATTCTCTTTTCTTTTTTTTTTTTTCTGTATAAACATATATGTAATTGGGCAGCATTGATTTTTATTGTTTATTGTCATGTAAGTAATCCATAATATCATGTATTAAAAAGATACAATTAAAAAACATGACATTGGACAAGTGATGTCATCCGATACGATGTGACCTGGGTCTATGGTAAAAATAAATAAAAATAAAAAAAGTAAAGACTCATGATATCAAATTTGAGTTGTATCAATTTAGCATGTGTTTAGAATTAATTTTTTTTAATTTATTTTTTTTAATTTTAATTTTAAAAAAAATTAAAAATTTAATTTTAAAAAAAATTAAAAATTTAATTTTTTAAAAAAATTAAAAATGATTATTTTTTAAAATTTAATCTCTTTTAAATATATTATTATTTTTTTTTATGAATGAAAGAAAGTGACATTAATTTTATTTTTTAAAAAAATTATATTATTTTAATTCTTATATTAATTTAATTATTTAATTATATAAAATGATATAAATTTAATTTCTTAATTATAAAAAATTATATTAATTTAATCTATTAATTAAAGGTTTTATTATCAGTATTTATAATTTATAATATAAAAATTATTTTGATATTATTTTTTATAATTAAAAAATTAAATTAATATTAATTTTCTTATAAAGACTAAATTAATGTTACTTATATTTTTTAAAGACCGAAATAGATATTTATTATAAAAAATATTATACATACAAAACTTAATATTTATAATCTTTGCCTAATCTTATGTCAACTAAGGGTTTTGAGAAGAATATATAAAAAATAAAATGATTAAAAATAATAATAATTAATTAAATATAAAAAATAAGTGTGTATATATAACATTAATCCTTAAGAACAACCTTATACTCTGAGCATGCGAGTCCTAAGATTATGATTTTTGTTGTCATAAAAAAATATATAAAACCTTATATGCTGAACATGCGAATCGTAAGATTATGATTTTTTTTTGTTGGTATTATAATTTAATAAAGGTATATATTGAAATGGATACGAAGCAATTATACTAAACAAGGTGATTAAAGTAAATTAGCAATGATGGTAGCTCTAATCAGATAGTCTTCGGCATGACTCGTTTCAGCCTTGAAGTGGATATGTGGGTGCCTCCATTACAAGGTGTGTGTGGGTTAATGTTTATTCCGCCTAAATAGATTTTTAGATATTTAAATAATTTTTTATTTATTTTATGTTATATTTATTTTAATGTTTACATTATTTTTTAAACAAAAATTTTAGTTTTATAAATTTATTTAATATGAAATAATTATTTTTTATTTTTAAATTAAATATAATATTTGTAAATATAAATTATTTTATTTAAATTTATTTTTAATTAAAATTAAATTTATAAAATTAAATTAATTTAAAATTAAATTTACAAAATTTAATCTAAATACATATTAATATGAGATTTTCAGTTTTTCTACTGTCTCCCACTGCCAAGGGCCATTGTTTGCTTTACTATCATTGTTATTTGATTCTGATGTTTCGAGGTACATGTCAATTTCAGTGGGGTCTCAACATTAAATTGTCCAGTAGACTGGGTCCCTTGATCCCCGATGTTATTTTTCTTTTCGCTTTTTTATGGTGGCTACTTGTTTCTTGTCGTTTCCGGTTGCTTTGTTTAGTGACCAAAAAAAAATAAAAGTACGTGTTTAGGTTAAAAAAGAAAAAACATAATAGAATAGAGAATATACAAAATTTTTTAAATCAAAATATAAAAAACTCTCATTTTCAATTTTTTTTTTAACAAACATGTGCCAATTTAGACAGAACAAATTATCGATTAAGGAACAAGCATAAGGAATGGGGGATCCAGTCATTGAGAAACATGATAGTTAGACTTCATAAACCATTTAGTAATTCTTGTGTTGAAGCCTTGTCGACCATAAATTCCAAGTCAAGAATTTTTCTGTAGAGTTCATGCTTCGGAAGAGTAGTCCTACAATTGACACCAACTTCATGTAATGGCAGACATGAGAACTATAATTAAATATAAAGAATGCATAGGTGTAAATTAAAAAAATTAAAGAGTGCATAGCTGTCAAGCCGTCAACTGAGACTGTTGAACTTACTCAGGATTAAATCAACCATCTGAATATTCAAAATTTCCTATGTGCCCCTTTTTAGATAATGTAGTCTCTCTGAAACACAAATTATTGTACGTTCATGTAGTACAATTAAAATTATATTATATTTAATTATATTTTAATGTTTTGATATTAAATAATTAAAAAATATATTTAATAAGAAAAAAACTTTCTTTACCCTTTGTTTGAATAAAAAATAAAAAAAAATTAAATTTAAAATGAATAAAAAACTTAAAGAAAAAATTTTAAATTTTTCGTTTCTGGAGTTTTATTTATTCTTTACTTTTCTTTTTATTTTCCCTTCATCCAAATAAGATCACATTTTAAATTTTTAAAATTTTCTTTTTTTCCTTTTTTTTTTTCAATCCAAACATAAAGTTAAGATAAAATTCTTTTTACTGTATTGATAAGTATATTTTTTAATTATTTAATATTAAAATATCAAGTTATAATTATATACATTATAATTTTAATAGTGCTCTAAAAACATATACTCTGAAACACGGGGGCAAGCTACAATGATAGAGTTCTTCAACGTGCAAGAATCCAAGCATACCAAGTTCTAGCACAAGAGACCCAGCTTGCAATCAAGACAATAACAAAGCAATATGGACCTTGCTTGACATAATGGTATTATTGTTTCGCCTAACACTACCAATGGCAGAGATTAGAGAATCAAGGAATCAAAGGGCTTTTCTAGTAGATTTGGCAGCTTTAAATCATAAAGTGCACCATATACTTTAAAAAAAAGGTAAAATAAATATAATTGATAAAAAAAAACTTAAAATTTCACAAATTCATCCATTACTATCATTAATCTTTTGTCCTATAAGATACAAACTACACTTTTGAATATTCACAACAGGGTCTTGTCTAGGTATCAGCTCAAGGCACTAGGATGCAGGCTTGCTAAAACCGTCCCCACGTCACGCCTTTTCCACAAGCAAGTGCCGTGACTGCTTCAAACAGATAAAAGACGCCTCTCAATTTTTGGACAGGTTATCTGTCTGAATATTGAATCAAGTATCAACAGGAGATGAATATGCAGATTACAGAGGATCAAACCCAGGAAAATTAGACTCTGCAATAGAAAATTATGGGCATATCTACATTATAATTTAATTCTGGAAGGAGATGAATTCATCAATGGAAGCAAGACTAATCATCAAATTCAAAATCAACGCCTTCATGGTCCATTTCTCTAGTAAAAACGGGAAAAATACATGAAACCCTTGAAGCAAATGGAGCCAAAACTCGTATCCATATATCAACCAAAAAAAAGAGCGAAAATAGCATGTAACAAAAAAAAAAGAGCGAAAATAGCAGACAAGAAGTACTGATTTTGCATAAAAACCACAGATAAAAGTACAAAGAAAACAAAGGTCAAATACAGACTGCCCTGCCTCGTACAGTTATGTCATCGCCTCTCTAAACACACTAGCAGAGGTTAGGGACCTATAGACCCACAAAGTACAGGGCAAAAAGAAAAAAAAAACAAGAATAGTGCAAATTACAATCCTGCTCAACCAGCCAAAAAACTTTCGGTTTTGCAAGATTTTATTATTCACAGCACCACATCTTCTATTTTGTAATATTTGTAACTAGAGACGACGTAGATAACTTCCAATACATAGACGCAATAGTAGCTTTTGTCTGCAGTAAAAAAGAACAGACATTAGTGGTCCTTCGATACCGAAGGCGCTGTAAGAGAACCACGAGCGTGAGTCGAGGCTTGAAATGGCATGATGGTGACATGATGATGATGATGAGTCACTTGATGGAGTCTAGGAGACATCGGAGTTGTAAGCGCTTGGTGGTGGGGTAGAAGATGCAGAGCTTCCGCCATTTCCAGCGTCTCTTCCATGATCCTTCGAGACTGTGGAGACCACAAACTTGACAAAGCTGTTAAAAATTCGAGCTTTGACCAGGCCCCTTTTTGGGGGAAAGCTTGCTTTCTCCTTGTCAGTTGTGGAGCTAGTGCTTGGACTTGCCATTCTGTGTGTTTTTTTAATCTGTGAAAAGAAAGATGAAGAAGAAACAAAGAGCAAGTGTAGGCTCTTTCTCTGGGTGTAATATAAATTCAAAGAGAACTTTGCAGAATGGGTTAGAAATTACAAAAATTTAGGATTACCTGGGAAACAGAAGCAAAATATGCAAAATTAACAGCCTCTGTCCCCAACAAGAGTTGGAAGAGCAGGCACGGGGAAAAGGGGAAGAAGAGAAAGGGGGAAGAGGGGGGGGTGTTTGGTAGTAGTTTTAGCCCAGGGAGAGAAGCAGAAGTGTGCCACAAGGGCAAGCTGTATATAACTATATATAGCACCCGAAAATAATTCTTCTATTTTTTTTTTCTATTTTATGTTTACAAATTCTCATTGCACAAAATGGCAAAATTAAACCAATCTTTATATAAAAAAATAATATAAAATTATAAATTTAAAAAATCCATATATAAATACGAAATTACGGTAGAAAGCATTGGTACGCCGATATCAATTGGGTATCAGAAAAGGAAACTTCCCTCTTTGTTTCATTTTTTTGGGTAAGTCTGCAATTAGAAGAGGCCTTAACATCGGTGCAGTGGCCGACTATATCACCGTCTAAGGTGTTAAGTGTTCACACCTATTTAGTAACGTCACATACTTCTAGATAGATTGCGACATAAATGTCTGTATATTTCGTGACAGCAAGACGCCAACTCTACCAGAAGTTAAAAGCTAAATTAGAGAGGAAAAGAGAAGATTTCTATGGTGTGACTGAGTGGTAAATGGTTCAAGTGAAAGAGATCTGTGTTCTTTAAATATTATGTTTAAGATAAAGTCGAGATATTAGTTTTTAACTGTTTGGATAGAATACTCTAAGTGTATTTAAAAATTAAAATTTATTAAGATGAGTATTATTTGTAATATCAAATATTTAAATTATTTTAAGTAATATTTTGTAAAAAAAGGCGGTAGCAGAAGTTACTAATCATAAAAACCACATAAAAAAATAAAAAAAATATTAATTAAGAACTAATCGGATATGAGTGATTGTAACAATTCACTTTTTGTGACTAATTGTTACAACATATATGAATATGCTACATTCAGAGGAGAAGGTGCCAAATATGTCGACAATTGACTTGCTTCTCTGAATAATGGATCTGAAATCAACATTACATATAAAAGTTGACGAACTAATGTTTTATAAATGTATATTTTTTTACGGTATTAATTATATATGTTTAATATTAATTTGAATTTCCATGTAATCAAATGTTGCCTAAAAATTTCTCCCTTCTTTTTTGTCACTGCACAAGTAAATACGCGGTTCACTTATTTCGTAACTGGTTCCTGAAAGTGAAAAGGCAGAAAAGTGTGCTCTTTAATGGCTAAAAGTGATTCGTTCAGGATTAAGACGCTAAACTCAGCTCCATGCACAAACATGTGCAAGATTCATACATGCCGTTTTTTATGTCAGTGATTTGTAATAATATTGCAGACTCTGTAATTAATACATGCTACTTGTAAAAAATATATATAAAAGGGGTTCTCAAAAAGCAGTGTCCTAAAAAATATTTAATATTTTTAAAAATAATTCACCAACTTACAAGAGTATAATGTGTTTTGAAACTCTTGTCTTTCTATCATTTGATTATTGTAAAAACAAAATTGCCCATTACAATAACTATTAATATCTCCATTTTTTTGGTAAATTGATACCTCTTATTTTACTAAAATTACTTTTAGCATACTTATTTTTATGTATTTATAATTTTAAAGATAAAATACTACATTTATTATCTTTCAAGTTTAAACCGTTCCTCAAATCATGTTTCACCCATTTTTTTCTTTTGTTTTTGTGTTCTTTGGAGCACAATACTTTATAAATATAAAATACAATTATTTAAAAATATATTTTTCTTAAAAAAAAACTCATTATGAACCTTTAATAATTTTGTCCATGCCAATATTTTAATAAGAAAATGATTTTTTTTATGTATATATGTCTTGGCATAATTAACATGAGTTTTTTAAAGTATTATTTTATTTATAATGTCATAAATGATTTCATTATAAAATTAAAGAATATTTTTTAATATTATATTTCTAAAAAGTTCAATAAATAATTAATCTTGACAAAGAGACTTCTATATTATCAATATTGATAAGTATAATTTCTATAATTTTTTTTTTTGGTAATAGTAACTTACAAACATAATATTAAAGAATTGGCACACTTCACACTTGTTAGCAAAAGCCACATAAAAGAGGGATTTAATTAATTGAGATTATATAATGGAATATTCCCTTGAGATGCGTGGGTTCCGGCGGCTCAGTGAAGAATGTGAAGAAACGTGGTGCATATATATTATATGCAGCTTCCGCAGACTTGCCTAACAAGCACCACTCAGCTTCTTTACGATGAGTTTTTATTAAAGAGAATACCTAGCTATATTTGCCTAAACGTCAATTTTAATCAAAACAACTTTAAGAAACGCTGTTAGATTAGATTTGATTTACTATATATATATTGAAGCAGTTTTGAGCGTCGACCCTGACACATTAACTTCGTCATCTGAGAACGAAGCACACCACAAGGATGCTGGTTTTAAAAGAAACACATATACATTGCCAAAGCTGCACCCAGAAATTTAAAAAAATAAACATAAAACATATTATATACGTATCTTATGTCATCTATTCATCTCATCACCAAAAGCATGTCTTGGTGGGTCAAATTTGAAAACCAACAACACTAAACTTTAAAATACTTAGCCAAGAAACTGGAAGCTCTCGTATGTTGCAGGTATTTCACCGAGCTAATACATTTTACATTTTTTTTAGTACAAAAAAAATCAGGAGAGAAGAGACAACCTCATTTTAACGCAACCTTGCAAGTAGTACATTTTAATTTATAAATGCACGATACTGTCTAGTTGGTGTGCGGGAGTTATGTGGAGCCCCCTGGGCCCTGGGAGTAGACTTTGGCTTCTGCTTCTTTGCTTAGTCGCACAGATTGCGTTGTGTCCGTATAATTTTTAGCGGAGATTCTTAATATTTTTATATTATATTATTTACTATATAATACATTAATTATTTAATTATTTTTATCTTTTATAATAAGAGATAATAATAACTATCACAATTAACATGAAACATACGTTATTATAGTATAAGAGAGTGTACTTACAAATTTTTCATAATGTTTTATCTAGCGTATTTCAGAAGATTGTCTTTTGATTAGGTGTGCCTTGATTCGTTCTGTAAGGGGCAAATCTTTCAAAATCAATCAAGATTCAATAATCACTCATCAAAGCTAAATCTGAAAAGAAAAAGGGTAAAATTAGCAAATTAAACAAATTAAGGAGGAGACGCACACAAGTCAGTCGAACCGTTTCATGAAATAGTTGAATTACTGAGAGGAGGGACGCGGGTACGAACTACGAACAATGTGACAGAACAAAGCCCTCTGTAATATTTATATTAGGGACAAAATACGTAAGAGATATCGTTTACAGGCCATTATCCGTAATTCATATTAGACACAGAATATATAAAGAGAACACAAGTTTCTATTATGCAACTCCTCCATCGTGTACCCCCGAAGTGACGCTGGAACAAAAATACAAAATTGATGGCGTGTGCACTGATTCTGCCTGCGCACAGAGTCAGGCCTATACTGTGCGAGACAAACACAAGCTCACTTTTTTCTTTCTTTTGTGAAAAAAAAGTGTCACTGAAACATCAAAAAGGACGGGATAAGATCAACTAACTTTCATAAGTGACTCGGCAAGATTCTGCGGACGTAAGGGCACGTTAAAATCAAGGTTACGAAAATCCGACTGGTTGTTAAATAGACGAAGAGAATTATTCACACTTTAATAGTTCTATTATAATTGAATTAGTGTGTGTGTATATATATATATATATATATATATTATATTTACTTATTTACATTTAATATATTAAAATATTTTCTTTTTTATTTTTATGAAACATTAGTATTTACAAGTTTATTAAAATTTAAAAATAACTTGTTTATTTTTTTAACTCAAGTGTACGCATGTATATTTGTTTAGAAAATGAAATTTTTTTTAAATGAGTATATAAAATATAATATAAACTAAATAATCAAAATTTATCAATGGTTCAATGATAAAAGTGTTACTTCTTTTCGTAAAGAGAATGGTTCGATTCTGGCAAAGGAATTCTTTCAATTGTATATTAAGCTCAACTCATGTTTATTTTATAGTTTTTTTTCTGTGGCTTATTTTATAATATATAAATAATAATGGGAGCTATATAGATAAGTGACCTTCTTGGTGCAGTGGTAAAGCTCCATGAAGGTCACGCTTATTTGACTTTGAGCCGGTCCTACCGTGATCGGATCACATGGTTCGACCTCGTTCGCCGGTTCCAACACACTAAGAGGGCTATATTTTCTTTTTTTATGATAATAATATTTGTTAGTTAACTTTTCTATTAATTAAAATTACGTCTTTTTATAATATTTTAAAAAATGTATTTTTATATCGGTCGAATATATTAATAAAATTGAAATTCTTAAATATCAAACTAAGATTCAAATTATAATAGTTAAAACAAAAAACACAACTCTTAAATTGTTACGACTTAAATTGTTTCACCAAAATAATTTGATATACTTATATTATATAGTATTATATTATATTATTAGTTTATTATAAAAACTTATTAAACAAAACTTGCATATTCTTTTTTTTATAAATTATTTCTAGTTCAACGCATGTCGTTTATTATTATTATTTGTTTCAATAATATATTTAAGAAATTTCTTTATTATTTTTAAATAAAAACGTGTTATTATCAAGAAAAATAAGTACTTGTTTTTTTCTTAAAAATGATAAAAATATAATTTTGTACATCACTTACATTTTAATATTTTTTAACATTTACTGGTACTTGATTAAACTCAATTTAGCCTATAAAGATACCTTAGTGAAAGAATAAAACAAATTCACTTTAGCCTTTGTTTAATATGTACTTTTTGAGTAAAAAGAGAATGAAAAATTTAAAGATTGAACTCATCTCTTATTTAATATTAATTTAAGAAAAAAAATATAAGTGATAAGCTTTTTGTGAGTTTCACAATTTCACATCTCTCCCATATATAAGAGATTGACAAGAAAAATAAAACTCTAAAATTTTATTATATCACTTTACTCATTCTTTGTTTATTATTAATTATTAAAGATAATAAAATAATTTGACATTTATTTATAAGTATTTTTATTCTTTTATTTGATGGAACCAAATAAAGGAAAAGAGGCTTTCTTCTACTTTTTCCATAGTTTTCTTTTTTTTTTTATTGTATCTCTTCATTTCTTTTTCTTTCAATAATATCAAACAAAGTATTAACTTTCTCATATAAAAGAAGGATCACTTAAGTGTATTACCTAGAAAATGATATATTGTATGAGGTTATTTTAATATTTAAAAAATTATTAATATTTTTTAAAAAATTATAATATTTTAATATAGAATTACTAAAAAAGTTTAAAATTATTTTATTTTAAAATATTATAACTTTATTAAAATTACTTATAATTTTATTAAAAAGATTTGTAATTTCTTTAAAAATTATTGTAATTAACGCACGTTACGTCATTTCTTAAATGATGCATAATATACCCTTAAAAGAATTTCTCAGTTAAGATAGTTTTCAAATTTTAAATATCTCATTCTTAAAGAAAACTAATTTTATTTAATTAATTAATTTATAATTATATAAATTAAAATACAAAATGCAGATTAAGAAACACCGTACTTGTAATCAATACATATTCATTGAAAATAAATAAATAAAATGGCATTTTCAACTAAGCTTCTAGAAAAAAAAAATAGTTGAATAAGAAAAAAGAGAGATAGCTGACAGAAGATGAAACAAAGGAAGAAACCATGAATATCAGTTCTCTTTTCACGCAAAGCTCAAATAATTTGCCAGAAAAGCGTCTGCTTTTGGCGGGAAACAGAAGAGGGGAAAGAGGCAGAGAGAGAAAGATAGCGAACTAGCTCATCAACCAGATGGAATTCCCCAAATGGATCGCCAATATCTTCACTGCTCGCAACACCATCGCCGCCATGGCAAACTAATCGTCCCGTTTCGCTCCTCTAATTCATATTCAACTTCATATTTTCCATTTTGATTCGGTTTTCGTTCTTGCTCAGAAAATTTTGCTGTAAAATTATCTGTTCTAATTTGCATCATTCACCTCTCCAACCGCAAAATTTCCATGACCTATCCTTTGAAATCCTCATTGTTCGCCAGCATTCTGATTCTGATTTCCTCAACCTCGTCGCGCGTTCAAAATTCCAGACATGCACGAGGTCGTTGAATCGCCGATTCATTATCTGAATTAGCTACACTCTTCGTTTTTCATCTGAATCGAGGAGTTTATATCTGCCGTTATTAATTTTTCTTTTTTTTAATACCTAGATTAACTAGAGAGTAATGGGGCAATTTTCTTTTTATTTTTTAAATTCACTGTATGGATTATCTCTCACTGGATTTGAGTTGATGGAATTGCTGCACGTTGGCTTGGCAGGAGTAACATCTACGGTGTCACATGTTAGTGAATTCGTTTCTCCACTATGTCCAACTGCAGTATAGGTATACACGCTTATTTTTTTCCTTTCTGGATTTTGATTTTTTTAAGTTATTCAGAAATGAATGAATTTGGTTGTGGTAATGCCGTAATAACTGCTGTTTCTGATGGAGCAGTGAATACGAAACAAGAGCTTGGCCGGTCATCTTCCCACTTGTTTGAAAGATTACATGAGGCCTTGTATAACGTTTGGTGTTTCGACAGAGTTGGTTGGTCCAGCAGGAACCGGCAAAACACAGGTATTTTAGTTTAGTAATATTTGCATCTAAATTCATACCAGGACTCCTTTCAGATTTAAAAGTGGAATAAGCTGCAATGTCTAAAGTTTCCATTAGATACTTAAAGAAGTTTCTGTTGCTGCCATGTATCTCAGCAAAAAATATTTTCATACCTTCCTTGTACATGGTCACGGTGTGCCAGAAATCCATATAGGTTCCAGCTATTTGGTTATTGTTTGACTTTAATCTGTCAAGATGTCCATTTATGCCTTCATACTCCATAATATAGTGTGTTACCGTTTTATTTCATCCATCTTTATGAGGAAAAAAACTTCTAAATTGCCATTGAGGGACTCACTTGCCAAATACACATCCAATCCAATTATGTACATTTGAGATGCAACTATTTTTTTATTTCACGCGTACTTCAGGCAAGCTAAATTGTTCTTTTCATGTAAAATTAGGGCAGTGAATACTACCTTGGTTTGATATACAACTTTTTTGTATGAAAGGACCAAATAACAAAGCTAACAAGCTTGAGACATGAGATGTAGAAAGGATCTTCAAAGCAGTTGCCAGGCTTTTGAACTTGCCCTGAAGTTGATTGATGGTTATACAGCTTGAAACAAGCAGCTTTGCCTACTTGCTAGGTAAAGATGGGCTTGCGGAAGATTTACTCTTGTGTGATGATGATAATTGCTCTATAACAATTAAGCAAAGCCAATGTGATGAAGTTTCCATAAACAGAGAGAGAAAGGAGTTCCTATGCTGAAAGGAAAATTTGATGGTGTTTGATCTATGGGGAACTGAATCTAATGGTTAAAAAATGGTAATGTGGTTCTTTTATCCATTTAGACTTCTTTCTGTAGCACTTGGGCTAGTTGAATAAAGTCTGTGCATCAGTGTTGCTTTTATTACATGAAAGTGTACCTGCATTCTAAACTGGTGCCTGCTCTGTGGAATTATATGTGCTGTATGTGGTTTTGACTTTTGGGGCTATACATATGGATTTAGCTTTGTACCTGCATCCAATCATGTTATGAGTTTGTCTATATTATTTTTTCAGTAACCATTAATCAGGATGGGTGAATTTTATATTGCAGTTTTGCTTGAAGCTCTTACTGATGGCCTCATTGCCAGCAAATTGTGGAGGCTTAGATGGCTGTGTGATATATATTAATATTGACTCCAAATTTAGTTCAAGAAGGTAGTTGAAGCACAATAGCACTGTATTGCTGCCTTCAATCATGTTATTATTTAGTATTATGTGTTTTGATAAAAAAGAAAAAAATTGCTGTATCTTCCACTAGTGAATTTACTTTTTTCCAGATTGACAGAGATTGGGATAATATTTCAAAAGAAAGGAATGACACAGTTGTATGCAGGTTATTTATCTTTTTATTTTCATATATTTTCTTTCATCTGGGTTTCCTATCCCATTTGAACTTGATAATCTCTCTAGGAAATTGATTAGGATTATCTTTCCTTGGCTGGTGAAATCCTGATTTTTCTCCCCACATCATTCCGAATTCACTGATAGGAAAAAATTTCCATAAAACTTGAAGTTGGTCTCAGCAAGGATGGTAAGTCAGAACTTATTGGTGTTTGTTCACATACAATGAAATCAGGACCTGTGCAGTCTTAAAATAAATGATTCATTAGTTTGAAGAAAATGATGAGAACTAGAAGAAGGGAAAGGTGATATAAGAAATATCGAGGCTTTAACTCAAAAGGAAAGAGGAAAAAGGAATGCAAACAAAACCTGACAGCATGGCTTCTCTTGCTTTGGGATGAGTTTAACTTTGGGGAAATGATTGTTAATAATCTAGTCAAAGTTGCTCTCTTCAAATGCTTGTCAAAATTGTAAATATTCTTATCAGATACTATTCATGGAAGCCTCATGCATAGAAATTATGGTCCATCCAAACCTTATTAGGATTCTTAGTGTTTAGGAGTCTTATGTTGTTACCAGTCTTATTGGGTTGGGCTTGTTCTACTTTTAATACACCATTACTTGACCTGGATTATTAGTATAAATGGGTGTTAGTTGACAGAAATATATCTGGTGATATTATCTGTTCATAAGATGGTTACTGATTGACTAGCAATGTATTACTTCTGATTATTTTGGACTTTGTTTTTATTTCTTTTGGCCAAAGTTGATATACAAGCTGTTCTTTGATATATAATTGGGTTAGATCCAAAACCTGGAATGATTATACAATATGTAAATAAAATATAGTTTTATTCTGACGTGAAATCGGCCTACTCTTCTGTTCAGGGGGAAATGATTGTGGGACTTCTAGACAACAAGCATTGGGCTGGCATATTTCCTTTATCAAGTAAGAAACATATCATTTTTACTGGTACTCTTTTGAGATATTTGAGAAGAGGGAAAATGTTTCTTCCTGTAGATGGCCCTGATTTTGAACATGTCTAGGTTCAAATTTCCTTCTTGCATGAGTAAATAAAATATAGTGACTGTCCTAAGCATTACTGAAGTCAGCTTCCTTAAAATTCTACGATTACTTTTGCTCTAAGTAATGCAAGCTTGTTTGAGATACATTTTTTTCTGGGGTTTCCTTTC
This sequence comes from Castanospermum australe, assembly GCA_019955255.1. NCBI lineage: Eukaryota > Viridiplantae > Streptophyta > Magnoliopsida > Fabales > Fabaceae > Castanospermum > Castanospermum australe. The sequence goes on from NSJW01000034.1 coordinate 1,370,041, forward strand.
CCCTTTGTTTTAGTTTTAATATATTACTCAAATCTTAATTTATCAAATTCAAATTTTCATGAAAAATATGCAGGCAAAAATGCTTTGATTAATTTTGAAGGGGTAAGGCTCCATTATATGCTTTTGTCAATTATATGGGATGCTGCAGCACACACTTAACCATTTATCTTTGTTCATATTTGTATAGCGAAGAGAGCTTAGTTTGGATCACCAGTTTTCTGAGGTTAGTTAAGTTACTGTTAAATTCTTCCTTTGAGCATGTGCTTTTATATTTATTTTTCCTTCCAATATAGCTTATAATATATTAGGTAGTGTTGTTGATCCTCTGTCTTATACAAGATGGATTTTAGAATATCATTGTTTGATATTCAAATTAAAAAGTTGTATTTTATTGTGATGGAGGATTGACAGCATTTCTTATTTAATTATTATTATCATCTTGAGATGATTTATGGAATTTGAATCTCAAGTCTTTCACGTGCCTTGAGGCTACAGTTTACATGGACATGAACTATGATTCGACAAGTTTTGCAGGAATCCCACTTTGCCACTATTTACTACTAACAGCTTGTGTCTTGTCTTTGTATGATATGTAATATATCTATTTCTGTCAATTTGGCTTGTAGTTTAGGTTGCCTTCATCTTGTGCCACCTAACCTTTTTTTATGGATGGGTTGTCTAGGGAAATTATTATGAAAATTATGCAGACATGCAAAGAAAATTTAACTATGGATGTCATCAAATACTATATTTTTCCTTAGATGTGTGCAAACATTGATACTAATCTAGCATATACCTTGATAAAAATCCTTAATCGTATGAGAAGGGACATGAGTGCTTAAAATACAATTTCATGTATAGAGTACCTTGGAGAAGTGCAAAGGTTTTGGTTTTTTGTTTTTGGACGTGGTGCAAAGGTTTTGTTTTGGTGTGTGTGGGGAGGGGATGGCGCTCTTCTGAGGAGGATTGAATTAATAATGTGAACTACTTATAGCATTGTGATCATATTTGGAGCTCAGCTTGTTTAATCATTTTGAAGGAATACAATGAGTTTCATGACTTCAGGTATCAATTTTGGTTCTGCTGAAATTTGGATATGGTAGATTTTCATTCTTCCCTTTAAATTTAGATATGGGTGAACTAGAAAATTTTATGTATGAAATGAAGCTAGCTAAATTTTTTAGTATCAGTTTTTGGACAAATGATGGTCACCATCACATCAAACAAATCTTGCCCTAGGGCCAAAAATGTTGAGTCAAACATGATCCATTTCTCATTGCCTGTGTCATTTGTAGATATCAATCTGTGCTCAAATCTTGTTCTTTGGAATAAGCTGTTTAATTATGTGCCTAGAAGGCTAGAATTTATTTCTTGGTTCCATTCGAACTATCTAAACAAGAAATTTGCTATAAACTGGCTCTCCATATAATTTTAGGGACTGAAAAATGCTGAAAGAGGATAACGGTTGATTGATCTGTCAAGTTAACAGGACTAATAACACAGGTGCCCTGTTTGAGAGTGGCTCAGCAAGAAATAAATGTTGATTGTAAGCTTTTTTTTTTTTTGGTTCTTTTTTTGGACTGATTGTAGAAGTGCCGGTTTTATATAAGTTCCCATGTCAAGTGATATATTCTATGTATAATAATAAATAGATATAGTTGCATAAAAAATACATGGATCTGAAATTTGTAATATATAGATCGTGATTCATAATTATGAAAAGGCGAAGACGTTGGAGGGGGACTTCCTAATGCCACAGATAAAGGGGGAGGAAAGTGGACATTCTAGTGGGATATTGAACAATTACAAACCACACGGACCAAAGAAAAGATGATAATTACAAACTACTGATCAGAAATGTAGTGCACAGGGGATTAAAATTAAACATTAAAAAATATTTAAAAAAATATATAGATAGTGGAATAAATATCTAGCGTAATGACAGGTATCGTGTCACCCGATGACAATGGTTTTTTAAACGAAAGTCACCTGCACGTTGATAATAAATTAGTATGTTGCTTTACTTGCCCGAATTCTATCTAGCGCATGGATTGATATTCTGGCTGTAGCTCTATGTGGTGATGCATGGGCCTGACCGGGATTGTCTTCTATTTATAGTTCCAATAACTTGGACTAGTTGGAAAATGTATAGTGTTATTTGGGTTTGATTGTGACTTAATAGTCATCACAACTAATGGATTCTTGGTCGGGTTTGGTCTGGTGTTTTCTTTTATTTTATATATATAGAACATAATTCAAGATTGTTACCTTAATTCCACTTTAATATTTCCATTTGAGTTATCTTAAAATGTTATTTTAGTTTTTAATTCAACATGTGAGATATGCGGGATCTGAGGCAATAAGAAGGTAATGGGATAGGTCTGTTTTTGCCTGCATTTCAATAGTAAGCCATCTGATTTAAGACTATCAGATACCAAACACCGAAATGCATAAACCAAGAAGATAATAACATTACGGTAAAAGGAAAAGCATGTGGTTCTCCATTAGATCAAAGGTCCACATCTACCTTGTTATATTGATCTTTAATGTCTTTGAAACTCCCTTGCATATGCATCATGTCATAACAACCTTTGATACTATCTAGTTCGATTCAGATTTACTACTAGAATATCTTGGCATGCACTCCAACCAGATTCAATTTATAAGTTATTTTTCTTTTCCTAAAGAACCAAGGAAAGGAAGCTTTTTAATCATAACAAACATAAAATACTTGGGACTTAGTTGCATGTCCTAAGCTAAAGAGGACATAAAGTACACTGCCTCCTTACTTCAGTTTCTTAATCGAGAGAAAGTACGGGCGACAAGAAGCCAAAGATTCCATTCGATTTTAAGTTTCTTTTTTTTTCTCTCTCTAATTAGCTTTATAATATTATCTCATGCGATTTCGTATTGGACAAAATTGGCCTCTATAATTTATTTGTTCGTATGGCTGTTACGAAAGGTGAATCATGTACCACGCAAAACTTGGTCAGAGTAAAAACTAGTCGAATGATTGCCCAACCTTGTCTAATGCTTTGAATCTTGTTTGACTTAAAAGCACAGGTACAATCGACGTTACTTTTATAATTAATTAATACTGATTTAGGCTCTGTTCTGAAGGCTGCTCTGCTTTTGTTTATCTATAAACCTGTCATCTTAATCTCCCCGAAATGTAATTTACATTGTGATGTAATTATTACTAGTGGCATCGTAGTCGGTGAGCATGAACATCAATTTAATACTATACTGCTTTTTGGTTCGATGATGATGCTTTTTCTTTAATTAATTTTGTACTTGTTGCCATCTTTTCGTGTGTTTACTGAGCAGGGTTATACCCCCGCCGCGTAGTATTTCTTTTTGAAGAATCCCATTTTTAGTTTGATAAATAATTGTTTATCAGTTATATGATATTTAGTATGTAATAATGTTAATTTTATTCTATATTTATTTTATAAAATAAGATATTTTTATATTTGTTTAAAAAAATTATGAAATAATGATTTTATTTTATGTTTCATTTCATAAAATTAAGAATAGAACATGAAATCTATTCTTTTTTAGAGAGGTGTGATTAGAATTTTATACTTAATGAAATAGAATTAAAATTATTTATTTTTAATATATTTTTAAAAATTTTATAAATTTATACTTGTTACCTTTATATTTTTTTTATAATAAAATATTATTCTTCTTATAATTTTAATTTATGATATAGTTTTTTTAATCAAATTTTATGTATTTGATTATTTATCAACTTTGATTGTGTTTTAATTTATTAATATAATATTCAGTTTTGGTGTAAATGATTTATTTTTAATTTAAAAACTTATTTATATATAAAAATAAATGTTAAGTATTTATTTGATGTAATAATATTATTTTTTTAAAAGATAAAAGTATTTATTTTAATTAAATTATAAAATAAAAAATAAATTAAACATTATTGTTAATGTTTAATTTTTTTATAAAAAATATTTATATTATTTATATTAATTTTAATTTTAATTTATAATTTTATATATGAAACAGTAAAATAATTTAAAAAGACATTTTATTTCAAAAATTATTAAATTATATATTAGATATAACTATTTTATTTTTTTCTTATTCTATTTTAATTATATGAAATTATCATTAATTGTACAAACGTTTGGTTGTTTCAGTGTTTACACCACGTCCATTAAAATCGCAAAACTATTGCTTGCTTCTAGTCCATTTGTGTTCAAATTAAGATTCACGTGGCTCTGTTCTATTTTTTGTTTTTTATGTGGGCGTAATTCACATGCTTATCCTTTCAAATCCCTACCCCCACCCCAACCCCACCTTTCTTTGTCTTTATTGAGTATGTTATTGGGGTTGTGGAATCCTGTAATCTTTAATGGTAGTCCTAAAGTTTGAAAAAATAGTTGTCTGTGTTTAATAAATATTAAAAACTTGTTTTAGACATGTAGCTCTTTAAATTTGAACGGGAAATTTGTATCCTAGTATTATTTTTGTTACGAAATTAAATTAATTATGATTTTTTTTTTACATAAAAGTATCTTTAGGATAATTTGGGCGTCAATCAGGATCAAGTCTCTCTTTGGGCAAACGTTAGGACACCTTTGTTTTTTACTTGCTTAGGACACCCTTTATATCAGCCTATTAGGGAAATTAAATTTTCTAGGTGCTTATTGAAGTTTCAAACTTGAGATATGGAACACATCCTGAGACCAAATCGTTAAGTTGTATCCCAGTATTTGTCTGAACCTAACATCCTAATGCAAGGCACAAGTGTTTGTGTCAAAGTTGATGTTTTCGGCTCTCTACAAGGTGGGCATCCAGAACCGTGTACCTAAGTGTTACCTATATGGCGTGATTCAGGTGACTCGAAATGAAAATTATTTTAATGAGGAACTATCTCAGCTTTGTACATTTTTTGCAGTGACTTTGCTTCATCCTCAAATTGTTCAGATGCCGTCATTCCCTCAGTTTTCTCAGATGAGAGATACTTGGAAAAGCAAATAGAGAAAAGTTATATCATACTATCTCTAAATTTTTAGCTCCGTTCTTTTTAGTAAGGGTGCTCAATAGTTCATGTCAAAAAAAAAAAAGTGTGCTCAATAGTTGAATTTAACCGAGGCGATCCTGGTTCAATATTTTAATTGAGTTAATATTTTTTAAACTCATATCTGGCCTTAGAGTTTAGACCCAAGTATTCTCAAGTTTGTGCGTAATTGATTAGGTGGCTGAGATCACGTTAACTTGGAATTTGAACATAATTTATATTTACATGTATAACTAGTAAATTAAGTAATACAATTTTAGTTTTTAAAAATAAAAAACTTAAAAAGTTATTTTTTAATATTTAAATTATAATATAGTAATGTTTGTATTAATCTTGGTAACCAAAAAGTTTGTAGTGAGGAAAGGTTTTTCTCATTTTAGGATAAATCATCAACTTAAATAAAAATTTAAAGTGAGATTATATATTATCTATCAATGGGAGACTCTTGAATTAGAACTTAAGTCATGCAAATTGTCAAAAGTAAAAGGTCGATTAAGTAAATTAATTTTTGTTAGTAATATCTGTATTAATTTTAAGAATAGATAGAATCTAATATTAAAAAAAATATATTATGTAATTTCGAATTGAGATTGAACTTAGGTGGGGCTAACTTGAAGGATAGCCCTATCCTATTCTGACCTTTTATTGATATCTCATCTGGCTCAAATAACTGTCCCAAGCCATATTATCGAGTCTTATGTACTCTTACATTTTTAGTAAATTAGATATTTTTTTCTACTAATAACCTTTTTACAATTAAGGCTTAACTTTTTGTGGATCTGTAGCTTAATCACTGCTTGATTTTAGAGTTTTTTTTTTGGGAATAACTTTAGATTATTGAATACAAGGGATTTTCTTATTCTAAATAGATGAAATTCTGGGTGAAAGACTATCATTTAAGTCATAGTAGTCCATCTTTTTTTCACAAAAAATATTGATATGGATTAAATATCTGGAGTTTCTTTTTAAAATTTTGTTTCTCCTTAGTTCAAGTAGGATAGATCCAAGGTACTTTACAATAATTTCAAAAGGGTTTAACTTAAAGTATATTATTTGATTGTTACAAAAATATTCATTTTCTTTTGTTTGTTGTTTTTTTGTTATGTTTCCATATCTCATATCTTTTATTAAATAATAAAATAAAAAAATTAATTTTTATATTCACTTTTAGTTCATTAAACTTGAAAAAAATACATTATTTTGTTCTCGTATTTAAATGCAAATTATAATAAATATTGTTAAATAATTATTTGTTCGTTTTCTCTTCCTTTTAATTATATTTTTTAATCGTTACCTCTATCACTTTTTCTCTTTCATTGTCTTTCCACTTTTTTTTTTCATTTTACTTTTATTCGTATACATGTATAGGGTATTCACATCTAGTATTAATAAAATTTCAAAGATTGGCCTAATGATTAAGTAGGGTTATTTTCTTATCTTGACTATTAGGTATTAATTTTTTTGATTGCACTAGGTCGTTTAATTGGTGTTGAATAATTTAATGAAAATTATAAGGTTATAAAATTAAAAAAAAATTAGTGATGCTTTTAAATAACAACACCCCAATATTTTTCTTCATTTTCATTTTATTTTGCTCCGCTCCCGTTTTTATTATTATTATTTTTTTGGTAATTATGTTTTCATTATTCTTTTCTCCCAACTGCACCTGTGCAACTTTTATAGTTGGATATAATTAAAACCATATTAAGAGTTGGCGACTTGCATGCGTTGTATTAGGTTCGTACACATAACGATATTTATGAAGGTCGGCCGCCCAATTGTCACTTGCAGAGAGTTTTTTTTTTTAAATATTATATGAAATGAGCAAATTAATTAATGGTGAGAGATTTAAATAATTTGTAATAAGACATAAATGAAAGCTAAACATTTACTTATTAAATTTTCTAGTGTTAAGGATCACAAGTCGCAAGATTTTGTTTATTCATTTTTTTAAAAATAATGAAGGCTGATTATTAGTTACCCAAACAACAAATAGGATAAATTCTCTACCAAGAGAAAAGGGCAAATTTTGAACCTTGTATTGCCTTTTTTATTTTTGAAATTGTATCTTTTATTTTGATCATTATGATAATTTTCGTTATCATTTTACTCATATTTTATAAGAGAATTCATTGCTTGTGATAGAAATGGGTGTGCTCACCGACAAGTGTTGAGTATAATAGTAAGTAAATTATATTCTTAAAAAAAATTAAAGTTCAAACCCTTATTAAATACCAAAAAAGCAAATACAAACCACCATCAACGGAGTGAAATAATTGAAAATCTTGAGGTGCCACATTTTGGCAGTTTTAGTAGCGAAGTGTACCTGCTCTGAGGTTCTTGTTCTTGTCTACTATTTCATCTATGAGCCTTAGCTCTGTTTTTTTTTTTAAATTCTTTTAGAAAAAAAATCTAATGAATTTGTTTGATATATCTTTTAAAATTATGATATAATCTTTTATGTGAGGTTCACTTTAATATTTAAAATTATATTTTAAAAATACTAAAGTAATAAAAAAACCCCGATAAAATCAATAATGAAATTTGACAATTGAGGATCCGATCATATAAAAGGGGTAACGTTCGAAGGACGGAGGAACAATATCCTCGAATTGAATCTGTGTGTCCATATCCGAAAAAACAATGCCAGGTGTCCTTTCCTTTTTTTGGTAGATTGACACTGACAACACCTTATCAATTATCTCCTCTCTGGACGGCACAAGCAAGCCACACTAATATATATATATATATATATATATGTGCTTACCAGAAAAAAGACTATATATATTTATATAAAAGGAAGGGTCGAAGGGCATATAAATAATATCACAATATATGATTCTTGAACCAATAATTGTGGTTAAGAAAGGAGAGGGAAAATGACTAAAATAATTGGGAAGTAGCCTATTGCAATATTAAAGTGGGAAAAAGGAGCATAAAATACCAGTAATAATTTTCATTAAACTAATGGGAAAAATGGAAACTTTGACAAAACGAGAGGATAAGATGTTGACGGAGGACTTTCCATGAATGGAGAAGGAGCATCCACGTCTCCCCAAGCTTAAAAACCTCGTACACCTTGCCGACAACGTACCCATCGAAAAGCAAAACGAAACCTACCCTCTTATTTTGCTTTGCTCAATCCTACCCTCCATTATGCTTCTCTCTTTACTTCCATTTTTTTATTCATAAATCATAATAGTCGTCTAATATTCTTGCACGTTCAAGACTTGCGTTTTGGAACCCCAATTCTTGTATTCATCTACACGGCAACGCCTACTTGCCATTAAACTAAACCTGCCTTTTTTTTTCTTTTGGGTGATACCCATAAAATCTGTTAAGTTAAATTTCTTCTGCTTGTGATATATATATATATATGAATCTGATTCTGGAAGGTGCTGCTTGATTAGAAATTGAAACTACCCATCTATTATGTGATATATACCAGCTAATGTGAGTGTGTGTCACCCTGTAAGATGTCATCATTCTAGTACTGAGATTTCAGTCTGTTGCCATTCAGCATATTCTTAGTGAGGGAAATTATCTTAATGATAAAGCTAAGAAAGGTGCTTTTCAATAAAGGGATGGGATTGGTAGACTAATCTACCTCTGGATCTCAGGCTTGATCTTTTGTCAGATTGCATGAATTTGCCTTCTGTTCTTTAGTTTCTTTTCTGTTCCTTTCATTTTGCTTTCCTGTGCTTTAAAAAAACTATATATTTGTCCTTTGAAAACTTACACAAACGGTAGCCATTTCTTTATGACAATAAGACGAGCGGTGCCAAGAAAGGAACTTACGAGGAAGGTCCGTCTCAGACTGTCAATCAGAGGGCATAACACAGATAGGAAGGAAGGATAGTCAGTTGCATATATAATTGGAATAGACATTTAAAAATGAATTATTTCAATACCCATTTTTTTTAATATCAATATAGAAAAAAATTAGAGCACCACGACAACATCTCAATTAAAGGGATAATGATACTCTCCTATTAATGAAATTACAAAAAAAATATTTTATTAAAAAAAAAAATATAAATATTTTAAATAAAAAAAATAAATTTTATAACTCATTATAATAGACCTCAACATAATATAATTTATACTTATCTCTCTCTAATAAAATCATTTTGTTACATAAGAGGATTCAAACCCCATTTAAAGTATGTGTAGAGTATTTTATGGAATGAGAAAATTAGAAACTTTTAAGTTATAAAATTTCACAAAACATTATATAACAGAATAAGAGCAAGATAATTTATTTCACGGCAAAACATGAAAACATGCAAGCACTATATAACAAAACATGCAATATTAATCAAAATATCAACTTTATTTTATTTTTCCCCAAATTTTTGCAACGAATTTGTTGTCTAACTGAAAAGAAATAAAAAAAAATAAATTGAGGGTTAGTTACAGAAAAGACACACGAATGGTATATTTCCCTTTTCTTTAATCTGTATTTTAGTTTTTCTTTCTTTGCCTGAAGAGAGGTTTGGTACGTTGTAGTAACCGTATAGTTTGCAAAGCACTTCGCTTGATGCAAAACAATTAAACAAAAGGAAGTAAAGGGCCAATAATGGCGCTGAAGCATCTCCCACTGGCACAAAAGGAAAGGGGACACCGAGGTTTCCTTGTTTTGAACTTTATAAGGGGCACCGTGCCCTGCTCACTGTTGTACTTTTCTGCTCTCGGGTCACGTAAAAAACGAGTGCTTTTTTTTTTTGAGTTTATCTAAAAATATCTCTTAAAATATTATATAAAATAACCAAGATAATTATTAAACTGATTTAGTGTTTCTCTCTCTCTCTCTTTTTTTTTTAATAATCTCATTTCTCCTCATAATTTCATACTATTTTATTTCAGTTTTGTCATACTCCTCAGTAAATTAAAAAACTGTATTTTTCCATAATCTCCACTCTTGCACCAAACGGGAAAAGAATTTACTAATGAGTAATTATATTCTTTTAATAATCTTTATAATACTTGATAAAATAAATTTTAAATGAAAAAATAAAATATTTAATTTTTTAAAAATATAAAAAAACTCAATGCTTAATAATTAATAAAATTATTAATAACATGAATTATAAAGATATAGAATTATTCTTTACTAATAAACCACGCATGCACGCTACCTGCAAGTTCAACTCAACTAACTCCAATTTACACTCAGGCATCATTAATGGTTTTACAATGAGTTGGGGGGGGGGGGGAATCTTCGTAAAAACCATGTTATTCTTTTTCATCTCAATCCTAAGAAGTTTCAAAGTAAACAATAAACTGAATTTTAAAATATTGAAATTTATTAATTTATTTAGTTAATAATTTTTTTCAACAATAATTACAAGAAAATAAGAAAACTAACCTTTTACATAAGAGTACAAAGATTCGTACTTGAAACTTCTACATTTATTTGAATCTCTAGTAATTATCTTACTCATAACACCAACAAGCTAAGAACAATTCATGAACATAAACTAACTAAAAAGTAAAAATAAATGTTCCGTTACTCATTTATATTTTTTTTAGAAAAAAATATAGTAAAAATAAGTTTTTTTTAAGACTATTGAACATTAATGACATGATAAAGACTCACAGTAAAAGATTACATTCAATGAGTCTGAAAGAATAAGTACAGACCTATTGAAATAACTACCTATAAAAAAAATTTACTTACTTAATTGAACTTTAGGTACCAAGATTTTTTTTTTTAAAGAATGATTACTAAACAAAACTATCAATTAAAGAAAGAATTAATTTGAACTTTGGTACATGGAAAAAGCAGTCTTACTCGGATGATTTTAACTTATTCTTTTAACAGCGTTAAAAAATTAATATAATCATATAGACTTTCTATTTTTGACGAAGCATGTATCATTTGAAACTGTCGAGTCGTTGACGATAGCATCCAGCGGCTACCCGGCTCGTGGCAAACGCCAAGGCACTTGCGCCGAGGGATGAACCACTTTGACATCAACACAATTTTGACCAAGATAGTGGAGGAGCGCATGAGCAGAATAATAGGACACGTGTCGATCAGGGATTGGTTTGGCAGCAGGCACGAAAGGGACAACCGGCTGTGTCAAATCAAAGTCCAAATCCGACAGTGAAGTTACTCGAATTGGAAAAAGTAGTTTACCAAAAGGTTTTAAGGTAAGAGGATTACCCTAAGGGGAAGGACACTGCTAATTGTGCGAATAACAAAAGCATTATTGCCTTATGTTCTATCTCGGCCACTTACTCTTGCTGTCTTACATTTATTGCCGTTGCTTGCCAAATACTTCCACAGTCTATTTTATCTGTTATGTAAAAAAATATTTTTTATTTAATAGTATTTATTATTTAAGAATATTTTTTAAAATGTTATACCAAAAATAGAAATTCAACATTTCATGTAAAGATTATAAAAAATAAAAAATATTCCACGAGTAAAACATTTTGTTGGTGTACTTAAAAATGCCTATTTGAGTATATTTATGTATTACCCTTAAAATTTATAATTTTTTTTTCAATAATAATAGGAAGATCGTTAAAGATAGTCAACAAATTGAGCCCAAAGTCTCAAACCGACCGTCACAGTGATAGTGGTTAGCTACACACTGGAAATTGTGATAATTTTTATATATATTTAAAGTAAGTATTTTTTTTATTTCGTACAAGTAAATGTAAATAAATAAATATATGATATTAGATTTAACATAATGTTTATACACTTATTTTGTATCTATTTACATTAAATTTTTTTTATATTTTTTAAATTATTTTAATATTTTTTATAATACTTAATAAAATAAGTATTAAATAAAAAAATAAAGTATTTAATATATTAAAAATATTAAAAATATTTAATATTTATTCCATTTAATAATTATAAAAATTATTAAAAAGATAGATTAAAAAAATATAAAATTTATTTTATAAAAAACATTACTCTAGGAACTTTGAAGAACTTCTCGAAAATCGTATCAGTTTAATCAAGTCTGATATATTCAATTGGTTACACCTAAAAGCATGCGTCCACCCACTCTAAAATTGTAGTTTAAGCCAAACCTAATTATGAAAAGCACGACAAATGACAAAAAGAATCCAAAGCCCACTTAGCATGAGTTGATTTACCTTTTTACTTTGGACGAACTTTATTTTATTATGCTTCAAGCAAAGAGTGCGAGTGAACTAATTAAGTGGGGTACCAAGAAAAACTAACTGCATCATTTGCCAACTTGCACTAATGCCAAGTGTGAGTAGAGAGCAAAGCTTGAAGCATTCTCACAGGCCTGTGCAAGATGCAATCAATCTTGGCTGGGAAAAACTACAATTGATTGCTCTAATTATTTTCATCCATGACATGGAACCCCCATTAACATGGTAGCCACTGAATCCATCATCAGCAATGGATCCAAACAGGTCTTTTCCTCTCTTCTTTCGAGAAAAAAGGTAATATGCACGTGCCTAAAATGTTTGGGACACGTGTCAACATTCTAGGGAATGCTATATGCAACGTGCTGTCAATTTATAAAGGACAGAATTCTTTACAGTACAGCGCCTGCTGTAGGCTTTTCATTTTATTGTTTGTTAATGTTATATTTTGTTGAAACAAGTCTATGATCGACTGAGAAATAATGGCAAGGAAACTTTCCAAGATAATAATTAAATAATTTAAAATATTTAATATAATATTTAAATTATGAAATATTTTTATATAATACAAAAATATTTTAAAATAAATTCTTTTCACAAATTTGGATCATAATAATTATTAAAAGTTAAATTACATAAAGATAGGTAGGATTTCATTATGTTGAAAGGCGAAATGAAAATAATGGCCATCAACATCTAATTAAAATTGAATCATTTTTTCTTTTGTTTTTTTTGAGCTCAAAGCAAATATTTTAGTGACACCACATACACTGACACTAAAACAGGTTTTGTAATTATATACTTTTACAGTGGATATAACCATGTGGAAAGCTATCATTTGAGGCGGTGACTTTGGGCAATTTGGTTGTTAGAACATTCACATCACTGTCATTACGGCCTTACTAATTAGTAGCAATTTTTGTACTGGAACAGAAAATTTGGACTTTGGAGCTCCTTAGAACATAGATATCTACGAGCTAAAAGGGTGAAAAGCAACAAAAGCATGTGACTGAAAAAGGGGGCCAAACTAATTGGATCATATCATACCCCGAGAGACAAATCTTGCAGTTTCCATGAAAGAGAACCATATTTTATATACCCTTTACTGATTGGGTGGTACCAAAACTATCCAAAATAGTCAAAATTTGCAACTATTAACTCTTCTTTTCTTTTCTTAATTTGACGAGCCACGAGGTACTCTGCTCAGAGAAAGCTGATTCCTTGGTTAGCACCATTTGATGCGGTCCACTTTGCTCGTGCTTAACCGGGAGCCAACAACCTAGTAAGAAACATCATTGCCCGACGCAATTTTATGCTTCTTTTACAAGTGTCGGCAACCATTCACTTGACTAGAAGGATAAATCAAAAGTAAAACATTCATTCTTTTTTTTTTATCTTCTTAGGTTAGGCCTTCAATATCAGACCTTGACGTACTATAACGTTATATTTTGATAAAGAATTTGGACAGGATAAATAAAGAGAAAGAAAGGTTTATTATAAGTTTTTTAAAAGTTTTTTTTAATTATGAGAAAGAAAAAGATAACTCTCAGTAATATTTGAGGATATAAATTTTTTGTTCTCTTTTTTTTGTTCGTAATCTTATTTTTTAATTAAATATTAAAAATTTAGTTAAAAAATATTTAAATTTTAAAATATTAATATTAATAGAGAAATATCTATTTTTTTACTAAAATATTAGTACTTAATTAGGTAATAAGAAAAAAAGGACAAAAGATTTAAATCATTGATAGTGGTTAAAATTGTTAGGTGTTATGAGTTTTATTTTTGTAAGCAAAATTATCTTTATTGGTAATCGTTGATCGATAAATCCTCCTATGATTTTTAGGCACTTAAAAGTGAATATCAATATGGAGAATTGTCTTTATCTATTCGTATTGATATAATGTACCCATATTTTTATTTTACATATGATTATAGTAATAATAGTAATAGTTAATCCGGAAAGATAAACTTAGTAGTGATAGAGGCATGTGATGTGTGAAATTGGTGCACCATGACATATTTAAATTGTAATTTTGTCAAATTCTTAGAGTAAGTGGTAAAAAAGTCTTATGAATCTTCTAATCTTGGTATAGATTATTTGTTTTTCATCGAACTGAAAATGTGGGTTAATTGAAATATGTACAAGCTAATGGAACTACTACCTAACTAACTGCAATATATTAATATCCAAAGAAAGAAAAAAGTTTATAGTTAGCACGTAGCACCATTGTGTAGAATTTCTAAGAGTTTCCTAGTACTAGGTGCGGCTACAATCTAAGTATCTCCTCCTTGGCATTAGCATTTTAATTCTATAAAATATTTGTGGACCTCCCCGTTTTATTAGCTCATATTTTATAATTTTCAAAAATTTATCTACATATTGTAATGTTTGAAATACAATATTCCTACTATCAACTTTATAATTTTGACAACCAAGATAGAATACACCATAATTAGTGAATATTTATCAGCAAATTATTATCAATAGAAATCAAATCTAAAACTTTTAGGTTGACACAATTCAATCTTATCAATTGAGTCAAACTTTATTGGTTGTCTCATGAATTCTTCAATTTCATCTTTCCATAATTATGAGGAAATATAGTGGAAATTAAAGGCATTGAGATAATCCAAACCACTTGAAGATCTCCATGCATGGTTTTAATGAACCAAAATGTTTTGTTTAATACAAAATAAAGAAGGCAGAGATCAAATAGTGCAAGACTTAAGAGTACTAATTTAAGCACACACAAATAATATAATAAGTGTTTGTTAGGTATGAGAGTAAAAATAGAAGTAAATTTTTATAGATGAGTTTTTTATATAAATTTATATAGAATATTTATCCATAAAAATTTATTCCATATCAAACTAACCATAAAGAATACAATTTAAATAAGTGTTAAGTCTTAGACTTTTATAGTAGATTTTAAACGCGCGCACATGCATTGTTTGTCGAGTATGTATCCAGCTGTCTTACATACTTATATGTACTATAATAGTGTAAGCTTAAGAGTAGTAATTTAAGTACATCAAACTATTCTGAAGAATTGTTTGATTTTAAGATTGAATCTTACTCTAATTTATTTGTTTGAACTTTAAAATATTATTATTTTTTTTTTCATATTAACATGTTTAGTTTTGTTTAATTTTTATATAATAATTTTTTAATAAAAAATATTTATGTATCGTTTTAGTTATAAATTTTTTTAATCATAATATAAATTAATTCAAACACACGTAGATTTTTAAAATTTCTAATAAAAAAATAGTGTTAAACTTCAAACTACATAAATAAATAAATTACTGATTATTGCTAGTGTAATTAACAGGAAACATCAAAAGTTAATATAAAAAGAAAAGAAAAAACAAGAAACATGAAAGAAAAAGCACGTGTTGTTCATGTTTGTGGAAATGTGGACGGCAGAGGATACTTTCGGAACTTCAATTATTGAGAACGGCAACACCAACTGCCACAATGCCTGCCGCCGTCCGTTTCTTCGGGAAACTCTGTTAATTGCATTATTCAAAAAGTGAATGAACCTCAACCGACCAGCCATTGGAACAACATGAGATAATGAGTTGGACCATCTTTTACTTCTTTTAACTTTCACTTGCACTCAAAAAAAAAAAAATTATATCTTACTATTATTTTTCCTGATTCGACTTATGAATCAAATTATATATATATATATATATATATATCTATATCTTATTGTCTATGCTAACCTTCCTTATATTTCAGCCATAAATTAGATTATTTATTTTGCATGCATAAATTAAGATATTACATAAATTAGAATACCTTAATTTACAAGAGTTGTGTGCTGTGGCATTTCTTTGATTATTTTTTACACAAGCACAAAAGAAATGAATGAAAAATTAAAAAAAAAACACTAAACAGCTGGACGTGATTCAAGTATTTTCAAGAGGAGATGTTTGATATATTTTTGATTAGGAGAGAAATTATTCTATGTTTACGGAGTATCATGTAAAGTTTTATTTTATTTATTAATATTTTAATATTAAATGATTATAATATATATAAATATTTTTTTGTTTAAAGTATATTTTTTAATTATTTAATATTAAAATATTAATGAATGAATGTTACAATCCTGACTTTAGGGTGCAATAATTTTTGGATTGAAGGACCACCACCTATAAAGATAGCACAGGATAACAAAATTGGCTATTGGGGAATGACAATATGAATGTGCGATGAGGCCTCTTATAGTCTATGATAGGTACAGCGTGATTTGACTGAGATATCACCGCAGAAGATACGTCAGTCCGCAGTAGATTGCCAAAAGCCACAATGGTCCATTACTCCTTGCTCGTAGTAGTTCAATCCTATCTCGTAACATCCATTTAAAAATACTGAATTTTTTAATAATGTGTCGTGATATAATTAAATAATAGTATAATAATAAATTAAAATTAAATTTTTAAAAAAATTAGTTTGAGATTCATAGATTATATATTTCATATATTAATAAATATTTTTGTAAATATTTAATTTAATTTTTTTAAAATATAAGTATTATCAAATTAAATCTTTATTTATAAATACATCAAGAATATGTTTAGTGATAGATTAATTTTATAAAAAAATTATTTTTTAATCATAAACTATTTTAATTATAAAATAAATTAATCTAAATACATATTAAATTAGATATTTAATATCAATTGATTCTTAAAGTAATATTAAATTATTCTTATAAAGACGAAACTAATAATATTAATTATTATTAAAGAATTAACTTAGAGTCAAATATAAATATAACGTTTGTGTATATATTTAAAAGATTAAAATAGACAATTTACTCTAAATTTTTTTACTTAATATATGGATAACATCTAAAGTCACAATAGTTACGATGTGGTTGCCTTAAAGAAAATAGAATAAAAATTCAGAAAATCAAGAAAAAAAAGGAGAAGGATTGAAGAAATTGAGGTAGATCTTGAATTATTTATTTGTCTAGCCAAAAGAGGTTATATGCTGTGCTGTTAAGTACCCGATTCATACTTGTTCCCAATAATGGCTAAATTCTTCTAATAAAAGGTCTATATTTTTTGGGGGGGGGGGGGGGGGGGGGGGGAGGGGGGGGCTTCTAATAAAACGCCTTGAACAATAACAAAGGAAATGACAAGGCATTGGGCCCATTAAATTATTGAAAAGCAATCTCGTAACAACTTGTTAATTGCCCCTCATTAGGACGTGTACCCCTTCACACGCCAAGAAGGGTTTCCGTATACACAAGATAAATATTTTGTCCCAAATAAATAGCAAAAGTTAGATTCACAATTGATTAGAAAATTGAAAATAAAAAATTTACGTATACATTAAAAGATACGCATTGCTATTATTACTCATTTGAATATTATATGTGAAAATTTTATTTCTTATTGAGTTGCATATTTTTTTAAAAGCAAGCAAAAGTCTAATGTAAATAATTAAAATTAAGGATAAATTAAGTTAGCGTTACTCGAGTTCAAAGAAATTATACCGACTTATTTTCTAAAATTTTAAATGTACTCTTTATTTATATATTATAATGAGATTTGTCTGATAAAAATTTGAAGTAAAAGAAATTACTGTTATTTATAAAATTTGAAAAAGAAATTTTATTATTATTTTTTTCCAAATTTTGGACACTTACTAAAAAGAAATTACTGTCATCATAATATTATATTGATTGCAGATTTTACAGACACTTATTGTACTTCTGATTTTTTTAAAATTTTAAATAAACATATTTTTTAAATAAAAAAACATGATAAAAATATTACAGACTAATATTTACTAGCATGTCTTCTTCCTATATTGAAATATTTTTCCTTTTTGGCATTGGCACTTCATTTTAGGCTTATTCACTTGCCTGTCTGCTTACTCTGACTTATCTGCGTCTTTGTCATTCCATTAAATAAATTTTATTTGATTAATTGATGTATCTAAAGTGAACCTTGACTTTCTTCATTCAATAAACGAGTCAAATTTTGGGCTAGATTTTTACGAAGAAACTCGTAAATAATTATTTAATACAATCTCACAATTCTTTTGAATTTATTTTATGGATAAATTTGCATCCATCACGAGCAAAATTTTTACAAGGTTAATGTGTTTAGCATAATACGCACATTTTAAGACACAATCGTCCTCAGCAGTTATACACACAAACGAAAGAAAGCTTGCAAAACTCGGCCGTTAGCGGTAGACGGCCGTTTCCGTCCATGAGACCACGACTCGACCTGTGACAGAGTAACAAAATATCTCCTTTTGGCAATATCAGTGACCGGTGACCGAACCCCCCGGTTTGCACCATGAGAGAGAAAATGTTTATATATTCCATCCCCTCTAAAAATGGGTCTGAAGTGTTGCTTCACACGTCCCATCTCTCTCTCTCTCTCTCTCTCTCTCCGTACTTTGGAATCCGATAGTCGGCGATGCGTTTCCTCTCCCCGACGACGGTGAACTCATCGCCGAGGAAATGAGAAATGCAACTGCCGTAGCTTGCGGTGCTTCCTTCTCACGACTCGTTCTGTGAGTTTCCTCTTCCTCCTCCTCCTGCTTCCTTTTTCCGGTCGCCGGAAACCTTCTCCGTCGTTGTCAGAGAGAGTGAACGAGCTTGTGATT
Organism: Castanospermum australe; assembly: GCA_019955255.1. Lineage (NCBI taxonomy): Eukaryota > Viridiplantae > Streptophyta > Magnoliopsida > Fabales > Fabaceae > Castanospermum > Castanospermum australe. The sequence continues at coordinate 1,388,871 of NSJW01000034.1, forward strand.
CTGTTTTCCTTCGCTTTGCTTTTTGTTCTTCTGTCGAAGCTCTTTCTAGTTTTCTATAACTCTCTGTTCCTTCCAATATCGCGCTTCGTCAACCGTTTTGCTTACATTACCTGTATCTTTTGGTTGTTTTCGATCGGATCCATTTTCGCCGTCGGAATCATCGCTTGGAAGAAAATCGTCGGTGATGTTGAAGCAAAATTAGTTGACTGTTTTAGCTAACACTAGTAAAGTGCAGAAAAATTAAGAGAGAGAGGAATACAGAAATCATTGTTTACTTGAACATTAAGCGCCATGTTTGATCTTAATCTCAATGCGGATTCGACCGATTCGACTCAGAACGATGGCTCGCTCGTGTTATTGGACAAGTTTCCCGAAGCTTCCTGGAATCAAATGGCGGAATCAGGGACCTCCAATTCCTCCATCGTCAATGCGGACGGGTCCAGCAATGGAGGAGGTGACGACGACTCTTGCTCCACACGTGCCGACGACGTCTTCACCTTTAATTTCGATATCCTTAAGGTGGAAGGTGAGAACGACGTCGCAACCAAGGAGCTATTCCCGGTGAGTGGAGCTAAAGGAGTGGACGCTGGTTACGGGAATTGGCAGTGGCTGCCGTCGTCGTCGTTTCCCTCAAGGAAGGGCTCTGTGGATCTTTCATTCGATCACCATGGTGGGAACGGCGAGATGAAGATGGTTCAGGTTCAGCAACAACCTCAGCAGCAGGTGAAGAAGAGCAGGAGGGGTCCAAGGTCTCGAGCTCGCAGTACAGAGGGGTCACCTTCTACAGGAGAACCGGAAGATGGGAATCGCATATCTGGTTGGTAATTTTTGTAGTAATGAATTTAACTTCTCTTATAAATTTCTGGCGTGTTTGCTTTTATTTTGGTTGCGTTTCCCCAATTTTTTTAGGTCTTTCAGTTCTGTTATTGATGAATTACTGGGAGGGAAATAATCTGCTGTGAAATTTGATTTTGGTAATACCTGGTTGAATTACATCTGACCTTTTCTTTTTTGGTTGCATTTGTAATTATTTGGTGTAGGGATTGCGGGAAACAAGTCTATTTGGGTATGGATTTTTATTTATGAATTCCATTACTATTTAAATCATATTCTATGCTATACTATTTTTAGCATTCTTTGACGAAATTGTTGTTTGAGCTTGTAGGTGGATTTGACACCGCTCAAACCGCTGCTAGGTAAAACTTTGCACATATTTAGATTTTCCTTGTCATATCATTATTTAGCTAAAGAAGCATTCCTTCGTTTGATTTTAAGAATTTGATTGTTGTCCTCCTCAATTGACTTGGAATTTTCAAAATTAGAGCCTATGATCGAGCTGCTATTAAGTTCAGGGGAGTTGATGCTGACATCAATTTCAATCTGAGTGATTATGAGGATGATCTTAAACAGGTTGGAACTCGCACAAGCACTTGACGAATATGAATTTAGATATTGCATATGATTGGAATTTTCACCATTTTCTTACTGATGGACAGGTGAAGAATCTCTCAAAGGAGGAATTTGTGCACATTCTCCGTCGCCAAAGTACTGGTTTCTCCAGGGGGAGTTCAAAATACCGAGGAGTAACACTCCACAAATGTGGCCGTTGGGAAGCTCGAATGGGACAATTCCTTGGCAAAAAGTGAGGACCTATTTTTTTTATCAACTGAAGTAATGGTCTAATTATGATTATAGGATTAGATATTACGAATTCAAGTTCCTATTGGCCTGCCAAGCGAATTGGTATCAGCTTAGTTCACGCTTTTTATGTGTTTGGAGAAACTTGCCTAAGATGCCTGTTTCAAAGAAACGATTGGCAATGGTGTTTTCGTTATAGAGATTGCAATGCTTTCGTGCAGGTATATATATCTTGGGCTATTCGACAGCGAAGTAGAAGCTGCAAGGTCCTAATGATACATGAATTACATTCTACCTGCACTGAATTTATTACCCTGAATTATCAAGCTCATTAGGTTTCCATCCAACACATGTCTTCCTTTTGATTTTCTGGAAATCAGGGCTTATGACAAGGCAGCTATCCAATGCAACGGAAGGGAAGCAGTGACTAACTTTGAGCCAAGTACATATGAAGGAGAGATGAAATCTGAAGCCATTAATGAAGGTAGTACTTCATAGCAAAGATCTTCTGTTATAATTAATTTCGAAGTGACTTTTGGAGTAAAATGTGTTCTCTCCGTGAACGGGGTTTGTATTTGTTTTCAATACAGGTGGCGGTCACAATCTTGACCTCAACTTGGGCATAGCGACCCCGGGCCATGGCCCCAAAGAAAATAGGGGGCATCTTCAGTTCCACTCCGTCCCTTACAACATGCATGCCGGAAGAAGTTCAAGGGTATAGTTTAACTTTACATCTTCATTTATTTTAGGTTTCTTGCAAATTATGAGGAGCAAAGGTTGATAGTACTCTTTATGCTCTCAAGCTGGTTCCATAATCCATAACACTCTTCACAGGTATGATAGCTGTTGAGGAGATATTTAACTGGAAGCATAGTTCTTTTGGTCTAATTACAACCACTTGTTTCCCTTATTTGATGTCCTTAATCTTTGTCAAAAATTTGGTCTTTGGTATTGTTTCATAAGTTCCTCAAATTTCATGTCCTTCTTAATGGTCCTAATAGCTTGCGTTCTTTCTTTGCAGATGGAGACTAATGTTAATTCAGGAATTGGTAATCCATCTTCTAAAAGGATGGTTGTAACTGAAGAGCGTCCTTCTGTATGGAATGGCATATATCCCACTTTCTTTCCCAATGAGGTGATTTCACTGTCTGGTATTTAGTTTTACAACTGCAGTTGATTGCTTCATATAAAGCCTTTACAATTATTTCCTTGCTAGTGTCTCCATCAGGACAATGAAGAATGCTAGACTTTTGAATTTGATAGTAACAATGAAAGTTTTTTTTATGTTCAGGGAATCCCATTTACTGATTAATTTTTATGAGCTTTTGGTGCAATATATATTGTTGGGGTAGTCAAGGGAATTGTCACTTGTTATGTTGTTTATTTGATGTTCTTTGGCAATCGATCTTTTGACAAAATGAGTTCCAAAATGTGCATAAATAACATTACTCAAAGTGGTCCATGTAGAGGATATAATATTTTTACTGAATGTTCTGCTGCATTCATTTTATTTTCGTAGCCTATGTAGGGGAGATTCTGGGTGATGCAACATTGTACATTCATAGGACTTTGATATTTAACAATTCTATGCTGGCATGTTTTATTGTGTGGGAAGATCTTTGTAAGCTTGTCTTTAAAAGATTGTTGAAATATTTGGCAGGAAAGAGCAGAGAGAATCAGCATAAATCCTTCACAAGGACTCCCCAACTGGGGGTGGCAAAAGCATGGCCGGGTCACTGCTACTCCAGTACCACCGTACTCTACTGCAGCATCATCAGGATTCTCAATTTCAGCTACCTTTCCACCAACTGCCATCTTTCCAACAAAGTCCATGAACTCAATTCCCCAGAGTCTCTGTTTTACTTCATCCAGCGCACCTGGCAGCAACGCATCTCAATATTATTAACAGGTTAAGTACCCGCAGGCACTGCCCTAGCCTATCTTGTAATACAGATGAAAAGGCAAACCGTAAGAAGTGTTTGCTTTCAAAATTCTTTGTATAATTCAGTTACTGATAGTATACTGAGACTTGGACATCTGATTTGCCATCTTGGTTAAACCATTATGTACCTTGTTTGGATACATCAGAAATGCTATTTTTCGAGTGCACTAGTAGTCTAGCACTCCAACGATATCGTTTTCTTGAAAATTAGTTGTTGGCATTGAAAATTCAAGGTATTTCCCCACCAATTTTGAGATTATAAGACCTGCTTGCGCATCCCAGAAAGTGGGAGGAAGCGGAAGAGGTATTTTATATCTTCCGCGGTGGAATTCACATCGTGATTTGACATTTTGACTCCAGAACAGCACTGTCTTGTATCTTTCGTTTAATATTTTTCCCATGGGTTTGGGGTCTAAAGCCCCTCCACTCAACATGACAGACTAGGCAAAGAAAATAGATAGGTTTACGTTACTCGGTGCAGATTCCAGAATGACAGTAAATTGGGGAGCTTCGCCAATCCACACTACAATGTTACAGTTTTTTATCCGAGAGAACGAAACAGCAGGACTGGTTAAAAAGGCTGAACAGTATATATTTAAAGCAAGAAACTCGGTTTTACTCTACTTTTCTGAACTTTTACCTAGAAAACTTTTTTGGGCAATTAATTTGGTTACTAGGTGGCGAGTGGTGACCCGTCAGATCGAAGTGAAAAGAAAAAAAAGAAAAAGTGGACTCTGGTGACTGGTGAACAAACCGGCGATTTTGTTCGAACGAGGATCGGCCACGTCCAACGCCAATGGGTGACAGAGGTCATTGCACTCGCCATGTTATTATGTTGGTCGCAGAGCAGCGTCATTCAGGTTTGAGAGCCATATAGGTAGATATTCATGAAGCAGACCAAACCTATGAACTGGGATGTTACTGCTCCAGTGCTATCTCTGTTTTTGCTGTACCATCGCAACAACGATCAATCAATCATAATGAAGTCCATCTTTTGTTGGTCGGCGGGTACAAGTGTCAATGTGTGACAGTGAGAGGGCCGGGCTAATGTTAGCTCTTGAACCCGCAAGCTATTCATTTTTCAATGTCACCTGAGTTATCATTATTTTTACTATTTTTACGCTAATAATATTAATAAAAAATATATTTAATAGTTATAAACTTATAATAAGAAATAACATCGACCCCCTATTTAATTAATCTTACACGCACTAAATCGAGAGTCAGTTGATTAAGTTAACCATTAGGCCTGTCTATCATAAGAGTCCATTATTATGTTATGTGGGCGTGAGGGACCATCCCTTGTTTAGTTATTTGTCTTCTGAGTTTTTGTTATATTATTGTAAAATATTTTTATAATATTTTTAATATTTAATAAAATAAGTATTAAATAAAAAATAAAATATTTAATAACTTAAAAATATAAAAAATATTTAATATTTACTTTATTTAATTATTAAGGAAAGTATTAAAAAATAATTAAAGAAAATTTAAAATTATGATTAAACTACTATTTTAATCCTTTAAAAATTCATTTGATATTAATTTGATCATTTAAAAATATGTGATATCAAATTAGTCATCTAAAAATTTAAAGTGACATCAAAATAGTTTTTTAAAAATACGTAACATCAAATTAATCATTAAAAGATTTAAAATAACATCAAAGTAGTCCTTCTGAAAGATCATTTTAAAAGACTATTTTGATGTCACTTTAAATCTTTAGAGAACTAACTTGATGTCATATATCTTTAAAGAATCAAATTGATATTAAATATCTTTAAAGAATTAAATTGATATTAAATATCTTTAAAGAATTAAATTGATATCAAGTGAATATTTAGAAGATCAAAATGATAATTTAGTCTAAAATTATAGTTATCTTCCTCCATGTCTCTCACTCTCTCTTTCTCTCTAAGTAAGGTCCTTTTTTACTTTTGGGTAATTTTCACAAATAAACATCAATATCCTGCAAAAATTTCAGCTTCATGTACTAACTAGCGTACTGGTTGTCAACTTAATAGGGGTGCGACTCTCCTATGGAATGTTAAACGTGACCATTATCTACATAATCAAGTTTAACTTGTTTTTATTAATTCATGTTTATTTAACTGTTTAGATGTTATTTGCATATCATTAAAGTTACGTAATTTCTTTTTTTTTTGTTTAAATTAAGTTATGTAATTTTACTCCCCTTCAATTCATGCATATTGAGTGATCCATTTTCTGAACAAAAAATCTCTCTGTATCGGTTCTGTACGGGAAGTCTCTTGTACACTTAAAAATAGAGTAAAAAAAAATAATGCATATAACAAAATGGATAATGCTAGATATACAACACACATATCTTTCTGCATTATTAATTTTACTTTTAAATTTGTGCAAGGTCATATTAATATTTTTTATATAAATTTACATTAAATATAATAATTTCGTATATGTAATATTTTTAATATATATTTAAGAGTTATTCACTTAATATTATTTTATATTTCATATTCCTTTCTTTTGGCGCTGGTAAAAAATGAAAACCATTTTTTCGGTTTTTCTCTTGATGAGACATATTATGAATGACAGCCACAGGAGCACATTAATCACAACAGAAACATGACTTGTGGGCTGTGGTGGCCGCTTATCCGGTTAGACAAGTTTCTTAGCTCCTCGGTCCTTATCCTTTACTCAGTAATGCAAACGCATGACTTGACTTTGTTTAGTGCTGATTTGATTTGTTACCATAAAATCATTGAATGGACCTGCTTCTTCCTCAAACTTTCTGATCAACCCTCTTACTCATATTTTAAATTGATAGCTATAAACTGTTTATTAAAAGAGATCACAAGCACAAATCCAGTATGGGTTTTTTTTTTTTTTTCTATGAACTATTTGTTGATAAGATCATACGCTGCATGACAGAAAGCAGAGTTTAGTTGACCCCTGCCTCAATCTCAAATTTGGTAGGGTTTTAAAGTTGAGACTGGTTGAGGGTTTTGAAAATCTCATGTTTACTTAACCCTATTCAAGTGTTTTACATATGAAATTAAAACTCCTATAATTAAAATTAGTACAGTATAATTTGTCACGTTTGATGATTTATAGCAGCACTTTTTTTCCTAGTTTGTAAAAATGTTAAATTTACGGTCTAATATTATCTTGACGCAGTACGAAATCAAGGATAAAAAAAGGTTTAGTGTTGTTTTTCTCTTTAAAAAAAAATCACGAAACTTGTTTTCAAGAGAAAATGTCGCCGGCTAAATAAAATTACTCGTGAAATGGGATTTAAATTCTTGCATGAAAGGAATACAGAATATTATTAACAAATTTTTTAACTACTTGAGCCAGCTACATTGTGTGCCAACTCGACACCTTTACTCAATAAATCCTCCTACTAAATACGAAATTTTTATATACCTTTAAAATAAAATTATTACATATTCTTAAAATAAATATTTTTATTTATTTTATACAAGTAAATATAAAATAAATAAATATATAATGTTAAATTTAACATTATTTTTATATATTTATATTATATTTATTTATATACAATAACATTATTTTTATATATTTATATTATATTCATTTATATACAACAAAAAAATATTTTTCAATAACATAAAAATTTCTCTAATTAAATAGGATCTTTGCAGAGTGCACAATTGCCCACCGCACCACTTCATTAAAAAAAACATTTAAAAGGTGTGGCTCTGTAGAAGACACCCCAATTGTTTGGATCGGAGGACCACGGGGTGCGTGCGAATTATTTTTAATTGAATTTTTGTTTTGTCTGCCCACATTTGTTTGTTCTACAACTCAGTCCCATGGTTTCTGTCGAGACGCGTGTGATGGCCACTTGGCTCCAAAATGTTCACCAAGGCCCAAGAGCGATGACCCCAAAACACCAATCCATGAACATTGACCATTGCTGTAGCGACATCGTTTCAGCAGGTGACCACACTGGCCACAACCTTCTGACAGCGATGTCACGATTATTCGTGAAAACTGAAAAATACAATTTGGAAACTGTGGTGCCACCCAATCCCAGCTCGAAAGCTTAAGACTAAGTGCATGCATAATATTACGAGAAAGAAGAGAATGGAATGAACATAAAAAATAAGTATGAATAGAAATAAAATAAATATTTTATAAATGAAGATAAATCGGTATATTTTCACTTATATTTTTATAAAATAAAAAAATGAAAATATCTTACTTTTATTTTTATTTTATTTTTTTCTTTACGTAATATTAAATAAGCAATAATAGTTGTACCAAAAAAAAAAGCGATAATAGTAATGCTATTTTTGATGTCTTCTTTCTAGCTCACCACTCACCAATCACTAATAATATATTAATGTGGCGTGCTTCAGCCCATTTCCAATTTGCCATAAAGTCGAATCGACTGCACCCTCAGCGTTGTTCTGACAATGATACGACAGGCCACTAAAAAATCTATACATGGAAATGGGCAGTTGGATGATGAAGAATTAAATGGACCCAGGGAAAGTCCGCAAGGCATGTAAATCAACCATGCGTGGTAAGAAGGGAATAAACGAGACATTTCTTTATATCTTGTTCGGTTTAATTGAAAGAAGGGGAAATTTTGTACCAAAAAAACGAAAGAAGGGAAAAATAAAATGGAACAGTTGAAACTGAATTCGGTTACTTTCTGTCTTTATGACTAATTCATGTTTGTCTAAAAAAGAGTTTGTGAAAACATTTTTTTGTTAAATAAAACAATTTTACTTTTAGAAATAAAGAAAAATAATGGATAAAAGTATTGGTTTGTTCTGTTATACACTTTCTTGTCAATAATATGAGACCTAGAGTTTGTTTGATCATAATACAGTTGGTTTTTTCAAAAAAGAAAATGACAATTTTAAATTGGAGTAATTAAAGACATTGATAATTATGAGGTTACCGGATAGTGGGTTGTTTCTAAGCTTTGAGCTATTGAGAAAGGTCTTACCATTGCATATTTGCAAAGGACTTGGGCATTTGTTCTTTGATTGGTCGAATTAGGTTCTCATTTTATTGACAACGGCGAGTGGGAAATGGTCAAAACTAGCAGACAGTATTAAGCTTTCCCATATATTTTATGCTATTGACATTGCTATGTTACTAAGAACTGACCGGGAAAACTACTGATGCGGCAAGGAGGTGCTGGACCATTTTGTTTAGGTTAATGGTCTTGGTCTAAATTTTGATAATCTTTAATCTATTTTGCTAAAAATGTCCAGTGAAATTCTCAATATTCAGCATAGAGGAGTTTAGGAAAATGCTTTAGTTCTGAGATAAGGGCCATGTATAACTCCAAGGACTTTGATTGTATCGTTGGAAAGATCTAGCAAAGACTCCAAGGGTGGCTATCCAAATTCTTGTCTTTCATTGGTAGGGTGGTTATGATACATTTTGTGGTTGCTGCCTCGCCTAACTTTCTCATGAATGTTTCTCTCCCCAGAAGGATCGCCAATGCCCTTGACAGGGTCAATAGATGGTACTTGTGGAGTGAATCTCAAAATACCGAAAGGATGACTCTCGTCAGATGGGAGAAGGTCACTGAAAAGCAAACAAATGGGTGACCTAGGCATTAGGATCTGTCCTTATCAACCAGGCTATCCTTGGGTAGGGTGGGTTGTCCTTAATCAAGTAGTTAGGCCAAGTACCAAACTCACTGTGGAACCCTGACTCCATCCAACTCTTGGGACTGTTCCCATAATTGGACGGCTTTTTAAGAGTACATCCCCAGTTATTCAACATGGAATTAAATGGGTCGTGGGTCCGGGCAACAATATTTTCATTTGGAATGACAAGTGGATGGGGCATCATAATTCATTACTGTAGGAGCCTTATCTCAAAAGGCCTTTAAACCGGGAAGAAGGCCTTTTCGTGTTAAATAGCATCCCTGTAATTTTTATACTCGAACTTGGATTTCAGTTAGTTATCTTTTGATTTAAATCATGTGTTGTTAAAAAATCTTATTATTGGTGTTCCTTTTAACCCCCTGCAAATGTTAAACTTTGTTGGCTCTTACCGAAAGATGAAATTTTTTCTTGTAGCAGTGCTTATCTGTTCCTAAAACGTGTAGACTAGGGATTTAACTAGTAACTGGAAATGGATTTGGAAAATTCAAACCTTCCCTAAGGCCCCATTCTTCATTTGGCTGTGCTCGTTAGATAAGATCCTCACCAGATTGTTGATCACTCACAGAGGCATAAATATTCCTCACTACTGCTACAACTGCCATTGTGACTTCTGAATCTTTGGTTCATGTTTTGAGAGATTATTCAGTTGCTAGATCTTTTTGGCAATTGTTATCGAATTGCCTCAAATTATCTCAGTTCCTTTAATGATGTATGACATTCATGGATTAACTTTTTGTTTTATATAAACAGTATATTCATAAAGTTCAGTCCATTTGAAGTCTCTTTAGGTAAAACCCATGGGGCAGCAGGATAGGTGGAAGCAAAAGAAAAAATGGAACTCCTTCAAATTTTGTACCAGAACTTTCAGGGATTCAGAGATGGGTTGAAATTGGCTCTGCACAATAACATGGTTCCAATTGTAATTGAAATGGATGCCCTTTATGCTATTCCACGATGCACAGTAACTTCCAGGGAACTTATCATGCCTTTCTTAATTATGCATTGCAGGCGAATGCTGAAAAATTCGAGCTGAGGGCAGAGATATTGAACACATAAGCTGGTTGACTTTTGAACACACTTTTGTCAATTGCTCACACTGTTCGTGAAGATAATCAGTGCACAGACGTCTTAGATAAACATGGCGACACTTCCTTAGACACTTCATGCCATTTGTATAAATATTATGCACGTATGATTTTAAGAAACAGTTTACACTAGCGCTAATGATTTAGTTTTTCACAGTGCAAGAGCTCAAATATTGTAAGAATAATTTCTCAGCTTCATGCCAGGATGCCATCATTCGTCAAGATTGTCGACCCTACAAGCAGTCCCTCGCAAAAATTGTAGCTTAAAACGCCACTTGCAATGTTGAATGTTACTCGTCTCGTTTGTATGTTGGAGTAACAGAGTAAGAGTGGGAAACACAATATATACAGGAAGGTAAGTTGTTAACAGCCCGAGCCAATTTGACATGATGGACCTTACGATAACCTCAGAGGCTCGGCCACATCATTGCAGCATTAACACGTGGTAACAAAATTAAGGTTGCGACTTGGATTTCTAGTTTTAACTTGACATTGTCTTGCAACCTGGTTAAATTTATCCCTCACTTTTGTCGAGTCCTGCTATTCACACCAAGATAAGTCACCTCGTCTCACAAGCTGCAGCCAAGTAAAAGGCGATAGCAAGCAAGGAGGCAGGATTTCCTAGTATCATTCTATACGTCAATAAAATTGCTCTTTTGATTGAGAAAATGATGACACATTTTCAATTCCTTTTCTTTTTGGGAGGCTTGCAGGTGCAAACCATTAATAAAAGAAAAACGCTATGTACCCAACTATTCGAGAAACAAATAGACACAAACATATGTAAAGCTATTGGATTGCATGTGAATTTGTACGAAGAAGTATAAATGTAAACTTTGAATAAATCCTAAGGTTAACAAGAAATTGAATGGAGAACTTTCGCATGCGTCACACGCTTATATAGCATTACTCAAATCTAAAATACACAAAAACATCATTAAAAATCCAAGAGCTGCCACTGCCTCCATGCCCATTTGAAGACTTCCCCAACAGGAACAACAAAAAACAAAACTGTTTGTTCAGCCAAAATAAAAAGACAAAAAAACCTGCCATAAGAAAGAAACATATTGCACAAAAAATAATCTTAAGACCGTCGAGGTGACATTCCTTATACAAAGCAGTCAACAGAGAAAATATATATGAAATATACTTCAACCCACAGCACATTGAATGAATTGTGTATCCAAAAATAAACAGTAACCTTCAACGATGAAAAACCCATCTAATACAACCCAAAAACTAATCCTTGAAACAATAATATTTATTTATGTCATCGACTTCAAACACATCTAAGATTTTCAGCTGCATCAGAAAATGCAGAAAATTGACTGTTAACAGAGCCATGCCCAAAGTCATTCCATAAAGTGGCATGGGTTACTCTGTCCCTGATGATTATATAATCCCATAACCAGTTACAAAATCACAAAACAGCTGAATGCAAATAAGGGGGGACAAACACATTTTTTTAAAGAAAAAATAGTATACTTAAATGCTAATTGTCGCAGAAACCATTAATAGCATAAGAGACATCAAACTTTTATCTTGCTGTGGATATATAAAGTGATTAACTGCTGAAAAAATTTTACGCAGAAACACCAAAAAAAGCAGCATAAATAAAATCTCTTCAGGAGGGAAAAAAAAAAAACAACAAAGAAGCCACTAACTCCGCCCAGAGAGCAACAGTATTTCACCTCACATGGACCTTTCCAGTTAAAAAGTGAACTATTTCATACCCAATATGATTATCAAACTCTACCAATATGTAAAGCCGCTGCCAAATTAATTTCCCTTTAATCATTCCCATCAAACCTCTATACTTCTATCCACAAGGGTGGTTAAAACTACAAGGAAACATTACAACAATAAATAGGGGATTGATCTATTTGATTTTGAACCAACAAGTTTTTATGCTCTGTACTTCGAAGAGCAAACACTCAACTAAGTGCCAGTTTGATCACATTAGTATTGACGATTGATATCTTAGAATCCCAACACAGCTCACTTCTGCAAATCCAGAACTACAAGGAAAAAAGGAAAAAATGAGTTTACACATTATGAAAAGCAAAAGCAATGTCATATGATAAGAGTCTGCTAGAATAAGAAAAAAAGAACATTTTTAAATAATTAAATCTAGATTTGGCGGATGGGTAGGTGAAGACATTTTCATGTATGCAAATTAAATCATAAAAATTAAAGCAAGAAAATAGAGTAAGATTATTAATACCAGCTGCAGTAATAAATTACACTTCTTGGGAGTTTCAACATTAGGTAGCCCAACAGACCAGTCGAGTCAGTCCCATCATCTTCCGCAGCACAAAAAATTTGTTTGTCCATTTCTGACTTGGCTTTACCACTGCCAACAATGAGAAAGATAACATAGATAGCAAGTCACATCCCAAATGTTCTGTTGTAAAGATCCCCAGAATTCGGCATCCGATATTTTGAATCTTCATATCCTGTATAAAACTTGTTAAATCCAAGTCTTTCATTTCTCAAAAAGCTCAGCCACACCCAGACTATTTCCGCTCTGCACCTCATTCCACCCATCCCATTGGCCATTTGACAAGACTGCATTTCTAGACTGCTGCTGCAGAGACAACTGAGGGAATGGGGATAGATTACTAACTTGGGATTGATCTAACCTTGAAGAAATGTCATAAGAATCACCAAGCTGAGAAAAAGTATTTCCAATTTCAGAAAATCTAAGGTTTTGCTGCGGTGAGAGAGATCTTTGCAGCAATAATTGAAGTCTGGCCTCATTTTCAAAGTAATTTAACTGTGGCATGAAATTTGATCGCATGTCCAGTGCAGGGCTGTTTAGTGCACCTTGAAGTCTCCCCTTACCAACTGCCAAAATAGCAGGATCCATAAATTCAATGTCCCCTGCACGACCAATATTTCCAGTTGAGGGTGTTTGATATGAATTTCTCAACAAGGAAGAATGGTCAAGCAATGAATTCCCTGTCAAAAGGATAACAATTACATTCAACCAGTATACATATATACTAAAAAAAGAGGCATGTGGAAAATTAAATGAAACCATAACTAACCAGATATGGAGTCAAAAGCCTGCTCCACTCTCTCATGAGGAGAAAAACCAGGTGGCGGCCTGCTTGGAACAGAAAATCCTGGCGGGGCTGAAACTTGAGCTCTTGAAACGGCTGTAAACCATTATAAAAGAAAGGTCATCAGATGACTATACAAAGCTGAGACAGCTGCAAATGAAATAACAAATCAGCCAATGCATAGATTAGCAGGGATGCAAACAGGTGGCCCAAAGAGTACAACTTTAATCATTGGTAAACCTGTTTTAACTTTCTACCTTGAAAAGGTGTTGATCCAGTAACAGCTTTAGCAGTTGGTATGCTACTTTAAACTCACTTGCAAATTCTCATTCAAAATCAGTTATTCAAATACATTACAAATAAACGTAGCAAAACCAGATTGGTTGAGCCTTTAGCTTTGAAACGTATTTAAAAGCCATTTTCATTCTGTCAAACCATAATGAGAACAAAATTTTTGTTATTCTTCTATACAAATACAAATAGAGATTTTTTGCTGGAGATATTGATTTCAAAGTTCACTTCCAACTACAGGCTTTTTACTATTTAGTTCTTGTAATGCCCCCATATGGCTTTTTTCAGTTTTGAAAAGTCATGATTTTACTATACAAATTTCTATTTAACAAATGGAAGATCTTCAAAGCACAGCTATGTGATCCAGGTCACAAGCAATTCTAATACATACAGCAACAGAAATTCACAAAATCACGGAAGGCACAATATTTCAAGGCAGTGAAGGAATAAAAGATGTGATGGAAAAAGAAAATAAACCCAAAATGTGCCTAGAAGATTATAATATTATCATAAAAAAGAACTTTTCTTTTTTGTTTTCCATACGAGGTTAACCTCCTCAGGATACTAAGGCAGCCCTTCCCCACAAACTGTTCTCGAACAGGATTCAAACCTGTAACATTGCAGGTAAAGTTCAATCGACTGGGACTCCAACTTGCTTACCACTAAGCTACACCCTTGTGGGTAAATACACTTTACAAGTAAGTATCTTCAAGCAAGAATTGGACAAAAGCAATGACTGATTACTGAAGTGTGGAATTGAAAAGAGTAAGAAAGGAACCAATGATAAGAAAAAACATGAGACAGTATAAAAACAGACAGTTTAAAAACTAAAGAAGCCAGTTTAAGGAAGCTATTAATACTCACCAGGAAGCTTATTAGAAGAAGCAACAAAATGACCGCTGCCTAGATTTTCAGCTTCCTCTAAGTTACTGTTAAGGAAGCCACTAGCAATATCCAACTTATCCATATACGAGTCTCTTTCTGGAAAATCCTGGATGAGTGGGTTGCTCTTTGGCTGTTGCTTGTTGACACCATAAGATGGATGTACATCAAAAGTTTGGATTTTAGATTCCTCCTGTCTTGCAAAAGAGAATCTTGATTGATTGTTACCAGGAACTTTCCAAGAACTAGATTTTTTTAATGGACCAGACTGGTTATCAGTGTTGTCACCCAACAACTTAGCCAGATTCTGAGGTGATGTTAGTGAGTCATCCCAGGTATCGAAGTCCATGGACAATATATTTGAAATTATACTACTCTCACCCTTATCCATAGCAGTATCACGTCCAGCGTTAACAGCTTCACTAACTAATCTTCCAATGTTTTGCCCATTTCTTTCATCATGAGGCAAACCATAAGAGCTGCTGCTGACCAATTTCTCAGGGTAACCATTACATAATATGCTAGATGCATGTAATAGAGATTCATCCCTGACTCTCTCATCTGCAGATAGAGAGCCAGTATTTACAGCAGTACAAGGTTCACTATGATGCAGAAGGTGAGGACTAGAATGGTTTGAGACATGAAGGAAACTTCTTGATTTTGGCAAATAAGAACGACCGACAACTTCTGGATCCTTGAGTCTTTGATTATCAAAAGATGCTATATCATCTTCCACTTCAGCACTAGCTGATACTACTTGAGATTGAGAATCCATTCTCCAATCACACTGTTCCCTTGAAGTACAAACCCCATTTTCTGATGAAGCAGCTTTACCAGCCGCATTTGTAATTATTACATCTCTAAATCTATCAGTTTTACACTGTGATCTTTGAATTTGAGGAGATTTAGTCAAGACATAATCAGAAGGTGGGCTACTAGGTTTGGTTATACCATAGAGTTCATTTTGGGCATCTCTATTAATGTCAATTGAGGACAACTCAGAGGACAAATTCTGAATCTCTTCATTGGAAGCAGTGATTGCTTCCTCAGGATCAGAGCTGCACAACTGTCCAGCGATGTCAGTAGAATTTGTTATGTTTGCTGTAGTGCAACTGCCTCTATCACTATCTCGGGACAATGGTAGAGAAGACAACTGGCTGTTCAAATTCACAGGCACAGGAGAAACATCAAAAGCCAAAGTTTTTTCAACTGCGCTAGCCAGATTGTCCATGCTATTATATTGTCTAACATGTTTCAGCAATTCATTCTTTACTCTAGGCATCATACTATGACTCCCATCACTCGATGGTGGCCTCTTTGTCCCATCACTCGATGGTGGCCTCTTTGTCACATCACTATGCAATGCAGAAGCCTGAATTGTGCCTGCAACAGCTGCGGAAAAAGCTAGTGTGCTGCTGACTGTATCAGATTTTGGCTTGGACAGACCATTCGAATATAATAGACCTCCAGCAGGGGGCTGACAATTTGTAGCCTGTGTACCCCTAGCAAACATAAACATCGTTTGGGAACATAACTATCTTTGAAATAGTTCAACCTTCAAAGCCAAATACAAAACTATACATACCATGCAGCACCAGCGGGTAGAGCTACAGGTCTTCCAGAACTTCCATTAGGAGGTGAACCTCTTAAAATGCTAGTGGAGTTCTGCTCCATAATAATTAAAATAAAATTTTAGTATCATCATGCTCAGCAGCTGAGTCCATAAACTTTTTGCTAGCAGTATAGCAACTAAAGATCAAATGAGCACATGACAGTTTATAGTTACCTGGAATGCAGTACGTTTATGTACATGGTACATGAACCAGAACGGGAAACATCAAGGATAGACTTCACTTTAGGATGTTTTAGTTCTCTAGTCAAATTATTAAAACTTTATAAATTAACCATGTATATATATTATTATGTGAATATATTTATTTCTTTTATATTTAAAAATATTTTTACCTCACAAATTTTTAATAAGTTGTAAATTGTAGTCTATTATTTTCTATAGTCCAACAACTAAATGGGCCAAGTTACTAAAGCCTAAATAAGTCCATTAGGTCATTTTTAAAAAACTGGTCATAATTTTTTTTTCTTAAACTAAGTTAAACTGTGAGTTTTACACGGGCTCTTAGATTTTCTTTCATTTTCCTGCAGGGCCTCCCTCCATTCCCTTCCTCTGCAGCTGCGCATGCTTCATCTCCCAACACATGTAGCCATGGCAACAACGTTGTTTGATTTCAAGCAACACAGGCCACACGGTTCTTCCCTTCATTCTTTATCATTTTCTAGTCTTCCATTCAATTTTCTTTAAGAAATTGGTTCACCAACTTTAGCGATTTGGATCACATTTCATAGCATTCCAGATCGTAAAAGTACTGCAATCTGGTGCTTGTGAATTGGTACGCAGCACACAGAGGGTAGGAGCGAATTTGGTAAATATGCGACAGTTATATCGTGAAAACTAACACCAAAGAAAGGAGTAGGAAGCATAAAGCTCTTACACTTGATGCATTTTTCACAATGGGCTTTCCTGAAGAATCATTCATGCTGTCATCCACTGGAGGAGGCAATACATTCCCTGACCGCCGTTGCATATTGTTTGTAGTACCAGTGACTTGTTGAACTCGACTTCTTCAAAACAACAAAGCAAGTCAATATATCATTATTTGGAAAGCACTACATGCAGTTCAAGCAAGAGAAAGGGTGCAAGCAGGAAAGCACTATTTCTGCAAACACAAACCAGAAGATTTAAGTAAAATGAACTCCATCTGAATCCATTTTGTAACATGATGAAATCCAATCAACCACAAGAAACAAAGTTTAAGCAATTGTCAATTGCCCTTATGAACAATTGCAATACAAGAGGAGTTTGCAGTTATGACCATCGTTACCTTTATGATTAATCATTTCTCTTTGGTTTTCTATAAAGTTGGAGTCCTCAGGTTTCAAGTTCTAATCACTTAACCAAAGCCAACAAAAATTATAGAGCTAAGGTGGATCAGTCAACATTAATCAAAAACTGTAGAGCTAATCCATAATGCTTACATGGACAGGAACAAGAAACATTATTTTAATTTTTTTCAGCAGGATAGAAGTTTAGTAATCTCCTTCACTTCCTCCAAGTAAAAAGCTTGAATGGCAGGATAACAATCACCCAATTTCAACAGGAGTAGATTATATTTTTCAACTGAAATTATAAGAAAAGTACCTAGTGTAGGCTGAAATTATTTCATCTTTTGTGAAACTATCTTCCTGAGAGCCAATCTCATGCAGATATAGACAATCAGGATTGCTGCAAGGCTGATCATAAAGGACTCTCCTCAATTAAAAGTATAATTAATCAAGGCACAATTTAAAAATCTATATACACACAGTAATTTTCATACCACATTTCGGAGCCATGCATGACAATATTTTGTGGTTCCAAAACAAGCCCTGTAATGTACAAACCAAAAAATACAGAATTGATAAGCAAGACTCAGAGGCCAAACCTCCCATGCACAAAAGTTTCAATGAATGCAAATATCAATGGTACCTTAAAGGTCTACCCTCCAGAATAAATCCATGTACATTTTGAATACAACGAATTGCTTCATCTTCCTTTGAATAAGTAATATATCTGAAACAAAACATTCCCATAGGAATGGCAGCATTAATATTAATATTAATGTATTATAAAAAAGGTAGTCAAGCATGCTGACATAGCAGCAGGGAATAGAAGAAAGGGGGCAGAAAACCCATTCTGAGAGTTATTTTTTAAGCCTGAGCTGTGTACATAGATAGCCCTTTTTTTTTTCTTTAACCCGAGGAAAAAATTGCACTTAGTGAAGTATATTTGCTGGTCATTTCCTTCATTCCTTCCTTCCAGTGTCAAAAGAGAGAATGTCCGATAAGCAAAACCTATACAAGCTCCTAGCTATCTAATTCAGCTCAATCACAATAAAACAAAACAGTAAAATGTCTATTTACAGTAGCAATCAATATGACAAGCTAACTACCAGGAAACCATGATACCATTAAGGAAAAAGCTAAGCCACAGACTTGAAGAGAACGTAAACTTACACACTACATGTATCGTTTGGAAACTGTTGAATGACACCAGCTGCTGTCCGGGACATTGACACTTTTGAGACCTTCCCATATTGACCAAAATACTCTCGCCGCTGGAGAAGCTGCGTACATGGTGATAATAATAAAAATTTGCTCTAAGGAAATAATGAAAAATCCAAGGAGAAAGAAAACATCTAAATGAGATGGCAACAGTCAGGTACTCATAAGAGCGGAGGAGGAAAAAATTTTACATCTTCATCTGCCAGATTGAGAGGCAACCCAACTATGTAAACAAGGTTCTGCTGAATCACTCGCACACTGCTGAGCTGCTTCCGTCCATCAGATGATTTAGACTTTGCTTTCTGGTTCTTCATCTTTCTCTCCATATTAATTTCAGCCACCAATCTACAGGAAAAAATCATCAACAGGAGAAATACACAACAAAAAAGGCCTAGTTTCGTTTAATATAAATAAGTTGTACACTAAAAAGATCTAACAAACAAAAAGTTTAATAACAGATATTTTCCTTTTTTCCATCTCATTAACAACTTTAAAGTTATAACTTATTGAAAGAGATAGTTTTGAGATATTGTTATACAGATACAAGCATGCATATTAAAAAGGATGGGAAGAAAAGGCCTGTGAAAACAATACAACATTTCCAAGCCTACAGAAATATGCTGTTAACAGAATAACCTCTCACAGTTTGCAGCCATCCCAACAATCTTTTCCTTATCATAAGGAGAACGACACGCAGGGCATCGCCCCTCTGTGTCATCCTTCTCAGCCATGTCCATTATGTGATGCCAGCACCAGACACATATCTGCAATAAAGGAGAGATGAAATTGACATTCATCATAATGAACGCTTGTACAAAGACATATCATCAGAAAACAAAACATAGACAACAGCAACTATATCTACCAAGTACAGGTTGATTTACAAACAACGAAGAAGTAGCACTATATTCTAACCACCATTTCTACCTTCTTAAAAGTTAAGAATGAAAAATCTCACCAGTAATAAATAGTATGGAAAGTAACCACAAAATTCAGTTAATAACACAATATACACTCAGTTCCATAATAAATGCCCACCTTGCAGTGTTACTGGCTACATAAAATAGGACTTATAATGGAACAGGGCAGGGAGAGATGAACTATAGGCCTTGAAGAATAGCAAATGTTAAAAAGATCAAGAGAAAGGAAAATATATAGGAACAGAACAGGTGAATGAACTGACAGGGAAAGTAAGTAACCTTAAAAAATCACATTTTCTTCTGCAACAGAATATATAAAAACCTCCAAATTATTGCCTAACAAGTACACAGATATAGAATAAAACCTCGTAACCACATTTGCATGGTTTCAACTGCTGATCTGTCAAATCCATCTCTTCTGCACAGAGAGGACAAGTCCTTTCTCCTTCGTCACTCATGATTGCCCTGGATGAAAATTCAGTAAACCAAAATACACACATATCAAGTAAACATAATTATATTCCAGAGTCAGAAATTGTAACAAGTAACAACAGACAAGGGTAACAAGTAACAACAGACAAGGGTAAGTCGTAAACAATATGCATCACAAGCTCAGCCTGGATTTGCTTCTCATAATTATGGAGAAAAGAGAAGGAGAATAAGTCCACACCTAGTTGACCCAGGAAACCATGGGTTAGAGAAAGAAACCAAGCAAAAACTGACAGTAAAAACTATCATCCGCCCCTTAATACACAATTTAATAATAAAGTTCACAGTCTCTTTACACTGTCAAGCATTCACCTTAGAGGTACTGTAACCAACAAAATAACGGACAAAAAATCATGCATTGTAGTATATGCAAATTTCAACAAAGAAAAAAAAAAACAGAACAAGGGAATCGAATATCGAAATAAACCCCTACAGTCTCTCGACTCTAGCACAATTTAATTAACAAATAAATACACCAAATCTCTTCAAACAACATTCAAGAACAGATTGAAGAACGCCGTCCCCGCGACACCGCAGATCAACTAAATGATCAATCAGAACATAAAATCACATACATAAATAACTAAAAAGATGATAAATTGAAAATCGAAGACCTAATCACAATTGCTCTCGAGACAAAATCGAAATCCGGCATGCAACAAGAACCGAAAAGTAGGAACTGGGTTAAGAAATTTAAACATTAAAAAAGGGAAAAGAAAATTTGGCAAGTGAGAACAATCAGCGATGATGTCAATAGCGAACATAATTTGTAAATCGATTAGGGATCTAGGAAAAACTGGAATGGATAAAGAAATTAGGGTTAAAGATTGGAAGTCGATGACTTACAGTGGTGAGATCGAGAAGAAGACGAAACTGTGAGGACGAGATTGTTCGAGCAGCGCACGATATCGAAGACGCAGAAAGAGAGCGAGAGAGAGCAAAAGGGCAAGAAGGACAGAGAAAACCACAAGGAGTCTTTTAAAAGAGCGACTTGAGGCTCTGTTTGGATGGTCTTTTTCGCTGCTGCTTCTCTCTCTGTGTGCGTCGCTGTCATTAGTATCATGGAGTTCCGCTTAATAGCCTTGGATGTTGATTTAATTACGAGGACTGCCCCTCTCTCCTGACTCTCTCCGTTCCGTTTTGTCCAGCTCCAGAACCGGGTTCCACCGTTTCGGTTCTCTACTGTACACGTATTCGTTACTACGCCTAGGTGGTGTTTCGGATGTGTCACACGTGGCTTGTCTTTTGATCCCACGTATGTGTTTGATAAACAAGTCCCTTTCTTGAGCTTATTATTTGGTGAATAGTGACTGCAGAGTGGCTTCAGTTCCGCGGAGGGGTCGGTGGGGGTCGAATTTAAAAAACAAGAACTTTTGAACACGATATGCTTTTCTCTCAACCTAAAAATTCTACAATTTACAAATTTTTGGACCAATTTTCTCATCAACAAGTGTATATTTTGGTTAGAATTTATAAATTTAACTTTAAATAAATTTGATTTTAAAAATTTAATTTTAATTAAAAATAAATTTAAGAAAAATAGTTTATAATTGATAAAAAATTACGTTTAACTTAAAGTAATAAATAATTACTTTAAACTAAATAAATTTTTTAAGTTATAATTATATTTAAAAAATAATATAAATATCAAAACAAATAAAATAAAAAATAAGCAAAGCTCATTTAAGCCTCCAAAGCTCACCCAAACACACCCCAAGTTTTCCTTGAGCAATCTTAAGCATTTGTTTGAATATTCATAATGAGTGAAATGAGATATAATTAAATAAAATGAAGTTTTTCTACTATTATTTAGATATTTAATTTTTTATTTTATTATTTAAAAACTTTAACGGAAACTAATAAAAATAAATAAAATAATAATACTTATTAATTCATTCTATCTCTTATCTCTTAATTTAGGAGGGAATAAAAATCAAGTATAGAGTGAAATGTAATAAAATTAAGTCTATCCAATTTTATTCTATTTCATCTTATTTTTAAAAATCTAAACAATGGTATGTCTTACCATTTCATTATATTCTACTTATTTCCATCACATACCACCAATCCAAACAAAGTCTAAAAATACACTTCTATCCCAAGAGATTTTGTTAAGGTATTAAAGAGGTATGTTTCCTATTTTGACTACTTTAATTCAAATATTAGATGATATTTAGATGAAGTAATTTACTTAAATGCATCAAACTAATATGAAGATGCATCCTTAAGATTATTAACAAGAGATTTAATATCAGTTTATGCAAAAGCTAAATTAAGAATACCTTTATCATACACAAAAAAAACGTAACTTTACATAGGACTCATATATATTAGAATAATTAATTTATTTATGTGTTGATCTCACGTTTGAATTTAAATAGTCAACGTGAGCATTTTCACTAAAAGAACTTATAATTAAAATGATGCAAACGTAATTGTTACTAGAAAAATTATTTTTGTATAAATATTAAGCATAATCAAACCAAAAATGTGTATTAAGTTAATTTTTAAATTAATTTATTTTGTATTAAAAAAATCAGCTTGGAGATTCTCTATAAAGCATTTTAATTTTTTACTATAATTTTTTTAGAAAACAAAATAAGTTAATGTAAATATGTATTTTCTATTCAAATTGAAAAGGTAGTATCATTAATTTCCATTTTTTTATTTTTAATTATAAATTTTAAATTAAATCTTAGTTAATTATATTTTTATTTGTTTTCACATTTAACTGAAAGCAACTTTAAATAAAAATTGAATAGTGTAAATAAATTATTGAGTGGACTAATAGTTTCATCCAAAATAAATTATACTTGAATTATAATTTACTGAATAAGAATTTTAATTTAGTGAACCAAGAACAACAATATCAAAATCATATTTTAATATGACTTTTTAATGTATAAAATAACGTTTTATTTTTCCGTAGAGGATTAATTTTTCTTTATATAAAATACACTTATTTTTGGTCAAAAAATACACTTGATTACAGGCCCAGTTTTACTGAATTTGGGCTAGACTTTTCTTCACAAGCACATCAAACTTAGGCCTCAGCCCCGGCTCAGTTGTTAGGCTTGAGCCTGACCCAGCTAAAAGTTTAGAAGCCCAATACCAAAGTCTAGTTAAAATTAAAAAATCGTTTTTCTCCTACATTTATTATTTTTTTATACAACCGTTGAATCTTGAAAAATCCTTTTTTTTTTTTAAATCCAAATCGAGAATACTGCAATCGATAAATTTTTCTTTTTTTTTTTGGTAAGTAACAATCGATAAATTTTTCTGGTTGCAAACATGACGTGACTGCAAAATTTGAAACTACAAATACGTTAACCATAATTTTATATAAAAATAACTTTTTAATAAAAAGTTTTTTAATATTTTAATTATAAATTTTTTTAAATATAAAATAAATTAATCTAAATATATACTGTATTATAATTTGTTATATTTTTATTTCACTCAATTTATCTGTTGACATTAACTCCTGTATTTTTTTAATTCATATAATACATTATGGTCAAAAAATTAATTTCGTGTCTCTATTATTATACATCTATTTTATACATATACGCTGGAGCTTAATTTTTATTAATTATTAATAATATTATCATTAAATCATATATTATTATATAATTAAAATAGTTTATGTTTTAATGATGTACTTATGAGTATAATTCTTTTTATAATTACAGTAAATTAAAATTAAATTTATTATCTCATGGTCTGCACATAGTTACTAACTCAGGACATTCTTTATCTCATGGTTTGCATATATTAGTAGATTTTCCCGGTTGTGTTTCTCTTCCCTTCCTTGTTGATTTCTCGGGCTCTATGTTTCATAGGAGTCTGTTTTAGGTGTTTTAGTTTTTCTGGTTTCCTGGGTTTGTAACCCCGATACTATACCAAAAAAAATTAAATTTCTTGTATATTTATATATGTATGTAAACTTCATTTTACATTTTTTATATATATATATATATATATATATATATATATATATATATATGTATAATTTAGTAAGAAAAGAAAAATACAAACTTCAACATCGGGGCAAAAATTTAAAATTTATCAAGTCAGGACAGCTTTGCCAAAAAAAAAAAGTGACAACATTCGATTTTATGATCTAATATGTGTCTCACTTTTATCTATTTTATGCATATTATATTCATATAAACTTTGTTTTATAAATAATAAATATATATAATATTGTACACAAAAACTATATAGTAAAAGAGATAACAAGTTACAATTTTCCACATTGGCTTCTCATTTTTTCTTATTAATTCTCAAAACTTATGAACAGGAAAAGCTTGCATTGATTATGAATATTAAATATGAGTTTTTTACTAAATGATATGTGTGTCTGTATGTGCATGTGTATATATATATATAAGTCTGTCTTCCCTATCTAAATGGCATTTATTGTTTTATCAAAATAGTGTCGATTTGCACTATACATCATGTTACATCTTTTGCTTTATTACAATGTAGACTCAACTGTAGCTTGTACAGCTACTGTAGAGCTTTGGATGTTCTCGACACTTCACACTTGATATATTTCTATTTTCTAGGAAGTCAGATTTTTATAGATGGCAAATTTAATAGTTACATCAAGGTTGTGTAAACCATGTTTTGTAAAAGAATTTGATTTTGAACCTGTGCTACAAATTCAAGTTATTTTAATAAAAGAAGAAATATTATTAGATAAGAGGAATAGAGAAGTAAGAGAACCAAGGAGGAGAAATCCACCTCATA
This sequence comes from Castanospermum australe, assembly GCA_019955255.1. Taxonomy (NCBI): domain Eukaryota; kingdom Viridiplantae; phylum Streptophyta; class Magnoliopsida; order Fabales; family Fabaceae; genus Castanospermum; species Castanospermum australe. The sequence goes on from NSJW01000034.1 coordinate 1,413,696, forward strand.
GAAATACAAACATATATATCATAAAATAGATAAGTAATGAGAATATTATATATAGTAAAATCTTTTTAATTTTTTAAAAATATAAATGTCGTTATTTTAATCATTTAAAAAATATTAACATCAATTTAATACTTCAATCATAAAAAAAATGACATAACTTTAATCTTTAAAAAAAATTAAAATTAATTTAATTTTTTAATTATTCAAAAATATTATTAATTTAAATCTTAAATCATATAAAATTAATATTAATATAATTTTTTAATTATAAAATTTATATCAATTTAATTTATACAAAATAATTTTAATATTATTTTTTTTAACTTAATAAACTAAATTAATATCAAAATATTTTTAAATACCAAAATAATCATCTTTTTATCTTTAAAAAACTAAAAATGAAGTCTATTTTATTATTTAATCTGTCCAAAATTAATGGATCTCAAACTCTTTTTTCTTTTTTTCGAGAATGGGGCAAAACCGCAAAAAGAAATCAAACTACAGAGAAATCATTCTGGAAGTACAAACTCCCCTGTCATCAAGAAGCAGGCTCAGTGGAAGGGACAACCCAAACCCAATAGATTTGCTCCTGGGCAAGACGGACGTTGGCCAACTGATTGGCACATTGATTGCCTTCTCTACAGACGTATAAAAATTTCGCCGCTCCAGTAATCATCATAACAGTAGTCTGAGTGGATGTTTAATGAGACATAAATTTATATAAATTTTATTCATAAAAATTAAATAATTATGAAAATTGATATTTATATATCATTTTACTTTCATATCAAATATGTTTTTATTTGATTAAAAAAAGAGAAAAAAAATAAAAATCCTATTGTTTAAATGAAAAGAAAAAGAAGAGAAAAAAATTTTTAAAAAAATTCTTTTATTTATTTATGTAAAAAAATTAAAAAAAATATATTCACATGATAAATATATTCTTATATGAAAAAGAGATGAGCCATTATTGAGATAGACAAATTTGAAATTACGTTACTTTTTTTCTCCTACTGTCGTTTTCTTCCCATAAATGAGATGAAAACTTTTTTTTTTGTGGCCCCACCTTAAATTTTTTCTTTTCCTCCTAATTTCTTCTCCTATTCAAGCATATAAAAACTTTCTCTTATCACATTTTCTCATCTCCCATTTTCTATCCTTCCTTAAAAAATTCCAATTGAACAGTCATTTAACCCAATTTCATGCTAGTTTTGAACTCCCAAGCTCTCCAAAATGCTACTACCAAAGGCTGAGCTATTCTCCTACTTCTAAGGGTGGCCCTGGATCCATTGGCCTATGCTGTCTTTGATAAGACCACACATCCAGCTAGGCCATCACTGGTGCTGCATGCCCTTTCAGAGTCATCTTTAATCCAACCCTCTCTCCATGAGCACACCAGCACACATTAATATGAGTTTTTGTGTATAATACATGCATACATTTAATATTATATAATATAAATTTTTCATACATTTATGGCGTGCTTAAAATTGATAAGTTACAAGAGATATATTATGTGACGAAGTTGGCTCCATAATGATAAATTACATGGGTAGAAAAATTACATTGAGGTTATGTGTTGACAGTGTCAAATCAAGTCAAACCATAACAGACAAACTATAATTTATCTTTAAATTTAATGTACGCATTACACTTAACAACACTCCAGACCATCAAGTGAAAAAAAAAACCGCTTGTCTTTTCAAATGTTACTTATAAAGTTGTGTTACGTAAACAAAACATAATACGCATTACTATGTATAAAGTAATTTAATTTTATCTGTAATATCTTTGTGTCCATATTCTTTATTATTGATAAAAACAACTTTTGGGTTGTCTTTCATCTTCTTTTTATGGTTCAAAAGTTATTAAAAAAAAGTCCTCACTTTTGTTTTTATATTTGTTTAATAAACTAATAAAGCATATAAGGTTATACGTGCGATTTATGAATTTTAATAATCAGAAACATATTTACACAATTACACGCCTATATTTTTCTTTCAACTTTTTTAGTGGTCTAAACCCCGATAACTACTTACTAATTACTGAATTTGAGTCATTGCGTACCTCCTGATAGTGGACAATGGTTCAATATCTATGCTGAAGTAAATTACTTAATTACAAAACTTTAGTATGAGGTAAGGAAGTGCTAAGAAAGTGAAAACTAGAATTGTACAAACACAAAGGAAAAGAGTTTAGGTTAAAAATGAATGTTAATTTATTTGAGTAATACACGGATTATTCCATGTAATTTTAGCGAATTTTCTATTTCATACATAAAGTTTATTTTGTAATATATAATCTTTTAATATTTAGTTGAAAATATAAAAGTTTAGTTTGCTCATAGTTTTAATTACAGTTATCACATGCGCTTCACTTAAGGCATTTTATATGTTTACATAATATTTATTTTATAATACATAATAGTTGAGAGTATAAAACTGTTAGTTTTAATAATAAATTTAAATTTTACACTTTCAATTGGATATCACAAGGTTATGTGTTATAAAATAAACATTATGTGTGAAAACGTGAAATTTAATGAGATTATATGAGTAATTTGTATTTACTCATTTTATTTTTTTAACAGGTTTGAAATTCAAACTAGAACAGGTCCTTTGGCACACCTCTAAAACTGAAGTTTAAAATTTAATGTCATAGTCCATGAACTTATTATAAATCAAGCAACGTGTATTAATCAGTCACGGTTTATACAGTTGAACCCCTTCAATTTATTATTATGTTTTTAACCTATTTCAATGCAACAAAGTAAGATTAAAAATATATTTTCAATATCTCTCTGCATCTCAATTATGCTTAAACATATGTGTTTTAATTAGTCTTTTGAAGACAAGTCAACTTGCTTGTCCGTTGGTTAATTCGTTTTTAAATGGGATAGGCTAATCCATTAGGAGAAAGGTTGAAGAAGTTCTAACATAACTTGTCATAAATTACAAAAGTTTGGCAATAAAATAAAATTTTCATTTGTTTTTTTAATTTTTTGACATTGAGTCAAACCTAAAAAAAAAATCTATCAAATCGCAAATTATTACCTATTATACTAATTATTCATTTTTTAAAAATAATATTTTCATTTTTGCCATCTATCAAAGAGAGTTATTTGATGAATTATTCTTTATAGGTTACTAGCAATTACGTGCTCGTCCGTTCATATTTTTTTTAATATTTATGTATAATAATATTAATTAAATAAATAAATACATTCTTAATTTATTTGAATGAAATTAAATTGTTAAAGTTATTTTTTAATTTAATTAAAATTTTACTATCATTTAATATTTTTTACTTTAGTCGAAAAGCTCTAAAAAAAAAAGAACGCCAAAGCCAAAAAATAAAAACAAAAACTTAAAAACAGGAATTCTCTAAATTCCATGTACCGATAATTTGAGTTAGAAGTATTTAACGTACGTACCATTGAAATAAAACAAATGAAAAGTCTTGAAAAGTAGTGAAAAAAATTATAAAAAATGAAATAAAAGAAAGAAAAAGTAAAAAAAAGAAGAAGAGGAGTAATTAATAAAATTGTATAACGTAAGAAAAGTTATTAAAAAAAGTTAAAGTAAAAAGAAAAAGTTAATGATAATCAAGAGTAAAATATAAAATGTGTATAACAATTATTTACACTTTTATCTTTTTTTTACAATATTATTAAGTAAATGTAATGATATTTTTAATTTTAAAAAATAAGAACTAAAAGAGACAATTTTCTTAGTATAAATAATTCGCCCCAAAAAATTGGTGTAACGGGTCAAGTAGAACCCAACTTAATTTTTTATTTTGTGGAGATTGGCCTTCTACTTTTGAATTTTTGATACCCCATGGCGGGGACACACCACAAAAAGGCATTATCTTCGTTGTGGACAAATCAAATTACGTGAGCGAGGAGGTGGACAAGTATGGGTACCTTGGTTGGTGACCTTAATGTTGCCCGAAATGGAATCTTCTGCAGCGGAATGTGTTCACACCGTGGAAGTACACATATTTAACTTTTTCATCGACGGAAGGTTCTTCGCCCCGTTTAGAAAATTGAAGCTGAATTACGAAAATAGCCCTCCGTAGAGCTTCTATCTGGCAGGACGCGCCCCTGATACTTCGCCTGTGGTGGCCAATGACAATTCACAAAACTTTATATATATATATATATATATATATATATATATATATATATATATATATTATTTATTTATTTATTTCAAGAATTTATTATATAAATTTTTTTATCTTATGATAAAATTATGTATTTATGTATTATTGGAGGAATTTAATTTTTCAAATAATTATTATTAAATTTAATTTTTAAAATATTATTATTAAAAAGTTAATGTATATAATTTTTTATGTTTTTATTATTATATGAATAATTTTATATTTTTTAATTATTACATAAAGTAAATTTTGAATATTTTTTATATTTTTAAAATATTAAATATTTTATTTTTTCATTTAATATTTATCTTATTAAATATTATAAAAATAATTAAAATTTTTTTATGAGAATATAATATTATTTTAAAAATATTTTGATTCTCTTTTTAAAAGTATAACTGACTTATCATTATACCTAACACTTGTTAATATATAATTTTTATTATTTTAATACATATAATTCTTACACATAATTAAAAAAATAATTTAATTTTACACAATATTACACATTTAATTTATTATAAAAATACAGAAAGAATTTACTGCTAATACCATAAAAAAGAATTTACTGCTGATTTGAAATTGAGCTAGTGATATAGCATTACTCTTAAGATATTTTGATTCTCTTTTTAATAATATAGTTTATTTATTATTACATCTAATACTTATTGATATATAATTTTTATTATTTTAATACATGCAATTCTTGCAAATAATTAAAAAAATAATTTAATTTTATACAATATTACACATTTAATTTATTATAAAAGTACAGAAAGAATTTACCGCTAATACCATAAAAAAAGAATTTACAGCTGATTTTAAATTAAGCTGGTGGTTTATTATTTAAAAGTTTACGTCTTACAATATTACTAGACATAAAATTATTAGTATTTAAAGACTTAGTTTTTCTACTGTCCATTATTCTTCGTATTGTAAATTTATAAGGTAGGAGCTAAGATTGATATGACGGTAAAAATATGTAAATTAAATTTCAATCATTCTAGCTATTCATCTCCATTAAAAAAAAGGCAGACTCAGAAAATTTAACAGGCGTTAATTGTTAAAGAATAAATTTATATTTTTAAGAAGACTAAATAATAAATTTCATATTTTTTATAAAAATTTTACAAACATTTAAAACTTATAAAAAGGAATTTTGAAACTTAAGCAATGTTTAGATGAAAAATTAAGAAGAAAAAATGATGAAATAGGAAATTTTATCATAAATCTCTTATTTTATTTGAAAGTTTTATAAAAAGAATAGAATGAAATAAAAATTTTTAAATAAATTTTTAAATAATTTTTATTATTTTTTGTGAATATTTTTAAATTTTTTAAATTTAGAAGATATTAAAAAATAAACATTTAAGCAAGAATGAAAAATTTATTAATTTATTTTTCATTTTTTTAATTTTTAATTTTCATTTTTTTTTAAATTATTTACTTTTTTATTCTTTATAAAGTCTCAAATATAATCTTAAACTATCACAAACTTAAAAAAAGAAATTTATAATTAAGAATGATTTTTGACGTCGTTAAACTTTTTAGAGACAGGCAAATATAAAAGATGGCATGCAATATATTTTAATTAAATATTATATTAAATTTTATCATAAAATTAAGAAAGCAATTATACCATCATATATTTTCCAGATCAAGAATTTATGTTGATATCTTTTGATGAATTTTAGCAATGAGAATTCTTTATTTTTAGTGGTTAATTTAGTATAAAAATAAAAATAATAATAAGAGTGAAAAATTTATAAAAAAAATTTATTATACAAATTTTTATATAAAATTTATTCATAAATTTTTTACTTTTATTTTTATTTATATACCAAATATACACTATTGATAAGATTTTCATATTTAGAACTCTTATTATTACGGAATCTAGTAATTTGTTATTTTAAGCAAGATAGTATGACTTTTTATGTCTTTTGACCTTTACATTCATTTTCATGCCACGTTATATAATTTATCCCTTTCATATACACGTTAATGAATTCATTTTATGAAAAAATAATAAAATAAAATAGACCAAAATTATTATGTTATAATTGGCTCTTTCATATACACGTTAATAAAAGAAAAAAAAATTGGCTCGAAACTTCGAAAGAGAAGTAGTCCTAAAATGATTGGAACAAACTATGTCGAGCTATTTTGATGAGAGCAAAACGAAGGCATCAACAATTCAACGGGGAAGCAATCCCGCACCGCGATACAGCAAATAGCCATGGCACTTTTCTGTACTCCTCGCGCGAGCGAGGGTAACTTCGTCATTTCATTTATCCAAAAAAAAAATACTGTCAGTGGGCCAGGTAATTCGCTAATCGGCTAATAGGCTAACGCCACGAAACCTGATTTTTTTCGTTTACTTCAATAAAACTGACCTTTTAATTCTGTAAATCTGTATTCACATTCCCATCTGCCCATTCCTCCTCTCTCTCTCTCTTTCTCTCACTCGTCGGTCACATTAAGTTGCCTCACCTACCCCGCGAGCCACACCGTGTATTTCACGTGCAGATCCATCCCAGCCGTCAATTCTTCAAATCACTGATAACCGCTGGATCTGGCACATCCAACGGTTCACAATCATCTACTAGAACTTTCTTCGCTTCCCAGCCCTTATATTGATCTTCCTTTCTCACACACTACCAGTACTGGCTTGTGCTCTGCTCGTGCCACTCTCGCTTAGGTTTATTCGTGCTATTGTCCATCTCTCTCGCACTTCAAGGTTTGTTCCCTCCCCACCACTGTCGCCGAATTCGTTGAAATCCCATTCGGTTCAGCTCATTTCTTCGTCTTCTCACAGTTCCTGAATCGCTTAATTTCCGGCTCCTATTTTTTGATCGGTTCTTTAGATTCGCATTTCTATCGTAATTTTTTTTTTTCGTGGATCAAGGGAACGTGATCTGTTATGTGACTGGTTTTTGGATTTGGTTTTGGTTTCTGCAGAATCGAAGCCATGGGCAAGTCTTACCCAGCTGTGAGTCCCGATTACCAGAAGGCCGTTGAGAAGGCCAAGAGGAAGCTCAGGGGTCTGATCGCTGAGAAGGGCTGTGCACCGCTCATTCTCCGTTTAGCGTATGTCTCTGCTCTTCTTCTGATTCAATCGCTGTTTTCTGCTACTGTGCCTTGGTAGACTGTTGCGTTGACCGGTTGTGATGGGACCCTTTTTATTTTTTTGGCTGTAGATGGCACTCGGCTGGGACCTTTGATGTGAAGACGAAGACCGGTGGTCCCTTTGGAACCATCAAGCACCCAGCTGAACTTGCCCACGCTGCTAACAATGGGCTCGACATCGCTGTTAGGCTCTTGGAGCCCCTTAAGCAGGAGTTCCCCATCTTGACCTACGCTGATTTCTACCAGGTAAGAAATTCTTGATCCATATTTGCCCACCAATTAGTGCTGATCCTTGTTCAGTTTAGATCTGAAATCTTGCGCTCAATTGTTTTTACTGCTTTTCTGCTTGCCACTTGCTTATATTTTATTGTAACACAGTTGGCCGGTGTCGTTGCTGTTGAGGTCACTGGTGGACCTGAAATTCCTTTCCATCCTGGAAGAGAGGTATATAGCCACTATTTATTTTTATTTTTATCTTTTTCCCTTCAATTTTTCTTTGCAAGTTGGGTTGACATGATTTGTGATAGTGGATATGTGAACGTGCAAGTGGAATTACTTTAATTACAATTATGTATAAGAGTAGTGTTTATCTTTTCTGACTCTGTACACAAATTCCGGTGAATCATTGTATACAATTTGCTGTGTAATTGTTCTTTATATCCGTGATGTCAAAATTCTCTATGTTATTTTGGAGGCTAATGCGTGGTCTTTTCTTTTGATCAGGACAAGCCTGAGCCACCTCCCGAGGGTCGCTTGCCTGATGCAGCGAAAGGTTAGTATTCTGGTATTGTAAAGGGTGAAGAAATGCGTGTGGTGGAAAGTTTGCTGAACGATTGGATTTTTATTGCTGCAGGTTCTGACCATTTGAGGGATGTGTTTGGCACAATGGGGCTTAGCGATCAAGACATCGTTGCTCTCTCTGGTGGTCACACCCTTGTATGTTAATATTTTAAATTTGTTCCTTGTATGTTAATATTTTAAATTTGTTCTTATTTTGAGTGTTGTTTTAGGTACATTACATTATGACTAGTATAAATTCTGCGAAATAATTTGCAGGGACGGGCCCACAAGGAGCGTTCTGGATTTGAGGGTCCCTGGACTTCTAACCCGCTCATTTTTGACAACTCATACTTCGAGTTTGTTTTCCACTATCACATGGTCTTTAGCTGATACCCTGTACTTTGTTTTTAACAACTTAACAATGTCCTTAAATTAACTGTTAGGGAACTCTTGAGTGGTGAGAAGGCCGGCCTCCTGCAGCTGCCAAGTGACAAGGCACTTTTGAGTGACCCTGTATTCCGCCCTCTTGTTGACAAATATGCTGCGGTGCGTAAACTCTCTACATCTCTCGGATATCGATTTTTTTTTTTTGGGGGGGGAATGCCGAGCATGAAAAGATGTGTTTGCTTTAAGTTACTCAATTCTTCCTGCCTTACCTTTGACTTCAGGATGAAGATACTTTCTTTGCTGATTACGCTGAGGCTCACCTAAAGCTCTCTGAGCTTGGGTAAGTCCTTATATTTTTTGTTGTTCATGTTTGAAAGCTTCCTTTGACAGTTGACATGGTTAAGTTCTGAATTATCCATCAGGAGCTGATTCGTGTCATGAACTGAACTTCGCAGGTTTGCAGAAGCCTAAGCAATGGGACAGAAAAAAGGGGAGGGGATATCACCGTGTCGGAGAGGCACATGTGCCCGTAATCTTTCTCTCTTAATTTCCTTGGACATGGTTTTTAATGCAAATGTGGGTTGCTCAATCTGGGATGGTTTTTGAATGTATTTTGCTGGACATGATGAATGAAAGTTTGGTAGTTTTCTTTGGTGTTGATCGTGAACCTCTGTTAAATGACATTTGTTAGTGGTTATGCTCCGCTATTTCGGTTTTATTATCCCCATTTTGCTAACCTACCATCCATAGCTATTACGTATCCCTGTTCACCGTATTTTGTTCGTATTGCTACTAGTGCTTATGCGCCGTTGAGCTGTTTCGGTTGCGGAGGAACTAAATACCAGCTAGGGTTAGTCCGTTTGCGTTTGTTCCTCTCCTGAATGACTCACCACACAAAAAGTGGTAGAGAAGAACAATTTAATTTAAAGGGGAGATATGTGAAGAAAATGGTTCAGCTTCTTTTGCTTTGCTTTTTTCGTCATTTTCTTTTTATCTAAAGAAGTTCAAAATAGTAATGGTAGCCGGCTAGAAAATTTTTAAATTCAGGATTATTTATTCATTCGAGAATCAACTAGCATCATAACTTGCAGGAATTGTAATAGTATGTTTTGTATAAGTTAATACATTTGGTTGGTAGTGGTAACCACTTGTACAAATTAAAATAGGATGAAAAGAATTGTATTAGTAGTTTATTGTTAAAGGTTAGAGAATAAGAGATTATTAGAGTTAAGCTATTTGTATCTAGTGTTATTTTATCAATTGATGCTGTAGTTGAGAGTGGAACTCTGACAATTGACAAAATATTTGCTTTAAGACAAGAATGAAGAAAATATTAATGTATATAAAAGAATGCATGGAAGAGATTAGACAATTGAGGCATCTAAGAACAATGGGATTTTGCTCCTAATGAGGTGGGAGGTATTTCTTTCTTGGAGATGCTAGAATTGGAGCGAAATGGAAATTGTGTGAGGGTGCTCAGCGTTAGGATGAAAAATCCATTGTTGGTTAGAAATCAACTTTTATGTTTAGTTTAGTTTTTGGAGATTTTAAAATTAAGATTTGGACAAAAACTAACTTCAAAAAATAAGTTTATGTCTATCTTACAATTTGAAAGTATTTAAAAGCCAAATCAAATATACATAAGTGCATGCATCATTTTATAGTATGAAAATATTAGAATTAGCATGTGGTGGCTTTGGAGGCGGCAAAGGAAGGGTGGAACTGTTGCAAGCAAAAAATTAAGAAATTTCAAAATGATCAACATTCTTGAGTTTTCGATCATCAGAATCTTGGGTTTCCTTGGCATGATTAAAGAACTCAGGAACATTGAGTTGAACCTTTTTTACAGCTGAACATTGAGTCGAACCTTTTTCGATCATCAGTCTCTCGTCCTTACACAAATAATTCTAATTTACAGTTATCGCGCTCACAATTTGCTATTATAAGGTTAAGAGAAAGAATAACAAGGGAAAGAAAGTGAAAGTAGAAAACAAAAGGGATTATAAATTTTCTATTAATTTATCTCATTAAAAATTTGGATAAATAATTTTTTAAGTATTTGATGATAATATTAGAGGAAAATTATTTGTTGATGATATTTGATATATTATATCTGACTCTTATGAATTTTTTAAAATTATTTTTCAACAATAATTTATTTCTAATTCTAATACTTTGTTTTTTATATATAAATAATTATTATATATGATGTAATTATTATATTTTTTGCTATAATTTTTTATTATGAAGGTTGATAATTAGCTAAAGAACAATTCTTATACCAAAATATGCATCATATCAAACATTAAATTGAAAGACACTATAATTTTGCACTCTTTCTGTCTTTCGCTCCCAATCTTGCCATACATGGACTCATGGAGGAGTTAAGAATTGTCTGGACTAACAATTTCGCATTAGGGTCTCCTTCCCCTATGTCAATGCCGTCCCATTTTTTCTCTACTAGAGCGACCAAATTTATCCAGTTTTTGGTTCCATTGACTAATTATATTCTGCATGACACAGGTTGAAATGAGTTCATATTCTACATTGTCTCGGGTTTTCTTTAGTTCAAGGAAACAAGAAATAAGAATTATTAATTGAGATTCAATTTTCTACAAATAGTGGAGTTTAATGTTACACATACGTTGTTTATTTTATAATATATATAGTAATAAAAATGAATATTACATAATGGGAATACCTTTTCTTTTGTAATAAAGTAGAATTCAGTCTCAAATTTTTATATCTGCAAAAGACTTTAAGGAGTCTGAAATTATTATTACTAGTAGAAAGCGTTTTAACTCACAAAATTGAAAAAAAAGTGAATGAAATTAAAAGTTTTGTTTATAATAAAGCTAGGAAGGACAATTGTATTTGATCTTCTTTTTTAAGAAAATAATCTTCATGTAAATATAAAGCTATATTAAGTATATTGGTAATATAAATATGAATTATTACAGATACAAAATAATTTAATTCATTTATGAAATTAATTTATTTCTATTACCAATATATCAACCAACAAGAAAATGACAATTTAGCCCATAATTTAGATTAATGTACAACTTATTTATTAAATTATTTAAACTCATTTTATATTATCTTTTTTTGATAGACAATAACATTAAATAAGTTTGAATAATTTAAAGACTGAAACATATATTAATTCAAATAAAAATTAAATTGTCAGTGAGATATATTTTCAAGAGTTAAAATATTATTTTATTGATAAATACCAAATGTTACAAAATTTAATTTGTAGAAAAGCATATTCTTGTCAACATGCTGCATATGCATCCATTGAAGTATTCTCATCACTTACTAGCATAAGACAAAAGTAGATGTCTTGTGTGCAAATTAAAAAATACCATGTAGAGACTAGGGGAAAAAAAAAAACCATGTAAAGAAGAGACTGGTCGGTCTATGTGTGTTTTTTTTTGTTTTAATCATTTGTCAACATGTGGTCCAGAATAAAATAATTAGGGAGTGGTCCAAAGTAAAGCGAAAAAGAACATCAATAAATTGCTCTTAAATTGATTTAAATTGTAACAATTATGCAGCTTGCTCCAATAAAAATGATGGTAGATCCAGCAATTAAAAAGGAATACATAACATAAAAATTAGCATAGTGGAATAAAAAAATACTTGATATGAGTGTTTTTAATAATTTATAGTAAAAGAGGTATATGAACGCAAAGATTTCTAGTTAAAAAGGCATACAGGCACAAGGATTTATAGGAGAAGAGGTATATGGGTATGAAGGTTTCTAGAGAAGAGGCAACGTGAAAATAATATATATATGCTATCTATGTTATTATATCAAGTAATAATGACTCTGATTTTGAATCCAAACTTACATAAAAGCGTTATTGCATCAGTAATACCTATATCGACAAATGCACTATTGGCAAGAGTGCAGAATTAATTATAAACTTTTTTTTAAAAAGAATCACGTTGTTTATTAAAGCAAATTAAGTTATTTTTAGATGAAAAATTATAATTCTCTTAACGAATAATTTAATAATATTTTTAATTATTTAAAGAAAATATTGAATATTTTTGAATTAATTAAACTATTTATTATGAGAATTTAAAATTTATCCATTTTTATATTTTGTAATGAAGGGAGAGAATGTTGAACCAAAAGTATTTTTAAGTTGATTTTTATGGTTATATAACATTGCAGTTAAATGATCTTTATTGGCATTTGCGCTTTAATAATTGATGTATGCTTGTCTTGATATTGATATGTCAATGAGTAGATATATAACGAAGATAAATAAAAAGTGTTAATTATTAATAAAAAAAATAAAGAAGTAAATTTTAATAACTTCATAATTTATTATATATATGTATATATTTTATTATGATTTTAACCGTTAATTTTTTTATTAATAATTAATATTTTTTATTGTACTTTCTAAAACGAACCTCTCATTTTAGAAGAGATAAATTCATAAATATAATGCTCAAGAGTTAATTTAATAGTTAAGGGGACATCATCTCTACTTTTATTTATTAAATTTAAATTTTAGGCTAGCACATAAAAAAATTAATTTTTTAAAATATAATTCTTAACATTGTCAGAAGAAAGGTGTAGTCCTCATTGATGCAAAGGTTATAGTGAGAATACACTTATCCTAAAAAGATGTGAATATAATGTTATTTTGATCATATGGAAATATGATAATTAATGATTATTAAAAGGTTAATCACATGATTTAGGAGGAGACAAATTGAATTTAGGTAGAGTAACCCCTTTTAGGGAATAGAAAGCGTGCTTTTTTGAATTGGATAGAGCCAGCCATCGATACTATTCGATAGCAACAAAATAGAGCTTGCTCAAATATCAAGTCAGGAACGCAGGGATGCACGAATTTCTTTCTTTTCAAAGGACTATTTCTAAGAAAATTATTGACTTGGTGTGTCGTACAATGAACCAAAAAAATTCTCGTTATATATACTTTCTCGGCAAGAGCATTCACCAGATAATTAAAAGCTGATATCATGATTTTGGAAAAAAGTTACTTTTCTTGTGTTTGTTTGAGTTATTTTCTTCTCATTTTCTTTTTAGTACATCATTAGTTTATATCCTTTGTGATATGAGAATGTTGCGTGCGCATCAAAAGCTTGTTTCTTGAAGCATCAAAAGCTTGCAAAGATTGTAAATTGTTCTTAGCTAAATTACAAAAAATTAACTCCAAATGTAGGTTATATGTAGAAAACTTCTCTTTACTAAAAAATTAACTCAGCTCTTGAAATTCATCAAACTATATATATTAATTCCTTATATAGATTTTTTGCATAGACACAGAGGTTTCATTTTGCACTTTAAAGCACATGGAGTTTTCTGCATTGGCTCATAGTTAGAAGAGTTTTTTTGTAATTTAACTTTTTTTTTTCTGACTAATAAGTTGTTGCCGAACCACTATCAACCATTGTATGAATTTATCTAATCTCAATTTATTTACTTACGTATAAGCTTTTATATAAACTTTTCTCGTGTTTAATTATTTTTTTTCTTTTTTTTTTTTTACATGTTTCGGACTTCAAGATCACCTCAGTTAATTCGGGACAGAACAGTGTTTAATTATTTTTTCGAAGTTTTTTGGCTGTGTGGTCAAGTATCTGAAACACATTATTTACAAAACACAGATACACCACTTTTTTTGCATATAAAATGTATTTTTTGGTCCTAGCTTACACTTCTATATTCAACCTTTACCTGTGCATGTTTCTGCTTGAGTGCCACGACTTGCATTCGTCTTAGACGCATTATCATATTTTTTTTTTCTTAATTTTGTAAGTGTGTTTTGTAACTTTTGTTGGAGACATTTGGCAGCAACTGAATTCAAATTCGTTATGCATTGCTCTGTTTTTCACAAAATAAGGGGTAACTAATAATTATATTTTTATGGATGAGAAGGGAGGAAAATGAAAAGTTTAAAAATAAACATTTCCTTACTCCGTTTAATAGTTTTATAAAATCAGAGAGAAGAAGTGAAATTATCATGTAACTCTGTAAAATTATGATGTAATTATCATGTAACTCTATAAGATTATCACTTATTCATTTTTATTAACATTGTAAAATTCATCTAATTTATAAGATTTTAAACACACACAAAATAGAAAAGAAACTTACTATTTAATCTCCCATGTTGTTTCATTTTTTTCTCATTCATTCTCATTTATTTTCTTCTCAACTCACAAAACATTTCCTAATTAATCATCATTTAATGTGATTAGAGTCTGATTATAAAAAGAAAATGAATAGAATAAAAATAAGAATAAAAACAAAAAAAATGAAAATGAGATATTTACATTTCTTTGTTTGATAGAAAAATCAAATAGAATATATCAATTCCTTAAAGAATTTTATTTTTTTTATTTTTAAAATACTATTTTCATTTCTATTTTTACTCCTACTTCTACTTTTATTCACATTCTCATTTTATGTATTTTCTTTTTATTATATTAAACGTGGATTCGAGTTTTTAATTGAATCACGATACTAGACATTCTTATTAGGAGTAGGCGATCAGAAAGCTAGCTTTACATCGTTATGGAGTGGGTCGACGACCAGGCATGCTTGTGTTGTGGTGTTATACGTTGACCATGCCTTTTAGTAGCACCAATTGGACTTCCAAGTAGACTTTCCTATATTATATTTTAATGTGCGCGCACATGCTTTCAAATTAAGATGAGAAACACCAATTCTAATATGGTGTTTGCGACCTGGCCAGGACCAGCGGTGTGTTACTCGGTTACTCGGTCATTTCGTAATACAATTTGACTCTTGTTAACTTTCTCTTACATGGGTCTCAAATTCAATAGCTGGAGTAGACTTTGACATGTGAATGTTAGACGCATAACACTGGCGTGAGGTTCATTTCACTCGGAAAGATGCTTGGAAGACCCTTTCATACCCCTATAGTTTCTCAGCAATGATGTCAGCAACGAAATGTCCTTGTAAACAATTTAACTACTAAAAAAATGAGGTGAGTATCAATTAAAATTTAAGTGGATTAATCTAATTTAATTCAAATATTATTGTATGTATAAACGTACGTGCGAAGGTTGCGCGTAGAAAATTTATCCAAGGCTTGTACTCCTTCTTGAACCACTAAATTTAAGAATAAAGGATTTCTTTATTTTTTTCTACGAAGTTATAGAACAAGATTTTAATTTTTTAATGATTTTAATTCTACACTCACACATGTGCGGGAATTATTGGTGGAGATCAAGGATAATGACCGAATGGTTTTATTTACAATATATGACCATGTAATTCTTTACAAGCTGATGAGTTGTGGAGTATTTTAATAGGTTTTGGAGCTGGCTTGAATTGTTGGGTATAAAAAAAAATTATCCTCAAAACTAATTTTCAGTTTGTGGCTAATATCTTAAGCAAGGATAATTCGAGGAGTACTGAGAAATTAACTGATTTATAGGAACAAGAAGTGGCTCGGGTTAAAGTGGGAGATTGATACGAAGGCCACAGCCTACGTAGAAGGAATTGGCTTGCAGATTGACTTGCTAATTATGGTCTTTCATTTCTTTCGTACACGTTTAAGATACACATTTAGTATGATAAAAAAAATAAAATAAAATAGAGCATATAAAATTTTTAATATTAAAATATAAAAATATTTTTATTTTTTTTATTTTTTTTCTTTCTTACTAAACATGCATTCAAAGTTTTCAAGAGATTCACATGATACTATCAGTGTTGAATCTAGAAAATTTTAACTAGTGTTGGAGGAGTTTCTTTGCCCCATTTTTTTGGTAAGCTCAGACCTCATTTTCTCATCAAAAACAGCTTCACCACAAAAAAAAAACTTAATACATGATTGATTTTAATTAATTTTCTTAAAAAAATCATTTTATTTTTAAAAATTCTTTTAATAAAATTTTGATTATAATAATATATTTAAAAAAGATTATTTTTTAAAAAAATTACTTTTTTTTTATTTTTTTAATAAAATTTTGATTATAGATTATTTTAAATACAAAATAATTTAATTTAAATATACATTAAAATTATTTTAACAAAAATTAAATTAATTTAAAAACACATTTAAAATGAGATAAGGTTGGGATATAAATACCCTTGTTAATGACGTCTAAAGAGCAATTAACAAAGTTCATTAATTTAACTAATTATTTGACTGATTAAATTATATGGACAGGTGGCAGTCAAAATATGCATTGAGTATTTAAATGCTTTAGACTTAAATTTGTTGTTTTTTTTTTTTTTTTGGAGGCTATAGGATATTTTGTTATTGAAATAGAAGAGATGGCTCCAATCAATGAGCAAAGCCTTTCCAATCACAGAAAGAAAGATGGCAAGGATGGGAGTTGAAATGGTTGAACAGGATGGGACCGTTGATGAGAGGCGGCTATATTCTGAGCCGTCCGATTCACCTACAAAACGCGTTGCTCGTTTTGTCTGGTTTTTCTCTCGCGCGTTTTCGCACCTTCTTCCTCGCATCTACTCCGAACTGCGAAGTCAGAGCTCAAGCGCTGCCTAAGCGAGTAGAATAGACCAAGCACGCTGACTCACTCCTGTTATAATATTTAAAATCTTCGCGTCCTTCTTCGACACTTCAACACACCCTCTTCTTCGTCGTCTTCTTCTTCCTCCTCCTTCAACAATTTTCTAGAGAGAGAAACTTCGGTCAGAAAAATCCCTGAGAGAGAAAGCACTGCCAGATTCTAATCGCTGTGCTGCAGTTCGGAGGTGAGAGAGCGATGGCCGGCGCTAATCCGAACAACGTCGCCGATTTTCCGGCTGTTCCGACGCACGGTGGACAATTCATTCAGTACAACATATTCGGTAACCTTTTCGAGGTTACGGCCAAGTACCGGCCTCCGATCATGCCTATCGGTCGCGGCGCCTATGGAATCGTCTGGTACTGCTTCACCTATTATATATTTTGCTATCTCTTCTTTTTTTTTTTTTTTAAAAAAAAAGTCGGTATTATGTTACAAGAAACAAAGAAGATGCGTAAAATATTTATTAGGATCCAAATTTGTTTTATTGCGCCGGATGAATTCTTTTTTGTTCTAGAGAAATTGGATTTCGTGGTGGTTGAATTGTTAGCGGTGTTTGACGGAGCTTTTTTGGTTTTTGGTTTTTTTTTTTTTTGAGAATTAAGAAATCTGAATAGTTGCTGGTTTGGTTGGTTGTGTTTATGTGATTTTTGAAGTTCGCTGTTGAATACGGAGACGACTGAGATGGTGGCTATTAAGAAGATAGCGAACGCTTTCGACAATCACATGGACGCAAAGCGTACTCTCCGTGAGATTAAGCTTCTTAGGCATTTGGATCATGAAAATGTGAGTCTCTCCTTTCACAAATGTGTTTAGGTATCATACAGTACAAATTGTGTCGTGTTTTTCCCATATCATCTACTGGTAAAGATGTAAATCAGCTCTTTTATTTTTTTTTAAAAAGTATGATATTGTCATTTACCAGAGAGAAAAATGCAAATTTTCTTGTGTAGAATATACCATTATCTATGCAAGTGTCACAGGTAATTTGTGTTTGTATCTTTCCTGACATTTTAAGAAAAGAAAAAAGGATTCCAACCCTACTGATGGTTCCAAATTCCAAGATATAGGGCTTGTTTGGTTTCAGATTTTAAAATTGTTCTCTGTTTTTAAAAATAAAAGAATAATTTTTTTTTTGCATAATTGTTTTTTTTTTTGGTACAAAGTTGGATAATTGTTTTTTATCATCAGTTTTTAACCGTTCGTTATTTTTTTTCCTTTTTTTTTTCATGGTTACTGTAACCTGGACCCAGTCTAAATCCCTGACTCCAACATTTTGCTTCTATTTTTGTTTGAGAAGAATGCAAAATGCCCAAAAATACGTGTGTTGACATTTATTGGGATTCAAAAGAGCCAAGTCATCTCTGAAGTTGACAATGACTGACCATGACTTCCTAATTTGCGGAACACATGGGACTGACTTTAGTTATTATAAATAACATATTACTACAGTATAAAGAGCTTTTCTCGTAATATTAAAATATATATTTTCCTAAAAATATTTCATAAGGAAGACGCCTTAATACATCGAATGAAATTATATTTTATTATAAAAAACATATTATTTGTCCACAAAGTTAACATGGTATTAAAGTTACATGATAGTTGAAGGTATCAGAGTCCAGATTAATAAAAAAAGATCACATCTTATGTAAAAAAAAGTTTACGCAATAGTCTATTTCGTTGGGGCTAAAATCTGTGTTTGTGAAACAGGTAATTGGTTTAAGAGATATTATTCCTCCACCCTTGCGTAGAGAGTTTAATGATGTCTACATGGCCATGGAACTCATGGATACTGATCTTCACCACATCATCCGCTCCAATCAAAGTCTGTCAGAGGAGCATTGCCAGGTGAGTGCTCCCAATCTGGTTCTTTGTTTTTCGTATCTTAATAATAGCCTTCTTTACAATCTTATAGATTTTGACACTGAAACTATTTAATTATTTTGCTGATGATTGGATGCTGTTGCACTTGCAGTACTTCTTGTATCAGATTCTTCGTGGACTAAAGTATATACATTCTGCAAATATAATCCATAGAGATTTGAAACCAAGCAACCTGTTGCTGAATGCAAATTGCGATTTGAAGATCATTGATTTTGGTCTCGCGCGGCCAACTTTAGAAAGTGACTTTATGACGGAATATGTTGTCACAAGATGGTATAGGGCTCCCGAATTATTGTTGAACTCCTCAGATTACACCTCTGCGATAGATGTGTGGTCTGTTGGTTGCATCTTTATGGAACTTATGAACAAAAAGCCTCTGTTTCCGGGCAGAGATCATGTGCATCAGATGCGCCTATTGACAGAGGTGAGATTGAAAAAAACAAGCAGATTCTTTAAAAATTGCATGTTCTTACCTCAGTTTCTCGTATAATTTGATACTCATACAAATATTTCAAGTTATTGATGACCTTGGATATAATCATTAATTTACTAGTAGAAAGTAATTCTGCTGGATCTAGGCTTACACTTGTTCTTTTCTATAGCTTCTTGGCACTCCCAGTGAGGCTGACCTGGGGTTAGTGAAAAATGAGGACGTGAGAAGATATATCCGACAACTTCCTCAATATCCACGTCAAAATTTAGCTAGGCTTTTCCCCCATGTTCATCCCTTAGCCATTGATCTCATCGATAAAATGTTGACAGTTGACCCCACTAGAAGAATTACAGGTAATTTTCTCATTCGTTGTCAATCATTTATGCTTGTGTAGCTAGATAAAGCATCATGTAGTCGCATTTTGAACATTCATGGCAGCTGGCTGCATTAGCATCAGAGTAAGACTGGAGTAGACTCACTGAAGAGTAGCAACTGCAAAACTATATATTGAATACATTTGTGCAAAATTTCATTTCTCTTTGTTTAAATATTGACAGTTGAAGAAGCATTAGCCCATCCATACCTTGCAAAACTGCATGATGTGGCTGATGAACCTGTCTGCTTAGAGCCATTCTCATTTGATTTTGAGCAACAACAATTGGACGAAGAGCAAATAAAAGATATGATCTACCAGGAGGCATTAGCACTCAATCCTGAGTACGCTTAAAAGCAAAAGGACATGAAAAATTTGAAGTTTATTTAAAAAAAAAAAAAAAACGCAAGTTTCAATTTTTTCATTACAAAGTTCACTGCGGTGAAAATTTACAAGCAGGAAGGAATCAAGTTGAACGACAATTCAATCTTGTTGCCAATCAAACTTCCTAGGCAATCATGTTCAATCTTTGTGACTAGTTAGGTGCAATTACTGCTTGTAAAATGTAAATTAATGAGTGCCCTTCTGTTGTAAAGTGCCTCTTAATGTAATGGTATTAATCCTTTTAAATTTTTACCCTGTTTTGTCGGGTTTTTTTTTTTTGAAAAAAAATAATTTGGCTGATGCCCTGTACTCCTTACTCAACATGTGTTTTGCTTAAATTATTTGCATTGTAGCTACTTGCGACCAAGATTTACAGCTTTTTTCTGCTATATTATCTGTATAGTGGATTTAAGTTTTGCGAGCAAAGTTTTTCAGAGAAGTACTTCCTGTATGGTTCAGAAAATTGGATGCATGGGCCTTGCCGGACTCGTTACTTTTAAAGTTTAATGCGGCTCATAAACATAAGTTATAGATTCATATTGGGATGTTTCTGCAATCTTGTGAGTCTCCTTACAATAAATGGGCATCTTTGGTTGTCATTAGGGAGAACTAGAAGCTCTTTCTTCCTTCATTCTCCTTTTATATATTCACTCTCACACCTTGGTCTCTGATGAAATGAGAAGGCCAGTTATCTACTTGGCGGGTTCCCAGAAGGCTAGCAAAGGTACAGGTAACTAAATAGTTGTGCCGGCGTTTTGATCATAGCTTATATTAAATACTGTGACGTTCATTAGGAGGATGCAGGTGGTTCTGGCGCTAACAAATTGTGATGAGATGATGATGTGCAAACGGAAGGTTTGAGAGTATTACTTACCATCTTTTTAGAAGAATTCTTCTGCTTTATCTGTCATGGCCAGAATGAAAACATTTGCAGCTATAACTCTCTCATCTCCAAAGGTGTCTTAAACAGAGGGAAAATGGTAAAGAAGTCGATGGAAAACGAAAACATTTTAATATTGGTGGAGATTATCTGTGCAACAAGTAGAATTGCCTGAGTTATGCATATTTTCTTCGTTATTATGCATAATATTTTAAACGAAACTATATTATATTTATTTTATTAATTATCTAACTATTCAACAAAGGTAACTTAAAAAATTTATGATCACTGACTTAATCTTATGGCATGAATTTCAGAAAGAAAAAGCAAAACATATACGAAAAGAAAAATCCATTCACATGTAAACATTATATCTTCTAAAATATGACGACAGAGATTTATAGAGTTAAAGAATTATACAAAGAAAAACAAGTACACAACAACAATTTACAATTTGTGAACAATCTTCAGAGTAAGTCATAATATTTATTTTTCTCTGAAGCATCTTCAGAGGAAGTCATAATTGTGGCAACTGGTAATTGTATATGCGTAGCACTTTGCTCCATACAATGTGTTCTAAAACTGTTAAAGGGTTCAGGTAAAAGGAAATTTGGTTAGTGATTAAAGAATATCTAAAGATCAAATCCCAGTTTTGTCGTTATGAACTAGAATGCGGGATATTGGTGTGTTTGGTACAATCAAATGGTCCAATCGCTTGATTTTTACGCCTCACCTGCAAACCAGAATGAAACTGAAATTAACTTAATACCCACAGTAATGTGTCATCAAAATACAAAGCACAGAGATCAGCAGTGACCACGAACATATTGGGGAAAGTAGCAGTTATATTCAACTTTCAGATTAAGCTGTTCCACTATAATTTAAAAAGATTATTTTCAACAAGAAAGAAGAAAAATCAAATGGAATTGAGAGTTGATTATCATGACATCAAAGGTATGAAGATTGGAGAGAATTTGATGAACTGACAACTAGTGTATATCAGACATACACACAATGGCTAATTGAAAGGCATTTGTAAAGGAACTGAAGTTCCATAAATTTTCCTGTCATCCTAGTTCTAATGGGTAACATAATCACAAAGCTAATCAAACTGGACGATGCTTCCATGATCAAAGTTATAGGTTTAATGTTAAGAAGGATCAAGTGCATAGAACTGATAAGCCAACAAAAAAAGAGATTGCAAGATTTCCCATTTTAAGAGAGCAGGATCTAGTAACTCCAGCCAAGCGAAGAATCAACTGAATATAAAGAGTCCTTCGAATCCAGGAAACATTTGCACAAAACGAAGTCTGTCCCCTTTTTCCTTTTCAAATTGTCTGAAAGACTGAAACTATAAAGACCTGATTCGGAAGGCACAGGTCTACCAATTGAAATCACCAGAAGCTGCAGTAGTGGAAGCGGATTGTTACGTCTTAAGTTGGTTTTTTTCTTTTTGCATGTGCAGTGTGTTTTTTAGCGCATGCAGGTATGGTATCATCTTATCCTTTGTAGCTGTTACTTTTGAAGCAAAGAAAAAAAAAATGTTAATGAAAGAGCACGCTAGCCTTATGCTTAGAACTTGAATAAAATCTAGTAGATGGTGGAAGACTGAAGAATGACCCTACCGGGGACCAAGGACCTGGTTCATGCTGAGGCTTGTCAGGGGGAGAATTTTGTACAGCACCACCTTTCGTCGTTAAAATCTCCTGCAAACATGAAGCGTAAGATGAATCAAACATTGAAAAACCTACGGCATTTCAAAGAACTAACAGTCTAAATAATGTCTAGTGGATGAACCTAAAATGATAATTTGAAAAATTTCCATATACAAACAATTTGACTATATATACATTCAAACGTAACCATACATAAAAATTCAAAATATCGAGCAAGGTTTTGCCCCCCAAAAAGGGCAGCATAAGAATTGAAAACGGAGAAACAACACTGAAGTGGCATGAAATACTAGGTCATGCAAAGCAACCTATTACTCAGTCATTAAAATTTATGCAGGTGCAGTCAAGAAATCTGAGTTACCTCTCCAGCAGCTTCAATTGCAGCTAGCCATTCATCAGAAAAAGGAGCAGCATTTGGTGGAGGCTTCATGGTAGGAACGTTCTGCTTGCTTTTGGTCGCAGATTTCTTGCTACAATTCAAAATACTAAGATTACATCTCTCAATTTGCCAAGCATAAAAACTGTGTCTTAGATGTAAGAAAGGAAGGGTCGCCACAGCATATATGAAGAAGTTTTATCACAAAGTAAGATACTCACTGATGAATTATTTTGCTGCTGTCTTCAACAAAATAAATGCTGCTTTTTGTCTGATGCTGCATATCGGTATTAGGAAACTCATCTTTCTCAACGATAATAGTTTCAGCTTGAGCTTCCTCTGAAAAATTTTTACTATTCAATGAATTAACATCACTGTCCTGTGGGATTTTCCCTTGGAAGGTTAGATTATCAGCAGCTGGTAACTTTGAATTTTCACTTAAAGAACAATGCTCCTCAGATTTCCAATCAACTACCTCTGTAATGTGATCTTCACTCACTTTTATGGAAGAATCAAATTCAGCAGCATTAACTTTATGATTGGGGTGAACTTCAACAAATGGCAATACGTCATTGGAACCTTTTTTTGAATCACCCATTAGCAAACACTCTGCCCTTTCATCCACCTCAAGATTTCCTTCTTTGGTTTCAGGCATAGCCCGAATAAGATGATTGGAAGCATTATACTCACTTTCATAAATATTGCATCGTTCTAATGCACCCTGAAATAATTTTTTTTTCTTGATTTCTTCAGAACAAGCAGTATTTGCAGGAAGCCAGTCACAATCCAGCTGCAGTTTGTTATTAACATGCTGGGAGTCTACACCAACAAGACTAGGCCTTTGAAGCTCAGAAATATGACATTGTTCATTTATATTATCACCCACCAATGGCAACTGATCATTGGCAGCTGAAATACAGTGCTCTTTGTTGCAGTTGTACACCACTAGATTTTCATCAAAGGACTGCGCTTGTGTATCTTCCACATGTGATTTCTCAATCTCTCTGTGAGTGTGATCAAATTCTATGACTGTTTGAACCAATAGCGTTTGTTGTAAAAGGCCAGAGGAATTTTCAGTTCCACTACCAATAGAACGTTTGGTGTTTGAAATGATATCTACAGGCACTTCAGAAAATTCACTCTCATCTTCACAAAGCATTTCATTAGTTTCAGAAGATGCAAGCAGACTAGCTTGTTGCTCAAAGTTTCCAGGGACTTCACTCTGAACATCACAGTGCATTGGAGTATCCCTAGAAGAACTGTCATCTCTAAGCTGCAATTCAGGAATAGCACAGCCATTATTAATCGACATATCATTTCCCCTGGAACTACAATCAGTTGGCACCATTGGACATAGTTGGGATGTAAAGTGGAGATTCTCTATATTATTCTCATAAAATGGTCTGCTTTCTGGAGAAACATCCCTTGCCTCAGTGCTGTAAGCTGTTGCAGAAACAGTTACGCAATCTTCACGCATCCTATCCACTTCAAATGCTTGAGTGTTATCATGCATTGGTTCAGAGTCAATAAGCTGGTCATATCCTTCATCCACTGGTCTTCTCTGAATAAAACCTAATTGATCATCAACTGGATGCCGGCAGTCCTCCATTGCAGCTATTTTTAATTCATTTTCACAAGCGCCATTGATTTTTGGTATAGACTTTTCAGGGCAATCTTTGGCAGATAAGTTTGTCCCATTAACCAGCTGACAACTATTTGCATGAGATTCACTTTCACTTTCTAAACTAATTTCTCCTGCAACACTAGGATTTGGAGTCTCAAGTTGTTCGCCACAGTTTTCATCCATTTCATGAAAATACTGTAACTGCTGGTTAACTGCCTCTAAAATACTTTGGGTGCTTTTATTGCAATCAACTGGGAGATTCCCATTCAATAAAGGTACTTGTGCATCTCCTCCATGTTTATCCAAAGCACCAGCGCCACCATTTACCTGTTCATTATTCTTATAGGGAATTCCATGTAGAGATCCTCCCAACACCGTTTCACTAAAATCGCTAAGACTTGAATTTACAACAGCAGTCTTCACACAAATGTTTTCCTTGAAATCTCCAGAATGTGTACTGTCCTTAGATGAAGTGTCATGCTTTGCCTGTAGCACCAAACTTTCATTAGAAGTCCGAACATCACAATTGAGCAGCTTGATTTGCTCATCTTCATCTTGTCCCATGGTATTGTGCACAGTATTTGACAAATTGTCTTTCCCTATTAAAGTTCTCTGCATGCTATGATGGTGCATAGACTGTGTTTCCTGAAATACAGACAGATTTCCATTTGACAAAACATCAAGCAACTTGTCTTCCAAAGGGTGGTCAGCCTCTTTCTCCAACTGATCACAGGCATGACCCTTTGAAAGAAGCTTCTTATTGTGTCTAGGGGATTCCACATCCTCCATGTGAGAAACATTCTCACTTTTAAGTAGTTCTGCTTGTTCCGTAGATTTTATGTTGACATGCTCGAGATTGTTTTCAACCATTTCTTGCTTACTTATTTTTTCGAAACCCAAAGAATCACATTCCACTTCTATGCCAGCCATCTGATTATTATCTATTTGCATGCTTGGTTCTGACTTTACATCTAAAGGGCTTAATTTCTTGGTGCAATTCTTTGCTGTGCCTTTGACAATTTCAGAACGTTTCCTAGGTGCACGTTGGAGCCTAGCCTCATTGACAGAGTTTGCTTCAAACTTCCTTAATTTAGAAATGTTACTTTCAGCAGGTTTGCAAGGTTTAGAGCTTTTCTGTATTTGGCTATGTAAACTGAAAGCTTTTGCCTGCAAGGTGCGAAGCAGTAAGAGACACAAACATGAAATCATACATGAGTGTTAATTTACTGATGCAGACATCTAAATATGAAATATGGAACTAAATAGAGCAATCATACCTGAGAAAAGAATCCCAGTGACGGAGATGGCATCCGTAGGGCTGATGGTTTTGTTGTTTGAAGCTGTGTCTGTTGCTTTTTCTCACCACTATCAGAAACAACTTGAGGGAGACAAGCTTCTAAGACCTTATTTGCTTCAGTTCCTAGTTGATGCAGCGTGAATGGCTGATGTGTTTCTGAGCCTGGCTTATCCTGTGCAGGTTAAAAACTTTCAATAGAAGCAGCATTTGCCTACCAGTTAAATAGAAGGAATAAGACAGTTGATGGAGCAAACGATGAATGTTCAAAAACTAGAGTCTCTAGAAGGTTAAAATTCCCACCAAATGTTTTCCAGCCTGCTGGGTAAGAGTTTTAGCAACTGAACATTTGTCGGCCAGATCAACTTTTGGGTTACTTGGCACGGTTCTAGAATTTTTTGACAGGCCTTTTCTTCCAGCATACTTCTGAACGTTAGTAGCTGCAGAAGATGCACAAAATTAACAAAATATATAACCTATCAATTCATCTCATGTTGAAGTTAGAATATGATGTTTGGTAACTCTAAAGAAACTTGTATTTATGAAGCCCATTGAGATTACGAAGCTTAATCAAAATTAAAAGATGATCCAGTTTCACTTTGTACGATAATTGTACTTGGAGCAGAGCAGATTAGTCTTTTAAGCCTACATATTATATATCTCATATTTAGGTTCGTCAAAAGTTTCTTGAAAAAGACGAAACAAATGCAAATTGCAGAACTTACCAGGATGAGCATTCTGATTTCTCTTCGAGTGACCTGTGTTCAATGTTCCCCTCCTAGCAGTTGTTGTAATCGCAGAAACATTGGGTTTCGGACCTGGTATCTTAGTAACTTTTGATTCTTTACTTGGTGCTTTTGTTGTGTCAGGTCTTTTTAGTCTTCAAAGGAATTAAGGTAAACCCTTCCAGAATTCAGTAGATAGAGAAATACAGACAACTCAATTAAAAAAAAGAAAAAAAGAAACGAAGTACTCCATTTAATATTTATTGTAAACACGCAAGGGCAAGGATATGAGGACGAAGCTACTCGTCGTGGACAAGCATTGCGTTTAGACCCGGTTCTAATGATATCATTGCCCGCAAGCACCTTCCGCTTTGCCTAACGAGCATGTTTACAGTAATATCAAATTCAACAGAAGGATATAAGATAGAAATTAAAAATTCCTGAGGAATAATTCCATCAACACAATTTAAAGAGTGTAAACTAACCAAGGAAGTTGGGGCTGGAGTATATTTGTTTAATGCATCAGGGTTTGGAGATAAGCAAGCACCAATGTTTCTATGTTCAATGGAAATACCATCTGATGATTGCTTAAACAAATTTTCTTCAATTTCCAGTATCTCCGATGAAGCACAGACGGGGTCCGTTTCACCCACTAATGTATTCTGTTCTTCTTCATGGATAACTTTCAACGCTGTGTTAGTCCTACCGTTGGTGGCGGTGCCACTAATCATAGAAAGCTCCAAAGGGTTCAAAACACCTGAAAGAGTTCAGCATTAATTATAATAACTTATCTCATTAATTTCACAATTTATGGGAGGGAGAGAGGGGAAGAGAGTGCCTTCTTCAGTAAAGAAAGCTCGATCCCATGCCAAGCTCTTCCGCAAATTGTATCCGCCTCCTTTCTTCTTCCTCTTCATCTGCTGGGGCTCCACGCTAAGCTTTGGTGCTTCCGATTTGCTCCAATTCATGTTCTCTTTGTTCACACCATCTTTGGGCGAGGAACTCAGCAGTTCAGAATCCACAGCACTTACTCTACCCTCTACAAGCATCCAGAAATTTAAAAAGAAAAAAGAAAACAAAGGAAAAAGAAACCAAACTACGGTATATATATTCAAATAATAAATTTCGCATTTCGTAAATAAGAAAATAAAATCCCAATCAACTAAAAGGAATTATTACAGAAGTGACGGAATTGAGGACCAGAAACGAGAATGAGCAAGTTTAGCGTTGGAAAATAAGACGAAACCAGAAACATGGATAAGCAAAGAAGGGAAACCCTAACCGGTCTGAGGGGGACGAGGGAGGAGAGATCTGAGGCAGTGAAGAGGAGAGCACGAGAAAACGCCGGTTGCGGTGGTGACGGCAGAATCGTCTCTGCCTCTGGGACCCTCGAGCAGAAGAGAATCGTCTTCGCCGGTGATCTCCAAGAGCGAGAGGTTGGAAATGGAATCCATGATATCTCTCTCTCTGTGACCGTGAGAGTGCCTATGCGATAGAATCGAATATCGAATGGAATACAAGTCTGGATTTGGCGTCGGTTAGTGTGCGTGCTTCTGCTCCGATGGATCTGTATTTGAAACGATTGGCGAGCGGGAACAACCACTGTCGCGTTAGCAGAATTACGAGACGAGGCATGTTAGTGTTACGGATTGGGCTACACACCCTAAATTTTGGTTGTTACTTTTTCCTTTTTTCGTTTCACACTTTGATTGTTTGACTTTTTTTGTTTTTTGGTTCTACCCTTTGGTGATTTTTTTTTTTGGTCTCACGTTGATGGTTAGGTTTTTTTTCCAGTTAGTTAGTTTTCAGCCTTTTTCTTATTGGGCCCTTATCTCTGACCAATGGGCCCATTAGCGTGTTCGTGCCATTCTGTACTCGTTCGGTGTCCATCTTTGTCTTTATTTTTATGGTCAACACTCGTTGTCCTCCAACTTTGCAGGCTTCACTGTACTCGTTCTGAAAAAGAAGAGAACTTTTCAGGCGCATAGTAACAAAAAAGAAGAGTGGTTATCATAATTTTAACGCTAAAAATTTCTTCAAGTGTAAGTCTCTCTTTGTTTTAGCATGTTTTAGGTGTTTTAGGCTACAAATGTCAATTTAATTAAAAAATGTTTTTAAGTAAAATTAAATATATTTAGATATAATTTTTAGAATACTAAATTGAATTAAATTTAAGTATTACTATTACAAACGTTCATTCCAAATTTATGATAAAAGAAACGTAAAAATTAAGGTTTTCGTTGGCCAATAAACAGATAACTTCATTCACTAAAAATGATAGTTGACGAACAACAAAAGTCAAAGTGTAGTTTTATTTGCTTACTACTAAATTTACACTTCTTTTATATTTGTACACATAGCAACATCTAAATTTATCTACAATCCTGCGGAATCTACTCTGGATCCACAACAATTTCTTTTGTGTGATCCAGATTTTACACACTTTGCAAGCTAGTGCACAAATATCTTTTTCCCTAATGAGGTTTATTAGTGCAGACTTCAAACTTGTATGGATATTATGATACTGCTTATTATTACAAACAATGAAGCTAAGATCATTTTACAACGAATCAGTCAGCTAACAGCAACAATACTCGCTTCCTTAAGCTTAGCTAATGTTGCAATGTCCGGAATTTCCATTAGAGTCCTCTTCAGAGAGGCATCACCTTATGATAATCCTGAAAGGTAGCCCTCTGCATCTTCTTCATCACTCACAATATCAGCTGTTATATCTTCTTTCCATATATGCCAATATCAGAACATGCAAGGAGCAAAATCAGCAAATCTTGGGTGAAATTTCATCTCAAAATTAAATAGTTCTCAGAAAAATCTGGTGCAACTTAAATAGTTCTCAGACAAACCTAATGCAACTTAAGCTGTAGCTCAAGAACCAATTAAAATTTTTAAATAGTTATATGTGATGTTTAATTGATATTTATAAAATAATATTGAAAAAGAGTGAAAAACACTTATAGAAATAAATCTTAAAGTCTTGACATATCTAGATAAGTGGATTGAAAATTTTCCCTAGATAAGTCAGAACCATAAAATTTAAAAATTGATTAAGACTCAATTTATTTGCTTTACTTTAAGGTATAATATACTTTAAAAATATTAGCAAATGTCATTCTCTACGTTGTATTCAATCTACATATATTCATTGGTACATAAAATGCTAGGGTAACGAAAAAAATCAACTTTAAGACAAACTATCAAAGTTTAAAATTGTACTCCGACACTACTGCCGGCTTAACATTACACAAACTCGATGAAGATAGCATTATGTTAACTCTCGTATTTTACTCTGATTAATCTTTAAAAAAAATGGGACTCTATAACTAGTGATTAATCATTACAAGAAAATATCAGAGAAAATGGCTACTTCCCAGCAGAACCCGCACTACATTGTGTGTATATGTGTGTAACCCCAAATAACCAAAATCCAATACTACGCTATGGCGGACTTCTCTCTACAAAAATTAGGGTAAACATCCCCTTCCCTTATCTCTTCCCATTTCCTACCTAAGAAAAAGAAATATTATAAAGTAAATATTCTGTTACAGATGCCATCCGTGACTGTTGGAGGAAATCTGTCACCCCAGCATAGCCACAGGAAAAATGAGCCAGAATCTTTAGTTGCTAGGTCAAATATCAAGCAGCAAAACATCAAGCAAACCCAACGTACACCGCCAGCATGTTGGGTTCCTACAATTCTCATTTTGTGCTCTTACTTACGAAGTATCCTTTGCATAGGTTTGCCAAGAAACCAAGGCAGACATGAATGGATCAATTGTCATCCTCTGTTAAGGAGGCAAAGGAAAAAGGTCTGAACTTGTAGCCATCACCATGGTAGAATTTATTTTGAAATTCCACCCAGTGAAGACGCAGGGCGTGAAGAAAAGCACTCAGAGTCTCCATCATAAGTAGTATAAAGGCAGTTGCAAAGGCAAAAACAGCTAGCCCCACTAACCGAATGACAAGATTGTCATACCTGCTATAATTGCAATATAGTGACGATAGCAATTATTAAAGATCAACAAATAGTGAAAAAAAGAAGAAGATAAATGCAAGCAGACACGACAGATTGACAGATGGATAATTCTGAAAGCTAAAAAAGGTAGGTAACACAACTTGAGGGCTTTTACATGCAGCTCTAAATTAATTTTAACTAAAAATTCTTCAATTTACTCCAGAGATATAAAAAATAGTTATATTTATAACTTGTGGAGATTCGTTGCATGGTTTATCCTCATAACTCCTAATCAGGGGCCACTCAGAAGCCACACTCGTCTAAACTAGCAAGTGGCTCATGCAATATACATTAAAGGTTGCACCAGTATTGATTAAAATAATTTTATAAACCAGAACTTTAATGACGATTACACCAATAAAACAAACCACAAACACAATTATCTGTTCAAAAATTACTCTACACCATAAAAATATCTTACTGACTTATTTCTAGATTTTAGAAGGAAATAAAAAAATTTCTAATTATCATCAACATTAATGCCCATTCCATGCTAATAATACTATTATATCAAACTAGGAATAATCTTACAAAAGGGAAAGAGTGCAATAAATCATACCACAGCATAAAGTTTACTTTTGCTGTTACAAGAAAATGCATCGGTTCTTAGAATCTCATTAAGGTATATTATCTCCGCCCAAAACCAAACATCAAAACAATAGTTGAAAATAACGAAGTTAGGCAATATGATCTTTGAATTCATAGCTTGACAGTATCTATTGCTATTCTTGGCCGTCCTCTTTATGTTCAGATAATAAAAATATCACAACATTCTCTCTGCACTGTACTTAGATTCCTCTCTGCCAAAAGATCAAGTGCACTCTAGGGACTATGAAAAAGCCATCCTTTGTTTAGCATTGTGTGATAACCATTCCACCCAAATTTGATTATAAATTATAGTTTTGTCTACTAATGAATGCACATTTTAAAAAAATTCCAATAATGATAAAGAAAACAGAAACATCTCAATAAAGAGGTTGAAAATACATAAGGGAAGCATGCCATGTGAAAGGTTATGAATCAAACATACCCCCAAGCAAGAAGCAGGACTTTCTCATAAAAAACAGTAGAAAGTTCTGAGTGAGCCAAGCTGCAAAGTGGTAACAAAAATCAACCAACGAACAAGAACCTATAAAATAGGAATTCATGGCAATGAAGGACATGGCTGACCAAACCTTAATGCCCAGAGTCGAAGATATGATGCCGTATTTGAAACTGAACCTAGAACAAACTCAATGGCGTGGATCATTTGGTGAACAAAGACCTCACTGAAATTGAATTCTTCATGACGTTGCCTGGCAGAATCTGGTTCCACCTCAAGATCCACCTCGGAGGCATTAAGCACACCATAAGTGCGTCCTTGAAATCTCTGCATACATCATCAGGATGAAAGATTAATAATCTTTGCAAACTCCTTGAGCATTGCTTCCTTAATCACTAGCTGTCAACAAATGTATAGAACAAAGACAACTATAGCCAGAAAAAAAGTCTGCATAGCCGATAGAAGTTGCATATAGTTTAAAACTAGGATATTTAAGTCCACAGAAAATTGATCTTATAATGGATCTCAAAGAATATTGAGGTTCAACAACCTTAAGCAGAAATCCAGAGTCATAAAGGGGAAACTCAAACCAACAAGCATATATATGTAGACATACACACATGTAATCAAGAAGTTTGGTGAATAAAAGTATCAACTTCCAAGCAAGAAAATCATACACAAGGCAGGCAAAAGTGGCACCTCAGAATGAAGCTTCTTTAGTATAAAAGGTTTTGGAAAGAGCATCCATGGAACTGCAATTACAGCCAAAAGCAATAACACAATCTGCATATCATGAGCAGTAATTTAGAATGATGAAAACCAGGAAATAGAACAACAATTTATTAGCAACAATGAAGAAAAGAACCAGAATCATACTTGCAGTGGCCTTTGGCCCCAGAACAACTGATTCTCACCATGATTGTCAAAAGGGCTTAAAAACATGTAAATCATTACATGATAAAGGTCCGCCTGAGAGCCAGTACACCACTTAACAACAATGAGAAGGGAAAGATACCCAAATAGACTGTTAAGGAAAATCATCTGTGGCACAAACTGGTACCTAACAGCAACATCAAGAGTAAGTTAAAACATTCTACACAAAAATAACTGCAAGGGGCAGTCAGAAGAGTGAGACACCTTATATCCAGTAAGTTGCCAAAGAAACTGGCATTGAAATAACTTAATATAATTCCTAAGTTCATATGCACCACTCCAAACAGAATTGACATCTTCATCTTGAGAGAATTCAGAAAAGACAATTCTGAACGACTTCCACGCCAGCTGGGATCCACACCAAATGGGTATGGATCTTGGTATTTGACTAAGCCAATAGTATGTGCATCCCTGATAAAAGGTGGACAATGATGAAAAATCACAAAGCTCCAAAATTAACACCTTGCTAAAAACAACTTTCCAAGGTATGCATGCTCAGCCAATATAAGAAGAGTCCTCAACAATAATTGAGAAATGATGAATGTACATGTCAACTCAATATAATTAAAAAGGAAAACATAAGGCATCAACAAGTAATGCACCATGTATTTAGGTAATAGTCTAATAGAACAAAAATATTCAACTGGCATCAAAATTAGAGGCTCTAAAGAGTAAAGAGACAAATAAAAAACACCTGCATGAAACATCTCGGCATTTGTAGGCAGACGCACCAAATATGTGAAAAGGAACAGAGAAGAATTCATTGTAGATTAACCCACAATAAATTGAAAATATTGACATCAAGAGAAGCACATAGCGACCACCGAATAGCATCTCCATAAATCCTCCAAGTTTCTGGCAGAAATCAACTGGAACTGTTAGGTACTTATTTGCATCGCCAAAAGCAGAAGAAATGTAAAGGATATCTTGTGTCTCTGTTTGCACTTGTATGTTTATTACCATATAACAGTTCAATTTTCAAGATATTTAAGGACCGAAGATCATAATACTTACCAAAAACAATTGCCACCTCATCATTGTGGTTTTTATCAGGTAAATCATAGAAAACAATGGATGTTCAGCAGCTAACAATAAAAAGCTTAGTTGACATCATTCTTTGAACATCATTATTATGATCCTAGATGGAAAGGAGAATGTTCAAATTTGACATATCTGAAATAAGTTTTTACGAAACAAAAGATGAACCATAGCTAATGTCACATGCCCATTATGATTTTTTGGTATAATCCTTCCATTGTAACTTTATTTATGTCAGAATGAAATTACCTGAGTGCTGAGTTTGCTTTCACGTGCTATAAGAACTAATGCTCCCAGCAACAGGCAAATTCCATGACCCCAGTCCCCAAACATCACCGCAAAAAGAAATGGGAATATAATAGCTGTGTAAACTGCAGGATTTGCTTCTTGGTATCTTGCAACACTGCCAAGTAAAAGGGCCCGTTAGAAGTCTTCAGTTTTCATGGCCATAAACCTAGGAAGTAATAGCTTATAAGCTAGAATGCTAGTTAGATTGCTTTAACCATGATATATCGTAGAATCAATCTAGGAATACAACCTCAAACAATATGAAGTAAACATATTATAGTAATATTATACAATTTAACTGGTAAGGAAGTTTTACGTTCTCTTGGACAGACATTCAACTAATAAATAAGTTTAGAAACAGAAAATGGGTGGGAAAGAGCCAATTCTCCCACTTTTTGGGGACCCAAAAGCTTTGCTCATTCCAAATGTACTAAAAAATTGTTGAGGAACTGCATAGGTTGAAACTTGAAAGTGTTCCGTCTTCAACCCAAAATACAAAGCTTTGTTTTCCTTCTTCAAACACCTATTCACTATTCAAACACTACTCAAGACAATTCCACTTTTTGACTTCATCTGGGGATTAATAAGAAACTTCATCTAAAATATTTTATCAAGAACTAACAAATTTTATTTTTATTTTACAGAAAATTTATCTATGTAAATATTAAGCTCTCCACCTTAGAGGTGGAACATGCTAAATAAAGACTACCAACAAGTTTTATTGTACTTAATCAGTATATTAGCTGTGCTATCTGCAAAATAAAGGTGCCATCCTAAATTAACTTTCTCCAATTCTATGTACACTAATAAGACATTTATCGATCTATTGACATGGGTATAGCAGATTGCCATGTATTTCTAACTTCAAGAAAAATAATTCACTAATAGACATCAATGTATTCATGTTGCTGCTATGAAACACAGTAAATATTAGGCTCACCCATATGCATCAACGATTTCCTGATATGGACTTGTGAAATTGTTTGTCCTAAAATATGTAGGCGGTGATTCCAGTGCATCCATTGGATGGAAGATTATGCCAACTTGAGAGTTGCTGTCAAAAGTTGCACGTTGAAGTGCCTCCTGAATCTGGAAAATCAGTGGATGCAATCTTGTGACTAGAGAACATAAATCAAAGATGTGTTTAATTCCTCAAAATTAAAAGGACAAGAATGTTAGTGAGGATTCAACAAATTTGAGGAAATAGAAAAAAATTACCTGTGTTTTTGCAAATACAGGGCACCAGCCCTCTCCGACAAGACATTTTTTTGTGACATCAAAATTTAACATGTTCAGTGTATCATACACGGCCTTCTCTCTTCTTACCTAGGACAAGATGATTGGATGAGGGCTATTGGTTCATAATAAGTATCCACCACCACTTGCAAACGATGGTCAAACAGTAGGACTGCAATACAAGGAGCAAGAAAATCTCAGACAAGAAGACATACAGAAGCTAACTCTTACCACGTTCATCCATTGTGCTAGATGACCTCCTATAGAAGCTAGAGCTTTATTCCGGTGCCTAATCCCGGCATCCAAAGTTGCCTCTAAATCAGCAAGACGTGATGAAACCTGTAACCAGAAACTAAAATTTTCATCTATAAACCATACAATTTCCAACGTTCCATATTTACAGTGACCAACAATGACATATAAAGCAACATCAAAAACCTAAAGGTCAAGGTGTAGTTGATTCCAATTGAATGTCACACTACTCCTTTTTTTCCCTTAAAACTACTCAGTACCTCTGAATGATATTGCTGGAAAAGAACCCAAAAATATTATGGTAATACATACTGAAAACTTAAAGAGCATCTAAAGAAAGCCTCTTGGATTGCAAAAACAAGTTCTCTGAATACTTTGACAAAGATTCGATACTAAGTGTTGAAGTTCCCTAATATCTAACTTATATACTATAAAATTTTCTTTCTCACTGAAACTGTAGCTGCACAAAGCCCAATCTTATCCAGAGCACACTTGGCCCCTATGTTATTATACAAGAGTATATATAATTGAAGAGGCAAAAAATAACATCTTCCTAAGCTGAACATACTTACCTCCCTAGTTATTTGCCTCTGTTTACTTATATCTTCAGGAACAGGGTAACAGTTTGCACCAAATGCCTCACAAATTTTCAGAATCTTTGTTCTTGCCTGCTCCCCAGAGAAAAACACAACAAAAACTGTTTTCTCAATCTGAAAACAAGAGTTCAGAAGTCTGGGTCATCACATGGACAGAGAATAAATTGATGGGAAAATAAACCAACGGGCACAGGATAAGTCACAACAATAACAAGTTAAATACAGATTAAAAAAACTATAGCCAGATTATCAATCTTCTTTAAAGTAATAAGAAGGAAGAAAACCATCTCAGTTGAAACAGGATCCATGATTTGTTCATCAGCTGGAGCCTGATTGAAAAGCATATTGCCTCTTGTAGCACGAAACAACATTCTTTCAAACCTAAGGACCTTGGATTTACAAATTATCCCACTGATAAATCTTAAACCAGATTGATTTGATGATCCAGGCCTTATTTCCTGTAAAATAAACAATTTATTATAGTGCGCTTACAAGATAAAGTAAATTTGAAAAAACTAGGTACAGAATTCACACTTTGCACACTAGAAAAATATCAAGGATGGTAGGGGATGTTATAAGGAACCTCTTCAAGCAAAGATGGTGTCTCAACATAGTCATCACTGGAGTATACATTCTCCTCCAGTTCTCTCTGCTCCAAAACATTATGGCTATGTCTCAAAACAAGAAAACTGCATGCCTGAAATTTACCCACAAAATCATATCATTCATACATGAGGGAAAATATATACGAATTGTTTTATATTAAAAGAACAGGATTGCATTTATAAGTTAAGGATAAAATATCAAATTAATATTTGACAGAGTACATTGAAATCAGAACTAAAGTAGAACAACAGATGAACAAAAAAACTCCAATAACTAATGCTTAAGTTATGATCAGAAAGACCACTACTTGCTAACTGAATTCAAAAGTAACAAAAGAGTAACGTCACCACAAATATCCAAGAAAAATACCTTTTGCAATACAATCTTGAACTCCAGGAGTTCATTATATGATTGTTGAAGTTTCTCACTATTGAAGTTCATTTCATTTAGCTCATGTTCATGCTCAGCAAGTTGTATCTGGTTTAAGAGAATTCCAACAGAACATATATTTATAATTTATCAGATTCAAGAGTGAAAATCCTCACATAAACTAACAAAACTGCTGAACACCAACTAAAGTTACTTCATCATGTTATTGCCTGCAGCCCTACATCATGTAACTTGAATGCAAACCCTAGGACAGTGACCATATCTGATGGAAAAAAGCAGTAAAATAGAAAAGGACCTCTAAATCCTCCAAGTAAATATCTGGTTGCATGACAGGATGAGAAGACATTAGACCAGCTTTATTGATTTGATCCTTGAAAAATCGTAGCTTTCTTGACATTTCTGCACATCGCTTTACCTGTCAAAAACAAAATGCAGTTAATAACGATAATAAGAAATATAGAAAATATCATCACAATCATGACTTCTGAAGATAGATAACAATATGTCCAGCTCAAAAATAAACTATAAAAGAGAAGTTAATATGTCAATTATTCTTTACACCAAATTCAGTTGGCACAAATTCTAGAAAAGAGAGAAAAAAACCTAAAAGCAAAACTCTTTCCCAAAGTTGGACCTACTTCTTCCATGTTTTAAAATCAAATTGTGAGGATTTGCGAAACTATAATCTGTTTCACATGAAACAAATAATATAGTGATTATTCATTTTAATTTTAATTTTGTTAACTAGTAATTCAAAACATAGTTTGGTTACAACTGGCCCAATAGAAAAACCTCTAATCCTCAAATCCCAACGGCAGACTAAGTCTTAACATCCAAAAATTTATACTAATGAATTACCATTCCAAAAAGGTGACAAGATTGAGGGCATTCAGAAAGCAATGGCATTTCTAATAAGTGCAACGAAGATTACCTGATTAACAAATGTTCTCTGGAAGGGGCTTTTTTCAGCATTTAACTGCAGATGAGAAAATGGTGTCCATAAGAAATGCAATGATCAAAGATCATAGAATAATTTTACACCAAAAACATCCAAACCAGAAATTTTAGAAGGCCAAAAAATACTTCTAGAAGGCCACATATGGCAGCAAAGAAAAAAGTTTGTGTGAACTTTGAGTATTTCCTAACACACACACTTGCAAAGTTGCCACCCAAAATATCCTTCATAAAGAGGGATGGCATTGTATATGATATTGCAAAAATATTAATATTGGAAATTCAAATAACATTGCCACTTTTATAGTCTCTCCCAGTACAAATGTATGAGAGAATAGACCAGAATTGTAAAATTATCATAGAAGTTTTTGCATATCCCGCTTATTCAGATAATGCACAGCTTCCAAAAGAGTGACAGTTCTCAAGACTTATAGAAATTCTCACATGTTACGTGTATGGTTCTCCACCATTTTTTACTCTTGTGGTCACACATAGAGAAGCAACTCCTAAGGAGTGTCCTTTTATAACATTATAAAAAAGATGCTAACCAGAGAAAAATAATAATAATTCTCAACAAATCTAGCCCTCTAACACATGAGTGATGGACATAATGAACCATAAGTGACACCATTTTGTCCTAAATTACCAGTAGAATTTAATATTATCAACAGTAGCCACAAATGCGTCGACACACAATCTAACTTCAAAGGAAACCAACCAACCAAGATTCTTAAATTGGCCTTCTGAGCTTAAATGGATGTATATGCAACAATGCATGATGCAAGACAGTGAACAGAGAGTGGCAATCTTGGTTGGAAGTCATAACCCACTGCAGTCATCATCTCTGAACCAATGAGACAAGGTATAAACCACCTTCAATAAGGATGGGAAATCTCCTTAACTTGAGAAACCAATCATCAAACATAGCCAACATTAAACTTAAGCAACCCATAATGCTACCAAATTGCGGTCCTCTCAAGTCTCAAAAATAATTAGATTCAACGTGTAAAGAAGTTTTACATTAAAAAAATTAACTAAAATGCTGGATCACAGTTTGCCTAAACTGTTCCCATGACGTATCCAACATCCAAATCAACCACACTACAAACAACAAGAGGACGCCAGTGACCAACAAATCCGCGCGCCAGCATTGGATTCCTATAACTTTGCATTCAACATTGAATTCTAGTTATTCTACAATGCTGCATTTTCAGCATTTCTTGAGGCCCGCTGTTAAACCTGCTAAAATTCGAAAACTGACACAACCGTCCAGACCGGGAAACGCAAAAACTTCACACTCAACTTGAACGATACCTCGAACTCAAAAACTAAAATCATCGAATCTTCTTCCGCATTAGAGGAATAAGGAGAAGGACGCAAGCAAAAACAAAGAACAAAAGGCGCCAAAAAATGAAGTAATTATAATTTGTAGGAAGCAAGCTCGGATCTGAGAGGGAACTTACGTCTCGGAATTGGAGGAAGCCGAGTTCGCCCAAATAGGAGATGGCTCGGTGAGCGGACTCGACGGGGATGATGAGTTGAACGAAGGTCATCTTCTCGGAGCGCATCAGATCCATTGGCGGCAAGTTGTCTATGAACTGCTCCATTTTCCCGGGAAACATACAGAAAATGGATCTTTGGCTCTAGATCTGAAACAGTTTCTGTGCGTGAGGCTTCAAGGGTGCGTTTTTGTTGTGTTAATATGGAGACCTTGAAGACTCTGGTTTCAGTTTCCCCTTCGTAACTGCCATTAGAATCGGAAAATTCTCAGTCCCAGAGTGTCTGATAAGAAAGTAGGACAAAGTTATACATGCAAAATAAAAAATAACGCTATTGTTTGTTCTCGGAAAGTAGACAAAGTTATACATGCAAAATAAAAATAACGCTATTGTTGTTCTCGGTAAAATTCCCTAAGCTGGCAACGGTGCATAAATGTCAATTTGGATATGCATTTGCACCTTCCAAATAAGTTCGCGGAGCATCAGATGATTTTTTATTATTTATTTGGTGTTTATATAATTTTTTAAATATGATTCTATCTTTGAAAAGTATATTTGTTAACCATTATTTTTTATTTTTATGTTTAATGTAATTTTTTTAAATATAAATTACTTGACTCAAATTTATTTTAAATTAAAATTAATTTTATTAAAAATTAAATTTACAAAATATAATCTAAATACACTCTTAATCATTTTATATCTTCAAGACACATATTTTATTAATAGGTAGTTATTTAAAATTTAAAGATTTTATTTTTTAGCTTGATTAACTAAGTTTTAGTATTAAAATTTTTTAATAAATTTCATTGTGAGTCTTAAATGCAAAATCACTCTTTCTATTTGTATTTGATGCATTAAGAAAATAAAATTTACTAATTTAGTATCACTCTCCTTTTTTTATTGACTGAGATCAAGATGTATAGTATAAGGTATATTTTTTTGGTACACATAGTATAAGGTATATGTTCAAACTAGTAAAATTACTTGTGTGAAGTCAAGAAAAATAAAAAATATGAGAAAATAAGTATAAAAAATTTTAAAAAAATAAAATGAAGACAAATATTATTAAATAGAAAGAAGAAATAAAAGAATTTTAAAAGAAAAAATTTTAAAAGAAAAAATTTTAAAAGATTAATTAAAGAGTAATGCTACATATCCCGGTTATATACAGTCCAAGTGTAGCTCGACTCAATAGTGCTAACTTTTTTATTTTTTTTATAATTAATATTTTATATTTTAATCAATTAAAAAAACTCATAATTAAAATAAAAACTACATATTTAGTAAGGGTGGAACAATGCAAGGTAAAATTATATGTAACTTGTATTTTATTTATTCACTTCATGTAAACGATACTAGGATAAAATATAAAATTTTGTAACTTAACAAATATCGCAAAAACAACTATTCAAAGGGTGGTACAAATTGACTGAGAAGAAAAATGGGAGCATTTGATAGGGGAAGAAGAGAATAGGAGTAACTAAAGCAGATGGATAGAAACTGTTTTAAGTGTCAATGCCACCTCATCCGGGATCTATTCGGGCTATGAAACACCGGGCTAAATGGTATTACTCTTAATTAAAATATTTGACCTATAGACTTTTTTTATTAAAAATCTAAAATTATGACATATTAATTACTTAAGATAATAAATACATTAACATCTAAAATTTATATTAACGTTACTTATCATATAACTATTATTTATTAGAACCAAATATAAAATTCTCTTTTTACCTAGTAGAGTCAAACTCTATATAATAAATTCAAACCACAATTTTTCTTTTAAATATGATAATAGATTATTTTAGGGATCGATAATCTTCTTTCTAATTTATGTACAATAAAATGAAAATGTTTAAAGGAAAAAAATACATGGTTGAGACTTCATAGTTATCAATTACGAAATCATCATTATCATTTGAAAATTAATTTTAAGATTTCTCACTCATTCGTGAAATAAGTATCATTATAAATAGAGAAATTCTAAATCGTCCTAATAAATGAGCACAACAATTTTATAATTATTTGAAGAAGATAATGTTAAATGCTTTTGAGTTATCAACATATTAAATAATTTTTTTTCATATAAAATTTTCTATGTTAAGTGATTAGAAGGATTACTGGAAAATTTTTTAAGAAAATATAATACTATTCAAATACATATAATAAATGTTACTTTTCATTTGGTTTCAATTTCATTTTGAAGGGAAATAACGCATTTTCATATTTTTATTTCCTCTAGCTGAAGAAAGTTATACTATTTCCAAAACTACATTAATAGAAGGCAAAAAAAAAAAAAAAACTCTACCTTAGCTGAGTACTTTATTTAATTTTTTTTCTACTTTTATCTTTCATTTAAAAAATATTTTTATCTCAAAATATTTGTCATTTAAAAATATTTAAAAAATATTAAATAATTTTTTTAATTTTATCTTTATTTTTTAATAAAAAAATCAATAAAATAAATAAAATTAGAGAAGAGATAAAATATTAATAAAATAAAATAAAATATAATTTAGTTATATTAAATTATATTTTTTAATTAAAATTATTTAATAAAATTCTAATATTTATGTAATTAATTGAAATTACAGATAAAACTGGACGCACAAACTGATTATCACAAACAGCGTTTACCAATCTAAGGATTTTGTTTTATCTATGTCTCAATAGTAGTCTTGAATGCTTCGATTCCGGTGACTTGAGTGATGCTTCCACACACTTCAACAAAAGGGTTATTTATTTACGTCCACCTATATATGATATTAATTCATCATTCTTTATGGGCTTCATCCGAGGATGTTCACGTGAGGTCGTGTAGATCAAATAAAAAGTTTATATGGTGTACACTTTCATTTTTTTTAAGAACAAAAAAAGTAATCATTTAAGCCAAAAAGAAAAGGCAAACAAAATAATATCTGAGATGATGGTGGCAGATTCTTTAGCCAGACCTCAACTTCATCAAATCCCACAAATTGGGCAAGTCGATGAGTAGAGATTAAATTGCCCTCGTAACAAACACACGAAAAAGAAAAACAAAATGTTTCCATAACAATATATATATTGCAAAGGAGTAAAGTAGTATATTAGTTTTCGAAAATATTCCCTATTTACAATTTAGTCATTAATTTAAATTAATATGTAATTTAATCTTTTAATTATTTAAATTTATTTTAAAATAATATTTTTTAAGGACTAAATCATGAATTTAATAAAAAAAAATCAGAAATTAAATTGGGAATTGAATACATTTTCAAGTAGCAAATTACCATTTTATCCTATTCTAAAGTAAAGCCTCAAGTTCATGTAGATGTTAGTTACTCTCAAGAAAACAAGCCAAACCACCTCACAATCTCCTTCCAAGATAATATATAATATATACAACCCAACTCAACCAGCAAAGGCATCGATTTTCTCGGCACCCATGCCTTCATAACAGAAAGAAGAATATACTGTGAGGCAAAGTTTTGTAGCTGTTGCAAAGAAACTTCTATCATGTGCTCTGGCAACCATATACTGATAAACATACCACGAATATCTAACAAGCTGTTATTAAATTTGGATTGAGCTTCGAGTGAGAAAGATCACTTACAAATATTCACGAGTAATTATTCTAAAATTTGTAAATATAAGATATAAATGCCGAAGTGGCAACATTAATAATATTAACCGGAATAATTTTATATTTTTTTAACTTATT
Organism: Castanospermum australe; assembly: GCA_019955255.1. Classification (NCBI taxonomy): domain Eukaryota; kingdom Viridiplantae; phylum Streptophyta; class Magnoliopsida; order Fabales; family Fabaceae; genus Castanospermum; species Castanospermum australe. The sequence goes on from NSJW01000034.1 coordinate 1,456,934, forward strand.
TTTTAATAATGTTTTTTAATTATTAAATAAATAAAATGTTAAATAATTTTTATATTTTTAAAATATTAAATGTATTATTTTTTATTTAATACTTATTGAAATACTTTATTAAGTACTACTCTTTCTGTTCATTTTTATTTATCGTTTAAAATAATTATATAAAAATTAAAAAATTATTAAATAATATCAATTATAGATAAATATAATTAAATATGACTAAACTATCATTTCTCTCACTTTATTAATGTTTTCTTTATTTTACAATTTTACTTACTCTATTAATTATTCTTTTATTAAAAAATAAGAGTAAAATTAAAAAAAATAATTAATGTTTCTTTAATATTCTTAAATAAAAAATATTTTGAGATAAATTTTTTTTTTACACAACTTATAAAAGTAGATGAAGAGAGTATTAAATAATTTTATATACCTTTAACTCATTCTCATAATAATCTTCTTATTACTAAATGAAGTAAGTATTAAATATTTTTTATATTTTTAATATATTAAATATTTTATTTTTTTATTTAATATTTTTTTAATTAAATACTAGAAAGATTATTAGGAAAAAATTCTAGGATATAACATTCCTAGTATAATTGATTTAACCATGAAATTATCATTTTGTAAGTTAGTTTGTGTCTCAGCCTTAGACGACTCCTCTGTGACTGTTCTAGTTCTAGCCTTCAACTGCGGTGTTCTCATGCTGGTGTTTCGGAGTCACTTTGGCCCCGTTAAATTTTCAAGAAGCCACGTATTAGTGCTAATTAATGACTCTTTATGGAGCTTCTATCCTATGGCTCTAAAAGAGAGGATGGCAACATTAATTTTCTTTCTAGTTTAGTGGGCTCGTCAACAAACTGCCCCCACGGGTAAGTTCCATGGAATTATGCCATAACCACCATATCTATTTGACTTTTTTAATTTTTTTTCTCTTTTTTTTTTTGGTTTAAACTTTCAAGTGGTCAGAAGACTCAGTAGAACAATAAACCTCAAACTGTCGTCACCCAACCTTTTAAAACTTTCAAGTGGACTACCGGGAAAGTTGAAACCTACGCTGCTTATCTTTGTTTTCACTTTTCAATGGTTTCTTTTAATTATTTAAAGCTAGTTTCCCTTGCAGAATTTACTGTTATACCAAAGAGGAAGTTATTTTCAATTTGTTTGGTTCAAAAATCATCTAAAACATTGTACATTGGTTCACTTCGGCTAAAAAAAAAATGAATGATATTTATTTTGTTTCAATCTTCATGTATAAATTATTTTAAATAAAGAGAATGAGAAATTGATTATTAAATTAAAATAGTAATTAATATGTAAAATTGTTAAATTTTATGTAAAAACATTATTAAATTTAATATATATTTAATGATATATACGAAAATATAATTTTTTTATCCACTAAAAAAATATAATTTTTTATTTTATATATGAAAAAAATATAAATTTTAAAGTCAATAGTGTAATGTTACTGGAATTAGTTAAAAAATCATAACTAATAAAATGTTTTTGAAAATAGAATATGAGATAAAAAGTAATTATGTATCACTTAATAGGTGTTTATGAGTTGAAGTAGGTTTAGTTTTTGACTCAATTTACGAATAAAAGGAGTGAGTTAGGTAAGAATCTTTTTTGTCACCTCAACCTAATCCATAGAATGAAAGTGACATCATTTCACTTCACTTTTTTTTTTAATAATTATTTTGTTCAAGTAGAATGATGCTTTTTTTTTTTTTAAAGAAGAAACTTATAATTTCAATTGTAGATTATAAAAAAAAAATGAATGAAACATCATTTGAAATTACAAAAAAAAAAAGAGTTGGATTGGTTTTCTGTAAATTGAGATAACTCCAACTCACAAATCAACACAACTCTTTTGTTTGGGTAATTTTTAAACCAATCCAACATACATACATGTATTAATCTATTATTTATGGTAGGTTTTTTTGGTATCCTTTTTTTCTATGTACTGGTATCCTTAACAATTAGTAATTTATATTTGACCATATGTTCCAATTTGTTGATAAACATACTTCAAATTATTTTTCTCCATAAATTTTTTGTATTTTATAATATTACTTAATCTTAATATTTTAATATGAATTATAAAAAATTATTACCTATTATTTTAAAAAAATTAATAATTAAACTTGTTTATTTCACCTAAATAAATAAATCCATATAAAATATAGAATTATTTATTAATTATTTTGTTGGTTACATTATTAATTATTTATTTCAATAATTATACAATAATTATTTTGTATATAATTATATTTTATAAAAATTAGAAATTAAGTAACATAACAAAATATAAAAAACCATAGGATAAAATAATTTATCATATTTATATTTTAATTAAGTATAACAGGTGATTAGCATTAATTGCTAGAAATATCACCATATAAAAAAGAAGGTACCGAATCTCCTTATTTATCAGTTTAGTAATTGAGTGGGTTGATAGCAAATTCACATGTTAGTCATTGAGTGTAGTGCGAAAAAAAGGGGCACAAAAACTCTAGGTGCAATCCACGTTGTGGGCGGTTTCCACTTCCAATCGACGGTACAAACTATAGTCTGTGTTTTCCCTGTAAGTTCGTCTCTCTCTCTAATCCTTACCTTCGATTCTCTGATTCTGTTTTTCTTGTATGGGAATAGCAAGAAATTCCTTAAATCCAATGCATTCGACCTCAAATTGGAAGATAACGATGCAAAATTAGGTTTTAATTTTTTTGAAAATCTAATTTTAGGTTTAGGGATTTTGAGAAGTAGGAAACAAGCAACATTGCTAATGGATTGTAATTTGTAACTTGACGGAGGCGGAGCGAGGTAAGGTGCGGAGATGAAATGGATTCGATCGAATCAAATGGGGATGATAACAACTAGTAGAACCATTCTTCACTGATCCCTTGCCATTCATGATTAAAGAAAGTTGTTAGGTCCTGTAATAGCTCAGGCTCATGAACCTTGCCAGTTCTCAAATCTCAGCACAGCAGTGGAGTGGCACGCTGCTCCACCGCCAGCATTTCGGTGCAATTATTTTGCACATCAATAACTGGGTCAGACTGGAAGCAGAGATCCCATCTTTCTGATGTGAATTAATTTTGCTGCAGCACATAGTTATTCATATTTATTCGATTATTTATGCTCTGAATTTATTCTTAGAAGAAGAATTTTTTATTCTGCAGTTGCAGATTGAAGGTAATTGGTGATATCTCTTAACTCTTAAGAGAGCATGTACTAACTTCGGACAGAAGAGCTTGACAACTAGGCAATTTATGCTACAGAATATGTTCTTTTGTTATTTATATACTCCAGAAAGTAAATGGGGGTGTGTAGAAAAAGCCCAAGTGACAAACTGATCTTTTGAACTGTTTGTTTATTGACTTTATACGTTTTTCTCATATTTTCCTAAATCTGTACGGAACTTTGAGCTATAGTAACCTTGAAAAGGTATTATTTGTTGTGTTACCTAAACTAGAGCATGAAATAGTGAAATACCGACTCTGTGTATGTGCATGCTTTTTTTTAGGTGCTCATCTAAGACGTTCAATTTCTTTTGTTCTTTAGGCTGGTCCATATACAGGATGGGGAAATCACATGCAGATGAGAAGATTCTCAGCTACAATGATGTTGTGCTTAGACGATCAGATCTAGACATCCTTAGTGGTCCATATTATCTTAATGATCGAATTATTGAGTTTTATTTCAGTTATCTTTCTTCAAGCTATCCTTCTGAGGATATCCTACTGGTTCCACCATCCATCGCATTCTGGATAATAAAATGTCCTGTCATTGAGGCTCTCAAAGATTTCTTAGAACCCCTTCATTTGTCTGATAAGACACTGGTGATATTTCCCATCAATGACAACGATGATGTTAGCAGAGCTGAAGGTGGATCTCACTGGAGCTTACTTGCATATTACAGCAACGCTAATCTATTTGTTCACCATGATAGCTGCAGAAGCATGAATGCAGCGCCTGCTAAGCAACTCTATAAAACTGTTGTTGGATACATGGGATTCTCTGGATCAGAATCTGAGGCCAGCTTTCTGGAATGCACTGATTCACCCAAGCAAGTGAATGGTCATGATTGTGGCTTATATGTCACAGCCATAGCGAGAGTGATAGGCAGCTGGCATGTTAATTGTAAAAATACTGATGCAAATGATCTGTGGTTCTCTGCTGTGAAGGAGCAGGTCACTCCCTCTGCTGTTGCCGGGATGCGAAGTGAGATCCCGGCCTTGATCAGAGATCTAATGGCCAGACAGTGACGCCAGCGTGCTCCAGAATAAGAACTGTGTTCCTATTTGAAGTCTTGAATTTAAGTTTGAGCTTCATCTAACCCAGGATTCAGAAGACATCTGAAGAAGTTTCAAGGCTTCCCTTTGTTTGTTCTGTCACTGCTGACGCAGATTTGATGTTTAACATATTTGTGGGAGTTAGGCAGTTAATACTTATACGAAGAGTGGAAAACATATTCGGTGAGTTCTGTCTGAAACCCAGTATAAATCGGCATTGCCATTACACATTCATTATAGTTATAGGATTTTTCCCAGTTATTATAACGTGACTGGGAATCTCATGCACTGGGACATCTTTTTTTTTATTAAAACGTGAAGAATAAACACTTCTATCGGCTGTCTTAGGAATACTTATTACTCTTGTTTTTCTTTAACAAAGGCCATTCTTCGATGTTAAATTGAATTCGAAACGCTTACATGGAAATACATGTTGTGGTGATGTTAACTTGACTCTAATCCCTTCACTCCAAAGTTCATTCAAATACCCAGACTGTGTTTGTTTGTGCCATAAGCCATGCAAGATTTTTGCGCGCAGATATACTTCAAATATAACAACTGGAGAATACCGAGCCGCCTCAGAAGTATCAACTTAAGCATGGTCACTTTGAAACATCAGAGAGAATTAGTAGAGAGGACAAAACGAGGAGAAGAAATATTTGAACCAAAATGTAGATTCATTCAGGTAAAACTAACTGAAAGAACAGATATTAAGGCCAGGGGAGACCCATCAAAATTTTAAGAAGCTTGTACATCCAATCCGATTTTCTCTGTTTATCTCTATATTGAAGAAATGTAAACTCTATATATTCATGAACATGATCTGACAAATGGAAGAACTATGCCGCACACAACAGTAACTATATCCACGAGTCCTGCATCAACCACAGCATAGAGCAAAGGCATCAGAAATAAAAGCTCCAAAAGAAAAAGACTAAAATGAGCCAAAAATCAGACATATACGGATACATGCTTATTGAACCAAGAGAATAGAGACTAATAGAACAGGGGTGCTGAAACAAGAAGGATTCCTTGGACAGAAATGCAGAAAATATTAAGCACAAGGGACGGGAAATGAGTAAATCTTAAAGGGCCCCTAAGGAGAGTAATGCACACCACAGACGATGGTACCCAGTACACCAAAATTCAAGTGCCACGCATCTGAAGAAAGCAAGATGGAGAAAAACCTTTATATGAAGGGGGCAAGAGGGATTTGCGTCAGTAGAAGTCTAGGACATCCTTAAATCATTAGTTAATCTTCTCTCTTCTTCAGCCTTTCTAATTGCTTTGATACTCGGAATGTATTGCCAATGAAGAGATGGGCCCAAAGAAGTAAGATACAAATGATATACTCAGAACCAAATTCGCTTACAATGGTATAGTAGGTCCTAGCAATGAGGTACTCTTAGAAATGCTGTCCTTGCCAATTAGACTTGGAGCCTTTTAAGCAGCAGTGAGCTTTAAACATACTTCTTGATGCTCTCTCCATTTTCTGAGGTATGTCTTCTACAGAGACAGATATTACTGTTTTAGACCTAGTTTGAATTGAAAAGGCCTTAATGCCTACAGAATTTGGAAAAAGTCCTTTCATTTTCTCTAAGAGGATGCTGTTCCATCCTAAAATCATTTTCTAATCACTATGTAGTATGGTTTTGCTTTTAAACTCACAAATAAGAAAACCAATCTGGGAGAGTTGATAAAGTTTAAATGTGCATGACACTTCAAAAACCACGAATGATTAGTCAATCCTACCAAATTAGATAATCTCAGTATTAAAAAAAGGCTTGGATCAAATGTATGCCAGCCTCATATTCACTAGTGCAATGATGGATAAAGCTCCATGCAATTTACAATAACAATTAAAGCAGCAATTACAAAGTTCTAAAACTGGAGGTCGATCAGATTCAGTAAGCTTGCTAAACTAATCTGCAGGAAAATATTCAGATAAATGGAGCTCACCTCTTTATGTCATGCTAGTGTCCACAGGATAACTCCCTAGCACTCGCAAGAATGTAGCAAACTCCTGTAAATTGTATTGGTTTTAGAGTGTCTACTCACTGATAATCCTTTCAATATGCTTCCAAAAGATTAAATTAAGGCATACCTTTAGATGCCTTAGGGCATTTTGTGCACTTTGATCAGCCATTGATGCTTCAAAATCAACATAGAAAAGATAATCAAAGTACCTGCATAAGATATAAACTATGATCAGTGCAATATTCATTACCAATATAATTTTTTAGTAGATATAATACTACTGATGATTTGATCTAATTAAGTTAAAATATGCACGTATTAGAGGTTTGAGAAAAAAGAACTTTAGCTATGGCCTTCAGTAAATATACTTGGGAAACCCATTGTTGTTATCATCAGACGCACGTAGAGTATCATCAGACGCACGTAGAGGTTGCTTCCGCAAAGGACGACTTTCAATCTGTCAGAAAAGCAAACCAATTGTACAATCAGGAACATCTAAAAGGCATACTTGCAAATGGAACTTCCACACAAGGTATAACAGCTGATGCCAGGAAGACAACAAACCTTCGTAAGGTTAATTTGACGCAGAGCAAAAACAGCAAGTGCCTTGAAAAGTATCCCAGGACCCTCTTCTAAAGAAAAAACTATGCTTGTCTGGGAATTCAACACCAATTATTCAATATCAATAAGTAGGTAAGTATAAAACCAACCAAGGAGTGGGGAGACATGATGACCTGATGTATTGAATAAAGAAATTTCAGATAGTACCTTAAATGGCCTATCTGTGCCCGGAATTATAGGTTCTCGTGCTAACATTAGAAATCGGGTGACATTATCACTATCATCCTGCCAATGCAGATCCATTAGTGATCAAATATACCTTGGACTTGAACTATCAACCATTTAAATTTTACATTGAAAGCTATGGATCCAAACCTGAATGTCTTGAGCAAGTATGTTCAGGCCATAGATCTTTGCAGCAGCAGAACTAGCAACTGCTCCGGCATCTTGTAGGTTGTGGAAAGCAACATGCTATAATTTGTAACTATGTTAGCACCAGTGATATTGATAAACAAGTCAACAGTAGCAGCAAAAACTGAACTTCAATCATTTACTCCAAGGTGCAATATCTAATCATGTTTTGGGAAGATGATTAATTTTCCTAGCAAATCAGAATGCGCGCTAGGATGACCTACTTATAAATTATAAACTAAAGGTAGTAATCCTACAACCATCAAATGCAGAAATTCTCTAAAATCAAGAGGAAAGTAGCATTTTTCTTAACCACAAAAAGTGGGTATGGTTCCAATGATTCCATGACCATTGTACCTCGAAAAATTAAGCGTGACCATTGATCAGCAGAAACACCTGGAATTATACCAGTAAACAGCTTCCAATAATTCTAGGGCTAGGCTTACCTTTGCAGCACCGGCTGTGTCATCTACTGCTTCTCTGACTAATCCCAACCTTGTCAATGTGTTCTCACACTGTGCAAGAGCCTAAAATATGACCAATCTTGGATGAGTTTGCGAAAAAGGGGGAAAAAAGTAGGATATAAAATGTTAGAATCACACCTGTGGATGACTAAGAACCCGGTTCAAATCCTCAAGTTTAACACCATGGTTGGCCATCAGACAATGGCGGACTGCATATTTTACTTCTCCTACTATATGCAACCTATGCCGGAGTAAAAGGTCATAATTTCTGTGGATGCTTCCTCCTAAAGAATTTTCAATTGGTAGAACAGCTCTGTCCACGAGCCACCTTTCAACAGCCTGGAGTGGGAAACCAAGAGCAATAGAAATAAAAAGATAAGGCAGTTAGAGTTTGGTTCCTTACAAGGTATTCCCACTAGGTAACCAAGATAAGGAAACAATAATCAGAAAGTAAGAACTAGAATGCATGATTTTGAATTTTAAGAGGTTAGAGTTGTAACGCAAAACTAACAGGCTTAAATTTGTCAGCATTATAGGTATTTCAGGACCTTGCCTTGAACTTAAATTTGCCTAGACACGAGCCAACACAGCATAAATTAATCAAGGGGTTCAACTAGAGGTCTTGCCACTTATTTTCGAGACACAATAAATTAACAGCAAAGTAAAATGAAAATTATAACAACTAATTATTCCTAGGCTAATTTTGAGTCACAAGAGCTGGTGTAGATCTAATTTAGAACAAAATGACTAATACCAATACCATTAATCACTTCATTAAGTGTAAACAATTTCACTCACTAAGTAACAATAATAAGGGAAATTGATAAAGAAACTTAGAAAGAGATAACATATTAGAAAAGGGCAACTGGTAACGAAATTTTACTTCAAAAGCGGTGTCAAATTGTTCACAAGGCACAGCTTCACAATTTGGGTACGCCTTCTGAGCGGCTGACTCACTGTAAGCACCACGAACCCCCTGCAAATGCAATATTTAACTATAGTAACAATATTTTTGTCAAAAAAAAGTTTTTACTCCACTAATTAAATAGAGGGGAAAAAATGTTAAAAGGCAAGTCCAATGGTTCCCACCAATCGAAGGAAACAAAGAGAAAAAAACAAAATGCTATAAACGCCCATTTTCTCTCAAAGTGTGCGATTAATTATAGTTTAGACAATTGTTGTGCAAGTACCTGATATGCAACACGAAGGCGGGAACCATCGGAAACTGAACTAGAGAACTGAGTTGATGACAAAGGCCCTGAAAATTGAAATGAATCGCACAAAAACCATAAAATCTTTCGAAAACCAAAACCGTGAGGAAGAGAAGCAAACGAAAATCGTGGAATTCGTACTCGGAAGAGCGAGCGAATCTTTAGAGACGACGTCGCTTGGGAAGTCGTCGGGGCTTGTTCGCAATTCGATTGACTGCGTTTTCTCGTTGAGATCGTTCTCCCCCCGAAGCGAAGCGCGAATGCTGAGGTTACGGTACCGTTTTGGGCGAGACTCGTGAGGTTTGAGGGACGTTAACCGCACGGTGTCTGACGGTGAAGAGCGACGGATGGCACGGTGGGGACACGGAGGAGGATGCGCTATTATTCGCGACGCCGACATCGGGGCTAAAAGCTTAGCTTCGGCGGGTCAGCGCCTGCAGAGTACAGAGAACCTGTTTCGTACTTGAGTTTGTTTTTAGTACAAAACCTGTGTGGTTTTTTTTTTTTTTCAAATTTTATGTTCCTAATTTTTTTTGATTAATTTTTTTGATTACCTTTTGTGTTCCTAATTTAGTAAAGAGAAGAATTTATGTGTTGCCACATTGGAGATGAGTTACACTGTCTAAAGATATTCTTAATTTATATAAAAAAAAATTTTAAAATTATTTTGAATAAAATTTTTAAAATAAAAAATTATCATCTCTTATTAATTTATATAAATATTTTATGATATAGTAACCAAAAAGAAAATATTTTATAATTGTCGAAATTTAAAAATAAAAAATCACCCCCAACCCTCAGTGACTTATCCCTCCGTTCAGACGTACTTTAATTTCCATTCCTACCCAAACAAACAAAATCATATAATTTGGATTCATGCATATCTCAAATCTACTAAGGTACCCAATATATTTTAGTTCAGCTGAATTCAGCTCCGGTTTTGACCATTGTGGTCAATGGTTATTTAATGTTTCACTTCATTGAAATGTTCAGATTTTTCCGATTCAAAATGGTGGACTGGACTCTTTCTTCATCACTGCAACTGCAAGGCAATGTTGTAGTTGGAAATTTTGTCTTGGATATAAGATGGCCTCACTTTTACGTCAAGTTGAGCGAAAGTTCTATATAAATTATCAACCATGTTGTTGCAGCAATGTCCCTCAAGGCGGCGTCATGCGAACGGCAAAATTTTTTTAAAAAAAATAAAAAATTGAAAAAAAAAATGAAATGATAATGTTATGGAATAATAAATGATATACAGTAAATGTAAGACATGAAGTTGCTATCAATTATTTTTTTATTAAAAATAAAATGGTATAATTAAACACCAAAAATAAAATGTCTACATTTTAAAGTTCATGTTGAGAAGTTGATTATAGGTAAAGAAGGTATTAATATCTGTTTTAAGAATAGTTATCTATTTAATCTAATGTTATATGCTAAATAAATTAAATTGGTCCTTTGTTAATTAAAAAAATATTTTTATTTTTATTTTAACATGTCTTATTTTGTCAAACATAATACTAAAAGATGACAAATAACTTTGACAGAAAATGAGTAATTAAATAGTCATTATTGTATATAACAAATTCTAAATCTGTGATACGTTGTGTGAAAGTGACAGATCAAAAATATTTAAGAAAATATTTTTAAACAAAATAAACTTTTTTCAAAGTGAATTTTACAAAAGAGATTTTTTAGTTATTAAATAAATTTTAATTTGTCATCTTCACAAAGTCATTTATTTTTTTCTATGAAAATATTTTATTTGTTTAGGTGTGAAAGTTAAACCTCGCTAGTACTTTTAACAAAATCTAATATTAAAGCTTTAAAAGTATTAGGAATAGTTTATCTGATCGTTACTCTAATTTTCTCTTAATTTTTTTTGTTGTTAGCAACTTTTTATAAGATTTGGCTATTGAACGAAAAGATGATGATTGCTGCAAAATGATGCATGTACACAAATTATAAAATGAACATGAGTGAAAAAAGATTATTTATTGAAATCCTTTTAAAGTCCTACTAATACCCATGACTAAAATTAAAGTAATATCCTTATTTCTGGAATAATTAAAATGTCATTAATACTATAACTAATTTTAATTATTCTTTTGTTGAAAATCTTAATCCATTATTAATGGTATTATAAGGGTGCAAAAATAGGTAAGAAAGGAAAACTAACATAGTTAACTGAATATCTAATCTAAAATAAAATGAGTTTATGAAGTACCTTTATTGAACCAAACAAACAAATTTCTCGATTATTATTTTTGTATTTTTTGGTGGCATCAGTTTATAAAGAGCTAGCTAGAGTAACATAGCTAAGCAATAAATTCAAATAATAATAAAATAAAAGCAAATACAAGAAAAAAAATACAATGATAATAACCCAAAAAAAAAGGATGCTTTGAAGTTGTTCGTCATAGAAGATGACATTTACAACCTCTACGTAATAGCACCCTAAATCTATTATTTTATAACTTAAAAAGAGTCAAGTCAAAAGAGACTGGGAGGAACTCTAAAAATAAGGAACTCTATACATTTGCACTATAAAATATTAACAAAATTAAAAAGTTAAATAAAATGATTTTAAAAAAAAGATAGAAAGAAGAAAACGAGACTAGCTTCTCAAGAAACACCATCATTATCATTATAATAATAAATACTTGAAACTTGGAGACGATAGCATGGGCAAGTTGGCTTGAAGAGGGAGAAGAGAAAGAGGCTTTATCTAAAGAGATTTTCTCTCTTGTTTTCTATTTTAGAAAGATAGCAACTCTTTGTGCTCCCTTTTCTTTCTTGCAATTTTTATTATCTGGGTTGGATGGTTAAGAATAAAGGTGAATTTTTCTCTATTTTTTTCCTTTGAGTTTGGTGAGGGTAGAGGAACTTTTGAAGAACAGAAAAGAATTGATTTTTCCTTATATTTGAAATAAAAGATGGTGTTCTCTATTCCCTTCTCTCTAGTTTTTTTTTTCTGGTCTCTCTAATGGAAGATGCCCCCTTGTTCTCCTCTCCAGTCCCCCGCTCTCTCGTGATTTTTTTTTTCTCTCCCCCTCTTGTGATTCTTTCTCTGGTGTCCCCCTCTTGGTTTGCCGTTATAGCCCAAGCTGATGGTCATTTCAGTGCAAGAATTAAAGCCTTGTTTTGGTGTTTGTAGGATGCGTGTCTATTCTGGTGCAAGAGAGGAAGGTGACAGATTTCTCCGGCTGGACGGCGACTTGACTCGGCCAAAAATTCAACTCCTCTTGTCCTATGTTTGAATTTGCAGTAGACATAGAACACGCAAATGTGTTATGATTTCTTTACTCTTTTTGTTTTTCTTTTTTTTTTAATTTTTTTTATTTTCAACATATTTGTTTTGAGCTTGAATTTGAGATTGGTCATGGTTTAGACCCAAATTTAATATGGACAAATTTGGGTATCAATGCATGTTATTTACATAATATTTTTATTATATTATTTTTATATTATTTTTTGTAAATAAAAAAAAGAAATATACATTTTAACACACACTTTTTATAATTTTTTCTTTTTAAACAAAAAAGTGTAGGTAAAGATATAAATAAATTAGTATGCAAAAAATATTTTTCATATAATTATATTTACATTTAATTATTTTGTATTAAATAAAGGCTTAATTTAAGTTTTTGTTCTTTTATTTTAATAAAATAAATGATTTAATCTCTTATTTTAAAAATAAATTATTTGATTCATATATTTTTATAAAATGAATAATTTAATTCATTTATTTGTGTGCTGTTAAAAATTTCACAATAATACTGACATGACCTTAAAAAAATTTTATTTTAAAAAATTTCACAATATATTTAACATGCATATGATTTCATAAACATTTAAATTAATTTTAATAATTAGATTAATTTTTTATTAAGGTTAATTTTGATATTTATGAAGTTGTATACTTGTTACATGTATTTAAAATGACTTATTTAAAAATAAAAATTAATTTTTTAATATCATATCAATATTTTTATTAAGTTTTTAAAGACATATTGAAAGAAAAATTATAACTGTTGATTTTTTAAAAATATAAGAATTAAATAATTTATTTTTAAAATAGAGTGATAAAATCATTTATTTTATTAAAATAAATAAATCAGAATTATAATTAAACCTTAAATAAATTGTATTTTGAGTGCTTAAAATTATACTAATTTTTAAATAATTATTTCAATTGTTTTGTGATGATGGTAAAGTGACGGCGGAGTTAGCAAAATGGCTACTGCGTGAACAAATTATTGGACTATCAACTTTCACATTAATGAATAATTATCATGTCCACATTTTCCCTCAAGGACTTTAACTTTATATAATTACATGATTTAATTTTAATTTATTATTAATATAAATTTTTTTTAATTGTCATTTAATTATATATTATTATATTTTTAATTTTTTATATAATTATTTTATTAGTTAAATATTTTTTTAATAATTTAATAATATATAATTAGATAATATTATAATAAATTTTACACTAAAAATTAATCAAATTTAAAGTCTAATTTAATTTAAAAAATATTTGAAGACTCAATTCAAAATTTCAAACTATTAGTGTGTGTATTGAGATTCAAAATATAAGTATATAACATAGAATTTTTTATTGTTAAGAGTGGGATCTTGCTTTTTTATAAAAACAAAAACAAAAATAGAAATAGATTGGGATCATCTTTTTTTTTTGGACTTGATTGGGCTATTGCTTTATTTTATCAAGAGATCGGTTGTCAATGAGGCCCATTACTCTCCATGAGTGGCGTGGCAAGTGACAAATGATGAATCCAAAAAGGGCTTACAGCAACCCCCAATAACACAATAGTGAAAGCCCAACTAATACATGCCGATGATTACAAAACTAACATGGGCCTATTGCTTGGACTGAATCCAGAAGCCCACTAAATGTAGACCCAAAAAAGAAGCCCACGAAATGATAAACATTCACGCATGATTTATCATTTATGTGATGAATATTGATGAATCACACCAACCATATATTGGCCCGTACCAAAAGTATATAGAAGACAAATTTTTTGAAGTTCTAAATCTTTCAATCTACCTATATTTTATCTATTTATATTACAATGTGAATATTAATTTGATACTCGACCATTCTCCATTATATATAAATTGATTTTAAAATAAGAATTTAATAATTAATAGAGTAATTATTATATTAAAAAAGTAAATTAAGTAAATTAATAAGTAAATATTTATGAATTAATATTATATTTTTATTTAAAATAATAAAATGAAATGTGCATGTCGAAATGTTATTATTTTATCACGTTAAAAAAAAGGGCAATATCGTACTACTATAATTAATATTTAACTTTTCATGTACTTGAATCAATTAAGCAAAGCCAATATAACAAATAAAATTTATGTTTAGGACATGTATGTCATGAACTAATTATTTCAAAAGTTTAAGCTATTATGTGAAGGTACATGAATGGTTTTATATCTAACACGTCCCTTCACGTAAGAGTCTTTTGGGCTTGAAGCGTAAACAATGTACAAGCTTACACTACCATTGTATTAAAATTCAACTTAATTGCGAATAATGGAGGCAGTAAGGATCAAACTCTTGACTATTAAGTCATAGAGGCTCTGATACCATTAGGTGAGGGGATTTCCCTTTCCCACTAGAATGGCTGGCGCAATGCGCAAAATTGGTAGTTGCAAGAGTAGCACCGATCAAACAATCTTCTCAGAGAAGATAGAGTTCATAATTCACAAGTTTATCAAAAAGCTCATGAAATGAGATAAAAGTATCATGAGTCTGTATAGTAACAGAAAATTTATGAAAAGATGGGCTCAAGTCGTTAAGGGGATGGATAACCAAATCTAAATCATTAATGGGATGACTGATGAGGGCCAGTTCTTTAGAGATGGTCTTGATGGAATGGAGATACTCCTGAGTAGAGGATGTTTCTCAAGATGTAGAATTCAAATGCTTTTTGAGAGACATGATGCGAGAACGCGAGCAGTTGGCGTAGGCACGTTGAAGAATGAACCAAGCATCAGTAGCAGTGTTAGCACAGGAGATAAGGGCACGAGCCTTAGCCTCGCAAGAGTCAAGGATAGCAAGATACAAGAGGTGATCCTGTCGAACCCAGTATTAGTGAGCCGAGTTTGGGATATTAGTGATGTTTTGACAAGTATGAGAAGATGGGCGGGGGGAGTCTCCATTGACATATCCTATAAGATCATTAGCAATAAAGAGAGATATGAACTAACGACACCATGCGAGTAGTTAGTGCCTTAAAGTTTGATAGGAAGTTGAGTGATAATATTGAAGTGAATAAGGTCTTTTGGATCAGATGGAGGGAGTGAGGTGGAGGTGGTGCTTGTCTGATAAATAATAAAGGAAGAGTCGGTAGCTATAGTTGTGGATCGAGAATACTAATGAAGCAAACCTTCTGATACCATATAGAGATTTGAAAAATGAATAGAATTGTATTACCTTTTTGAAATGAGATACAAGGAGTATAAATACATATAATTGATACAAGAATCAAATCTAAATATGTAAATAATTCCTAGAAATTAGGAATACAATAAAGAATGGAATTCTTAAAAAATGAGAAATGCAATACAAAAAGATATTCCTAGAAATCATAAATACAATAAAGAAAGAGATCCCTAAAAATTAGAAATATAATAAAGAATGAGATATATTAGGATATGACTCTTTCAACACTCCAACATTTAGTAACATATTAATTTTAAAAAAATTATATTTTTAAAACTAATAAGATTTTGTTTATAATTTATTTTAATTATAAAATAAATTAATCTAAATACATACTTAATCAAGTTATTGGTCACAATCACAAGTCGCATATTTGAATGATTCGATTTTAATTAATGGAGATAACATACCTTTGATTAAAATATAAAATAAAATTAACATCCGAATACGACTAGACTACAATGTCCAAAACACAATCACTGCAAAGCGTCAACGAGCAACAGCCCAAATGTCGTTCTTAATTCGACAACAATCTAATACATGATTATGCTTTATGTTTAGAAAATGATATAACAAACAAAGTGGAGCATTAAAAAATCTGAACCAAGATTTCGAAAACGAGTCGATAAAGAATGCGTGTATGTGTTGTAAGCATTTCACTTGACATTCCCTGAACCTTTTCAAAATTCCCTCATAAAGTATTGCCAAATGGCCAACACGCGCATACATATGTAGCTTGCTAAACGCTAGTTCGCTTACAAAATTTGAAGTGGCGCAAACAAAAACCAACCCTATTAGAATACAAAAAATGGTGGGCAACAACTTGCACCGACAGACATAAAATATCCATTTTTTGTAAGACCCTTTATTCGCATCAACAATCCATTGCAAAATCATGCATTGAGTGAAGCTATTGGTGCATGCAATTGATGGATTTGCGGCATCGAGTGAAGCTATTGGTGCATGCAATTGTTGGATTTGCGGCATTAATTGCGACCATATGGATTGGGAAAACTTAACGATGAAGAATTGTCCTTTTTTGCTTCTGTCCTTAACCCTCTCCATTTCCTCTTTGCATAAGGCAAATTTAGGACCTTGTGGTGGGAGATTCTTTAAGTACTATATTTAAAAGTCAAAACTTATCTTAAATTTTATTATTTAATTTTTTATATTTAATTTAATTATCTAAATAATTATATTATTTAGATGTTATAATTTTAATAAACTGAATATAGTATTCTTAAAACACATAAAAACTTATCCTGTAGTTAACACGTCATCAATATCCAACTAATAATATAAAACACCGCTTCACAAATCCACATGGGTTGCAGCGTTGGGTTGGCGTTGGGAAGGAGAAAAGCTCGTCCAAACCTCCTAAACTCACGTTTGAACTCATTTTTTCATGTTTGGCACAATTCACTTTTGATTCATTTTTAACATGATTTCTTCTCAAATCTTGATTTAAGTAGAAGCAACAATTTGTTGCTTTTGCTTTGTAACAAAAATTAATTGGTGAAACTTTGACATTTTGATATTTTTAACTTTGATATTTCTTTTTTACAGTTTTTATTTTATTTTTTACTACTATTACCTCATAACTTTTTATTAATTAATATTTAGAAATGATTTTGATAACACCATCTAAACAATATTACTTTTATCAAAATTAATTTTTAAGTAAAATTTTTCAAACATATATCATTTTACTCTAACTCACTTTTAACTAAAATCAAGTTTGTAAAATTAAATTCATCCAAAATCAAGATTATAAAATCTAATACAAACACACACGTAATTGAACATGAAAATAATTGTTATATTTTTTAATTTATATTAGTGTTAACATTTACTGGTTAGAGAAATTTAAATTTAAATGTTTATTTTTTTATGAAAAATCAAATTGTCATCTAAGTTATTGAAATCGCTGTTATGATTATTTTTTTTACACAAGTTGATGCAATATATTTTAAATTTTTTCGGCCTTTTTGTGAAAAAAAAAATTAATGTATGTTAGGTCTCATGATAGTTCAACACATTTTAATTTTATACTCGAAACATTTTATTTGATTGCATTTTCAATTTTTTAAACATAGCGTTGCAATTATTTCTGTCTTGAATTTCTACCAATGCAAAAGGGTTTTTCTCTTTTTTTTCAACAAAGCCACGTTATTAGTGGCGATGAATCTAATGAAATGATATGAACAACAATTCAATAATTTTTACGTAATATGAAGAAACCAAAGATTCACATAAAGTTTAAGAATTGAAAAATATTATATTTAATTAATTTTGAATTCCTTATAGAATTATTATAAAATGCAGTTTTGAAATTCGTGTTAAACATAATTCAAATTCAAAACCTAAAAGGTCCAGCGCTAATTTTAAAGATTGAATTAAGACCAATTTAAAGTGTCAAATGCGTTAACGAACTTTAGGTCTATAACTCAAGTGACATTGGTTTGAGTGGCTAAGACTAGAGTGCGATGGATTTAGCTTTTTTTAAAGTGATAAGTTCGGTATAGAGAGATAAGTGATGAATAATAATTATTAATAAATAAATTAACAGTTAATATTATAGTAATATATATATATATATATATAAAATAAATTATAATATTATTAAAATTTAATTTTTTTAATTTCTTTATTAATTATTATTTTTTATTTTTTTTTAGTCTGAGAATTTAAAGGGGAAGTGAAAAAAAATTTTAAAAAAATAAATAAAAAAATAGAAAATTAATTAATAAATTCATTTTTTATTTAAATATTTTAAATTTTTAAAAAAAATTTTTATATTAAAAGAATTTTAAAATATTTATAAAAATTAATAAAGAGAAATTTTTAAAAAATTACTTAAAAATCATAATTTATTTTTATTTTTATAAAATTTTTAAATAAAAAAAATTATA
This sequence comes from Castanospermum australe, assembly GCA_019955255.1. Taxonomy (NCBI): domain Eukaryota; kingdom Viridiplantae; phylum Streptophyta; class Magnoliopsida; order Fabales; family Fabaceae; genus Castanospermum; species Castanospermum australe. Next base: position 1,475,264 of record NSJW01000034.1, read on the forward strand.
ATAAATTTTTTTATTTCTTCATTAACTTCTCATTTTAAATGAACTAAGTACAAATGCAATAATATCTACAAGATTATTAATATATTTAAAATAACTTAATTATTAAAAAATATTTTTTTAAGTTATTTAAAAAAAATTAATAATAAATTATTTTAATAATAAAATAAATTAATCTAAATATACACATATTTTTTATTCTACCCAAAGTACTTGCGCTTTCTTATATATAAAAACAAAATTGTCAAATGCAGCCTTAAATTAGCCGAATTGTCGGCTTAAGAATGCAGACTATGAAATTGCAACAAAAATAACTCAAAAATAAAATTAAAATATCATCAAATAAACAATGTTTTTTAAAAAAGAAAACTAAAGCAGTGCATTGAATGGAATCGTCAGCAATTTGTCTGGTTGGCCTGGGCTTGCATTTATCACGTTGGGAATCCGGGATACGTTACCAAAATGAAACCAGTTTTTGGAGTTTGGAAGTTAGCAATGAAGAACGGAAGTAATCATAACACCGTTCCGTTTCCGTGACGTCGCTACTCCCTACGCCCATTCCTTCCATGCATTCATTCATCATTTTTCCCGTTTCCGACAAAATCCCTTCCGTTACCAAACTCTACTGTACGTGTCTTCTTCATTCGTGCCTCGCGTGACCTCCATCATTCTGTCCACATGACATATCATCCTCATTCGCCAACCACCCCTTCCCCTTCATTTTCTTTTACCCAACTATCCTCCGGAGAAACGAAATTCCAGCCACCAATCTTGTTAAAATCGAATTAGAGAGTAAATTAAACGAAAGCTTTTATTTAAATTTAATCAATTTAATTGTTTAAATGGATTTAGATGATTTCATGAAAATTATCTATATCTAACAATATAAAACTTATAAAGACATACATAAAATTAAATAATGAAACATTAAGGTTCAAATTTCTGTTTGGTTTAATTTTCTAAAATTTTGAAATCTTAATTTAAACAAAATTTTATTTCTTATAACTTTTACTTAAATTATAATTTTAAAATTTTTTAAAAATTCAAACACATGCTTAATTTTTTTTAATTTTTGATTAAAAATAACTGTAAGATTAGTTTTTTAAATTCGGATGATAATTAAGTAAAATATTTTTTAAAGTAATAATTTGAGAATTTGAATTCTTGATAACATATATAAGGTTTATTTGAAATTATAGTTCACTTTCACTATAATTAACTATTAATAATTGAATACTTTAAATTAAAATAATTATAAATTTAATAATAAAATTAAATTATAACTAATTAAATATTTAATTTATGGTAAAATCGTCTCTGACCACACTAAGATCAACCTCATCCATGAGAAGGCTAAAACTCGGAACCCTAAATAGGTTTGTCCTATTAATCAGCTTACCAAAATGCGGGAGGTTTGTATTTTTGTTTACTTATGGGAAATCATACTCCCAGCATCATTCAGAGGATCGTTGTGAAAACAAGTCATTGTCATGAGTCATGATAGAACTTGCAACTGCCCATTAGATTAGGCGTGGTTGGAATTGGATCATGAATAGATGCTTTGCTTCGCAGGAGGGGAGAAGTTATCGGGGGCCCCACTCACAGCCCACTGAGGCTGAGGCATGAAGATTTTGACAGTGCTGGCTGAGTCTCTAATGTCCGTTGCTGTGATCCAGCGCACTGCTCCTGTTTCCATTTCCTCGTAAAACTGCAATATTCGTCTTACAGCCGCATTTCTCATGCCACGTGTTCTCCCAGACACCTGGCATCATCTCATGGGGCCCACTCACACCAACCACATCCCTCTCCTCGGCCTCGCCGATGTAACTGAATTCCCTTCTTCCTGTTTTGTTTTTCTTCCTTTCCTTCGCCAATTGCTTCCCCGCCGTTTTTTTAGTAACTCGTCCCGCGTTTTTGGTTTCAACTTTCAAACACGGTACTACGTTCAGACACAACGTCAATATGTAGTCGCCACCACTAACTCGCCAGCCAGGCGCGTCTGGCAAAATTTATAAAAGTTTAAATATGTTAGGAGTTTTAAAAAAGAAAACGGAATAGAATGAAGTAATTTATAACGTAATAATTTAGGATGAAATGAGGTGAAAAAATAAAAAATTTTACTCAATTGTTTACGAATTTTAACAAAAAATAAAAAATAAAATGGAGAAGAATTCTTTTTTATTATTTAAAAATTACAATGATTATTAACGAAGTAGAATGAATTATAAATTTATTTTATAATATTATTATTTTAATTTTTATTATTCTTTTTATAAAGAAAATAATAATAGTTAAAAAATTAAATAATTATTTTTAAAAAAAGTTAAAACCATCCCATCCTAACCCTAAATTAAAAAGTATAAAAATTTGAGAGTTTAAATAGTATAGAGTGATTTGAGTTATTTTTCTTAACTATCTCATTTCGTTATTTTAAAAAACCCACAAACAATAAGTTAAGACATTTTGACCCTCCATTCTATTACTAACCACTACACTTCATCTATTCAAACATATTTATTTTGCTGATAATATTATATTATTATTGTAATTATTTTTTTATTATAAATTAAAATTATTAACCTCTATAATCTATTAATAATAGAAATAATGAAATCCATAAGTTGAAAGTAAAGGAATTTTATTTACATTATTGCGAAACTCTCAATATTTTTTTTATATAGAAATATATACCAATTATTAAAAAAAATCTATAAAATACTTACTAAGGAATATTGCATTAAAGTTGAGGAGTTTATTTTAACAATCGAAATCATGTGGAGCACGAAGGATGTAATGAACACTAAGCTAATCAGCCGTCGATACATTAATTAATAATAAATTATTATAAAATTAATGTAAAACTATTATTACCTACAATGAAACTTAGTTTACAAAATAATAATTTTATATTTTCTTAAAAATTATTTTAATAATTTTTGTATTATTAAATAAATAAAACATTAAATATATTTCAGGTTCTTAAGATATTAAATGATTATATAATAATAATTAATTCAAACTCTTTTAGTAATGTGAAAATATATTATTGAATAATAATATTAAAAAAATTTACACTAATGTTGAACTAAAATTAAACTAAAAAAATTGCATGCACTATACTAGTCTTAGTACAATAATATAGATCCACTACTATGATTTCAACTTAAGACTGCTACTCACTACGTCTTCAACAAACAGCTAAACATGATGATAATTTAGTTCTAGAATCTTTCTTCTTTACCATTTTGTGCAATTAATAGGAAATAATATGTGGGATCTCGAACATGCGCGGTCTTTCCAAAGGTAGGGTGAGATGGATTAAAGGGAATTTCAAATATTCCCCCCTCAAGTTTTTTGTATCTTCCTAAACCATTCAATTTACTACTAGGTGTCCATCTATATAATAATATAATACTAACTCATATATCTCGAAACAATTAGGATTAGTTAGCAAGTAGTTTCTTCAGACATATATAATAGTTGTTTTTTACACAACAATAAGAACCTTAACGCTGTAATTATTAGCTACAGGGGATGCATCAAAGCTGACGGCGATGTAAATTAATGGCTTTATATGTGGATAACAAGTACGAATATATTTTCAGGTAGTTCCAAAGAAAAACGCGTTGTGACTTGTAATTTACATTATTGCCTTTTTTGTTTATTCGCTGCTCCCATGAAAGTGTAAACTACATCCCTCGGCTTTATAGCTATACTCTCCAAAGTTTTCATTCTTTCACATCTCGCTTTTCTTTTCTTTTTTTGTTTTTTTCTTCTTCTAAAACCCATCACATCCTACTTGTTAATTATGAGGGATGATTATTAAACTTCAAAACCAGCACACAAAATCAGATGACATATCAACCTCAGCCATACAGACAAAGATTCTGCGTTGAAGAAAGAAGTGGGAAGTGGGAAGTGGGAAACCCCAGATTCTTTTCTTCACAGGAATGCTAATACAAACAATATTACCGTATGTGTTGTGTGCCTTGGGATGTTGGGCACAGTTTCCCATCACTTGCTTTTACTTTTTTTTGCCCTCAGTGTTTCCTTTGACTGATATAAATTTGACCAGTCAACCAACATGACTGATCCCTATATGATGTTCATGCTCATGACCCCACCCACAATCCGCGCCCCACCACATATTTTTGCATCCTCCAATCTTTGATCGACTTAATTATTATATACCTCAACGTCATCCATTCTCAAACACATGTTCATTTCAATCAGCATATAATAACATAATACTATTGGTTTCTTTTTCTTTTCAATCTATGGTCTCTTTGAATACTAGCTAGGAACTTGATAAGGGTACATAGGGTGCACCCAAAGCTAAATTTCCATGGGATCCAAAGGTAATCAAAGTGGATTCAATCATTGTTTGCCAATTATTTTCCACAAGTACTCCAAAAGATAATGACAGTATGAATTATGGTTAGTGACATAGTTTTTCCCGCCAGCCACTCTAAGAATCTGCTATGCAATGGCAATGGAGGCATAACACCCAATTTAGGAACAAAATAAAAAGGCAACGGGTACTTGCATTACATATATAGCCCATGGTTCCACCTTTCTTTTTGGGCAGGGAGAAAATTTAAAAGTCCTATGATGTATAGTTTAGTTGAATAATTAACTTGAATTGCTGATCATCAATCACATGCAATATTTGTTTTTTCCTTTTGCTTAATTCTTTTTCCGGGATTTGGGCATAATAGCTATGATTTGTTAGGTTAGCGATCAGTTTAGGTGGATTGCATGTTCATGATATATCTCTTAATTGTAACTAAAGAGAAAGAAAGAATGTGACCTCTATGATTCATTTAAACTTAGGGGCTTAAAAATTTATGAAATGCAATGATGGCTGTTAACTTCTCTCTAATTAAGTTTTGATTGAAGAATGAGTCCAAAGATATAGATCGCTTGTGGAAAAAGGAGAGTGGTACTCTTTTCTACCAGCTAAGCGACAAAGCGCCATGTGTGAGGAAATATTATCTGATTAAGCTGTTCATGGATCAGATAAACAAGAAGACGAAATTAATCATTTGGTTTCTGCATTGGCAAATAATGGTAGCTGCCACACAATCATTCCCCACATGTTTAGCTGACCAGGTGAATCTGTGAGTCTGTTGTTTTACTAATTTTTGTTAGATACAGCTGGAAAAGAGAGGGGCCATCGCGCTGTTTTTGCAAGGATATGATCTAGTGTAAATATATAACACACACACACCACACATACATATAGTTTCTCCTGAGATTATATATATGCTTAAAAATCTTTTCCTCCTGTGTCATTGCAGAGATTACCATCATCCCAGCAAAAGCATCTATTAATGAATGCCGTTTAAGAATCCAGATATATAATAAATCTTTCAACTTACGCAGAGGCAGAGGAAGACATCATAAGCATATATATATATATATATATATATATATATATATATATATAAGCTATGTTAGTAAAAAATTAAAAAAATATTTTTTAATGGTTATGCATTTTACATATATGTTTTGTGAAAGAGATTGGTTTTGGAGTGAACTGACTATAATGGGAAATTATGTCTGTGGAGTGACAGTGAAAACAGAGCCTCTGAGTTCCATCCAACAAGTGGAAGTTGAGTAAGACAAGTCACTCACCGTATGCAGATTATTATTGATCATGATCAGGATGAGGGACCACCAGCACCCAAATTAAAGGGGCCAAAAGACCCAAACCAAGTAAAGCAAAATTGACCAATGAATTGAGTGAGTGGCGAGGTGGCTGGCATGGCCATGATCACTACAGACATGTATCTGTATGTATGGAAAAAAATTCTTATCTATAAAATTTTGATGATTTAGATTTAATTTAAAAATTAAATGATTATAAAATATCAAATGTCACGAATTAACTGTTAAATATATTATTATTAGAGTACACAAAAATTTTTCGTATGTACGAGGCGCACAACGTGTTCCGCGTAACAAAAACGATGAAACGAAGCAAATAGGCGAGCATTGAAAGAGTGTGCACGAGCGATGGATGCACTAAAAGGACGAAAGAGGAAGAAGATGAAGATGAAGATGAAAATGGAGATCCTGTGTCACTGTCAACGGTGTCCCCCTGCCTGTCCCAAACATCATTACCGGTCCACATCGCCCGAACATTCAACAAACGACGACAATAATCCTTCGCTTCCATCAATTAATATCTCAATGCTTGTTCTCTGGGTCCCACCTCATGATACGCATCCAAAAACATCCACGCTACTCTACACCGCCCTTCTTAGACCCAAATCTCTGTTTTTCTTCGTGTCCGAGAGTAATTTTACTGTTTTATAATTTAAAAAAAGGGTCTCTTAATGTTAATTGTAGCATATGGAACTAAAAATAATAAAAATAATAATATGGGAATGCTACTGCACGAGATTTATGTTTGGGGGCTGAGAAAAATTGCACAGGTTTTGGGGGGGGTGGTGCAGCGGAGAGGGGGTGGTGGATGCGTGGGGACCTATGGCCTGGTCACGCCAACGAGTGAGGGGCCCACTAATAGTTGCATCCACGCGAGAAAGGGACCCACGGATGCAGAGACTGAGACTGAGGGGGGTGGGGTTTTCTTTCTGGTTAGTATGAAACCGTTGCAGAACAGAATTGGGTAGAAGGACTCGAATTTTCTTTCTTAATGCTTTCTCTGCGTGCAAGCCAACCTCATCGATCATTTCGTACGGCAAAGCCCATCATTACCCCTCTCTCTCTCTTCTACTTCTTTCTCTCTCTTGGGATTGCTTGCTTTATATATATCCAGACTAGACCTATGCTTCCATTACCTCACTTTGCATGACTTCCTAAACCATCTCTATTCTCTCTTTCACTTTCTTCTTTCCTCCGTCCCCTCCAGTGCTACTACAAACAAACAAAGACACGCAGATAGACATACCCACATACACAAAAGCAACCAAAAGCACACCTTTCAGGTTTCAAGTTTCAAACTGAGGAGTGCAGAATCTGATTGTATGGATGGATCCTTCCAGTGGACAACACCAGGTGGGATATTGCATCATGCATGGGTGGTGGTCTAGCTCTACACTCTCTGATTAAAGATCACATGCCCTCTTCTTTAATTATGTCTTATCTTTCCTTCATGGTTTGTTACTTTTGGAAGCGTGTGGATTTGATTTTGGGTTGTAGTTCTTCTAAGCAATTTAGAAGGGTGAACAAGGAAATGATCTTTGCACACAATAAATGATTTTTTCACATTTTCTACGAACCGTTGGAAGAAGTATAGGAAAGATCTACCCCTCCTTTGGTATTATATACCTATTCATGGCGTTTTCATTCAAACTGGATACGTATAGCTTGGGTTTACAATTGATGCTTGTCTCTTCAAGCTGGAAAGTTAGGGCAAATTAACTTTCCCATCTTCACCTTTGTGAACACCATTCGAGTGTCAACAAAGTATGAAAATTGGAAATATATGTGTATACTTATTGGGAGTAATTTATGTGTTTTTTTTTTCAATGTTCTTGAAGAGAAGCCTCAACCTCACTCCCTCTTGTCTATTGTAGTAATTGTTTTCCAAAATTAACTGTCCATTTTTTATTCTGTGTATATAAATGAGTGCACACATCACTCTGATTCTGCTGAGGATTGTTTGGCTCTTTGATTTGACGCGCACTCATTGGATTTTGTATGATGTTGCAGCAAATGTCTAGCCAGTCACTGGAAAACATGTTAGCTTGCTCATCAAAAGTACAGCAGGAGAGGAAGCCAAGGCCTCAGCCAGAACAAGCTCTAAAATGCCCGAGATGTGACTCCACCAACACCAAATTTTGTTACTACAACAATTACAGCCTTTCTCAGCCCAGGTATTTCTGTAAGTCTTGCAGGAGATATTGGACCAAAGGAGGAACACTGAGGAATGTTCCAGTGGGTGGAGGATGCAGGAAGAACAAGAGGTCATCATCATCATCAAAGAGGGCTCAAGATCAAACTTTCACGCCCAATCCTAACCCACTCACTGGCCTCCCTCCATTGTCTTATGACTCCAGTGACCTCACGCTTGCATTAGCCAGGCTCGAAAAGCAATCATGTGGGCAATTGGGTTTTGATGACCACGACCTCTCGATTTTGGGGAATCCCACAAGCACCCCTTGTGATATTCTCGGCAATCCAGGGATGAACCCCTCGTCCACAAACCCTGGATTCTTGGATGCACTTAGAAGTGGGTTCCTCGGAACCCAGAATAATCTGCAGAATATGTACTATGGATATGGAAATGGGGACATGGAGGAGGTGGATAATGGCAATGCTTGTGGGGTTGGTGTTAGTGGAGAGATGATGCTGCCTTATGATCATGAAATGAGTAATGCCACGACTCAAGCAGTGACGGTCACTACCATGAAGCAAGAACTGTGTAATGGCAGGGAACAAAATGAAAGTAGGGTGTTGTGGGGTTTCCCATGGCAGCTCAATGGAGACACAAACACGAGTGAACTTGATGCAGGAAGAGCAAGTTGGAACGGTCTCACATCTTCTTGGCATGGGCTTCTCAATAGCCCCCTAATGTAGACACTGGACTTTTCCCCCCTCCAGGAGAAGAATCAGAAGGCACTGTTTCCTCTCATGTATGACTAAAATATCAGTCTTGAAGACTTTCAATCCTATTGAGTGTTGGGTTAAGAGGGGATTTGATTCACTTGAATCACCTCTCTTTTCTTTCTTGTTTCCTTTTTTTTTTTTTTCTTTTCCCCCCTTAAATTGTCAAATTTTTTGTACTACTATCTTTTTTAATCGGTGAATAGACTAATGAAATTTCAGATTTGCTTTCTAACCAAGTCAATGAAGTTGGGGAATAGTAGATGAAGCATAATTTCCTTATTTGACAGACGAGAGAGAGAGAGAAAATGAGAGTGATGTTTCATAGTTTTGTGCAGCCTGATCGAGCCTGAACTCTCTGAACAGTTAGAATCAATTCTTCAGGATCGAGCTTTGGGTTTTTAATTAAATAGTGGTGGTTTCAAGATATTCTGCCACGATTGCATCTTATTCTCATCAGTTAGATTCTTGGAACACGTAGTGCAGACTATTACTGAGGTACATTATTAAATTGAATTGAAAGTTTGAAACAGGTACCATCTGATATGATAGTGGAGCTGATGAGAATTTCTCGTGCACCTTGAATTAGAAATTTCAGTGAAGCATGAGCGCCAACTTCGGGAAGGATTTTGTCTCTCTTGGCACCTGGCAGACCAAATCCAAGTTAGGATTTGGGCGTGAGAAAACCGTCAGTAATCAGTTTGAAAATTATTTGAAATTGCCACAGTAATCAATGACAAAGAGCAACCTTTGCTACATCATGGTTTGAATATTTTTAAAGGACTTGGATTTTGGAGCATAAAAAATTCAATTGAGTCAGAGAGAGAGAGAGAGAGAGAGAGGGGGAGAGAATTGGCCTGGTTGGTTTTGCTGTCATTTTTGAGAATTTGTTCCTTGGGTATGAAACAGAGGCAGCTGTATAGCATTGAAGAAGTCGTTTTCCTTCTGGTTGAGATAAGATTACAGTTTCGTCCTTGCAAGTTGCAATAAGGGTAGAGAGATTGATGGGAATGGAAGAAGAGATGGGCCAGAGAGGTTTATCTTCAATTAGATTATTATGACAAATGATAGAATAATTAAACGAACTATATATATCCGCCATCAACGATGGTTTAAATTGACCGTCACATTTGCCTAAAAGTGAAACAAGTACAGGGCCTACCTGGGTTGGGGCTTCAAATGAGAACGCGTTGGAGCACAAGACAGCTGGTCAAAGTCTTAAACTAGCACTATCTCTTGTTTATCTGTCATGCATATGCCATAAATGATAGTCCATTCCATCCAACATGCAGAGAAATTCTTATATAAACCCGTGTTTAGGTACTCAAATCATTATTTTACATGCATATTAAATTTTTTAGAGAAAAATATGCATTTATAACAAAGCTTTTAAAATTTTACACATGTCAAATATTAATTTAAATGTTTCTATAAGCACATATCTACCTAAACATTTCTCCCAATATATGCATAGGGCATAAGTGATGATTGATGCCTAAATCTTTGGTTAGATATTTGTTGATGGCCTTTTATTTGTGAGATATCTGTAACTATTATTGTAAATTCTTATTGAGAATTAAGACATGTTCTAACTTTGGAATAAGATAACTTTTTTTCTCCCAACACTTTTATAAATAAAAAAAAAGACAGTTTATTCTAAATATGTGCCAGTTATCAAGTATCAACAGTAAAACTCTTGAGTTTCTTTCTCTATTATCTCATAACGGTTTAAATACCAAAAGGAAGGCAGGAGAATCTCTACCCTTGAGTTTGTTTGAAGGAATCAGATTGATGGGGGTGTAACAAGTTTAAAAAATAAAACAAACAATTTATAAATATTTAACAAAAATTAACTCGCGTATCCAGGAGTAATCTCTGATGAAATGATTTTTAATAAGAGTAGAGGTATTATTGTCGCTTCTATGCTTGATTTCTTCAAGTTTGGAAGAAAGAAGGATAAAAAAAAAAGAAAAAAGGCTTGGCTTCGTTCCTTCGAATTGCGTACAAAATATTCCAGACTGATATCCTAATAAATTACTTTTATCTCTGGAAAGAATGTTTCGATTCTAACAGACAGCATATTCATTTTCTCGAAAAATCAAGTGTAAGATTTACAAGCTCAACCTGGCACAAGAAAACGCTTTAGAAGATCTGGCAGTGGTGGTTTAAACCAATCAGACTCATTATAGCCGAGCTCAGCGGGACCAGGTACGAACCTTGAGACCCAAGTTGAAGCATGTGGCACTGGCAATTGAAGCCTATAGAATCTCAGGGTCCAAGGGACATCACCTGCTTCTTTTTTTTTTTTTGGGTCGACGACATCACATGCTCTTGAAATTTGAAAATGGAATTATGGCAGCGAAATAGATGGACTGCAACCGTAGTTTTGTTGGGGTTATTGGTCACCGCACAGACACAGTGACAGATACATTTATGTTCCTTGTGGAGTTTTATAATTTTATATGATATATACCCTCTTAAAATGAGATAAATTACAAAGATTTTACTCAGAAGAAACTTAGAGAATTTGCCTTTAAAATTTTCAGATAAAGGAAAATCATTACATCAAAATGTTAAAATTTAAAGCGAGCAGCTCTTGCGAAACCTCAGATACATGTATTTCAATAAAAGAAAAGGTACTAATTTAGTGGTATCAACTTTTATGTCACATTCATACCGAAAGACAACAACCTTTGACAAGTATCTATGCCAACCTCTCCCTATCTCACTATCTTCTTCAACAAATTTCTTCCCCTGTTAAATGACCCCGATTGTCGCACCAACGTCAGCAAAACTAAACTGTTCACCATCAGATTAACTTATGATTGAAACGCTGATGCAGAACTGCCTTTGGTACTGTAACCATTCGAGGCTATTACTCAGATTTATATTATTTTGCACGGCAATAACAAACTGAAAAAGAAATGTTACGTGCTGCTATAAACATAATTGCTGGATTTTACCTTCATTAATACCAACAACAAAGGGATTGAAGAAAGAGCAAACTTGAGGAAAACAACTTAGATAAACAAGCAATAATCTCCATAACTTTTTAATAAACTAACAAATAAGTTTGATTTCTTGTGAGTCCAAACATAAGAAGTTGCAACATAGCAGGTTCCAGTTACATAAGGCAATTGAAAGTAACTAGGGCAAAAAGGATATAGAGAAAAGAACCATGTTCTACTTCTCCCAAATTCTCCTATTGAAAACCTTAAAAAAAACAAAGATAGAAACTCCAGAAAGAAATAATTCAGGACCTTGGCTTCTCCTTCTTCTCTTTGAAGAGCGCCAGAAGAGATACCCCTGATACCTTCACAACCTTGAATCGGACTCCAGGAATATCTCCAACAGCATGCCCTTTTCGGCCAAATCCAGCAATCAGCACCTCATCCTGCATAACAAACAAGAAGCATCCACTTTTCAGCGGTAAAAAACAAGAGGGGCAAAATTAATTACCCCCAACATCTCTGCATCCCTTTCATCTTGTTTAAGGAAAACTTACATTTTCTTCAATATAATTCAAGCAACCGTCATTTGGCACAAAGGCTGCAATCTTCTTTCCATTCTTGATTAGCTGTACTCGAGCACATTTTCTAATAGCGGAGTTTGGCTGCTTAGCCTCAATCCCACTGTAAAAGGCAGTCAGTCAGTTAGTCAAACATTGTGTTAAATCTATATGAAATTTGTGAGTAGAAACGGTGTTCAAGCAATCAAAAGAAAAGCATATACAGGATTAGGCCAACATTTTTTCAAGAACAATGCCTTTAGCATGAGATGATCCAGCAAATGGCTTTTTCCATTCATTTCCAAGATGCGATTTCTTGTAGGCCTTGTCAGCCCACCTCTGCCTTCTACGGTGGGACTTCAACTTGCGAGCAGCTCCCATACCACGTGTTTTCCTGACAAAAAAGAAAATGGCAGCAGCTGTGAATTTATTAAATATTTTTTTAAGGAAAGCACAATGCATATAGCATAACTGGAAAACCACAAGCAGTCCACCCTAAGAAAATGGACACTTTAGTTTATTACCAAAGATTGGATAGTAAACAAGGACTCAATTGTCATAAACAACACACATGAAAAAGGAGCTACCATACTGTTGTATGTTAGCACTTCCTATAAACTACTGAATGAATAAGTTTATTAGATCATTATTTTTTATGTAATCACTTTAAACACTCTCCTCCATAAACTGCAAACATGAAAAGGGTTCTGCAAAGGTAAGACTCCAATTGTCGCCCATTCCATGCAATGTAGTCAAAGGCGCTAAAAGGCAAGCCTAAGGTGCTAAGGCGAGGCACTAAAAGGAGTTAGCATCTCAAGGCATGCCTTTAGACACCTTATTGTTAACTCTCAAAAAGCCCAATCATTTGTCTAATGGTCTTGCTAAACATGATGCCAAAGGGGAGTTAAATACTCAGATTGTTGAAAAAATAACTAGTTGTCTAACTTTGGGACTCTGAGTAGCAAGCAACTTAGGGTTTGTAAATTGAACATATTAATCTTTAATTTTTACTATGAGTGCTATACTTGAATAATTAATTATATGGCAAATTAATAGAAAATAATCAAATATTTTACTGAATCTTCTTTTTCGAATGTGTTACACCTTTCTTTAATGAGGCGTGTGCTCTTTGGCACCTCAAAGCTTTAAAACTCCCTAGCGCCTTAAGGGTGCCTTTCGCCTTTGACAACCTTGATTTCATGATCTGATACTAAACAAGAGAGGACAACTAAAATAGACTGCAGGAATGTGAAGCGGTTTTCAGTGCAAAGCAATTAAAGTTATAAGAGAATACTCTTAAACCATGCATCTTGCCATAATGAATTGCATGCACGAATTATCTTTCTGGCATATATGCATGTCCATATGTAACATTATTTTCTTAAGAAGTTCGTGTTTGAGAGCCACAAAGAAAATTGACAAGTACAAACAATAAAACATCAGCTTTCGATGGAAACACTGTATAATAAACAAGGGAAACATACAAAATGGACATAAATCAGATAAAATCAAGTAATATTATTATAAAGAAACGAGAGTTTTCATAACTAGTGAAAACTAATTCTCTCTCGGTTGTCTAGTAAAACCCAGATATACATATACACGAAATCATGATTCTACTATGCAAAGTGGAGACAGCAAGGACAGCATCAGAGCATGAATTTATAAATGATATATAACATCCGCACAAAGTCTCCAAAAAACAAATTTTTAGATTCTTGATGATCCGAATCAAGCAGATTATAACCCAACAACTAATCATTTTCCAGCTGAAAGATAAACAAATCGAATTCAATTAACCATTTTGTTGAAGATAATTTTGTCGGAGAGATTCTGAGGGCCAAACACAAACAGAGCAAAACGAAATAACGCTGTGAAGTGAGACTCACCCCATGGTGGCGAGTACGATTCACTGAACCTTTCTGCAGCTTCTGAACCGGACAAGAGATGGAAGAACTGCTCAAGCCGCCACAGCGAATGCAATCGCAAACCCTAACGTTGCCTTAATATTTTTTTTTTCAAATTCTTAAAATTTTATGAATTTTAGCCCACCTAAGCCCACTGTGCCCACTGTTTAACCTGCTAAAAGCCCAAAAGTCCATGGGCTACTGGGCTAGATGTAAAACCTCCTTGTCAGATTTTAAAATTGATTTTATTTTTCAGACACCTGATGTTTTATATGACAAATAAAAAAAGACATCTGATTCTGATATTTTGTCTGACCAAAAAAAGATATATGATATGAGATAATGATTTTCTTCTATTGTTAAAATAAAAAAAAATATTCTACTAATGAAATAAAAAATTAAAAAAATTAAATATAATTAATTAATTTATAATTTATTTTACATATAAAAAATTTATATCTATCTTTTTTTATCTATTTCTTTTTTTCAAGACGGTCTTGTGACTCCATATGATATATGTTAAATGATATATTTTATTCAACACTCTTGTGATTTAATTTTTAGATTTTGTTCAAGAAAATTCATTTTATTTATTTTCTGTTTTTGTTTTTTTTGGGGTCATTTTTTATAGTAGTGAACTAGTGATAGGCGAGATATATTAACAGTGGTCATGATTGCTTGAAAATAATCAGACTTTCCTTTTGGGAGACTTCAGAAACAGTATCCATTTGCGGTCATCGGCGTGTAAATAGATATGTAGCCATCAACACGTTGCTTTTGCTGTTATTTTTCCATTGGGGTAACTTTGGGCTAATTCATTCAACAACTAAAGCCAGTTTTGAAGATGGAGGGGTGGGGGAGATTATGTATATAGCTTAATTCATTCAACAACTAAAGCCAGTTTTCCAAGTAATGTTCACAAACAGTTTCCGATCCAGGTACAGTGCAAAGGGGAGGGTAGTAGTCAGAAAAAATTGCAAAAAAATAAACATTACAGTAACACAATATTTATGGACTCCATATTCAGCACTCATCATGCATCAGACATTGACTATTTTTGAGGCTTCTTCCATAAGACTCCGATCTTCTTCAGCATGTTGCCATTTTTCTTTCTCTGGAAATCATCATCAATGTCGTCGGAATAAGGGGAGCATCTACCCATTAGAGGGTTGTAGTTGTTGTCCAAAGACACAGTTCTCTCTGTGAGCTTCCTGTTGTTCCCTGCTGAAAGCATAGCAGCAGCTGCCTCTGCAGCCTTCCTCCACTGATCAGACTGTACCTTCAGTCTTCTCAGTTCTGCTTCCATTTCTGAATTTGCTGCCTGTGCTGCTTCCAGCTGCTCAGCCACCCTCGCTGCCTTCCGGTTGCTCCTATCCGCCTCCTCCATCACAATCCCAAGTTTCATGAGAGCCTCATGTTTTGCGGCCTTAGCTGCCTCTACTTCCGCAGCTACTTCCTCCCTCACTTTGCCACCATCTGTGAACCTCTTGTTGATTTCCAACTTCAGCATTTCATTCTCTTCGGATATGCTTTGCAATGTTGTCTCCTTGTCCATCAGACCTGCCTTCAATTCAGCAACACATTCATCTAATCTTTTAAGTTCCTTTTTAAGTTCACGTTCTCTTTGGGATGACATGCTCTTTTCAAGCTTCAAATTCAAGTTCTCATTCTCCTCCACAATACCCTGCAACTCGGTTTCCTTATCCAGTAGGTTTGCCTTCAACTCTTCAACATCAGCTTTCTTTCGTTTCAATTCAGCCTCTAGCTCAGATTCCCTCTGACTTGATTCTGATTTTATCTGCTCCACCAACTCATAGGCATTCCTTATCTGCACTGTGCTCCGGATCTGTTCTTCTTGGTATCTAGTCTCAGCAGTCTCTATAGCAGATCTCAGTCGTCCTACCTCAGACTTCAAATAATAAGTTTCTGCTTCAATCTGATTAGGATCCTCTCCTTCCAATCTTTCAGGTTCCTGCTCAAAGTTAACATCATCTGCAAGATTTTCAGAATGGCTGCATATATTACCAATGAGGCCGGCCTCAAGTTTGTTCACAAGAGCCTCTAGTGAGTTCACCCGTGCTCTAGACTGATCTAACTCCAAAGCAATGGTGTTGTAGCCATCTACAGCTTTTGCAGCATCAGCCCTTAGGAGCTCTACAGTTCTTTTTGCAGCCTCAAGTTGCAGCAAAGTTTCATTGACCAAAGCTTGGGTCTGAGCTTCTGACACTTGGCAATCCCTGAGTTGGTTTTTCATGCTCTCCACAAGAGAAAGAGTTTCCGACAAGTTTTGCTTCAGGTTTAGTAGTTCCACATCTGCTGATTCTGCATGTTGGGTTTGTGCACTCTCACAATTAGCTACCAATTCAAGCTGGACCTTGAGCTGCTGAATTTCATTCATTGCAGAGGCGAGGGCAGCAGAGTCGACTGAGAGCTGCTTTTGGGAAGCCTCGAGCTCGGATTGCCATGCCCTATCACGTTCTTCTGTAATCTTCTGGAGCTCAATAACACGAGCTTCTCCAGTAGCAGAGAGCTCCAGAAGTTGCTGTTCAGAATCTTCAAGTTTTGCAGATAGGGCCAACAGTTGCTCCTTGGACTCCTCAGCATCTTGCTGAGCTTGCTTCTTGAATGATTCAGACAAAGTAAGCTGCTCCCTTACCTTCTTCAAATCCTCTTGAAGTTGAGAAATCTGAGATTCCAATTCAGATATTCTGCTGGGGCGCTTCCTCTAAAGCAACAGAAAATCATAATGGTTCAAAATTCCACACAATTTTCAAGAACAGGAAATTTGTTATGAGGAATTGTAGAAAATAACATACTATATTGGCGCTTACAACCAGGATGACAAAAATCCAAGTAGAACAAAATTATTAAAAATAAGACAAGACAGGATACTACAGAAGCTCGGGAACAGACAATCATAAGTTTTCACAAGTTCTTCATGTACAATGCCATACACATATACAAAACCAATGATAAGTTATGATATGCCAGTCCAGTACCTTATTCTACCCAATCTCCACAATGATTTGAATACACTTAAATGTTCAAGAACGAATCCCTTGTAAAGGCCCCTTTAATACAAATCTTCTAACGTGCACTTGTAGGAGAGTTTACTTGTTAGGTATAGCGTGAAGTACTTACACAATAATAGACACACCAAAATCACCTTTTCATGTAGCCCGATCAGAATATTATACAAAATTAACAATAACAAAGTAAAGTAAAATTCAAGCAGCTTCAAATTAATAGATAGTTATAATAGCACAGAACCTTTTGGTACGAAGAGAACTTTTTTAAGAAGTTAAAAATTTCAGCTTTTACACCCAAAAAAAAAATTGAAAATAACTTTTTTTGGTGCTTTTCTGAGAAGTTAAAATATTGCAATTCTCCAAACGTGCTTTTTTCCTTTCAAAATCCACTTTTCATGGAAAAAAGCTTATCCCAGCAGACACGATATGATTCTCTGTAAGGTTCTTCCAACACTTCACAGTTGAATGCTTGTTCTGTGATATATTACGGTAAAAAATTGTTACCTCCGGAACCGGGCTTCTGGGTGATTTGCGCTCAGTGACTTTGGGGCTTTTTTCCTTTGATGTTTTATTAGCTTGACCTAAGGAAGATACTGAATCAGTGTCTGGCCCAGTAGCCTTGGGTCGGCGCACAGCGCCGGGGGAGACCTTCTGAGGCACTTCAGAGGAGCCACTTCTGGAATCAGAACAAGTGATATGATTATCATGGAACAAGTGAAATCCTTTGGGAGAAATGGAAACCCATATCCCTCAATTCTAGCAATAAAGAGCACCAATATGCATTATCCTCAAATATGGCATTGACAACTTATTGCAGAGATTCTTTTAAATGATAAAGCATAGAGAATAGAAAATTCCAAGGCAAATTTAAACTGCCATGGTGAGAATCACCAATCAATAAATAAATATTTAATAACTCATCATGAAACCGTTACTCTAAAAACCACTAGCAACTCCCTTCAAGATATATACTATCACCCACCATTGCTCAATTAATAGTAATTAGTAATGGGGCTGGCTGGGTGCTATATATTGCGCCATACAAAAAATATAATTTCTTTTTAATGTTGACAGTTATTTGGAAAGACAGTGATATAAAGAGGCGGCGAAATTAATTTCCATATAATAACTAATCTTTTGTTCCCCCAATAATTAATATAATTGAGAATAACTGCCCCGGGTGCCAATCTACCTTAAACTTGTCTAAGGGATAGAATAGATCGATAATATTTCAAGATAAATGGGAAAATATTTTTTTCCAAAAAATGCCCATCAAAATTAACACTAGAGGACTTGCATTTAGATATTATATGTAAATGATGAGATACAAAAAACCAACTCAAGCATTCTCCTAGCTAATAGCTTTATATGAAAGTGGCATGATCCCAGCGGTAGCTTTGATACAACTACGGAGATTTTTACAGAAACGAAGTTAAATAAATTTTAAAAAAAAAAGTTACAGAGTTGACAAACATTTGGTGTGTCACTAACCGCTGCTGACCATGTGTAAATTTATACTTTTAACTAGAGCCGCTAATGTCCAGCAAAGTTAGATAGTGCTTATGCATCAACACTTTTTCCTTCTGAGTTTGATATATGAGAAATAGCACATATTTTAAGGTAAACAATCCCGCTGATTTAACCTTTTTATCGCATTTCAGCAACCAAAAATCCTCTTGAATTAGGAATTAAAGCACAAAAACAACGTTTACAAAACAGAAAAAGAGCAATCGCCAAAGCATGTCAAGTTTACCCTGTCTTTGGGGTCTGCATGGCTGAACTGCCTTGTATCCAGGAAAGTGAAACGGGGTTAATAATGTGCGCCTCACTACTTGAATGCTCCCTGACCCACAAGGACTGTGACGGTTAAGGAAAAATATCACAAACTGAGATAAGGGAATCCAAAGAAGTTAAGGAAAAATAAATGGGTTCATGCAGGATGGAATGCACTCCTTATCATCATAACTTAAGCCATAATTCATAAATGCAGGAGATTTGCTTACTGGATATTTTCACTTTTCAATGCTAAAAGCTCCTCAAGATATCACTACAATTGTACCAAAAGAGGGGGAAAAGACACAGAGAGGGCAGACAGATTGGTACCAACATAAAAGGACAGAAGAATAAGTCAAGCAGATTTGTATCAACATGTCAACCACACATGGGAAAAATTTTTCTCTTTTTTGCCAACTGATGCTATGATAAGGTCTTTCAGGCTTACAGTACCCAGTTATGTCAAGAGGGACCTACAACTACAACAACAGAAAAGAAGGAAATTACAGAGGTACCCATTATCTCCCTCTCAGACGTTGAATCACATACTTGTGCAATGGGCATTTTTGTAATCATATATGAAAATTTCTAAAGCTCCAATTTTGCCGTGAAAGAAGGCAGGGTCCATCCAACGAGAGTTATGGGCTTGAAATTGGTTTGAACACATCATATCTCTCTTACCTAAAAACGCTCAAACCTTCTGATTCTGTCTGCCAAATGTAAAAGCCAAATGATCACTTGGCTCTAACCCATTGACATTTCGTCTCGATGAAGAAACAAACAAAATGATTTTTTAGAAAAGTGATTTTTTTAACAAAACATGCTCTCATATGCGTGCGCTGCTGAACAGGGAACGCCAAAATGGATAAGGAAAAACCCTCCGAAGTCAATTCCGAATTGAGAATTCAGATAAGGATTTTCACTGAGAACAAAAGGAAACAGATCTACAGCAAACGAGAAAGCGTCAGCAACGCCATTGAAATCTGCAGCAGAACGTATTTAATGGAAGCATCTTTTGAGATTAAAAAATAAGAGGGGTTAGAGAAGGAGCCACTGTTGAGAGAAATATTTATTAAAGCATAAAAAAAAGAGCAAGAAACAAAGAAACAAACCATCAAAAGAAGTACATTATGGAATCAACCTTTTTTTAATTTATATTCCATTTGCTTTTAAAAAGTTATATGTAAAAACGTGAAAGCTACGAAACCTAGCTTGCAGTCCCTGGACTCCAGTACAGAGAACCGCATTGGTGTCAGTTTTTAGCAAAACTTTTTAAGGTAAATAAATTATATATCAGTATCAAGCAAAAAAGAGCTTTTCAAAAAAGCAAGGCAAAAAGAGCTTGAAAAGAAGCATCATTTAGGTTCAACAAGCTTTTTTTTTTCCGTAAATTAACAACAAAAAATCGTTCAATGCAGGAAAAACAAATTCTAGCAAGAAAATGTGGAGAAGCAGAGGAGGAAAGGAAATTCAAACCTCCAAGTTAAACGGACCCTAATGAACCACTTTTATGAGCTGGGAAATCTTGTTTTACATGTGTTACTATGCTAACCCGGAGAACAAGAAAATGTGAGGCAACAAATGAACAAGCAATGTAATGTGTACAAAGACTTGTCTCTTCTCACCCCTTTGCTGCACTTTCCATGAAGCCAAACGACAATGTAAATGTAAACTAAGAAAAAGCATCCATGACTCCTGGCCATTACCTTAGCCTCTACAGAAGGCGATTCCAGGTTGAGTGAGGTTGTAAACAGAACTCAAAAGTAGGATCTTTCTGGGGTTTTCTCCTGGTGTCCCTATCCTCAGTGAGCTTGTGCGTCTCTGCTTCTTGTTTCTTCAGGTCGAGGGCCAGCAGATAATGTGAATGCAAGTGTAGAGAAACCAAGAGAGGAGGGAAGGTGCGAATGGCACAGCGTGACAGGGGAAGTAAGTAGAGTACATATTTGTCGTTTCACAGTTCACACCGATTAAATTGGTTTTAAGTAGGACTTCGCGTCCGCATACCCAATTGGATATATCCAGCGCTGGAAAATTTTCTGTTTCTGTGGGGTAAATTTTGTTTGTCATTCTGTATTATTTAATTTTACTTGAAGCGGATCATTTTAGGGACTAATCCACTTTATTGTGTTTACCATTTTTGTGTTACTTTTTCGTGTTAATGTCACGCTGCAGATAAATTTTTGTGTATTTTTAGAATAAGAAACAGTGGATAGATAAGTATTTTTTAAAGTAATAATTTCATAGTTAAAATTCTAACATTGCAATTAAAAATCGTCTAAAATCACAATATGCTTTTATTGCCATCTGTCACTTTTAAAATTTGGGTGAGATAAATTTTATATAATATTATGAATTTTATTCAATAATTTATATTGTTATATTGTGACAATTGATAAATATTATATTTTTATTGATATAATATAATACTTTATTCTATTCAAAAATATTTTATAAAAAAAATAATTTTAATAACAAAATTACACTTTATAAAGAGAAAAAAAATAGCAATCTTAGATCTTTTTTATATGTCTCGTATTCAAATAAGTGATAAATAGGTTTTTACATTTTTAAAAGAAATTAAAATACCCAATTATCAAACACTTAGACTAATTTTTACGCACTCCTTTATTTTTACACCCCTCCCGCTGGCTTGTATGTTTTTATGTAATTGGATTTGTCTCTAAATTTGTATAATTATATCCGCACATAACCTAACAGCTATGAAATGGATGAGCCACACACACGCCCAATTTTTTCAAATAATTAATGCAACTTTTTTTTATTAACATTTAATGCAACTTTTATCATTTCCAGTGAAATGATACAGTTTTACAGAGGCGTAGGTTTTATTTGTATATGTACGTGTGAGTCAAGTCATTAAATCATGAATAATTTTATATTTTTTTAATTCATTATTTTAATAATTTTTTTTAATATTAAATAAAGTAAGTATTAAAAAAATTTATAAAAATATAACAAAACTCTTAAAATATATATAGATTTTTATAAAATAGTTTTAATGTTACACCACATAAATTCATAGATAAATTGGATAATGTACAAAGAAGGTTTAAGTTTTTATTAGAAAATTTAAAAGAAAAATCAGTTATGCATAAATTTGTTCAGTTTCTGAAGAGAAAGCCCACATCATCCAATAAGCGGCTAGTTTTTATGCATAACCCGATAAGGGTCATTTTTTATGATTTTTTTTAGAATAAAGGATTTTTTTTTGTTAAAAAAAAGAGAGAGAATTATTTTATTAATACTATTTTTTTATTTTTGTGAAATATAATTTTATTAAAAATATCAAAAAAATTTATAAAATATTTTTTAATAAAATTTGAAATTCTAATATTATAAATAAAATTTTATTTTATTAAAATTTTAACTTATTTATCACTTAAACCATACCGTTATTTACAAGAACTGTTTTTAAAATTAATTTCAAATCTTGTAACAAGCAAATTACTTGAAAATGTAATAAATAAAAAAAAAAAGTCTGTGATAACGCAGCTCATTCACAAGGTGTTTCGTGAGTTTGGTCTCAAAGCAGTTATTTCTTTCTTTTTTTAAAATTTTTTTGGTACCACTTTTTTTAATTTTTATCTACACTTAGACTCAGAAATCTGAGAATATTTATATATTCTGAAAATAATAATATCAATTGTCTAAATTTTATTTAAAATTTATTATACAGCATTATATATTTAATCTCAAGTTCATCGCAAAAAAAAAATATATATATATTTAATCTCAAGACACATATATTTTTTTTATATTATCCGATATATTCTTACTTAATTAACATGCTTCTCTCAAGAATATATAAAAAGTTGTCGTGATCTACTTGTCACGTCACCTGTAAAATGATTCATGAAGAGAAAAAAAAAATGAGGGCACGTGACGTGACGTGACGTGCCGTGTGCGGATAACGTGGCGCTGGATATATGCGGACTAAGTCTAACAGAAAGAATAAAAAAAAAAATGGGGGGGAGAAGACCCTATTTTTTTTTTTGGTAGAAAGGGGAGAAGACCCTCTATTAAGGACGCAACGCAGCCGAAAGCAGGTTAGGCCCTGAGATGGGCTTCGAAGGACCCAATTTGTGGGCAAGGTATTGAAGGGCTATGTTTAAAAAACAAAAATGACAATCAGGCCAACGAAGCAAGTGATAAAAGTTTTGAACCTCGAGAAATTATACTTGTGACCGTCCCGGATAAGAGATAAATCCCAAGCCCCTCTCAAAACACCTCCACCCGACTAAAAAAAAACGAAAAAAAAAATGATATGTGTGTAGCATTTTCTCTTACATTATTTTTTATATTATTTTTATTTAGATAATAAAAAAAAGAGAAAACTTATTAAAATAATATTATTATTTTTATATCTCACTCTTATATATTTGTAATATACTTATCTTTTATATTAAAAGTGAAAAGAAATATTTTATCAGAAAAAAAAGTAAAAAGAGAAAAGTGAAGAGAAAAAAAGAAAAATATAAAAAGAAAATAAGTTTCTTTTATTTTTATTACTGTTTAGAATAAAAATATAAAATTAATGTGTAAAAATAATATTTTTAAAATATAATGAATCCATCTTTCATTTTAAATCGCAAAGGATAAAGAATGAACCTTCTTTCTCTCTCTTACTTTACATGTTTCGTGATCACAAATTTTAAAATATAATGTGTCTGTGAATTAAAGTTTATAAGTTTAATTTTATAAATTTAATTTTGATTAAAAGTAAATTTAAATAAAATAATTTATATTTGATAAAAAATAATGTTTAATTTAAAAATAAAAAATAATTACTTTTGACAAATGAATTTTTGAGATAATAATTATATTTAAAAAATTATACAAATGACAAAATAAATAAAATAAAAAACTAACAAAAATTTATTTAAGCATTCAAAAATTAATTTGGATAAAGCATACTTCAACCTAAACACACCCATAATCAACGAAAATAGATATAGTAGTACCATAATTTGTTGGTAATTTAGTGTGTGTTTGGATTAAAATTTATAAATTTAATTTTAGATAAATTTAATTTTATAAATTTGATTTTGATTAGAAGTGAGTTTGAGTGAAGTGATTTATATTTAAATTTTTTTTTAAAAAAAATTAATTTTGATAAGATAAATATTATTCAGATAATATTGATTAAAATTATTTTTAAATGTATAATTATTAAAAATGACACAAGTTTAGGTATAATAAAAAAATAAAAAATAAATTATAAAAAAATATCAAAATTAAAAATATTAAAAAAAATTTAACTAATTTTTACTCTAATACATAAATAACAAAATCTTATTTTTATTAAAATTTTAATTTTATATAAAAAATAATTTTATTTTATAATTATCAAATATAATAACACAACTTTAAAAAAAAAAAATTGCCCTCAAACGGACTTTATTGCCGCAAACACATACTTACTAGTCTTAAGCAGCTCCTCTGTTTTTTTCGTCTAAAGACAATCACTTCTCCTTGTCGTCCACTATTTTCCTTCCCTTGCCCTTTTTCTCGCTTTTTACGTTAGAGGCGAAAGGGAGGGGTTTCTGGGGAGTGGTGACGAACGCATTGAGACTCACATGTTTTCAATCTATCCATCCGTTATATCTATATTCGTTTCTCTGCTGTCGCATTGATTTACAGCCAACCAACGCGACATCCATTCCGTCGTAAAGAAACTCGAAGAAACCGACAGCTGACAGTAATTAATAAACTTGCTGTCGTATGAGAGATATCAACAAGTTGGCAGCTGGTAGTGAATAATAAATATTCAATATGGATAAGAATGATTTAAAAATTGTAAGCACAAGAAGAAAGACTTGATAAAAATTATTGGCAGTTTTTGTTTTGTATTAGCTGAAAGATTTTATTTTATTTTTCTCAAAGTATTCTGTTATCATTGAATGACACTAATTTTTTAAAGTAAAATTAGCTGTCAGATGTTTGCTTAGCTGCTTGTTTCACGTGAAATTCAATTTTTATCATTAAAATCAATTTTTAAAAAAATTTAAATACCTTAATTTATGTGAGACGTGGGTGTACAAATTGGGGTATTAGTTAAAAGACTTGTCACATGTTTATTTTAGTTTAATTTTAAGAAAAATATATTTTTTAAACATTTTTTTAATAAATTTTTAATTAACAATTATTTTAAATATAAAATAAATTAATCTAAATATGTACTTAATGAATTTAATTGATTAAAATATCATTTACATATTATTTTTATATTATTTTTCTAATATAAAAAAATAATGTGTAATCAACGTTATAAATGACGTGAAGTCTGGATGTAATTTATGTGAGACCTGGATGTACAAATTGCATCTCCACTCCATCCAAAAATCCCCGACTTATAGCCGTGCTTGTTGCCTCAGCTAAAAAAGGACCAGCCTTTTACGGCGATCAAAATCATGAGAGGTCCAATTTTTTCATTAGAATATTTATTCTTTTTTTATTTAAATGATTGTGCATTATATATATATATATATATATATATATTGTTATGGACAAAATCAATTTCTAATAAAATATAAAATGAATTATACCAAAATTTGAGCTTCTTTTATTTGGGTAAAAGAATCTCAAAACTTATTTTGATCTTACAATTAATATTAAAAAATAATCATAGTTAGCGAGACACAATACTTTATTAATAATATCATTACTTATTATATCACAATAATCAATTGTATATGAATAAGAAAACCTATGATTTTCCTACGTAGAAAAAAAAGGTTTATTTTCGTACCAGCTTGACCATAAAGTCCGGAAGCTTTCACGAAATTACCATGCAGATGCAGCAGCAGCGACTTCTAACTGTGGGACTCCTTTGCATGTCCAACAAGTTAGGCAAAGGCCTACATCTTCTATTTTGGCATATAAAATATATTTATTTGTGGGAAAGTGTTCAAGCTCCAACGAATAAGAATGAGCTAACGTCTTGCAAGCTACAATCTTAAATCATTGATATTGTCCAATGCAAGATAACGTTTCCCTGCTATTTCACGTCCAAAATAAAGAAAGCTAATTGGCTCCAGTAACATGATGTCACAGGCCAAGAAGAAAACTAATTGGCTCTGTGTATTTTTTCTGCGAAATAGAGGTTGCAGTGTGCAATGTCGACTTCAGAGTTCAGAGCCCAGTCCTGTGTGAGGGTGAGTGAAGGTGACACACCAACTGCCACTCATGTTCTCAATGGCAAGAATCAGAGCAGGAAGCTTGAACAATTATCTCTCCTCAATTCTCTGTCTTTTGCACATGGCCCATGCACGTATTTTGATATAAAAAAGAAGGAGAAAGGAAAAATGCTCTTATAAAATGGTAAACGATGAATTCAATAACATATAAAAAGCTAAATAAATGAATTAGGATGAATCTTCTAACGCCACGGTTGATAGAACATATTTTTACAAGTAACCAATACAGCTAAACTAATTTTCTTTTTCGTGTCGTAGGATGAAGTTTAGGTAGATGGATAGAGGTCATAGATTTAAGTTTTTATAATTAATTTTTTATATAGGTCAACATTTTATCTTTTTTTAAAACTTCTTATTGTTAAAATATTCATCATTACTCAAATCATTAGGTGAATTATTATGAAATTCTTCAGGCTTGTTGAAAATAATTAATCTGGTATCATTTTTATATACTTTTTTTTTTAAAAATAATTTAAGATCTAATGTGTGGAGAAGGATAAATTAAAAGTTCAAACAAAACAAACTTGATAAAATTGGATTCCGGAATCAATCCATCCTTAAAAAAACTAACTACTCGCATGCTTAAAAATGAATAGTTTTTTTTTAAAATATTTATTGTAAAAAACTTTTTCAATAAAATTTTAATTATAAATTTTTTTAATAGAAAATAAATTAATTCAAACTAAATACGCACTACATATGTTGAACTTCATATTTTACTATTTGCAAACGAAAGTTACGTGAAAGTCTAAAATGAGAAGCAGGGCTTCTATGTCTGGGCTCTCCCGAACATCAAAACTTTCCCCACAATCCATGAAATGAAATAGTACATTGGAGTTACTTAGAAATAAGCCCACAACCCGTTCTCTCTCTGGAAACGTCCACACGTTATCTTCCCTCGAGCGGTAAACTTTCCCTCAAGTAACGCATCATTTCTATTACTAATAAGAAACTTAATATTTTTTAATATAAAAGTTTTAAAACAATGACATCTACGGAGATGCTTTTAAAGTTCAAACCTTGAACATGATTGTGCTAGGAGCCAAAACATCATAAGGAAGCAAACAAATCAACACGTATTTTTTTTTCTATTTTCTTTTTTCTTTTCGTCCAAACGGACTCATAAAGATCAAAATTTTATATTGAGTTATTTTACTCACATATTTAATATTTTATATATATCATTTTTTGTAATATTAAATTTGCTTTTAAAATAATAAATTATTATAAAATTTTAATATTTTAATACGAATTTATGTATAATTTAATAGTTCTATATATATATATACTTTTATATGTTTAGCATTATTTATATCTGGAACCGACCAAAGTTGAACAAACAAAATGCCGCAGCATTTTAAAATGAAAAAGGTTATTTCAGTCATTTCACAATGTAAAGGACACCTGTCTCCGCGCACCCAAGGCCATTTACAAAAATTAAGACACTGCACCCACTCTGCATCCAGTAAACCTTTTGTCATTTATTGCTCCAGCTTGAGCTTGTGCTTGTGCTTGTGCTTGAGATACACAGCATAGAAGATTCAAGAAGAAGAAGCAGTAGAAGAATCAGCAAAAAGCAGATAAAAAAAATTGTTCACAAAAGCAAGAAGAAGATCAAAAGATGAGAACTAGCAACCACTTGATTGGTGTACTAAACTTCTTGACGTTCTTGCTCTCGGTTCCGATCCTGGGTGGTGGGATATGGCTGAGCAGCAGAGCGAACAACACGGATTGCCTCAAGTTCCTGCAGTGGCCGCTGATCGTCATCGGGGTCTGCATCATGGTCGTCTCCTTGGCCGGTTTCGCCGGCGCGTGTTACCGCAACACCTTCCTGATGCGGCTCTACCTGGTGGTCATGTTCTTCGTCATCGCCGTGCTCATCGGGTTCATAATCTTCGCCTACGTGGTCACGGACAAGGGCTCTGGGCGTGTGGCGATGAACCGGGCTTACTTGGACTACTACCTGCAGGACTACTCGGGTTGGCTGGAGGAGCGCGTAGCCAGTGATAGCTACTGGGGAAAGATTAGCTCCTGTATTAGAGACTCCAAAGTCTGTGCTAAGATGGCGAGAACCATGAATGGGGTGCCTGAAACTGCAGATATGTTCTACCTCAGGAAGCTCACTCCTATTGAGGTATGCTCCCCCCCCCCCTAATATTGCAATGCATTTTCTTCTCTATTTTTTTTTTCTCTTTCTGGTATCAATGATTTGAATATTGAATCTGGATGAAATTTTGGGTCTTTCTGCTAAATGAATGTAAAGATTTTTTTGTTTTAATTTTTAAACCCACGAAATCATGTGTTTGAATTTTTGTTTTTTAAATTCGTTGGTAGTTTGTGTAGAAAGTCTTCCTTTTGGTGCTTATAAAGAAAGTATGGGTCGTAGAGAAACAACTTGAATGAAACGAAGTGCATGCGTTTCATTGAATGGGGTAGATCTGACTCCTGCAGTTCTGCAAGGAAAGCTTCGGCATGTGGGGATGATGGGTTTTGACCCCTCCATGCCCCGAAAATTGTGGTTCGCGGGCCAATTGATTGCAACCCATGTTAGGGGAACAAGATAAAAAGAAAGAGAAAAAAAAAAATAACGTTACAAAAAATGAACTCACAATAAAGCGACGATAATAATAGATAAACATTTAGTAGTGGCGTCATTCATAGATATGAAATGTGTCACTGCTAGATACCAAATATGTCATCATCAATATTTTGCTTTGATTTTTACAGATTTGTCTATAGTTTTAACATCACAGACCATAATATAACATATCGTGGATAGATTTTTCTTCTAGCCTATGGTGTAGCTTTACCAGTCATGACAGATTGACAACAGTGATGTATTGTGACCGGATAATATATGAGGCAGTGGCCACGTTACTTACTGATAAGTGATGCACTGTGTGATTGAATGATGGTACTCATAGAACATCTTTGTAATTAATTGCAAATAACTAGTATCTATCACTTCTTTTGACTTGAGTTTTAACATAATAGAATTGCTTGAATTTAAATGGAGTAGATGTATTAATTGTATTTAATTCTGATATTATAATATTATATACGTAGCCTTTCAATTTTATTTTAAAAAATATTAGTTAAGAAATTTGAAACTTGACCCAAATCTTTAGG
Organism: Castanospermum australe; assembly: GCA_019955255.1. NCBI lineage: Eukaryota > Viridiplantae > Streptophyta > Magnoliopsida > Fabales > Fabaceae > Castanospermum > Castanospermum australe. The sequence goes on from NSJW01000034.1 coordinate 1,504,398, forward strand.
CCACTGATTTGATAATTTGAAACCTATGAAGCGAGACATTAGTTGGGGGCTTATACGAACTTCGCTTTTTTTTTTTTAACCATTATTTCTTTTAATATGATTTTTAGTAATGTTTTTGGCCGTATCTACCAACTTTGCTTCTGCAGTTAGACCATTGTTAATTTTTTTTTAATTTTTTGGGCTCGATTTAAATCTTTATCCTTTTTGCAGTGGCAAACATGATGTTTATATATAACCTAATATTGTTGTCGCTTTCTGCTTTTAACAAGCTCCCCCAACTTATATAAGAATGTTCTATAGGATACAGTTTAACTTTAATCTTTGAAATGTTGCGTAGGCTTTTATGCTTCTTTGATCCCTATGGTTTATCTTTTAGGTGGAGTATCCTTTCTCTTTTTTGTTTGCTAGCTAGTATAGTATGTATATGAGGCTGGACGGACAAGGTTATAAGATAAGTGGGATCCTGGTCAAGATTTTTCCACACCCCAATTATTATCCGATAAGTAAAGCTATTTGTACATTTTTATATTAATTTATTTGTTATGTTCATTTATTTAATATAAAATAGTGATATAGGTGACATTATATTATAGAATATTGTTAGTAAAGATATAAGAGTGGTGTATAAAATGGTACGCAAATATAATTGCAATCTGATATTTCAGGTATAGCAATGATTAATATTAATAGCTAAAGTTTCCATATGGTCAATAGGTCTATGATTTTAGCTGTTGACTGTTAGCACTGATTTTTTATGATGTATCAACACAAGGTAGTTGCTCTGTCTCTCTCAGCCTTCATCTTTATTGGATCAGAGCTCACAGATTTTCATCTTTTAGAATGACTAAACAGTTTTCCACTTTTCCCATCTTATTAATCTTTGCTTGTTTTGCTTCAATTGGTAGATGAAAACACTGGCAATTTGGTCCTGAATTAGGCTGGCAGGTGCCTGGTCCACACACACTGTAATCCATGCCCAAAGCATTGTGCAGTTAACGAAAGCATCTCAACTTTTGATTGCACGCCATAACATATTTCTAGGGGAAATAAAAAGAACAATTATAGTTTAATAGCAACGAGACACAGAGGATGAAGACAAATGCAAAACCATTTCTTTTCAAAACACGAAATATTCACAACACTGTTTTCAAAAACTTTGGAACAAGGGCAATTTCTAGTGCAATTTTTAATCAACGAGGGAATAAAAATAAGTATATATTGGAGTCTAAACGAAGTGTTCTCCTTTTGTTTCTGTAGTCTGGTTGCTGCAAGCCCCCAACAGAGTGTGGCTATGTGTATCAGAGCGAGACAATGTGGGTCCAAGGAGGAGGGGTGGTGGGAATCAACCCAGACTGCACAAGGTGGAGCAATAACCAACAGCAGCTCTGCTATGACTGTGACTCGTGCAAGGCTGGGGTGCTGGCTAGTCTCAAGAAGAGCTGGAGGAAGGTCTCGGTGATCAACATTGTTGTGATGATCATCCTTGTGATTGTTTACATAGTTGCTTATGCAGCATTTAGGAACAACCGCAAGATCGACAACGATGAACCCTCTGGCGAAGCGAGGATGACAAAGGCACAGCCTAGCAGAATTCATCTCTAGCGGCAACTATTTGGAAGCCAAAGGATGTTCTGCGACATCTTTAGGATTGTTGGGTTTTTTTTTTTATCCATGGCACTAGGTTGCTCTCATGGTTTTGTGTCAAACGCCTGTGACTTGAATTTGGTATAATCTTGAAAGGCTGGGATGTGTTTATTATATTACCTTACTTACAGTCCAACTTCTGTTTTTGCTTTGAAAAAGTCAAGAAGATACTCGTTTTGTAATTTAATTTTGATAGCTTTGTAAATTAGGAGAAATATCTTAGATTTAGTCACAAGTATGCTATGGCTTCAGCCCTTTGTGTTGAGAGCAATGATATAGAATATTAGAATGTCATATTTCACTGACTCCTTCTAGTAAAAACAAACAAATTAGAAGTTCACTTATTAGCAACATATAATGATTTATAAAGAGCCTCCAGCTAATTAATTTGCAAAACTATAACAAAAGGACAATTTTGTTTTGGGGTTTGGAAAACAACAGTGTATAAGGGTTAAAAACTTTAAAATACGACAAACCATCCCAAAAGACTATGCTAGCAACTTCAAATAACAAAGTTCTTTTTTTTGGTCCTTAGGGGGAGAGGGAGCGTGGATCGTTGGTGCGGATTATCTAATTATTATCTGAATCAAGCCTCGTCCGCAAATAACAAAGTTCTGAGCACAGCGGGGAGCAAACGTCAACAGCACCTACCTGAATCTCCAGGGTAAGAGGTTGAAGGCGTGAAGCCTTGGAGGCCCTTGTCCTTTTCCCTTAATTAATCATAGATATTATATTTATATGGTCCTTCGTTGTGCAAGTACGGCTTTTTTATATAAATACAGTATTTTTTTTATTTATCAAAATATGTTTTTTAAAAATTATTTATTAATATACATTGAAAGTTATAAAAATTAAAAATTATTTTAGATTAAGATAACTTCTTACTTATATTAAATATTTTTTTATTATTAATTCAGAAGTCGTCTTAAACTATAATGATTTCTTAATTAATTATAAAAAAAATTTAATAACTTTATTGAGAAGTAGCCTTAGTTTAGGGTAATTTTTCAACTTAGTTGAAATTTTTTTTTTTGATAACTAGTTTGGAAGTCTAAACTAATTATAAAAAAAATATTTGGTACAAGTTAGAATTTATCCTAACTCAGGATTACTTCTAATCTTTATAATTTTTAACGTATTTTAATAAATAATTGTTACAAAGTGAATTTTGATAAATAAAAAAATCTTATATTTATATAAAAAAGCACTAGAAAATTATCTTTCACTCTGCTTGTTGCTCTAATCAAGTAGTTTATGCATAAATAAAAAAATATTTTTTTTTCTTTTGGTACAATGTAAGAGTGGAGAATACTTTCAAAAAGATTATGCCCAAAACTAATATTATGTTTGGACGAGAATTAGAGAAAAAAAAATAAAGGAAGGGAGAGGTTTATTATACACATCTTCTTTATTTAAAAGTTTTATAAAAGAAGAGAAAGGAAATGATGATTTTTAAGTAATCTTTTAAAATTTTTACAAACTAATTTTTGTTAACATTTTAAAGTGATCTAAATTTAGAAGATTTTAAAAAATTTAAAACATTCAAATAAAAAAAAATAAATTTATTAATAAACCTTCCATTCTCTTCTCTTTCTTTTCATTTCATTTTTTTTTAAATATCTTTTATTTTAATTTCTTCTGAATTTCTAAACATAACTTAAGTGAACACATTTGAGAAAATTTAGCAAGCTTAATGAACATCTATTGCATTTCACTTCAATAATCCAATCCAAAATGTTTTTTCTTTTTCTTTTTGTATAAATATTAAAGAATGCATGAATCGAACAACATCATTACTCGATAATTATACAGTATTCTCTATAACGATAGAATTCCTATAAAATGGCTAAAGGATAGAATTCCTAAAAGACAATATAAAAGACAATAGAATTCCTAAAAGTGGGGATGACCGACTTAGAGAGTATTAACAATTTTCTTTTGGGGGTAATAATCGTCTTTTCATGCAATTACTTTTTTAAGTTACAATTGTAAAAGATATACAATTATTAATTGAAAATAATTTTTACACATTTTTTCTTATATCATTTTTTACACCATATTTTAAGGAGTAGCCAATAGCTATGTTACAATGTTTTGTTTGATATCGATATCATTAATAAATTATAAAATATTTATTATTTATTAAATATGAAATTTATAGAGTTATAAATTCTTATATACAATGATAAGACAATTTTATTATACTATATTATTTCTTCTTTTTATTTTTATTTTTTGTTTAAGTTAATAATATAATAATCAAAAAATTATTAAATAGTTTTAATTATAAAAAAATATAGTTTAATATGATTAAATTATTTTTATCTCACTTTGTTAATATTTTTTTAAATTTTATTTATTAATTTCACTAATTCTTTTTTTATTAAAAGATAATAATAAAGTTAAAAAAATTAATTAATATTTTCTTAATATTATTAAATAATAAATATTTTATGACAAAATTTTTTTAAATAACAAATAAAAATAGATAAAAAGAATATTAATGTATGTATTATGTCAACTTTGAGTTATCAATAATTACCATTATTTATATACAAATAATGATTAACATATATATACATACAAATATTTTTTATTAAATATAAGTATAACAATAATGCTATACCTTCTTAAGATTTCCTATTTACGTTAATAAGAAATATTAAAAAAAGTTATAAATATTTAATTTCTTAAAATTTAAAATTATTTAATATTTTTTAAATAATTAAAAAAATTATTTGACGAGATTTAAAATTATTCAAAATATAATTCATAACTAATAAATATTTATAATTTAAAAAATTTAAATACAACAGTTGTTTGAATGTGCTTTTTTAATAAATTTTTTTATTTTTTAAAATATTTGAATAAGTTTTTTTTTAAAGTACATTTTATACTTTTTTTTAAGTTAGATTTTTATATTTTTAAATTTTTTATCATATTAAAAAACTGTTTAATATTAAAAAATATTTTTTAAATATTACCTTTAAAAATAAAATACTTTTTATATTTTATAATTTTTTTAAAAAAATTATATTTTTTTTTTAAAGCTCATCTATCTTTTTATTTAAAAAAATTATATTTTTTTTTAAAAGCTCATCTATCTTTTTATTTTTTAGAAAGTCACTTTATCTTTTTCTTTGTTTTCCAATAAAGGCCAAAAATCAAAGATGTACGGATTCATAAATGGCTTCGGAATCCAATTCGCGGAGGACACATCGCCAGCGGGGCTAGCCCATTACAAAAAGAACATTCCTGTCTTCTCCGTAGGAAAAAACCTAATAAGCCCCTGCTGCCTTCATTCACTGACTGCTCCTCAGTACCGCGACCCTCTTCGGAGAACAGAGTGATACAACAGAGTCCTTTACTCTGGGAAGAACCATCTTCACGCAAAATGGGTACGGGGTACTGCATAAGCCATTTTGAAAAGCTTTCACTGACTTTCTCTTCTCACTCGCCTTCAATTCTCTCTTCGCCTATTCGCTCTTTGTCAAAACCCAATACCCTCAACCCCACCAAGTTGGGAGCAAAGAGGAACTGTGCTTCCACTAGCTTTCAGCCATGGCTGCCCCAATATGGGAAGTCAGGGATTCGATGCTCTCGGAGAGAGCGGGATGTATCCGCCGGCAGTGCCAGCAGCATTGCCAGCCCGACGGTTGAACATGCTCGCCAAGCTTCGAGAGTGGGGAAAAGAACGGACTTGAAGAAGATTCTGATACTGGGTGCTGGACCGATTGTGATTGGGCAAGCGTGCGAGTTCGATTACTCGGGGACCCAAGCTTGTACAGCGCTCAGGGAAGAAGGGTACGAAGTGATTCTGATAAATTCGAACCCGGCGACCATAATGACTGACCCAGACATGGCTGATAGGACGTACATTACGCCCATGGCGCCCGAATTGGTTGAGCAAGTTCTCGAAGTGGAGCGTCCCGATGCTCTGTTGCCAACCATGGGTGGCCAGACTGCGCTTAATCTTGCTGTCGCGCTGGCTGAAAGTGGTGCTCTGGACAAGTATGGGGTTGAGTTGATTGGAGCCAAGTTCGATGCAATTAAGAAAGCCGAGGATAGAGATTTGTTTAAACAGGCGATGAAGAGTATTGGAATCAAGACGCCGCCTTCTGGCATTGGCACCACACTCAGAGAGTGCGTGGAAATCGCTAACGAGATTGGCGAATTCCCTTTGATTATAAGGCCAGCCTACACTTTGGGTGGAACAGGGGGTGGGATTGCATACAATAGGGAAGAGTTTGAGGAAATTTGTAAGGCCGGGCTTGCAGCTAGCTTGACTAGTCAAGTCTTGATTGAAAAGTCTTTGTTGGGTTGCAAAGAGTATGAGCTTGAGGTTATGAGGGATTTGGCAGACAATGTGGTTATTATATGTTCTGTAGAGAATATTGATCCAATGGGAGTTCATACTGGAGATTCTATAACTGTTGCACCTGCACAAACTTTGACGGATAAGGAGTATCAGCGTCTTAGAGATTACTCAATTGCTATAATTAGAGAAATTGGGGTGGAATGCGGGGGTTCCAATGTGCAATTTGCTGTCAATCCAGAAAATGGCGAGGTGATGGTGATTGAGATGAACCCAGGAGTTTCGAGGTCCTCAGCTCTGGCATCAAAGGCAACTGGGTTTCCAATAGCAAAAATGGCGGCAAAGTTATCCGTAGGCTATTCGTTGGATCAAATCCCAAATGATATCACAAAAAAGACACCTGCTAGTTTTGAGCCCTCTATAGATTATGTGGTTACAAAGGTAAGTAACTCATTGATATTCCATGTGTTATTTTCTCCTTTGAACATTTACGGTTTTTTAATGTAGCTTGGTAGAAATTCACAACGGAACAAATAGAAAATTTTTTTTGGCCATCTAGACCTCTTTTCAGCATTTATTCATTTATTCTCTTTCTAGCCTTTCACTGTTGGACCTTTGTGCTTTGTTCGTTTCTTTTATTTTAAATTTTGTATGGGTACTACTTTTTTTCATTCGAGTATGCGGTTTATAATCTGACAAAGCGGTATTTATTCTATGGGACAAGACATATGAATATTGACACAATATCTAACTTATTATATGTTTGCTATTTTTTTTATTCAAACCTGCTTTTTATCTTGTATTTACTTTTTCCACGATTATTCATGTTGCAGATTCCTCGGTTTGCTTTTGAAAAATTTCCTGGTTCTCAGCCACTATTGACAACACAGATGAAATCAGTTGGAGAGGCAATGGCAGTTGGCCGAACCTTCCAAGAATCCTTTCAGAAAGCAGTACGCTCTCTGGAATATGGTTACTCTGGTTGGGGTTGTGCACAAGTGAAGGAGTTGGACTATGACTGGGACCAATTGAAGTACAGCCTCCGAGTTCCTAACCCAGATCGCATCCATGCCATATACGCTGCAATGAAGAAGGGGATGAAAATTGATGACATTCATGAGCTGAGTTTCATTGACAAATGGTTTCTCACGCAGCTCAAGGAGCTAGTTGATGTGGAAAATTTCTTGCTGTCTCATAATTTGTTTGATTTGACCAATGTTGATTTCTATGAGGTGAAGAGAAGAGGATTTAGTGATAAACAGATAGCATTTGCAACTAAAACCACAGAGAAGGAAGTCCGAGTGAGGCGACTATCCATGGGCGTTACTCCAGCATACAAGCGAGTAGATACCTGTGCTGCAGAGTTTGAAGCTAATACTCCTTATATGTACTCTTCTTATGATTTTGAGTGTGAATCAGCTCCAACTGAAAGAAAGAAGGTTTTAATTTTGGGTGGAGGACCCAATCGAATTGGTCAAGGAATTGAGTTTGACTACTGCTGTTGTCATGCATCCTTTGCTCTTCAGGTTTGTTTTCTTCTCATTGTGTAAATTAGATTCCAGATATTCAGGTATTCCTGCTCTACTAGCTGTGACTTTGTTTGTGAAAACCAATTAAGAAGGGTACATATCATTTTTCTTTACCTCTCCCACTTTTCCCATTTTTTCTCTATAAAAAGTTTTACCTTGGTGGTGCAAGTGGTGCTGACATTGCTGCATGATATCATAACTACTCTGAAATTAAGCATTTAATGATGAAATTTTAAATTTAACATGATTAATTTGGCAGTGTTCTATTTTGCACTGCAACATGAGAAGAACATGTTCCCACTTATCTTACGATTTGGCCAGCTAGATGGTTTCTCAATTGTTTTGCAGTTGCATCTTATTTTACGGTGTTAACCTTGTATTTTGCATTTGCAGGAAGCAGGATATGAGACAATCATGGTGAATTCAAATCCTGAGACAGTCTCCACAGATTATGACACTAGTGATCGTCTATACTTTGAACCCTTGACTGTTGAAGATGTTTTGAACATTATTGACTTGGAAAAGCCCGACGGTATCATTGTACAATTTGGAGGTTAAACACCATTATAGTTGGCTCTCCCCATACAACAATACCTAGATGAACACTAGCTAGCGTGTGCTAGTGGGGTTGGTCATGTATGTATTTGGGGAACATCTCCTGATTCCATAGATGCTGCTGAGGACAGAGAGAGGTTCAATGTGATGCTTAAGAAATTAAAGATTGAACAGCCAAAAGGAGGAATTGCTAGGAGTGAAAGAGATGCACTTGCCATTGCAACAGAAATTGGATATCCAGTTGTTGTCCGCCCTTCCTATGTTTAGGGTGGTCGGGCAATGGAGATTGTATATAATGATGATAAACTTGTGACTTACCTTGAAAATGCAGTTGAGGTGGATCCAGAACGCCCTGTATTAATTGACAAGTATTTATCTGATGCCATTGAGATTGATGTTGATGCACTTGCTGACTCACATGGCAATGTGGTCATTGGTGGGATAATGGAGCACATTGAACAGGCTGGGGTTCATTCTGGTGACTCTGCCTGCTCAATTCCCACAAGAACTGTTCCATCTTCTTGCTTGGAGACAATCAGGTCATGGACTGAAAACTTGGCTAAACAACTGAATGTCTGTGGGCTCATGAATTGTCAGTATGCAATTACTGCATCAGGGGAGGTATTTTTGCTTGAAGCCAACCCTCGAGCTTCTTGTACAGTTCCATTTGTATCAAAAGCAATTGGCCACCCATTGGCTAAATATGCTTCCCTTGTCATGTCTGGAAAGTCTCTTTATGATATACATTTTACAAAAGAGGTTATTCCTAAGTATGTGTCAGTCAAGGAAGCAGTTCTTCCTTTTGCGAAGTTCCCAGGCTGTGATGTGCTTTTAAGCCCTGAGATGCGAAGTACTGGTGAAGTCATGGGTATTGACTCTAGGTATAATACTGCATTTGCTAAGGCTCAAATTGCTGCCGGCCAGAAGTTACCACTTTCTGGTACTGTGTTCCTTAGCTTGAATAACTTAACAAAGGCTCACCTTGAGAAGATTGCGAAGGCCTTTGTTGAGATTGGATTTCAGATTGTTGCCACTTCTGGAACAGCTCATGTTCTTGAATTAGCAAAAATCCCGGCTGAACGAGTGCTGAAGATGCATGAAGGGAGGCCGCATGCTGGTGACATGATTACCAATGGAGACATTCAGATGATGGTGATAACAAGTTCAGGTGACACACTTGATCAGATAGATGGTCTGGCTCTGAGAAGGATGGCTTTGGATTACAAGGTTCCTATTATAACAACAGTTAATGGAGCTCTAGCAACTGCTGAAGCAATAAGAGCTTGAAGTGCAATTCTATCAGAATGATTGCTCTTCAGGACTTCATTGATGATGAGTTTAAAGAGTGAGAAAAAAATTGCAGACAGCCTCTTTCCCTCTGAATAGGGTAGGTGATAGATAATAGTAAGCATCTGTGTTTCCTCTTTGTATTTGGTACTGTTAATTTGTGCTCTTTAAGTCTTTTCGGCTACCAAACTTATCAATTCTTGCATCTTTTTATGTAAGATGATTATTATACAGTATTTTTGGATGGTGCTTGTAAGCATATTTTGAGCTTAACTAACATGCTTTGATGATAATTTTGGCTATATGTAGTCTTCTGTGTAAATAACACTGCTAAAATCTCCATTCTTGTTTTTCTTTTGAATGAAAACTTCATAAGCTATAGAACGTTCTATCATGTTTAGTCATTTTGGATAGCTCTCCTTCACTGAACATGCACCCATATATTTAACATCTTTGGTTTTGTGTATTGACTGCTCAAACTTGGCCTGTTGCAGATTACTGTGAGGTTGTACAACTTGCTAGATAGGGAGAGTGGCAGATGAATTTGGATGGGATGCCTTCATTTGTAGAGTAAAAGTGACCAAAAGAGCTATGAAAGGTCATGTAGTCCGTGTCCTGACTCCTGAAAAGGCACTTGTACTTTTGTGCAAAATTTTTTGTAATATGTGGGATTCTACTGCATATAATAATTTAAGTTTAAAAATCTTGTGACTCAAATTGGATGATGCTGCTTAGGTAGAAAGTTGTTATACATCCCTGGTAAGGCCATTTCATTATAAGAGCTTTACTCCCTCTCTGTCTGTCTGTCTGTCTGTTTGTCTTTCTCTTATTCACACACACACACACACACACACACCCCACATTCTCACATACAAGCACAACCACACTGTATGAACATTAAATATATTGTCCACGTTTTTATTTTTTACTTGGAGAAGTCAGGTTGAATATATAATATGAACTATTCACCAAAAGCTTCGTTCTTGCATTGCATTGACTGCTTGACACCCAAAAACAAGTAGGAGGAAAACCCAACTATATGATGCCTCCTTTTTTATTCACCTAAAATTTCTATTGAAAAATTAAACTAAGCTAATTATCACATGGAACTGGAAAAATCTTAAGTGCTAGTTCCAGTCAAACAAGACATACATAGACTTGGCAAACATGCACATGGTACTAATTAATAGGATATATAACATTACTACTTGCTAATAGTCACAGCATTCTTTTTGACTAAAATCCTTGAAATGCTTTGATCTAATAACATGAAAAGGAATTCAGAAGTTGCATCGGCTTTTCGACCAGTACATAAATTGTACTTGACTATACAGTATCTTACATGAAAGCTTATGAATGAGAAATTTTACTTTAATATTTGCTCTGCATCAGTTACTACCGTATTTGCCTCTTCTGAAATTGTTGTTTGAAACTTTGAGCTGTTTAGTCTGCAACATCTGCTGTTCCTGTTGTCGTAATTGCTGGGGTTTAAGCATGTTGAAACCAGGCTGAAAGGGATTTAGTTTTGGTTGGAGCACATTTATGGATTTGCCACAACTTGTAACAACAAGGTGTTAATTATTCTGTTAGGGTTTTTAACTTTTTATTTTTTTTCTTAAAAAAAAAGGAAGTTATTCTATTTAAAAGCACCCAGATATTTTTTTAGAATGCTCACTGCAACTTGCTGCAGGGATTTCATAGCATTTCTGTCCTAAATCTAAACTCGCACCAGGTTGTATTGAATTTATCATATTCTACTCTGCTGTTGATCAACCAGACAGTGGATTGTGCTGCAAGGTAGTAGTCGTCTTGTTCTGCTGCATTGTTGTCATAGAAATATTTTTTGGTTGTAACAGCAAGTTTATTTGATTTTTGTGAGATTGCATTTGAATGGCTTGTTGTTGTAGCTGCTGCATGGAGTACATGAGGTGGGGGAGGCTCTCTCTTGCGGTGGACAGATGGCTTTCCTGGGCTGATTTTTATTTATAAAACTTATAATTTGCTTCTCATTATCTCATGTGAACCCAACTTTTTCCTGAAATGAGGTAGTTTGGAAACTTACAGGCGTGCATAGTATGCTCCAATGTAAGTTTTCTCAACATTTTCAGGTTGTTGAGCTGATCTGACTTTGATTGTTGCAGAAGGTAATCAGGCTGATACAGAAATGCAGATATAAGGTTCCAATTCCAATTGGTATCATGTTCATAATGCAATTAAAGTTAGTACTTGATTTGATATTTGATCAACGTGTTCTTTTTTGTTTTTGAGAAAACTAAAATATCTTCTTATCTTTCCTTCCCTTCACGAGGGTAAGAAAGTTGGCAATAAAGTTATAACTAAATATTAAGCCTCAATGGCCAAAATGCCGTGTGGGTGATGTTTGTTTGCTGTAAATAGCTGAATGCAAAATAACATGTGATCCTGCAACAGGGTTTTGATTTTTCTTAGTTTTTGGGAGAATGTTGGTGACTTTGGTCATGAGGTAATTTAAGAACCCTGTCCTCAATTTGATTGTTCTTTAAACTTCAGCAAGTTTGATTTTTTCTGGTATGATGGAATGGAATTCTGATGACATAAATTTAGTGATTGATTTCCAAAGAAAAAAATTAACATTAAAAACCTATTAAATTTATCCAAATTCATCTCATTATGGATATTAAACTCTGGCTCTCGTGACAGTCCAACTTTTCTCACTTGAAATGTAAGGGTGGAGAGTGAGTCAGCATTGACTCTGCTTCTTGATTTTTCAATCCGATAAGTCCATTAGTCCACACACTAGTACTATTGCAGAAAGATGGTTTATTTATACAAGTTCAAATACTTTACTTCTACGCATGTATTGTGCTACCAGAGTTATTTCCGTGAGGCAATTTGCAATTACATTGCGCATTCAGCTGCTTATATTACAAAGTCTTGGTTCGTAATTTATAAAAATCAGAGTGGCAGTATCCTCTCTCACCTGATGTTTGGAAGGGATGAAAGAAAATAGGAGGGGAAAGAAAATAGAGATTTTGAAATGAGGAGAAATTTTGGGAAGATATGCCGTGTCTTAATACGAGTACCAAGATGGCACATAAGGGCAATATTACCGTTAGTCGTTACTGGCTTATAGCAGTGAATAAGTTTCATCTTGATGCTGAAGTATGAAAGAGCATCTCTCAAAGGAGTCAAATCTACTCAAGTGTGATGGAGCATCTCACAGGAAAAATGGGCACAGCAGAATGCTCAGATAAGAATCATAGCCGCCAGGCAGAAAACTTGCATGAATTTGGCAAGAATTTTCTGATTGATGGTTGATCAAAAAATTGGACCAATAATTTGATGGAATACCACGAACGTCAATATAGATTAAGCATGTTTATTTGAAAATCGGGGGCAGAAATTGATGCATGAAAACGTGCTCAGGGCCAGTAACACATCGTTGTCCTCCCTGGTTAGATGAATCATGTCCTTTGGGAAGAATTTCTATATATAAATATATGAGTTTATTATAGTTTTTGGTGGCTAGCCTCAGCTTCTCAACCACACTTTCAACAATATTATATACCTGGCTTCCACCAAGTAATTGGCAACCATGGAATCTGAAAGAACTCTCAGCGGTCTGAGTGCGGAACTGATGGCTATTTGCAACTAAGTCTCTTCCTTTTAGCCTTAACCGCGTGGACCTTGTCGAAATCCTTCTAGAGCACCATGAATTTGGATGCAAAAGCTTAACTCTTTCTCATGTGACAACTTGCAACCATTATAGATTGCGCATATTAATTAACTTGAAATTCTTCTTTTTTCTGATCTTCGTTTGCATTTATGGGTCATTACCCTTGCACATCAATGTGGTGTGCAACTCAATAGTCAGTATTTTATCAACCAAGGCTGTGCAAGTTTTGGTCAAATCTAGAGAATGTTTTTTATCACGGTCTTATTGGCACAATCACCACACCTAGCTCAGTGCCCTGGGGCTCAGGGTTCAGTTTTTCAGTCATATTTGATCAAAGACCAACCTAAAGGGACTCTGGAATTTGCATTTATTAAGTGTACCAAGTGCAAACCAACTTTTTATTGCAATTGAAGAGCAAAGGAAGGATGAGGATGACCCAATGCCAAAAGGCACCAATGTCAAAAGGCACCAATGCCGTATAGAAAGCTAATAAATGCACTTAGAATTTACTAGGACACATGTTATAATGTACTAGTACGTCCATTCAACATGATTTCTATATATTCCTTGCATGGCAGGACAACTGATGATGATGAATGCCAGGAAGGGACCTTCCCTTCAACAACAAGTTTGAAGTGGAACTTGCGATTTTTGACTGGTTTCGGATGCAACACTTCATTTATAGCATTTTTGAATTTAGTTAGGATATTTCGCTCTGGTTGGCTAATGTAATGATCATATGTGACCATACTGGGACATGATAGGAAGGTACCACAGTGCCCAAAGAATGGCCCAATCTATTCTTATTTTTCACACTGAAGAGATTTCACCTCCGTTGCTAGCTATGAACTAATCAAAATACTTTGTGTCTACACTTGCCACTGCTTCGCGATCAATATGAATATATTTATTTTAAGTGGGAAGAAAAAAATTCGACTTCGTTATAGTGGGAGTAAACCGTAAAGCGGAGTTGGCTGATGTTCTTCTTTTCTTAAGGTCCACGCGCTAAAGACTCTGAGAGGGCTAGAGAGCAAATGGGAGAGAAAAATGTCGCGAAAAATTACAAAGGTCCAACCACTTCCACCGCAAAGTTGAAAGCTCATTAAAATTTTCTAAGTCGTGGAAAATTTAATCACTTGAAGATAAGCTAGAATCCCAAAGTATAAAAATAATACTAATTCCAGAACTTCATATCCCAGTAATTTATATACTGCGTTATAGAATAGAACATTGGAGCTATATAAATATGAACATAGTTCTTCATGATTTGAAAGGTCTCAATGGTTAATGGCAACTTAGACTTTGATTACAGAGTTCCCATTTTCTTACTTGGTGTGTCCAACGAGCTGACCAGCTCCTCACCAACCTTGCCCCACCTTTGTGGCCTATATATAAATTGCAGGAAGACAGCCAACAAATTGCAAAAATACAAATTACAGAGAGTCTTTGTGAATAAATTGCAGAATCATTGGGTGGTAGTTAAGGGAGTAGAAAGATAGCCTTGTCCCAGTGGTGGCAGCAACCCCAATGACTCACTTAAAACAAACCGTTCCCAACTGATCTGTCCAAACCTGAGCCACTTGGCACTAGCATAAAACGTCGAGATAACCAGCCAGAAAAAATAAAGAAAGAACACTGGAGGCAGTAAAAGTATATGTATCAGAACGAGATACCATTTCAGTTTCATCATGGAACGTGTCAATGAGAGTAATTAGACAAAAAGTTTAGTCTATATCGTATCAATTTGTTGAACCAGTTCAGCAAATTAAAAAATTTCTACGACTAGTAAAACAAAGATTTTTCAAAAGGAGAGAATATGTTAATTTTTGCTTTGTCCTCTGAGGCCACTAGCTATACATTGTGTAGTCTATTTTGATATGGTTTAACGGCAAGAGGAAAAAATAAAAAACAAACAAAAGGGGATGAGTAATGTCATAATGTCTAATTTACAACCCTGCTTGTTTTGCTTGTAAAATAATTTTAGGGAGGGACGTTTAATTACTCATACTAATTAGAGTATGACTTTTGGGTTTTTTGGGTTGAAATTATGCAGTGACTTGAGTCCAAGAAAGCTGGAGAGTGAAGAGGACATGCTGATAGGTTTCCTTTTCTAACTAGGAAAGGCACTTTACTAGACAAGTTAGGCTAACCACAAAGATTTTCCGTGGAAAATGCAAAAATCGCTTCCATATGGAAAGAAATTACTCGCGGTGATTATTTTTAATATTCTTTAAACTGTGCATTAAAGTAAAAGGAAAAGAAAAAGAAAAAGCAGAGTATTTGCAAACGTTTTTTCAAGTAGTATTATCCTTTTTCAAACTCGAAGAGTTTTCATACAATAAGCCAAGAAGGCATCGCAATCCACAACACCTAACGAAGAAGTGGGAAAGAAAACCCGTTTTGCAGCCACGTTACATAACGAATTTCAATGGTGACGTTACTTTTCTTAGTGATGACGTTTTGCTGGCTTCTCTTTTCCTATATAAAACTCCAAGCTTTGGCTCCCAAACAAACCCCACACCCACCCCACCATCTCTTCTCCCTTTGTGTCTCCCAGAATACACAGAGACGCAGCCAAACACAAAGGAAGAGATTCAGTTCAGGGTAATAAGCTGAGAAACATGGAGGGCAGTGACACAAACACCCCCACTTCCTCTGCCCCACTCACTCAGTCTCCCACTTCCTCCTCTTCCCCTCCACCTCCACCTCCCCAAGTTATCATGAGCCCTTGCGCTGCGTGCAAGATTCTGAGGCGAAGATGTGCTGAGAAATGCGTGCTGGCACCTTATTTCCCTCCCACTGAACCTGCAAAGTTTACTATTGCCCACCGAGTCTTCGGCGCCAGCAACATCATCAAGTTCTTACAGGTATAGCTAATTACAGGACCAGGCTAGCAATAAGCCTAGAAAATCTTGGTTCACTTTGTTTTCTTGTCTCGATTCTATTTCTAGATGGCAAACTACGTTTCACATATATAATTGAACTCGCAATAAAATACCTATATCTTCGTTTCTTAAGATGTGTGCTATTTAAGTGAAAATCAGAGAAACGAAACCAAGAATTGAATCTTTGACATTAATCATTTAATTTTCACGCTCCTTAATTTCTCCATCTTCACATTATTTTCGTTTTTATCAAGTACATCTGTGAGATAGATGAGTAGATCCCTGTACCACCCGTCTCAGCATCCTCAACAAAGACCACCCATGAGGACAAATAGACCATAAGACTGGTCTGCAATGAATCGAGGTGGCGACAAATTAAGTGTGCACATAAAATAATTTACGTACCACTTTTCGCAGTGGAACATGAAAAGTAAACAAACACATGGTGGAGACACAAACCGTGTATTGCCTACGATCTCCAACCACATTCGAGCTCAAGATCTTGTTCTATCTTATCTTTTCAGTGGCGTTTTAATTCCTTAAATAAATGCATTTTCAACCATCTAATTTTAACGAATACCAAGTGGTGGGCCTCCCAGTAGGTATACTTGCACTCTTTTAGCTCTAAAACAATGTAGATATAGCATTCCAAGTCTTCACCTTAAAAAATAATATATAAGAAAAAGATGTAATCAACGAATACATATTTTCTTTCAATTTAATTTTAGAATTAATTCGTTAAATATTTTAATGTTTTTTATTATCTAAACTTCTTTCTTTTGCTTGCTTGATTTTTCAGGAACTTCCAGAGTCTCAAAGGGCTGATGCAGTGACCAGCATGGTTTACGAGGCTGGTGCAAGAGTAAGAGACCCGGTTTATGGATGTGCTGGTGCAATTTGCCAGCTCCAAAAGCAAGTCAACGAGCTTCAAGCACAACTAGCCAAGGCACAAGCTGAGCTTGTGAACATGCAATTCCAGCAAGCCAATCTTGTGGCTCTAATTTGCATGGAAATGGCACAAACTCCACAGGAATCGCCACAACAATCAGTGGACAATTTCATTTCAAGTCCTCCCCAAAGCAGCGGCTATCCAAGCAGCATGAACTTCTTTGAGGAGAACACTAGCCTAAACTCATTGTGGGAGCCTCTTTGGACATGAAGAAGAAGAACTATTAAAATTACATATATATAGAGAGAGACATTCGAAAAGTGTTTCCGATGACTTTCTCCTAAGGAGAAGTTGAGGGAATCAATTAGAAGTAATAAAAGTAACTTCTAGCTAGGATTTATGTACGTAGTTTTAGGTTAATTCCCCATATGAGGAAAAATTTGGAGGAAATTAAGAATGTAATCTAGTCTCTTCGCGCAAGCTCGGCAAGTAAATTAATGGGTATCACATCATCCTCAAAATGGTAGATGGTGTTTTAGTTAATTACTCCATGTAATCTTTGCAATATTGAAGAAAAGTAGGGAAGAAGTTGTGTTTCAGAGTCTTTATTTCCGCTGCTATTTTGAATCTTGGACACCTTTTTTTGTCACCTACTATAATCATTCAAAAAATTGATGTCTCATGAATGCTTAATTCCTTGTCAAAGTAACTTTTGACCATATATCTCGTGCCATTTGATTCGTCGTTATTATTATTATTATTATTATTTTTGGAACCTTAACCCAAAATTTTCATTTGTAGACTCTGCCAAATTGTCAATCAATAGGCAACACTAGGCAACATCGAGAGGGAAGCCTGGGCAATAATTAATAGTATGTCTGGAAGATACTAATTTTAAAAAAATAATTGTTTTTTAAAAAGTTTTTTTAATGATAAGTTATTTTTATCATAAATAAATTAATCCAAACACACACTAAGTATAACTAGATTTTAATATATGAATTTATGTCCTCCCTTATTATATGACCATCCTATTAAAAAGAAATAAATACAAAATTAATTATATAAAAATTCACTTTGATAAATTATGCGATTCATTAATTATAATTTATATCAACTTATATCTGCCTCTTTTTAATACAACTTTTTTCTATTACTAGCAGAAGAGGATTGAAATCCTCCATATGATGCCTTATAACATAAAAAAAAGGGGTCAAATAATTACTATGGTAAATTAAGATCCTGTTGTCACTTTTGTAACATTCCCGTGTTTAATAGATGATGAAAGAGAACAGTTAATGATCAGCAAAAGCCAAAAGAACAGTCAATAATCGAACAAACTCGGTAACTCACAAAATTAACCAACAAGGGGTAAACTTCAATGACGCAATCTTCTGCTTAACTTTGTTTCCTCTCTCTCTATTTCTCTTTTTGGAGAATCTATTAATTGTAGTCGAAGCTATAAATAAAAGTTAAGGTAATTAATTTGATAGTTATAGAAAGATAATATTGTATAATTAAATTGTTTGTTTCATTGTCACGGCGTTAACCAACTCTTCTCTTTCGATTTTTTCAACTCCTCAATTTCCATCCAGGATAAAAGAAAAAAAAAAGAAACTTGATCAATAGAAGACAAAAACATGGAAATGAGCCATGGATTAATTACTTTTAGGTTTAATTAATTCTTCGTAACTTTTTTAATATTAACGTTTAGATTTGATCCCTCTATTTTTTTATTACAAAAAAGAAATCAAGACTTAATAAGGAGATGGGAAAAGACATGATAAAATAAATGTGAATAATGGGGCTCACGAGAGATCAAATACCAGATTGAATGCTTTTTAATCATGATTGATATTTTTTGTTTTAATTGCAATAATATTATCTTCATAATTGTTAAATTAATTCAATTAAGTGTCTTTGTTAGTGTGAAGTTGACGCAAGACTTCTTTTTTTTTTTTATGTGGTATTGGGTCATATCATCTGTATATTAGAAAAGTTAATACATAAAAAAGTTTCAATCATTCATTTTTAAGTTGAAAAAAATGCATTGCTACTAACATTATACTCGTAAGAAACTTAATTACATTAATTTAAAAATCATAAAAATAACATATTGTTGTAATTAAAATCATACTTTTGTAAAACTAAAGATCAAAATTGCAATTAAATTTTAGTTTTATGTCTTGAAGTGTAGATCATAACTAAAATTCAATCCTTAGCAAACAGCGCATAATATAATTACTAAGGTTAAAATAAATAAATAATTTTTATAATTTCACCTAATTTAAATTTTGATTCTTGTAATTTTTTCTTTTTGAATATCAGTTTTTATAATTTTACTCATTTAGATTTTGATTCCTGAAGGATCAATACCTTAATAATTAAAAATTATAAAAACTAATCTTTTATGAAAAATAAGGATCAATATATTAATGAATAGAAACTATAGAGACTAAATTTTAAATGAGTAAAAAATATAAGAACTGTTTAAGGTAGAAACTAAAATTTAAATGAATGAAATTATAAGAATTAATATTAAAAAAAATTCTAATGACCAAAATGTAAATATAACGAAGCTATAAAGGTTAATTATTTATTTTAAGAATAAATTAAAATAAACTCTATCCAATTATAGGTTATGTATAGAAAACTTTTTAATGTTTTAAAAGTTACTAACACCACTATTTGAATTTATCAAATTATGCATATTACTCTTTATAAGGGAGTTTTATGTACATATATAAAATATTTAATTTATATTAAAATATATATTTTAATAAATATAAAAAATGATATTAATGAATTTTAAAATACAAAAAAAAATTTTCACATCCTCTATAATTAAAAAAAATTTCTTATAATTTACCCTTATTTTAGTCAATTACTAATCACTTGTTGCTAACCACAAATAGAAGACTTGGGATAACATAACGTGGCAGCTCTCTGTGGTGTGCTTTTGGATAGGACTCTCCGAAAGAAATGGCGAAGTTTTGTTTTGTTTTTTTGTTTTTTGGGATAGGGAGAAATGGTGAAGTTGAGGGAGCATAGGATCAACAACGCACGTGCCTGTGAGGGACTACAATGATGGCATTTTCCTCTCCCTTGAACGCGTTTTTTGGGGGGCTATAATTTCAAATCATGTGCTGCCCACGTGAGTTGATCTCAAGCAAGCCAGGCACACAAATGTCACTTGTCGGCAACTCATTCTATGTCTCTTTCTCTCTTCCTCAATCCCTCATGGTCATGGACAAAATCTCCTTTCTCTCACCCAACATGCCATTATTTTCCATGCGTGAAGGGAAAGACGTTTGCTTTTTATTGACTCAAAGTGTAGCTTTGCATAGCCTATATGACATCATAATCGTGACTTATTCTATATGTTCCCCTTTTTTTTGGTAGAAATTCTATATGTTCCCTTTATTAGTCTTTTTTTGTTAGTTCTCTCACTACATTACTTTTTTTTTTCTTTCCTCCGTAAAGATAAAAAGTTTCTTTCTTTTAGAGGTCATTTCAGGATAAACGTAAATTGGAATCAAGACATAATTATACCAAAGGTAATTTACAATTCCGAGAATCATATATATCAACCTGTTGTATGGAATTGGAAGGCATAGGATGCTTAAGTTTGAAGAATAATCACAAAAGAAGATATGCATATGCCTTTTGGTTAAAAAATGGAATTTGTTTCACTATTGAATATTGAACTTTCTTTTGGCCTCCTTCATATGGGGTTTATCGATATTCTGTTACTACTTATGTCCTCAAAATCCTTCTCTTGGACTATACAACCATATCATCCTTTGGTGTAATTAAACCCTCAAAGTCAAGATATTTCAACATAGTACTCTTTAATTAAAATGTTCCATGCATGTTCCCGTTGATATAAAATTATAAACACGTTATGAGTCACCATATACATGTAAGGTGGAGTAAGAGGATTCTCCCTTGAGGGGGCAAAAAAAATAACAATACTTTGTTTAGTATGGTCAAGTTAAAAATTTTAATATTTTAAAAAAAATTATATATAAAAGAAATTGTTTTTGAAAATATTTAGTATACGTTTGATGTGATAAAAAAATAAAATGAAATGAAACATATAAAATACCTAAGATCAAAGTATAAAAAATCTCTCATTCCATTTCTATTCATTTTCTTTTTCTCTTACCAAATATGTAGTTAGGGTTATGGCTCACCTCCAATTATACTATCTTCCGTCCATGTGTAACATAGTGTTTGAAGATTTAATCTATAAAAAAAAATAGAAAAAATAATCTTATTCAAATTGCTAGATCAGTTTGTTAGTTGTTAGTTGCTAGTAAAATTTATGCGAAGGTTAATTAATATTTCAATCAAATCTACAACTGAGTTGTAAATGTTAATATGCATATATGCTCCCTCTAGCTAATTTTCTCACTTGTAGGAGTATTTTTTCACACATTTTGATGGAACATGATTAACATATATTGTTTTGGTTAAAACAGTACAAAGCCCACGTTCTTTCCATTCATTCAAATGCTCGGTGTTTTTCCCAGTTTCTCACAAACATGATTTGCTTCGTTTCGTGGTGTACATTTGTGAATGCATGCACTAACATGGTAAGGAAACTTAGCCAGACAAAACAGCAGTGTTCATGGTGCTTCACTGCTTCATGCATCACCGCGTGGGTGTGAGAGGCTGAGATTGCATTCGCATGTGCTTGGCATTAATTGGGAGTCAACTTCAATGCAGACAGGGTAAGTGATCATTTTGCAGATTCTGAAACACGGTCCCCTTTCTTCGAAAATTTGTAAGTATTTTTAAAATATTACATTCAGCGACTTATATCTTTTTTAAAAAAAATTTAATAATAATATAAATTTAATTCAATGACATATATTCATATGTTGTGCCATGTATTATATTTTTATTAGTTTAATACAGTACTATTCTTAGATTATATGAGAATTTCTTTCTTTCTCCCACATTTGTGTCTTTTAGATTTGGATAGCTAATTTGGCTTCTTCAACAACTGGAATATGATTCTTCTGCCATGTTCCGAAAAAGAGGGCCACCGTTGCAACCAAAAAAAAAAAATAGTGAAAGCTACTTAGGCGAATTGGCTACGAAAACAGCAAAGATTCCCTCCAACGTGCAAAAGGGCAACGCTAGTACTATTTTCCTCATATTTGCATATCAATTAATTTTATTACGTCACTTTTTTTTAGGTAATAAAACAAAAAAAAACACATAACACATTTTTTTATTTTTTTTTCAAACAAAAAAGTGTAAGGAACTAGTGTAAAAAAAGTGTGTAATAATCATTTTCCTATTTTCGCACTTAATTAGTAGTAACTGAATGATTTATATTTACAAAAGAGTTTGTAACTTAATATATTATGAAAATAGTTAAAAATGAAATTATAAAACAAATTAGTATCATTTAAATGCGAGAGAAAAAGAAACATTAATCAGATATATATTTGTAATTCTTTTTCCTTTTAATAGTGCTATATTTCACTAGAGTTACTATGTTAATATAGTAAGTAATAAGAGTTAACTTCACAAGTAACAATAATAACTAATCCGTTTGATTCTACTGTTAACATTATCTTTGTGGCGCGAGTTCTTAGCCGGTGAATTTAGAGCAAGTACTGTGGTGGTGGGTACAGATCAATCCACATCACTAGTGGCATTAGGTTGAGCTTTGTCTGAAAGGCGATGCACCTATCCATAAAAGAAAAGCCATGTTTGAAACGAACAAGACGACGAAACAACAACAACAAATGCTTTCGCGTACGACGATGAAAAGAAAATAAAACAAGATGGGTATCCTTCTGCACTGAAACGATCAGCAAGACACATGAAAATATCTAATCGATCGGTACCAAATTAAAAACGAGATCATATTTGTTCATACATAAGATCGAGTTGGTGGTGTGGGAAGTGGGAACGAAGACGCAGTCTTTGAATTTATCTTGAGGAAAGGACAATAAGATAATGTCATTTATATATGGACAGGCCACCAACAGAAACCTTTTCGTGGTGACTAGCTAGCTTGCTTTTTCTCGTCCATATTTATCCTGCATTTGTCTAAAGCCTTTAGATTTAACCGCGGTCTTCTGGTATATCCTTTTACATATGCAAGGTTCGTGATTATATAAAGTAGAACCGACACCCTCATAAATCACATCGAGTCACAATCTTCAGAGTCATGTATTATATGCATACATGAATTCGGATCCAGTTTCGTATACTGTATAAGCGATAGATTGTGTAATATAATTAATATTATTTATGTTTATACAATATTTGAAGAAGGTATTGAATAACATAATATTCGATTAAAATAATTTTATTTAATCTTGACCGTGTAACATATAAGGATTAAATTATTTTATCTTATACAATCTTATATAATCAAAATTAGATAAAATTATTTTGACTAGATAAATTATTATTCAATATTTTATCTAAATATAAATATTATTAATTACACTATACTATTTATTCTTTTTTTATTTGAATTGCTAATCAATGATCACACTTTTTATAAATCATATATATATATATATATATATATATTATAATCTTATTGGCCAAAAGTCTCTTACCCCTTTTTTTTAAGATTTTTTTCCTTTTTTGTTTAAATAGATGAGATATTTTCATTTCAGCATATGAAAATTTCATTTTTTCCTTTTTTTTTTCCAGTCAACAATGTACTACTTTGAGTGTTTTTCCTTGAATGGGGAGCAGAGCATTCTAGAGATTAATTTAGCTACGTCGGAAGATAAAGCAGAGCACTTCCCTAGTCTGAATGCTTAATTCCCCCCATAAACGCTGTAATATATATATATATATATATATAATACAAGTCAAACAAGATGTCAAAAACAACGTTCTTACAATAATAATATACATATATATATATATATATATATATATATATATATATATATATATATATATTATCGTAAGAACGTTGTTTTTGACATCTTGTTTGACTTGTATATGTACTATGGGCCTAATGTGTTAATTGACTTGTCTTTTGGGTGTGGGGATTCTTGACTCAGGACTTACATTTGTTCTGGTAGAAGTGTAGAACATGGATTCTCCATATTTTGAATATTCCCTGGTCTCTATTTTACTAAATGAGAAATGAATGAATATATGTAATGTATGATGGTCTTTTGATATATATATCGCATTCAACTTCAACTATAAAGTGCTTGTGGGAATGCTTGAAGTTCAAACTCAAATTTAAATATAAGGTGAGTACTTTCAAGACAACTAATAGTAAATAAGTTAATTAATATGTCTTTTTAATTATTCAAATTCCTTACTATTAGGCTATTAGCTAACTCTTAATCTGATATGTATCAAATTAATCAATTATGTAATAAAAATATTTTATTTTAGTTTTATTATCAGTGAATAGACAAAAGATTAAAAAAAATAAAAACCTACAACACACGCAACTCTGAGAAAACCGTTCTAGACGCAACTAAAGAAGTCACGAATTTTACGATCAAAACAAGAATAACAAGTAAGCTTTTGAACGTTTGTACGATATTACTGATGTTTGGAACTTTTCGCACCATTAAATGAGTTATATTGCAATATTGAATATTTAAGTATCAAATATTCCGGAGGTGTTAATTTGTCAAAATGGATTCTTATTTTATCAAACCTTTTAATCAATTAATTCAAACTTATATAATCTTTTTTTTTCTATTCATAATTTATAAAGTTTATTTTTTTACCTAATAACTTTTTTCTGTTAGAAACGGAACTTTCCTAATTATTTATCTGTCCCCCACTTTCTTCCTATTTTATTACGACAAATTTATAAATCATAAAAAAAAGAAGAAAGAAACACCGAAGTTTCTTGCATGCTGATACAAAATGCCGACAATGCCTCTTACAGGATTGTGTCTTGATTCTTTTGAATGTGAAAGTAGTGGTAGCTTATCTGACAATGATAATAATATATAGATACACATAAATTATAATCACATATCTTTGCGTTGTAATAATAAAATATTATATAATTAAAATTTTTAATAGAATAATTTAATATATTTATTGATTTTTAAATAGATAAATAATTTTTACTATTAAATTTTATTTAATAATTTTTTTTAATATTGACTAAATTCTATAAAAAAGTATAATTATTTTTTCTATTTATATAATATTATTCTTGCACAATATGACAATATTTGCCTAATAAACCGCTCCTATTTAAACTTTAATTTATCCACTTTTTTGTTACCTTTCACGATGAGGGTCCAGGATTTTCTCCAATACTAACTTTTGCATGATTTTATCATGTATATACTTCTTTCGTTTATTTTTATTTATTTAAAATAATTATATAAAATTTATGAAAGTTATTAAATAATTTTAATTATAAATAAATATAATTTAATATAATTAAATTATTTTTTTAATTTATTAATATTTTTATCTAATTTTACTTATTTATTAATTTTTTATTAAAATAAAAATAAAAATAATAATTAATTAATAATTTTTTTATTATCAAATAATAAATATTTTAAGACAAAAGAAATTTTTATACAATAAATAAAAATAAACAAAAAAATTAGCATTATTGTTCTTGAAAAAGAGTACCGTGGTCATCTTGTTCTTGTTAACGAGAAAGAACTAGCCAATAAAACGCCAATTAAGAAGATAATTAATTAGGGATTGACAAAGTTGTCCCTCTGTAAAGGCCCCACCACCACCAGCCAGCCAGCCAGCGAGTACGACCACATTTATTTCCGCATCATCCTCGTGCATCTAGAATGTACAGATCCAGAGTCAAACCAAGGCAGTCTCAGTCAATGTCCATGGAAAACTAAAAGCCTTCGTTTGAAATTGAATTTAAGATCGAGGACTTATGGTCAAGATTTTGATTTTAATTATGATATGTTAGTAGGTACAAATTTTTTTATATGATTATTTAATATTCTGATGTTACATTATTAAAATAATTTAATTATTCAAATAATTTTATTATAAATTTAATTTTCATTTATTATTAATAGTTATATTATAATTTAATCCTATGTTGTCTCATCAATAAAATTATTTAATATATTAACTTGATTTTATCTTTTAATTAAGCATGACAAATGAATGAATTGGTTCATAAAAATAATGCTCTTACTTCACAGAGAA
Source organism: Castanospermum australe (assembly GCA_019955255.1). Classification (NCBI taxonomy): domain Eukaryota; kingdom Viridiplantae; phylum Streptophyta; class Magnoliopsida; order Fabales; family Fabaceae; genus Castanospermum; species Castanospermum australe. The sequence continues at coordinate 1,530,322 of NSJW01000034.1, forward strand.
AGTGTAAGTTGCAGAATTGAGTGATATAGATGAGTAAGCTAATCATTGAAACATAATTATAATATCTATTAATTAAAATTAATGTAATTTATTCAATTTATATTATAATTAGATAGATTTTATTTAAATATAAATAAATTAGATGGATCATTAGTTAATAGATTTAATTATCATTCCTATTTTTAATGATATAAAAACGAATGATTAGATGATACAATAAAAAAAATCATGATTTTCTTCTATCTTCTATTAAAAAAAAATTTTTAATATATAAAATAAAGTGTATAACCTATTATAATGAATTTTAAAATATTATAATTTATATTTATTTCTCTCTAATATAATGATTCTCTTATAAAAAAGGATTCAAATTCATGTAAAGTATTGATAATTAATCAAAATTAAACTCTTTAATTAATAAATAATAAATGTTTGATAATTTATCAATGATATTGATATTCAATACTCGCTACACAGTAAAAAAAATTAATTATCATAGCAACTCTTTTTTTATTATAATACAAATATTTTTAAATATATAATAATACATTAAATTTTTTATGAATAATCAACATTAAACTGTAGAAATTAAATCTTGTGTTTTTTTGCCGGCGTGCCGTTGTTTGGCTTTTGTCAATGCATGTGACTCTGCATCTACAACATTAGCAATTTAACATTCGCCGTTCGTGGTGGCTAACCTTGGAATTGTCAAACAGTCAAATAATTTGAGCAAAACTAGCTCGTGCGTTTATTTTTGCCATTGAATTTGTACGCAATGTGTAATTCTGTTAGGTAACTGAGTTAACGTGTTTTGACGCGATATGGAATTGGGGCTTTCGTCTGAGTTGGAACTTGGAAGATGGTCAAATTCTTTGCCATTTCTGGCTATTTTCAACTTTTTTTTTTCTTGAATGAAGGTCTCATTTGTCATTGATTGCTATTGCCTTGCCTCACTGTCCAAGCGTTAACAAATAAAGAAATGGCAAAGAATTAGACTTGGAAAGTTCCTCTCTTTGCAGTTTACAACCGGATTCCATTAAAGATATGATTATTGTTGGCGAACACAAACTACTCATAGAAAAATTCAACGAAAAGAAATGAGAAACGGGTGGTCTTGGAAAGTTCATTCTCTGGAGTTTAGAACAAGATTCTAATATATGATAGAACAAAAAAGTTAAAATTGTTGTTGACGAAGACAAACTAAGATTGTGGTATTTTGGGCCATAAAGAGGCTTACCAAGTTACGATTTAATCCACTCGCACCCAGGATGGCGCTTTGGGCTTTGAAGCCCACACAGTTTTCCTATTAAAATAAAAGCAGGAGTTAAGATTGATTATTCTTATTATTATTTTATTTTAAATTTATTTTAAATTTATAAATAAATTAAAATTAATACTATAAAAATCTTATTTTATCTATCTTATCTTATTATCTTATCTTTTATTTATTATAACTATTAAGTACTAACTAATTATTTAGTTAAATCTAACTATAAACTTTTACACACTTCACACCGATCATTGTCGTGTTACCATTCATTTGTGATAAAATGTAATTGAATCCCAACTGCAGAAGAAAAATGGGCCTTTCGCGTTTTTTGTCATCAAATGGGCCTTTCTTTAGTACATTCTTTAACCCCAACTGAAAAAGACATGGGCTTTCACTTGGAATGACCATCCATGCTTTGCTAGCCCATGGCTTCTCCCACCTGAGGACTCAATGTTATGTATGATTCCCATCAAGTTAAAAAAAAAAAAATGGCCGTTGACCAAAAAAAAAGAAAAAGAAAGCAAGGCTCCCCCAAAACTTGCAAAAAGGATCACTTGATAAAGGATTTGATGACCCCAAAAAACAAAAGGTTAAAGGGATTAAAGGATTTTGACCAAAACGAAAGATAAAGGGCTTTGACCCAAAAAGAGAAAGAGAGAGAGAGAGAGAGATAAAGGGATTAATATGACTGCTGATCACCAACTTTGGAATATGCCTCTTGTCCGGAACTTTGTTTTTGAGGACATTGCCCCAAGCAATTCCAATTCCTAAAAATCATCTTCTGGAGGACAAATTTATTTGGAGATGCTGAATCCCTATATCATCTTTCTCATGATTGCTTCAAAATTAAAACAACCTTCATCTGGTATCTTACATTTTCATGTGCAAACATTAGACTATTAAACTAGATAACTCTCCTATTTTTCATGTTACAGTTTTTGGAACTTCCCTCTTAGCTTGGACTCTGGTATGTTGGAAAGCAATAAATGGATTTATTTTTCAACATAAACCACTTGATCCTCAATACAAAACATTATTATATTCTGCCTAAATGAAACCATGTAATCTACAAAAATCCACACAAACAGCCTAAGAAAAGCTAATATTGGATGGAAATGGAACCCTCCTCTTTTGGGGATGGTAAAACTCAGTATAGATGGAGCTTCAACTGGTAATCCAAAGAAAGAAGGGTAGCAGACATCATTAGAGATTATGAGGATAGCTGTTTATCAGGATTCTTACATTACTTGGGAGAAACCACCAACGACATGGCAGGGTTTTGGACGATGAGAAGTGAACTTCGGTTGGACTTCTATTATAATTGGAACTAACTCTCAAGTGCTTGTCAATGCCGTAAATTGTAGAAGACAAATAAAATTTAGCAGTGACCCACTTTCAGAAATTTGTGCAAACATTCAATATGATGCAAAATGCTATACAAAAAAAAAAAAAAAAACTTACACGCTGAATGTAAATGAAGTAAGATGGTTTGAACAAAGTTTTTATATTGGTTCGGCTAAAACTTAATGTACACTGAATGTAAATGTTAAATATAAATTCTAAGTCAGAGTCATATCCCAAAGAGAAATTTATATTATAGTGTAAAGAATTCTATGGTTTTAATTTTGCTAGTTACTACTATAATGAATAACTGGAGAATAAAAATATATGAGAATTTCATATATTACAAAATTATGTAAAAATACGAACTCGAGTTATTCTCAACGTTATCTTCATAATCAGAGGAATAAATTCCAGTCACATTCATTTTTTTTTTTTGCTCACTTTGATTTTTGATTTATTTATTTTTGTGACAATTTACATTTTATAAAAAAGAAAAAGAAGTACAATGACAGCAATTAAAGGTGATTAAGAGTCCATAAGTATTAAAAGAGATTTTTTTATTAAATATAATTAATGATGAAGAATTTGAACCGATAGACATAAAGAATCACAACAGAAGAATACAAAAAAAAAAGTTTATTTTTGTTACACTCTGATATGTTCGTTTTTTAAATTTTTATAAATTAAAATTTATCTTAATTTAATTTTTTTATGATCAAAATTTGTCTTAATTTTATTTCAAAAGAAACTAAATTAATTATTACCCAAAAAAACTAAATTAATGCAGATTTTAATAATTAAAAGGATTAAATTATGAAAAGTATTTTTTTTTGGTGAATTATAAAAAATAATTTTAAAGAGCTAAATTAACAACAAATGTATTAGTGACTAGTTAAGGTAAAAAAAAAAAAGGTTTATTGCGTAAAACAAGACTCTAGTAATTAGAAGTGCTGCTCGAAGAAGTTACGGACAGCCATCGGATTCGGAGGGTGAAAGCGTGACATGGACTCAACGGAAGACTTGCTGTGCTTGCTATCGGAACAGCGCCGAGAGCTCGCAGCGACGGAAGCCATGGAGTCCGACCTCGAGTTAGCCTACCGTCTCCAGTTGCAGGAAGCCCTCGCCGCGTCCGTGGCTTTGCAGCCCTCTTCCTCCTCCGTCCAAGAAGAACCCCAAATCCCCAATGACGACGCCGTTTTCAAGGTCACTACCCTTCAGTCCGAGGAGCTGGCGAAGATGGAGCAAGAAATCAAGGACCTCGAGATGAGTGAGATCGAGATGTGCAAAATGAGAGAGGATCTCAGCCGTCGGATACACGATCAGAGGGTTGCAAGCGAGATTCTCAGAATTCCCGACGATGATTGGCGAGAATGGGGTGACAATTTCGAGAAGCCCTTCGGCGAGGCCTCCGGCTCGAAGCGGGCAACGCCTGGGATCGACGAAGGTGCTGTTTTTAGACTGTACTTCAAAGGGTTGGTGAGCGAGGAGAGGCTTAGGGATGAAAATGTCGTTTTGGCTGGGATCGGGATTGCGATTTGTGATCCCGGAGACAACCTGATCTTGGAGATGAGGAAGCCACTGGTTGGCAATGGAATGAGCAAGATTGCTGCTGAGGCTAAGGCTTTAATCGAAGGTCTTAATGCCGCCATTGCTTTGGACCTGAAGCGCATGACCTATTATTGCGATTACTTTCCGTTGTACCAATTTGTGAGTCTCTTTTTCCCCTTTTCTTTTTTTGGGTTATGGCTCGCTGAGAGATGTTTGACAAGAATAGAAGATCGGTTCCATTCCAGCATTTTTTTTTTGGTTAATAATAATTTTTTAAGTGTAAAATGTATGCATGCACAACTTCACTGTTATGGTAGAACGCAACATTGGGAGCTTTTACAAGTAGGCGTTGTGTTTGGAAGAAGAGTGCTCATAAGTTATAATGCGCAAGTCAAACGGGTACGAATACAAAAGATTGGATCTTGTGAGTTCCCTTATGTCCTTTTTTTTTAGGGGTGTTTGTTAATATGTTTACGTGATTTTCATTTGAAGTTCTATAGTGCTTCTTGGAGAATCTGTTGTGATAAAAGTTGTGGTTTTCTGAGCAAGAACAGGCCAGAGTTATAGCTCAAGGATTTTATGTCCTTGGAACCTGTTATGGCTTAAATTATATTTTGTTTGATGCATTAGTATTAGTTTAAGATGTTGGGAACTAGTGACTAGTGAGGCTATGATTCTCCCATAAATGTCATCCTTTTATGGAGGTTTTCATTACCTTGTTTTGCTGGTCAGGTTAGCGGAAAATGGCCTGTGAAACAGCGGAAGGTTGCAATGCTAGTGAATCAGGTGACTCTGCTTCAAAGAAAATTTACATACTGCAATCCGAAGCATGTGGCTAGACATGATGTCAAGTTTGCATTTAAGCTTGCAAAAGATGCAATTGTTTCTCAGATCACGATGCCTGCAGAATCTGGCTGTAGAAAGAATCTGAATGAGACTTGTGTCATATGCTTAGAGGATACCGATGTTGATCACATTTTTTCAGTTGATGGCTGTCAACACCGATATTGCTTTTCTTGCATGAAACAACATGTGGAGGTGAAGTTGCTTCATGGAATGGTGCCAAAATGCCCTCATGAAGGATGCAATTCTAAGCTTCTAGTTGACAGCTGCAGGAAATTCTTGACTCATAAATTAATTGAGACCATGCAGCTACGAATAAAGGAAGCTTCAATTCCTGTTACTGAGAAAATTTATTGCCCTTATCCAAGATGCTCTGCATTAATGTCTAAATCTGAGGTTTTAGAGTACTCCAAAACAATTCTTGGTGACTCTGAACAATCAGGACCCAAAAAATGCATAACATGTCATGGTCTTTTCTGTTTCAGCTGCAAGGTCCCTTGGCATAGTGGTATGACATGTTCTACTTACAAAAGGTTGAATCCTAACCCTCCTGCCGAAGACTTGAAACTGAAGTTTCTGGCAACAAGGAGTCTCTGGCGGCAGTGTGTGAAGTGTAACCATATGATCGAACTTGCTGAAGGCTGCTATCACATGACTTGCAGGTACTCTCATAATATTCACTTAGATTTAGCCTGTTATAATCATCCTTCTTGTAGAATCTCTTTTCTTTCTTTTTTATTACTAAACAATAAAAAGTTTGTGAGCATACATAAGTCTCAGTAGACATAATTCTTAGAGAGTACTGAGTGATATTATATGAGAAGCAAGAATGGTTCGGTGACGTGGAGAATGTCATGTGGAATAATCTTTGATTCACTAGGTGACGTGGAGAATGTCATGTGGAATAATCTTTTATTCACTAGTTAAAAAAATATAAGAACAGCTAAAATCTTGAAGATGTTTATAGAACTAATATTCAATATGCCAATGTTCAGAAAAATCTTTTTTTTTTTTTTTTTTTTTGTAATTGTTATGTGCATTGCGAGCTGAAGTGAGGTTGGTGTAATTGCAAGATGAAAAATATAGCAGGTAGGAATTCAGAAGATAGAAAGATTTAATAGGAATGGAAACCTTCATAATATTAGACGAGAAAAATAGATCTCATTGCCAGCTCAGTAGAGCTGACATGAGCTGATATTAGGTCTTAGTTTTTATTGCACTATTCATTTAAGTAATTTACAGATTTCCACGTGTGGAGAAGTAAGTCATCAATCATCAGTGTAGAATCGATTTATCTTCTATGGGAAGCATAATATGTTGGCCCATTGTTACTCTCCCTTCCGGTCCATGTTATCTTTACATATTATTTCCTTGCTTCAATGTGATTGCAGATGTGGTTACGAATTTTGCTATAATTGTGGAGCTGAATGGAAGAACAAAAAAGCAACATGTTCATGTCCACTTTGGGATGAGGACAATATTTGGTTGGAGGGTCATGAGAGGGACTTGGAAGAAGATGAAGATGATGATTATTATGACTCTGATGATTCAGAAGATTTTTATTAAGTAGCAATCCCCCTCCCACTTCCCTTTCATCTTCGTAATCCCTCTTTATTTTGTAAATTTTGTGGACTACAATCATATGTGTATGCATATTGAGAAGCAAACTGTAATTGTCTTTTGTTTTTATTTTTATGAAAATATTAAACTAACCTTTAGGCTTTGTTTGGATATTTAATAGTGGGTGAAATAGAATGAAATAAAATGAAATAGAATGGAATAGGGTGGAATAGAAGAAAGTTTTCGTACCATTGTTTGAATATTTAATAATGGAATACTGAAAATTTTTTATTTCATTGTTTGAAAATTCTAATAGAAACTAATAAAAATGAATGGAATGTTAAGAATTATGAATTGGTTTCATTCCTTACCTCTCATTTTATTTCATTGCTTTTCATCTCATACCATCAATCCAAACAAGGCTTTAGTGAATGTTTGGTATGGGAGTAAAAAATTTATGGAATACAATACTCATTCATAAACTTTTGACTTCCATACCAATCTTATCATAAATGTGAAAAAATTGAAACCTACCTAGGATAACATTGATTTGTTATTCCTTGGAACCAATAATAACCTATGATAAAAATATAACTGTTGAAAGAAAGAAGGATCATAGAAACTCTTAATTTGTGAGAATGAGTCAGTGAAAATACACTGTCTTCTGTATCGGATTTTATAATACTTGTGTACAATAAAAAAAGAAAATAATGTAATGATCCTATTACATAATCTACGTGATTCTAACATGATCCTAATTGATTCTAACAGATTCTTTACATATTCTGACAATCCTAATTGATTATAACACTCCCCTCAAGCTGGAGCATATAAATCATATGCACCAAGCTTGTTACAAATATAACTAATTCGAGGACCTGAGAGACTTTGTGAATACATCTGCTAACTGATTATTTGAATTGACAAAATTAGTGGTAATGCATCCAGATAAAATCTTTTCTCGGATAAAGTGACAGTTCATTTCTATATGTTTGGTCCTTTCATGAAACACTAGATTTGAGGCAATGTGCAGAGCTGCTTGATTATCACATATCAGTTGCATTTGCTTAACATCTCCAAATTTTAACTCTTGAAGCAATTGTTTCAGCCATATAAGTTCACATGTTGCCAATGCCATAATTCGATATTCTGCTTCTGCACTTGACCTTGCAACAACATATTGTTTCTTACTTTTCCAAGATACCAAGTTGCCTCCAATCATCACGCAATAACCTGTGGTAGAATGCTTATCTGAGGGAGAGCCAGCCCAATCTGCATATGTGAAACCAATAATCTGGGTATGTCCTTTGTCTTCATAGAGAAGGCCTTGACCTGGTGCTCCTTTGATATACCTGAGTATTCTGATCGCAGCATCCCAATGACTATCACAAGGAGCTTGTAGAAACTGACTAACTACACTTACAGCAAAGGAGATGTCTGGTCGAGTGATGGTAAGGTAGTTTAGTTTACCAACAAAGTCTTCGATATCTTCCAGGATCCGACAAGGGCCCCCCATGTCCTGGTAAAAGTTTGGTGTTTTGGATCCATAGGAGTATCTACAGGTCGACAATCTGTCATACCAGTCTCCTCTAAAATATCAATGGCATACTTTCTTTGAGAAATAACATCAGTAGAGGATTGAGCGACCTCAATACCAAGAAAATATTTAAGACGACCTAAGTCCTTAGTCTGAAAATGACAAAAGAGGTGTTGTTTTTAGTTGATTGATACCGTCTTGATCGTCACCTGTGATGACAATATTATCTACATATACCACTAGAAAGATACTCTGATGTTGAGGAGAATGGCGGTAGAAAACAGAATGATCTGCCTCACTGCGGATCAAGCCAAATTGCTGAATGACTGTACTAAACCGTCCAAACCATGCCCGCGGAGACTGTTTCAACCTATAAATAGAACGATATAAGCGACAAACTAATCCAGACTCCCCCTGAGCAAAAACCAGGAAGGTTGCTCCATGTAAATCTCTTCAGCAAGTTCACCATGTAAGAAGGCATTCTTAATATAAAGTTGGAATAGAGGCCAATGTCGCATGACAGCCATGGATAGAAGAAGCCGAACAGAAGCAATCTTGGCAACAGGTGAGACTGTATCACCGTAGTCTAAACCATATATCTGAGTATATCCCTTGGCTACTAGGCGAGCTTTCAACCAGTCAATCTGTCCATCAGGGCCAACTTTCACAGCATACACCCATCGACACCCAACTGTGGACTTACCCTTAAGTAACGGAACTAACTCCCAAGTGCCACTAGAGTGTAAGGCTTGCATTTCATCTACCATAGCCTGTCGCCACCCTGGATTGGATAGTGCCTCACCTGTAGTCTTAGGAATGGAAACAGATGACAAGGAGGTGACAAAAGAAAAATATGGAAAGGACAAACGGTGATAGCTTAAAAAGGTATAAATAGGATGAGGATTACGAGTAGAACGAATACATTTGCGAATGGCAACTGGTGGACTAGCGGGAGGCAGGACCTGCAGCGGTAAAGGTGCTGGTTCAGCGCTAGAGTCCACCGGTACCACCATGGAATTATCTTTGAAGTGGAGGAGAAGAAGTGGCTTCGGCAGGATGTCCAAGTAAGGGAACAGGAAGAACATCAGACACTGAAGAACGCTCAGCAGGAGAAGATGAGAAAAATGGTGACTCCTCAAAAGAACGTGACATCAGCTGAGGTGATATATCGGTTACTGTCTGGGTAAAAGCACCTGTATCCTTTCTGGAGACAAGAATAGCCAAGAAAGACACACTTAAGGGATTTTGCTTAAAGTTTGTCCTGTCCAGGGGTTAGATTATGAACAAAACAAGTGCAACCAAAAACACGAGGGTGGAATGGAATACAATGGTTGAGACGGAAACAGAATAGATGAAAGAATTTGATGATTTAAAACAGAGGAAGGCATGCGATTAATCAAATAACAAGCAGTGAGAACTGCAGCATCACCCCAAAATCGTAGAGGGACATGATTATGAATAAGTAAAGTTCGTGCTGTTTCAATGAGATGACGATTCTTACGCTCAGCAACACCATTTTGTTGTGGGGTGTGAGCACAAGAGGACTGATGAAGAATACCCTGGGAAGTCATAAAAGAGGTAAAATAAGAAGAAAAATATTCACGAGCATTATCACTACGTAAAATACGAATAGAAGTATTAAATTGATTGCAAATTTCAGCACAGAAAGATTGAAAAACAAAAAAGATCTCAGCACGACTCTTTATTAAAAATAACCAAGTGCAGCGGGAAAAGTCATCAATAAAAGTGACAAAATATTGATATCCCATAGTTGTGGGAACACGACTAGGACCCAAACATCCGTATGTACTAAATCAAAAGGAGACACAATCCGATTATTGACACTTTTGAAAAACGAAGTGCGAATATGTTTCCCAAGTTGACACGACTCACAATCTAAAGATGATAAAGACGATAATGTAGGAACCATTCGGTGAAGTTTGGAGATACTAGGATGACCAAGGCGACTGTGGAAGAGAGAATGACAAATAACAGAAGTAAATGCAGCAGGTGATGAAGAGATGGTAAGATGGTAAAGCCCGTGAGACTCACGCCCTTCGCCAATCATCCGTCCGTATCCCGGTCCTGCACATGAATAGAATTATTAGTGAAAGTGACAGAACAATGAAGATAGCTGGTTAATTTACTGATAGAGATAAGATTGAAAGGACAACCCGGAACATAAAGGACAAGAATCAAGAGTTAGAGAGGGTAGAGGACAAATTTGACCAAGACCTTTAGCCATAGTTTTGGAACCATTAGCTAAAGTAATCATAGGGAGGGAAGTTGAATGACAAAGATGAGAGAAAAGACTAATGTTACCAGATATGTGATCGAAGGCAGCAGAATCCAAAATCCATGGACCAAGGGAAGAATGGGTGAGGCAAGCAACAGAAATTACCAGTCTGAGAAGCGGAGGCAAAGGTCGATGACTTAGCAGCCTTATACGCTAGATAACCCTCATAGACAGCAGCTGGGATAGTGACAGTGGGCACGTCCAAAGAGTCAGATGCCGGAATAGAAGAGTCTGACTAAGCAATATTAGCTGTGCGAGGGGTTTTCCCATGGAGTTTGAAGCAACGTGCATGAGTGTGGCCAAACCTGTGGCAATAATTGCACTGTGAACGTTGACTTTTGCCACGACTATGAGATCAAGAACTGGCAGCAGCAATGGTGGACATGATAGGCACAGAACTGTAAGAAACTCAGAAAAGAAAAACCTAAGTTGAGAGCGAAAGACCCAAAAACTTACGATAGGAGACGCAGTGCGCGGAGATGGGGAAGCCAAACACCCACTGGAAGATTACGAACCACGTGGAAAGGGCTGGATCTGACCGGAAAAGCCCCAGAGAAGTGGTCGGGGGAAACAGCGGCCGGAAAGAGAGCAAAACGCACTCTCACGCGCGCTGAAAACACCTGCTGGACGGATTCCGGTGACCGGGGCGTGGCGGCGCGTCGGAGCTTCGATGACAGCGCGACTCCGGGGATCGAACGAGTTCGGGGAGACACACGTCGTGGGTGTGTCGGTTGCCGAAAAAACACACCTCAGATGCGTAGATCTGATATGGAAACCGCAGGAGGAGAGAGAAAATCGCCGGAGGAGAGAGAAAATCGCCGGAGGAGAGAGAAAAATAACGGCGAGAGCAAAACCACTTCGGCTGGAAGAGAGGCTGTGATATGTGGTAGGCCGCAGCTAGAGCAGAACCACCGTGGTTGGAGCAGAACCACCGCGGCTTGAGTAGAACCACCACGCGCGACTGGAGCAGAATGTCCATCAGATCGGTTGGGGCGCTAGGTGTGGTCCGAAGGAAGGCTTCGGATGAGAATAGTGAGAGAGTAAAAAAAAAAACACTGACGGTAGGGAAGCGAAAAAAAAGTTAGGTTTCTATCCCTAGGCTCTAGATACCATGTTAAGAGGAGCCCATTGCTCTTCCCAAAAGCTGGCTCAAAGGATTAGGTGCATCCTCCAGCTTAAATATGGTTCCCAGGTCTTCCTCCTGTCCAATGTGGGTTTAGACTTCCAATACTCCCCTTCACATCGGAGGGAGGTACACCCTTCTCGGGCTTAGACTTCCGAGTGCCACCGGTGGTTTTTAATTCTTACATGGGGCATGGGGTCATCGGAACAGGCAGGTATACCAGGGCTCTGATACCATGTTGAAAGAAAGAAAGATCATAGAAACCCTTAGTTTGTGAGAATGAATCAGTGAAAATACATTGTCATCTATATCGGATTTTATAATGCTTGTGTACAATAAAAAAGGAAATAATGTAATGATCCTATTACATAATTTACGTGATTCTAACATAATCCTAATTGATCCTAATTGATTCTAACAGAATCTTTATATATTCTGACAATCCTAATTGATTCTAACAATAACAATTGAGAATTCAAATCTGATTACAGTTATAACTCAATAAATTATTTTATATTTTCCAAAGCGAGGAAAAGAAGAGCATGGAATTATCAGCACTACACAAGTAGGTGGATTCTTGGTGTCTCATGGGCATCGTTACCCTTTCTAGTTGGCTCATATCTGCAGGGAATTTTAGCAGTAGCACTGGAAGTTCTCCAATATTATCTGTGATCGACGTCTCAAGTCACCGATACTTGCAATTATCTTAATTTTCTTTTAGAGATGTATCCTGACTGGCTGACTCCATTATAATTTTGTGAAAAATAGTATATTAATTTTATAAGGCTATGACTAAAAATACTAGTTCATGGGTTCTTACTTCTTAGGCATTCGTTCAAATCTCTTATGTTTAATTGTATGCGAGAAAACGGGTCTCTGGTTGGCTTAAGATGTTGGTATGGGCAGTTGGTATTCTGTGTTAGATTCCATGGTACGATACTACGATTTATCATATTGTTAAAACTTAAAAAGTTTAATCTTCATACTGTCTTATCATATTATAAAAATAGTTTTTGTTGTTCGGAGCCACCAGAGAACTCCGAAGTCTTGCCGGAGCCACCAGGGTGCGTACTTGCAAGGTCTTCCAACGTCCAAGTCGGGTCAAGAATATGCAGTTGAGGAGAAAAAAATGACTAGAGAAATAACATACCTTTATGTTTCTTCACCTACCCCTTTATATGGAGTGGCCGCTAGGGGAGTACCCACGATATTACGCCAGTGCAGACGGACGCATTGTGTTGCGCCTATGTGGGTGTGTGTGCAGTACAGGCATAGACACGGTGTCGCGCCTGTACAGGTGTACATACAGTGTCGTGTCTGCATAATCTCGTACATGTGTGGGCGCGCGACGTGAATTCTGTTATTCAGCTGGCCATTCCTGTGTCTTCAGGTATCTCAGTAATCAGTATCTTGCGAAATCTTGAACTGGTCAGGTCGAGTTTCACTGAGTCGCCCATTGGACTGGTTGGCTGAGTTAGTCAGGTTGCAAGCTGAGACTGCATCACTCATATAGTGTGCAAGCCCACTGCTCGGAGCCAGTGCGATGTAGTCTTATCTTTTATTTTTATTTTTTTGGTAAATAGTTTTATCTCCCATTTTGTTTGATTAGTTATTATTATATTCAAATTATTTCAATAATATAACATCTGATAATTAGATGACAAGGGTAAAAGAATTTGACAAGGAACGTTATTTGAATGAAAAAAAAAATGAAAATAAGGAACGGGGCGAATCAAAGGCGCATGTGGTGCATATCGATCAGAAGAGGCGAGGGTTGAAGGTTGTGAGAGTGAAAATGAGTGGAACGGGAAAGAAGGTAGCGGATGTTACATTCAAAGCATGCAAGAATATTGATAGGGAATTTGGGATGGCATGGCTAACCTCCTTGTCTCCGGCGAGGCCCGTAAGGAATTCGCTAATCTTCGCCGAGCCTTCGACGACGTCAACTCTTCACTTCAAACCAAGTTCAGCCAGGTACGTCCTCTCTCCCCTCTCCTCTGCCTGTTACTTGTGGAAATATCTGATTTTGGCTATCTGGGTCTTTCCCACTCTGCTTTGGAGCTGTCCTTTTGCATTTTGGAATCGTTCGAGTATTAAGCATAAAGGGCAACATTGATATGTATGCATATCCTTTGTGTTTGTGGATATAATATGATTCATGTTCTGTTTTTGCACTGGACGAGTGAGAGTTGGTTTGACAAACTATGGATAGTGGGACCCAAATTTGAAAATGTCAAACCAACTGTCTTTTTGTATTTGTACGTTGTGTCTACCCATGAATTTTCTTGTAGTTCAACTATAAATGCATCTAACATTTATATTAAAATGTTGAAAGCGTTGCTTGCGGTTGCTTCTGGTTTACACAAGCATCTTTTCAGTAGTGTGCAGATTACTTGAATTGCTTACTCCCTCTTAAAAAATATATATATATATATGGGACTTCTGGAATTGCTTAGTTGTTCAATGGATTGTGTCGTGCTTAATTGAATATGGTATCTGTCATTTCTCATGATGTGCATTTGTTAGCATATCATATTGAACCTGTAACTGCGCTGTTTGAAGTGCCCTGCTTGACCGTCAGTAAATCAACTCTTCTTATCTTGACGTGTTTGTTTAAATTTTGCAGGAACCTGAACCAGTTGACTGGGAATATTACAGAAGAGGAATTGGCTCTCACATAGTTGATATGTACAAAGAAGCTCGTGATAGTATGTATCAATTAATTTATTTTATACCTATATCTAAGACTGCATGCCACTTTGGTTTCTTGTTCACTTCATACCTTTTCGTATTTGAGAGGCCAATCTCTAATGCAGTGTTTGGAACATTTTAATTTTAGCTTTCAATAGAATTCATTTGAAATAAAATGATTTACAAACCCTGAAATGTTACACACGTATGATTTGTTAATGAATCGGATTCTTAAACTAATGTCATTCCGAGCAAGAATTCATTTTTTTTAGAGATTCCAAACTCACATGAAGTTCATGCCCTGCGCGAGTTATAACATTTAAAACTACTGTAGCCATGAGATTTGTTTGGTTATAGTCTGTAATTTTGTATTCCCACGTTCAATGCTGGGTACAGTAAGCATAAATTTTGCATTCAATATTAGTATGTGAAATTTCAAATTATATATGCTTAAATTGAGTCATACAGTTTCACCCTTGATTTTGCGAACGATGGGGAAGGTATATGTGTAAATATTTCATAATATTCTTTTTCTTTCTTGTGACTAAACGAATCACTTGAAAAGAACTAATTTGAACTGGAGATATATATACAAGGCCTCTGCAACAGGGAAGAAACTCTAGATCTTAAAAACGAAAAGGAAGAAAGTGCATGCAATGACCCTGATCAATATCCAATAACATGGCATAGTTGAATTAAAGTGCAGAAGGTTCACATTGACTCTTCCCAAAATGGTTTCTTCGCTGTCCACCAATTATTTACATGAGAAGGGAGTGCTGCACAGCACACTTCTTTCTATTTGATAGATATTCTTTACTTCAAGTAGATGTCTTTCACTAAGAAAGGAATCACTTGAAAGGAATCACCAAAGAAGTGTTTCTATGAACTGGAAAAGAATTGACCCAAAAGGCCATATCGATGGTAGAATTGAGAATATTATAGTCCTAGGAACTGGTAAATGAATAACAGTAGTACTGAATAATGTTTGATGTTGAAAATTTGATCCAGATGTATTATTTATTAACTCATCATTCTTGTCTCTGCTCTGAAATGTGATAAGTTTGACCTTGCATTGTTTTTTCTGAACTTTAATTTGATCTGCAGGCATTGAGATTCCAAAGTATGTGGATACCGTACTCCACAATATCAACCTAAGTTTGATTCTCTGGTACAAATTAATTAAAGCATTCCTGCATTTTGGTGGTCATTTTTATTATTGCTATGCTTGTGAAAGGTGATCACAGTGGGATGAGTAGTCCGCAAGACCATTTGTTTCAATATTAGTATATCACTCCATTTGTTCCACTTTATCTCTATCATTTATAGCCTAATGGCTATGCCTTGAATCTTGATTTCCATCAGTGGATACAACTTGAAATGAATTATTTCAATTACTCTGCTTCTGTATCTACCACCCTCCACCCTCATTATATAGAGAACAAACACTAGTGCATTTGCTTGCTTTTTCAAATTTAAAATAAAAAAAAATTGGAATTTTAACATTAAACTGTTTGATTAAGAACTTAAACTGTATGGCTTTCACAGTAGGAGTTCGGTTGAATTCACAAATTTTCTGAATAAATTTCCAATGGTTTTCTATTGATGTTCTTTGGAGTTTGTTTGTCATTGCCTCACTAGTTCATAACTGAGAAAAGATATGTTCTTAACTTCTTATCAGATTTTCTGTATCTCTTTCCTCTTTAACCATCTTACAAGTTAAATCACATCAATTGCAGTTAGTTGAACTTAAGGTAGCAGAACAAAAATCCTTGAAGGAGTCTGAAAGATTAAAGAAGGAGATTGTAGAAGTTCAAGAGCTAAAGGTAAATGTTACATTAGTTATTTCTTCCCATCCCCGAGACACAGGAAAAATAAATAAAATAAATAGAAAGGAAGAAGTCATGCTATCCAAAATGAAAATCCAAACATTTTATGTTGTTTTGGTTCTGAATTCTTTGTGTTTGTTCACGACTGAACAAAAAAAGATCAGTACCATGACAGTGGATGAATATTTCGAGAAGCATCCTGAGTTAAAGAAGAAGTTTGATGATGAGACCCGAAATGACTATTGGGGTTATTGATATCCTTCATCCTTTAATTCATCGAGAATAATTTCCTTGTGAAATTTTGTGTTTATTGAATGTTTTATTTTATTAATAATTCTCAATTCAACTTGGTTGCCTATGTCAACGCACAATGTGATGTACAAACGATGGTATTCACTCTGAGGATTATGATCATGTGATGAAGCAATTCCAATGATGGTATTGTTGAAATACTAGTTAATCTCTGCAATCTTCACTCTTTCCCCTGAGTGAATAACTAAATTTATCTATTATCTGGCTTCTCTTATGAATCAATAGATAGTGAAGGTTTTAATTTTTAACAATTTTATTATTGAAAGTCTGACAAAATTTCACATTGGATCTTTGATGGATGCACTTGATCTTGCATTTTGGATTTTTAATTAGAATTCAAGTTCGCAGATATTTGAATGCTTATATTTAATTTAATGAAATGGTTGTTTTTGGTGGCTATAAGGATACTGTTCAATTCAATGAACCTTCTTGTTAAGAATGGAAGTTTCACAGTTTAGTTTATTATTGGAGCTTGAGGCTGATTTTAAAATTCCCATATCAAAATTTATCCTTCTGTTATAATATAATATCCCAATTGGTAAGTGAGGGCTGAAAAATGAAAATGGCGTAGATGTCAACTGGATTCCTTTTGGTGCGATTCTTCCAACTTGTTTGCAGTCTCATCGGTGATTGGACCACGGGTAGGGTTATGTCGGTGGGGCCACCAGCTGCTTGCTGCTACGCCACAAGGTGATGCCAAAGTAAGGGAATATGTGCGCTGTACAGTGTACTTAAAATTTAACCTTCTCCCGCTGTGGTCCGTTGTGAATCTGATCCCCTCTTCCCCGATTAAGTTAACCTTGTGTAGTGCAGGAACATTGTTGCTGCACTGCTGTTCTACTTTTCGTTTTGTGTCCAGAATAAGATTTCACTTTGTTCTACTTATTGTTTTTTTTTATCATGTGTGGTAATTTATAATGATTAAGAGTGGTTATTGGGTCCGTTTTATTCATGAATTTACACAAATTGACTCAACCTAACTCACAAATGGTTGATTCAAATTTATAGATTGGGTACGGTTGGATTTAAAATTACTCATCCCGTAATAACTATGTTAGATTGTGAACTAGATTTTTTTTATTTGCACAAATCAATTCAACTTATTATTTTTTTTATTTTTTAATTTCTTTCCATTGTACTATCTTTTTTTTTCTTCTGTTAATTTATTTAGCTCTTAGGTTTTCAAATTTATAGATTTTAGTCTTACATTTTTTTTAGATTTAGATACATTTTTGTATTAATTATCTGTGAATTTGTACTTTTAGATGAATGTTGTCTTTATAATTTGAGTTGATTTTGTTTAGGAATGAAAGATTGAAGCAAATATTACGCTAGCATTCTAACTTCTCTTATGTGATTATTGAATATTTGTAACTAATTTTACAAATAATTTGATCAATATGGTTCTCAAGGTTAAGACACTAATGATTAGACTCTAAATGTTGGTGGTGGCTTTTTAAATTGGAAGTATTTCAATTCTAATAATTATTAAACAATTTATGTATTTGGGTTTAAAACTTTTGTTGTATAATTATGTCATCTGAAATTTATGCATGTATGTATGTAATTTGGATTTCTAACTTCTATTTTAATAAGTTAAATTTCTTTTTATGTTCAGCTTACAAGTTTATCCCACATATGTATATACGTAGGTATAAAAATATTTTAAATCTAATACAACCTAGCCCCTGCCTGTATTCCATACAAGTGTGAGCGTATGTATAATTTGAGTTGTTAGAAGAAAAATTTAATTGACTTGTACTTGCGGACAAAAATGCGTAAAAAATATGTATTCATTGATAAATTAACAATCTCAAAGATAAAATCACAACAAAAATAATTTTCCCTTTTTATTACTCCCGTCAAAATTATCCATCATCTCATCTCATGTGCTGGTTCTTAAGAGAGAAAACGACAATGCCATACTGGGATCAGAGGTTTTGGACTCACGCACTTTGAGATAAGGGGCAAAGAAAATTAAAAGGCAAAGTTTTTCCCTTATTCTAATTTTTCTTTTTAGGGTTGTTAGGCCTTGCAAGTTGCAGATGTCGCATGCTTTGATAACGTAGCTCCTTCAATGTGTTTAAGGATATGTTTGAGGGATTTAAAGGGAATAAAAAGAGTAATTAATAATAAAATAAAATAAAAAGATAAAAAGATAAAAAGTGAAATGAAAAGATATATATTATTTTATTATTTAATTGTTTAATTAAAAAAAAGAGAGAAATTTTCTTATTGTTGTTTAATTGTTTAATACTTTTTACGACCTTAAACGTTTGTAGGTTGAAAAGATAAAAATTTTCCTCTTAAAAAAAGTGTTTGAAACTCATGCAAATGGATGGATGTATACTCTTTCAAGAATCCTAACCAAACTTGCACTCAATTGCCATGGGTTTTCTCATCAAAAATAAAGAAAAATAAAAAAAAAGAAGGTTACATTTTTCAGCATGTGAGAAGATGGTGCTCCATATATATCTCCTACTTTTCATTTTCTCCTTCCAATTGCATATAGAAAAGGACAGAGAAGGCCAAAGATATGCATAATATTTGTGCCTGATAAATCGTGATAGAAATTTCAGGAAGATATATCTGTGAATTAAATACTGCCCGGTGTATATAATTACCATATAATAGTGTTATTTTCTTTCTTCTCTTCCAACGCATCATGATACCATCATTCAAATAAGTGGCTCACGCTATGTGGTTCAAGTGAGGTGGCATCTTAATATAATGCACTGAGGGATTAGCCGAACGCATAAAAATAATACATTTTCAGAAAAATCCAATGTATGAGGTGTGTGACTCCCTGTCCTCACCTGTCTAAAGGTTTATAATTCTCTCTGCGTTTACTTTTGTTGCGTTCCGTGGCTTTGGGTGCGTGTCTATGGTCACCAACTGAAAAAAAAAAATCATCTTATGAAAACATATATATATTTCAATCTAAAAACAAAAAGCTAATACTCATTATATATGCAATTATAAAAAAGGAAATGATGATTAACATAAAAAGTTTTCCTCTTTTTTTTTATTTCTTAGAGTGTCCTTGTACGAACTAAGTGGGAAACCAATTTTTTACAATATGGTCAAATGTCAAAACGAAAATCATTTCCAAGGATGTCAAAAAAACATTTTATGAGAATATTATGAATGATTGAAACGTTATATAAGCGAGTTATTCTTTAGTTTGTAATAATTTAATTGTTTAATTTCATATGATGAACGCTGTTAATTAATTTCTATCAAAGTCATTTGTAACTGTATTCGTAGATATCATTTCATAGGAAATAACATTGTTGTTATAAGAAAATGTTTATTATTGACTAGTTGTGTGTTTAATTTAATTTTTTTAAACTTCAAAATCATAGTTTAGGTAAAAGTGTTTTTAATCTAAAAACCAACATGTAAATATTTATCCTGCATGTAATTATAAGAAAACGATTATTATTGACTAAATAAATTGAGAGGTACTAATGTGCTTTCTTAACTAGCATTTTTTATTTTAATAGTTTAAATAAATTTATTGTATAATAATTTATATATTAATTTATTTTTTATAAATTAAGATATATTTAATAAGAAAAAAAAGAGAACAACAATGGTATTTATACACTAGAAGTTTACACCCTTTCTTTATACTTTTGATGTGACAAAATTTTAAATTAAACTCAAAAGTTTAATAATAACAAATAACAAAACTCAAAAATTTTCAGTTTTGTTCCCTTTTTAAATTATATTTTAATAAATATTAATGGTAAAATTGATAACTGAAATTTAGAGACCAAAAAATGTAAGAATTCTCATTATATTATATATAGTATAGATAATATAAATAATCATTAAGTAGCCATGACCACAAGATGAGGGCTCCAAGTTTTGTGGTAAAAAACAAACCATCTTATGTTTCATAAAATTCAAATAAGTTTAGAAAGATTAATGAAAATAAGTGATTTTATATTTGGATATATTGTCAAAGGTAGTTTGTTGTTAATTTTTCATTTTACACAATAACATTAGTCCTAATCCTAATAAAAAATAATATATTACTAATTTTAGAGCACTAAAATTTTTGTTAATAATTAAGGATATCAGTTGATATAAAAAAAAATTGAAATTTGCTTGGGATGTTGAGGTGCGCAAGTATCGAGGGAAGAGCATGGCAGTGAATCTAGGCGACAACTGATGGCCGTTATCATCCATTGCAAACCTATAAAACTGCCATCCACTACAGTGACTGCTCTTTATTTACTAAATTGGTATACATATTATATATATATATATATATATATATATATATAATTATTCAAAGGATTATTTAAAATCATTTTAATTTTTTAGTAAAAATTATAAATAAAATTTATTAATATTTAATATATTTATCTTTAAAAAAATTTAAAAAATGATATTTGAGAATGAGGATCAGCAAATTAAAGAAGAGACTAAGCCACCACCAAAATAAAAGTACAAACAAAGTAGAATGAGTAAGTAAAATAACTTAGTGCCATATTAATATATTTTTGACAAAATAAATATTTATTTTATCCTTTAAATATATATACAACATTATATAAATTTTTTATTTATATATAATATTAAATTGGTTCAATGTCAATTATGCATGGGCGAAATTAGAAGAAGAATAATAAGGGTAAAAAAAAATTATCTTGATGGAGAGGCCAAAAATTAAAAAGAATCTATATATTTAAAAAAATTTACATTGAAAATTTAAAAACTTTGGGAGACACGTCATTCTTAAATTTATATTATTAAATTAATTCTTAAAGCAACATTTAATTGATTATAAAAAATAAAATTAATGAGTAATGACATAAATTATTATTAAAGAATTAATTTAATATTTCGATATAAATAGAGAAAGATGAAAATGAGCACTTATTATAATTTTTTCTTATTTTATTATTTTTTATGAAAATATATATTCTCTTTGACGTGTGGGATACTCAACACGTGGCCACTTCATCAGGGCCAACATCAGTCAGTGCCGTGCTTCTCCTGCAAAAGCAACTGCAAACTTCCTGCCTCTGCTGAGGCCATTGTCCCAAGCAAAAATGAGAAAATAAAATAAAATTGAATAACAAATCATTAAATTGAATAATTGTTTAATATGATTATTTCTTTTATTATTTATAGATATAGACAAAGTAAGCTGTATATGACTATATATGTAAAGCGAAGCGGTGTGAGAAGATTTCAATTCCAACATCAAATAATTTTTTTAAAAATTTGTTCCTGCTTAAGTTATTACCCAATCTTGTTGAAATAAATAATTTCAAATAGACATATATTTAAGTAGAATTTATTAAATAATCTTTATAATTATAAATGATATTTAAAATAAATTGAAAAAATTTAAATAGATATTTTGAGAAATACTAATACAAAAATAAAATTTTATTAATATGTTAGAATTAATTTAGTTAAAATTTATTATAAAAATAATTATTGTCTAAATTTTTTTTAACTTTTACAAATATTTTTTTAATAAGTTTTAATTTATAATTTATGAAAATAAATTTAAAATAACTTATTTGAGTTTCAAAAATTATTTTAATAAACTCATCTGAATGTGATCAAGTTTATTAAGTACTTATTATAATAGATAAACTCATTCAAATAGAACACAGTATGATTATGTAATTTATTATAATTAATATACTAAATTAAAGTTTCAAAATTTTAAATTATAAAAATAGAGTTGAAAATACTTTATATGAGTTTAAAAATTATTTTAATATTGTAACAAAAAACAATTGTTTTAGTAATCTCACCTAAAGATGAATTGACTACTTTAAAAGTAGTCATTATACAAAATAAGCTTGTATAAGTTAAAACTTAAAAGTTAGCTAACCCAATCGAGTACCGAATTCTGAATTACAGTTTCAAAATTTTACAAGAAATGAAAATCAAGAGTGAAAAAAGATAACTTTCTTTTTTTTTTTTCCGGTAATTTATAATTTAGTACAGATACAGTAATGGCGTGGCAATTAACGGTTAGACCAAGCTCTACTTTTTGCTCGCCCCATGTCTCCAACCAAACCACCAAAAGGCACTGCTATTTTCCCACCCACCGCCTTTTCTTCTTCGTCATTTCTTTTTGGGGCCATTTCTTTATCAACATTTAAAGGCCTCAAAATTCTGCTTCACTAGCACGGTACCACTCAGTTTCACTCCCATTCCGTTTCTCCACCACCACCACCACGAGATAAACAAAAAAATTAAAGAAAAAAAAAGAAAATTTCTATGTCTGCGTCTGTTGGATTTGATGTACATCTCTTTCCCCAACCCAAACTTGGTGTGGAGTGAATTGCAAATGTGGGTCTTTGTTTGATCCCCAGAAACCGTGACGGGTCGGCGAGTTCGGGTTCAAAGGGTCTCTCGCGGGGACTATTACAGTTCACAGTTCACACAGAAGCATCGTGCTCAGGCATGAATTCTGCAGAAGGCAATGCGGGGGAGACGGTCAGGTTGAAGGAGTGCGTCACGGAGTTCATGAAAGGGGTGGCGGAGATGACGGTGGAGTTCGGTAAAGGGTGCAGGGACATAGTGAAGCAGAGCTTGGTAAACGAGGATTCCTATATAGTGAGAAAGTTTGGAAAGAATTCGTACGTTGCCAAGAGAGTAAGAGGGCCCTGTGAAAAGCTCTGTGGGAAATTGAGTTTCTTCAACGAGTACTTGCCGGAGGATAAGGATCCGCTCCACGCATGGTCCGTGATATTCTTCGTTTCGCTACTTGCCTTTGCAGGTGAAGTTGAATATAATCTTTTTTTCCCCTTCTTTGGGGTTTGGGATTGGAGAAATAACCTCATCATATTTGAGCTTTTCTTGGGGAGTGGATTGACATAATTTCACTTATTATCTCTCGTTTTAGGCCGCGGGATATGTGCTTCTGCTGAAAATTATGGCCTTTCGAGTTTCGACTTTATTTATTTATTTATATTATTCAGGTGATGCAAGGTTTTCTTCTTGTTATGGAAGGTAAAGGGAAAATTTTGGATCTCAAGAAGTTAAATTTCTCAAGGGATTTAGAAAGAAACCCAGAGTAGAATCCGAGTGGAGATTTTGTCTGTTTCAGAGAAGGGGAGGGGGGTAAATCGGAGTTTCGGACCATTTATTGAGGGAATGGGTAAAGGTTGTGATAGACTTGAAAGCTGAAAAGTATCACAAAGTATTTAAACTTGGTGGATGGGCTGTGGAGCAGATTTCGTCGTAGTAAATTCTTTTGTCTATATTGGTGTGTAGGCATTTATCTTCCTGGACATCTGCTATGCAAGTGTAAGAGCAACTTTGATAATTCAGATAGGGTCAGTCCATGGAAGCATCGAGCTCACGTCATTCTAGGGATATGTGTATTTAATATAATATTAATTTTTATATAATATTTTATTACATATACTTAGCAATGGGTAAGAGCTATAGTGCATGTGAGCTCAAGTTCTTCATAGGCTCATAAGCAAAGGAGATAGCTATAGCCTATAGGTAGAATCTAACAACTAAGAGAATTGGAGTGGAGGATTCCCAATAAACATTTAAATTCATATTTCAATCCCTAGATATTGGAGAATGGAGACTAAGGTTTGTTCTTCAAGTAATATTAGAAAGCTGGGTTATCTCAAATTTGATCAATTTAGTCTCACTATCATTGTTTATCTCCTGATAAGACTTGATTCAGTTATGCTGGAAACATACGTTGCAGCTGAAGATGTTTGGTCTTTCTTATTCCTCAGAATTATTCACTGAAGTTAATGATATATGTGTAATGTTTATCCTGCTGAACATCTAAATGACATGATTGATTTATTTGCAGCCTTATATGTAAATTTTGAACAT
Source organism: Castanospermum australe (assembly GCA_019955255.1). Taxonomy (NCBI): domain Eukaryota; kingdom Viridiplantae; phylum Streptophyta; class Magnoliopsida; order Fabales; family Fabaceae; genus Castanospermum; species Castanospermum australe. The sequence goes on from NSJW01000034.1 coordinate 1,554,517, forward strand.
GATCCATCCACCCCATCAACAAAGCAAGTATTTGTACATCCTCCTAGTGCTAACCGCATAGTGCTTCCGGATGGAAGATACATGGCATATAAGGAGCAAGGTGTTTCAGCTGACAAAGCTAGATTTTCAATGATTGCTCCTCATACTTTTCTTTCCTCTCGGCTTGCAGGTTGTCTTTAAGTGTTAACTTTAAGTCTTGCTAGATATTTAAAGTTAAATTTTGTGTCCACCTATGGCTGATGCATGTTTGAACATTTTTACTTTTGGCATCATCTTTAAAATTAGGAATTCCTGGAATTAAAAATTCACTGCTTGAAGAGTTCGGCATTCGCTTGCTGACATATGATCTTCCTGGTTTTGGTGAGAGTGATCCTCACCCCAACCGAAATCTGGAATCCTCAGCAACGGATATGTCATTTTTAGCAGATGCTCTTGGTGTGAACAAGTTCTGGGTTGTTGGGTACTCAAGTGGAAGTACGCATGCTTGGGCTGCACTTAGATACATTCCTGATAGACTTGCAGGTATTAGTAGGTCTTTTGTTTAACCTGTACTTTTTTCTTTTTATTTCCATGCAACTATTGGGTCTGCTCTACTTGATGGAAATTTGGAGCTTTAATAGTCATTATTCAGTCGCTTGTTCATTCATTTTTTAAATAACAATTATCATGTACTTATGTTCTAGTGTACTCTGTTGCATTTTATTTAGGCCTTTTGTGCTTTTCCCTCATCTATAATACTTGAATAACTAGTTTAAAGTCAACATAAAGTTCAGAGTTATGAGTCAGAGTAAGTTTTGCATATTTTGGTGATGGAGGTACTTTCTTTCTAAAAAAATATATAAGATACATATGTGTGTCACAACATGGCACATATGTGTCACATCAAGAGAACTGAGTTTTTCAGAGAGAATAAGCATCGTGTCATGCATTTTGGTATTGATTTGTCAAGTATTAACTGGCAGGTGCAGCCATGTTTGCTCCCATGGTGAACCCATATGATCCTATTATGACAAAGGAAGAGAGACGAAGAACTTGGAACAAATGGACACGAAAAAGAAAATTCATGTACTTTGTAGCTCGGAGGTTTCCTAGATTCCTTGCTTTCTTCTATCAGCGAAGCTTCCTGTCAGGAAAGCATGATCAGATTGATAGGTGGCTGTCATTATCTCTAGGAAAGAGGGTAAGGGAAACTTTGCTTATCTCCTTTTGTCCTTGAGTCAAAATGTCTACTATTTGATATCTGTATGACTTCTAATGTTCCACATTTCTATTTGATGTCCACTTTATGTCTGTCACCTATATCCCAGTTAGATGGATTAAGCATTAGAGATGCAACTGATTAATGATAAAAATATATGGAAAATAGAGGGCCTTGTGTAACTGCTGAAGAAAATTCTTGGCATGTTCAAATATGATTCAGTTCTGCCCTCGTGTTGCTCAAATATCAAAATTTATTGTACAAATTATAATTGCACATTTGTTGAAATTGATAGACATTTTAAACATGCCTTGAAATCACAGAGCCCAAGTTCATCAATCAAGTTCAAGCTGATTATGTGTTATGTAAAATCATTGTATTTACAAAAGAAGGTTCTCCGAGTTTATGCTATACCAAGATCTTTTGATATTTTACTTGTACATCCCTGCCCCTTCCAGGATAAAGCACTGATGGAAGACCCAATCTATGAGGAATTCTGGCAAAGGGATGTGGAAGAATCAATCAGGCAAGGAAATGTGAAACCCTTTGTGGAGGAAGCTGCTTTGCAGGTCTCAAATTGGGGTTTCAGCCTTTCAGACCTCAAGTTGCAGAAGAGAAAACAAAGAAACGATGTGCTCAGTTGGCTTAAGTCAATGTTCACTGAAGCACAGGAGGAGTATATGGGCTTTCTTGGCCCAATACATATATGGCAAGTGAGTGCAACTATGTTTTGATCGCTTCATTTACATAAATCCTTGAATCCTAGTTAATCAGAATTTTCTGCATGTATTCTTCCAATCCAACCAATTTTAACCGAAAACATTTGCAACTAAGTTCCATGGGCATGAGTACCGTATCTGCAACAATTCAATATTGATCAGTTTTGGCCAAAAAATTGAAAGAAGTGATTCCCAGGCTGGCATACGGTACACAAATTTGTATCTGATAAGGATACAATGGAAAAACTGGAGCATCGGAGCTTTAACCTAAGTTATTTTTAGTTTTCCTCTATGCTTTGAGATATTTTTTGTTTTAATTTTCTTAACCTTTTACTTTGCAGTACTGTGTCAGTATGTTATAAATGCCTAAACCATCTTATCCCCCATTTTGCTTTGAGATATTTAGGTAAATTATCCCCCATTTTATCTTTGATTAAAGCAACTCAGTACCTATATACAAGTGTCTTCTTTTTCTTGTCCTTCCCAATATTTGTCATGCGCCCGCCTCTGTTTCAGTTATCATCTTTACTACATTCTTTGACTTCTGATCATTTTAAGTTCCTAATAATCGAGCATACTACTCTATTGAGCACCACATGGCATATGGAAAACATTTGAAGGTTGTATACAGTGAAATTAGGAAAATAGTTTTTCACTTATTTTTCTTAACTCCCATTTAATGCTAATGATATAAATTGGTTATTAGGTCTCACTTCTGCTGTTGCCTGTTGCCTTGTTGTACCTGGTGTTTTTGCAATATGTTGAATTCTACCTTGACAGAATGTGAGATTACATTTTTCAAAATGAAATTGCGAAGCAGACACCTAAAGATTATTCCTTCTGGTAGCTGTTCCCCTTGAAGCATATAATAACTAAATCTAGTCTTTACATGATTCCTGTGTGATCATCAAGAGATTTACATTTCAATTAAATGACAAATAAAAAAGAAACTATATTTATTTGCATGCTCCAATACTATTTTCACCGATATATGACTTATTTTAGTGCAATGTTAACAGGGAATGGATGATAAAGTGGTTCCCCCATCAATGACTGATTTTGTGCACCGCATACTACCTGGAGCTGCAGTACATAAACTCCCATATGAAGGCCATTTCACCTATATCTACTTTTGTGATGAATGCCATAGACAGATTTTTACTACACTTTTTGGAACCCCCCAAGGCCCACTCAGCATTTCTTTAGAAGTAGATCAAACTACCCTAGAAGCCAATATTGAGCAGCAAGAAGTAGAAGATATCGGTGATTTTGCCACGAACTAGTAGTACACAGAGCAGGTCAAAATGCTCTTTTCTTTTTCCTTTTGTCTGGATGAGCACCACAATTTATGATGTATATACCATATAGTTTCGCTTCATCACCATTGGAGCAGTATAGGAAAGAAAATAAAATCAGCGTTTCTGCCCTTGCTTTTGAGCTGTTGAACTGGTCTGTCCTCAAAAAATATTAAGAGTCATGCTTTACTCAGAACACCTATTCCCTCCACTCCCCCTTTCCCATAACTGAAATACAAAACTTGCATTTGGTAGTGGTCAGATATGACACAACTACTGGAAATTGGAATTCATCCTAACTCTGTCATTTGAAAAATTAAATGATGCTTATATTTTTGTTCTGAGAGTAATTGCGCAGCAGATATTTGGCGAAGATAGCAGCTGAAAGGCGATATGAATTCAGTTTTTTATGCTCTTTTCCAAATTCTTCTGGTCAATTCTCCGTGAAGCTTTTCAAGAAGGCTGCAATGATGTTGAGCTAACTAATAAATCTCTTTCTTACTAATCAAAGTTGAGCTGCGTTGCCCAACAAAAAAAAAGTTCAGCAGCGATAGTTAGACAATCTTACATGCACGACTTTTAGGTTGCTGTACACGATAAGAGTTCAAAAGTTGTCCTATCCAACCTTTTTTCCTTTTAAAATTTAGATGGGTCTTTAGGCAGTTATGCATTGTTATGTAATGTAAGTGACATGCAGTTGATGAGGTGAAATTACTTTTAGTAAAAAAAATAAAAAATGTTAAAATAAATTTTTAAATAATTTAGACCATGTATAAATTCGTAGATCGCACAAAAATTATAACTGATATAATATAATATAATAAATTGTTAATAAATTAATTTTAAGTTGTTAATTACTATAAGTGGTAGGTGTAAAATGATAAAAAGAAAAAAATGTATAAATAAAAACACAAAGTGACAAAGGCCAAAGAAAAGAAAAGGTGAGCTCTTAAAATAAAAAATAAAAAAAGAAAGACAAGGTGAGCTTCAAACTTCAAAGGGAACTTTAATTATAAGTGCCTGGAATAGCACATTAACCCATGTTGATAGAACCCACGTTAGTATAATAGTAGCGCTTTGCCGGGTCTCCGTTGCACTGCAAGTACTCCACAAATTGCTAGACACAGAGCAACCTCTGGAGAGCGCCGTGTGTGCTCCACGTTTCTCATTCATTCCCCCCTCTCTCTGCGAGGCAAAGCTCCTTAGTCCTATATATAACCGTCATCGCAAAACTAATACTTGAATGTCGGCATCGCAGAGGCTCCTCTGCGCTCTTTCTCATTCTCTCCCTCCCACTTCGTCTTCGTCCACCTTCAAATCCAGAACCTTCCTTTTCCTTCCCTTCGCACATCCCTACTGGACCTTAGCTCGCTCTCCTGCTTTCACTGGCTCCTTCCTCGTCTCTCCCTCGCCGATGCCTCGCAATCAGGTATGCAGTTTCGGACCTTCCACATTTCATTTTCTTCATTGCACGTGTTCGGCACTATTCAATTGCTGCTATTCGCATGATGGCGATGGAGGTGTTCTTGATTTCTGGACTTTCTCTCGGTTGTGTTTGATTCTTAATTTAAGCGAATTGGAATGTTGTTCATTTGTTGTTTGTTGAATTCTCTATGTAGAAATGGCTGTAGATATAACTGAAATTTGAGGATTTAATCATGATCTTTGGTTTGATTCTGGTTCGGTCGATGATGTCATCTGAGATGGTTTGCTTTCTTTCTTCGACTGATCGGTGCTAGTTGCGATGTCGCTTGACTTGTTTTTTGAAGAAACTATGTGGTTAAAACGATTTTAACTATCTGCGATGGCTTGTTTGATGATTAAGTCAAGCCACTTCTCTAGGTTCTGTTCTCTCTGTTGTTACAGTTTCTTGCTTTATAATGTCACTGAAGATTCGGTTACCTGAACAGTATTCCCCAGCTATGGGCAATAACTGAAGTTGGTTTTTATTTAGGCAAGCAAGTCTAGATCATCAGTGGTGTCTGATGTGTTTAAGGTCCAGTTCAGCAAATGCAGTTTTGTTTTCTTATCTTAATTGCAAGGTAGCCAAAGGTGAAAGGTGCCAGGGGGTTTTTAACTCGTTAAGGCGAGAAGCGCCAAAATGCACATATTTCACTGATGAAAGGAGTTGACATTAGAAAAAGAAGAAAAGAAAGTAAAATATCTGACTATTGCATTAATTTTCCATATAAATTAACTACCCAATCATGACATTCAAGTAAAAATAAAACATTAAAATGGTCAAGTGATCAAGCATGACAATCAATTACCAACAAGGTCTAAAGATTGAAGTTCATAACCCAAACACATGTGGCAGCCAAAATTCATTACAAAAAGACCTAAACAGCCTAGATTAGCAACCCTAAGGGTATGTTTGGGAGTTGGGAGGGAAAGGGAGGGGAAGAAATCAAAAGAAAATAAAGGGGAAGAAAAAGAAAGTTGATGGAAGGTTAAGTAAGAAGTTTCCTTTCTCTCGTTTGAATGTTTAAAATCTTCCAAATTGGGGGAACTTTAAAATGTTCGTAAAAATGAATAAAGGAGGGTTTTGGAGGGTTACTTGATAATCCCCCATTTTTCCCCCTATCATTTTAAAAAACTTCCAAACAAGGGGAAGGTTTACTTAAAACCATCCCTTCCCCTCCCATTTCCTCCCTTCTCCTCCATACAAAACCCTAAGCTACTAAGAGTCACCAGAACTAATCATTTTGTTAACATTCTGACATTTGATCCCCTTTACCATCACATTTAGCAAGTAAGGTGGCCAGTCTTTTGGTTTTTTATTTTTTTTTAAAAGAAAAATATCAACACTTAAAATTGACTACAATGAGATATCAATAAGGCGCTAAAGGCGAGCGCCTTGCCTGAAACAGAAACGCATGCCTAAGGCGCCAGAGGCGTGTGCCTCACTGAGGAGCAGTGCCTCTTGCTGAGATCTGGATCCTTCTAACACCTTGCCTCAGCGCCTTAGGTGCATCTTTTGGTGCCTTTGACTACACTGCTTTGTTGATTGATTATTTGCTTAATTCAGACACTGTTTCTTAATTTGCAGCGAAGTGGTGGGCACAAAGATCAAAGATGGATGGAGAAACCAAAAGCTGATGGGCAATTGTCAACTACAGGAGATGCACCAGAAACTGCTGAAGCTGTTACTTACAGACTTGCTAGAATGCATATTGCTGAAAACAGTGGGCAAGCCAATGTTCCGGCTGCGACTGTACAGGTTGGTGGTGTCCAACCCACTAGCCAGAGTCCTGTCCAAGGCCCAAAGGCAATCTGGAAACCCAAGTCTTTTGTAACTGCAAGTGGAGCCACTACAGCTGAAGTTGAAAACACACCGGTCAGTAAAGTGACAGTTGATGGTCCAGGGGTTGATGCAGATGTGGCTTCGTCTCAAAAAAGTAGTACTGGTTTGAGTAAGTTATTTCGAAGCAATCTATTAGAGAATTTTACAGTGGACAACTCCACGTACTCACTTGCACAAATCAGAGCAACTTTCTACCCCAAATTTGAAAATGAAAAGTCAGATCAAGAGGTATATTCTTTTTTTCATACTTTTTCCATTTTAATGCAACTTTCTACCCCAAATTTGAAAATGAATTGTAACGTGAAAATATATGAAGAGTTTTCCTAGTTTCTGTGCCTTTTCTTCATAATGTATGTTTAAATATTTGCTTTTTGAGAAAATTATAGACAAATAAATGCAATTTTTAAGGAAGCTTCAGTGGTGGATTAGGCTTCTGGAATATAGGATTTTAGGATGGAGGGAGGATTAAAGAAACGATTCCAGAAAGGAACTTTTATCTCGTCGAAGGATTTCTCTGTTATTGATGATGTGTTTATTTCTCTAACAAAATACTCAGCGCAATGTAAGCTAAAATAGCCTTCCAAATTCTAGCACATTTCCTAGCATCAGAAACTCTCCTCCAATTTCATAAAAGCTCTCTAACAGATGAAGGAATCACAGAGATTTTAAGCCTATACTCTAAAAGAATGATCCTGAAAGCCACATGATTTGATGTTGTGCATGGTTCTAACTTCTTACAAAAAATATTAGGAGTAAATTTCTTTTACTTGGCTGTATCTGAATAAGATTTTTGCACTCTTATTTGTTTGGAGTTTTTTATACTGCTAATTGTATTCTCCCAGATAACGTGATCATTTTCTCCTACCTGCAATTACCTATGTATGGCTAGTTTTAGAACTGTTACTTATCTCTGTTTTTATATGCCTGTAGATCAGGACAAGGATGACTGAAATGGTATCTAAAGGTTTGGCTACCTTAGAGGTATGGTGGTTGTGAACTTATTCTTAAAGTTTTATGCGTTTTTTGTTAGTAGACTACTTGTTGAATGAAGCTTTATTTGATTGATTTTCATGTGGTGGACTGAATTGAATTGATCTGCATGTGCAGGTTTCGCTTAAACACTCTGGTTCTCTTTTTATGTATGCGGGTCATGAGGGTGGAGCTTATGCGAAAAACAGTTTTGGAAACATGTATGCTCATGACAGATTATGTCTTCCTTTTGTTTTCCCTTTTTGATTTAGTTTATGCTTTATGTTTACTTTTTTTTTCCTTTGTTGTGACCTGTGAATAATGGTCATTAGGTTATACAGCATATGGTGAAACCTTATGGCATGAGAGTTGTTTTTATTCATGCATAAATAATTTGCTAGGAGTATTATTGTTGTGATGCTCAGTTTCTCCTAATACATGTCACTTCATTTTCCATTTTATATAGCTAATTTTTGTTCTTATTTCTTGCTTATGCCATTTTTTTTTTCTTCTGATGCAGATATACTGCTGTTGGTGTATTTGTTCTTGGACGGATGTTTCGTGAGGCTTGGGGAACTGAAGCTTCCAAAAAACAAGCAGAATTTAATGATTTTCTTGAGGTAAAATTGTAAATAAAGAATAAAAAAGGATCAAATTTAATAGCATCTCTGCTTCTGTGGTAGTGTTAGCAAAAGCATCTCCAAGGATGGGATCAATTTTTAGCTGGAAACATATTTGGCAACTGCAATTATATTCAGGGAGTGAAATTAAAAAGGAAGTACATAATTCTTTTTTCAGTTTTTAAAATTTTCTTAAGTATGTTCTAATAAAACATTATCAGACATGTCTAATATATTATGTTTGGTTGGGCTTTCCTATCACTTGTAGGATTGATGATCAAAATGTATAAATGATGAGCTTCTGAATAATGTGACAGTCCTTTTGACATGTGGTTTATGATTATTTTGTTTTCTGTTTTTCTTGTTCTCAGAACTCGACATAACATTTTGTGCATCTTTTTGACTGATGTCTTTCTCCCCCTGCCAGAATGTACTTTTCAGTTCATGTGGCTGTTATATTCACCTTGTGTAACAATTAAGTTAAGAGTTTAATTTTGATCCACTATTAGTGTAAAATTTTTTACACTATCATTCAATTATGTGTTACTACACATCATAAAAAGAGATTGACCTCTCATGTAGTTATTATATTAGTCAAATTCTTTTAATGATGTGGCAATGCATGATTCGATAATAGTATAAAAAAGTTTTGCACAGTGGATCAAAATTAAATCCATAAGTTAATGCTAGTGTTGGATTCTGTTGCTACAGTCATGTTCAAGAAATTACCCTCATTATTATCTTCTCTTTCAGAGAGACCATATGTGCATATCAATGGAACTAGTAACTGCTGTTCTTGGAGACCATGGACAGCGTCCCCTAGAAGATTATGGTAAAATTCTTTTTTATTTTATTGGTTCAAGAAATTCTTGGTATTTTGAACGTTTGTGTTTTTAGATTCATTTAAAAAACTAGGTACAAATTGAAAAATAGAATTCAAACTATTATTTACAAAAGGACAAATTTTACTTTATCTCAACAAATTAAGGCTAAATATTATGTAGAGGATTTTAAATAAGGTCAAATTATCTGCTTGTGGTTATGCTAGATTTCAGATTTTGATTCTAGATTCAGGTGTTGAATTGTAGAGAATATTATACAGAGTCACCGACAAAGACACTGTTAGAACTGGACCAGAGTAGTTGAGGAAAAAAAACAAAGATTACGTATTATTAATCTTCCACCCCTGCAATGTGCAGAACAATGGAACAAAGTACAGCAGTACAGCAGTACAGCAGAATAGTCTGATACAAATTCAGGACATTTGAGAGGTCCCGGCTCTCCCAACCCAGATTCCACTTCCTAAATATTAAATATTATGTAGAGGATTTTAAATAAGGTCAAATTATCTGCTTGTGGTTATGTTAGATTTCAGATGTTGATTCTAGATCAGGTGTTGAATTGTAGAGAATATTATACAGAGTCACAGACAAAGACACTGTTAGAACTGGACCAGAGTAGTTGAGGAAAAAAAAAACAAAGATTACGTATTATTAATCTTCCACCCCTGCAATGTGCAGAACAATGGAACAAAAGTACAGCAGTACAGCAGAATAGTCTGATACAAATTCAGGACATTTGAGAGATCCCGGCTCTCCCAACCCAGATTCTACTTCCTAATTCCTTCTCTAAGAACAACTGGCCTTTCACATCTTATTTATACAAGACACAATAGCACTACCTAAGACTGGTTGTTCCAGTCAAATAACTCTCTCCTTTCCACTTCCAACCTTTTCTGCCCTACCTTTTCGTTTTGCATACACCCTTTTAACTAACGGGTGGTTAACAATACTCCCCCCCAAGACTTTCACCTTGTCCTCAAGGTGAAAATGAGGAAAAAATTCCTTAATAGAGGACAGCAACTCCCAAGAGTTCTCGCAGTCCGGAAGATCCTGCCACTGAATAAGGACTTCAGCTTCTCCAGCATCATTGTAATGAAGGCGGAGGACATCTGCTGGCTGCACCTGCAGTTCAAGGTCTTCCCACAGCATTGGTGGCAGAGGCTGCGGTTCAGTAGGGGCTGTGACTGCTTTTTTTAGTAAGGAGACATGAAAAATGGGGTGAATCTGACAATTTGCAGGAAGCTGAAGCTTATACGCGACCTCCCCAATCTTCTGTAAAATCTGGTAAGGTCCATAAAACCATGGACTCAACTTCTCATTACGTTTCACTTAAGAATGATTTATGAATTGCTTAAAGAAAAATCCTTAGCAGATGTATATTTATATACATAGGTCAGCTAATTACAATCCCTAAATCAAAGGTTACAATCCCTAAATTAAAGGCAACAAATCAGAAATACAATCAAATCATATCCTACAAATCCTAATTACTAATAACTACAGATTATGCAAATCAGATAATATCAACAGAATATCAACACTCCCCCTCAAGCTGGTGCATATATGTCATATGCATCAAGCTTGTTACATATATATGTTACCCTCGGGCCCCGAAGAGACTTGGTGAAAATATCAGCTAGTTGATCACTAGAATTCACAAATGAGGTAGTTATTTCTCCGGAGAGGATCTTTTTCACGAATAAAATGGCAATCAATTTCTATATGTTTAGTTCGCTCATGAAAGACTGGGTTGGAGGCAATGTGCATGGCTGCTTGATTATCACAAATGAGTTTCATGGGCCCTATTTTGCAAAACTTTAATTCTTGAATCAGTTGTTTCAACCATATAAGTTCACATGTAGTGAGTGCCATGGCTCGATATTCTGCTTCTGCACTTGATCTAGCAACTACATTCTGCTTTTTACTTTTCCATGAGACGAGATTGCCTCCAATGAGAACACAATACCCAGAAGTCGACCGTCTGTCACTAGGAGATCCTACCCAATCTGCATCTGTATATGCAACAATGTCTGTATGGCCTCTATTCTCATAGATCAACCCCTTTCCAGGAGAACTTTTAATATATCTCAAAATTCGAATTACTGCATCCCAATGGTTGTCACAGGGAGAGTTAAGAAATTGACTCACAACACTAACTGCAAAAGATATATCTGGTCTAGTTATGGTGAGATAGTTTAATTTTCCCACCAGTCTTCGATACCTTCCCGGGTCTGAATAAGGCTCCCCCTGATCCGGTAGAAGTTTAACATTCGGATCCATAGGAGTATCAATTGGTTTACAATCTAGCATTCCAGTTTCTTCTAAAATATCAAGGGCATACTTCCTCTGAGAGATAGCAATGCCTGTTTTTGATTGAGCCACTTCAATCCCGAGGAAGTACCGCAATCGGCCCAAGTCCTTAGTTTGGAAGTGTTGAAATAGGTGTTGTTTTAGGCCCCTGATGCCATCATGATCATCTCCTGTAATGACAATATCATCTACATAAACCACAAGATAGATGCCTTGATTAGAAGATGAGTGTTTATAAAACACAGAATGATCTGCTTCACTACGAACCATGCCAAACTCCTGTATGACTTTACTAAATCTTCCGAACCATGCCCGTGGAGACTGTTTAAGGCCATATAGAGATTTGTGTAACCTGCAGACAAGACTCGACTCCCCCTGAGCAACAAACCCAGGTGGTTGCTCCATATAAACTTCCTCCTCCAGGTTACCATGTAGAAATGCATTCTTGATATCCAATTGATAGAGAGGCCAATGGTTCATGGCAGCCATCGATAAGAATAGACGAACAGAAGCTATTTTAGCAACAGGAGAGAATGTATCTCCATAATCAAGGCCAAATATTTGAGTATAGCCCTTAGCCACAAGGCGTGCTTTCAAACGGTCCACCTGTCCATCAGGGCCCACCTTGACAGTAAAGACCCATCGACAACCAACTACAGATTTCCCGGGAGGGGAAGGAACAAGAGCCCATGTATGATTGGAATCCAAAGCTGCCATCTCGTCAATCATGGCCTGACGCCATCCTGGATGGGAAAGTGCTTCCTGGACAGTTTTAGGAATGGAAATGGACGACAAGGCAGAGACAAATGTATAATGGGATGAAGATAAACGATGATAGCTCAGGAAATTATAAATAGGATGAGGATTACGAGTAGAACGCATACCTTTACGAAGGGCAATGGGCAAGTCAAGAGAAGCTTCAGATAGGCCCTGAGCAGGTGGAGACGCTGGAGCAGGAGATGAATCGCCCGACTCTGGGGTGAGAATAGCCTCTGGAATCACAGGACGAGGTCGACGCTGAAAAGTGATAAACGGTTGCGGTGAAGGATGTGCCTGCGGACTAGGAGGTGCGGGCACCTGTGAAACTGGAGGATCAGAAATAGGTAAATTAAGACAGGGAATTGGTAGGAGCTGAGAGATGGAGTTAGGCTCGACTGGTGAGGTGAAGTAAGGAGTGTCCTCAAAGAAGGTTACATCTGCAGAGATGTAAAAACGATTTGTAGAAGGAGAGTAACATCGATAGTCTTTCTGTACTCGAGAATAACCAAGGAAAATGCACTTGATAGAACGAGCAGACAATTTATCAATACCGGGAGTAAGATCATGCACAAAACAAGTAGAACCAAAAACACGAGGGGAGACAGTATAAAGATGATCATTAGGAAACAAAAGAGAGTGGGGAACTTCATTATGTAAAACAGAGGAGGGCATGCGATTGATTAAATAACCAGCGGTAAGAACAGCATCACCCCAAAATTTTAAGGGTGCATTAGCATGCAATAAAAGAGTTCGAGCAGTCTCAATAATATGACGATGTTTTCGTTCGGCTATGCCATTTTGTTGTGGAGTGTGCGGACAAGTTGACTGATGAAGCATGCCATGAGATGCCATAAAGGAATTGAAAGGAACAGAAAAATATTCTTTTGCATTATCACTGCGCAATATGCGAATAGAGTGCCCAAACTGGGTTTGAATTTCATTGCAAAAATTTTGAAAGATAGTGAATAACTCTGAACGATCTTTCATCAAAAATATCCAAGTACATCTAGAAAAATCATCAATGAAAGTAACAAAGTACCTATACCCCAGAATAGAAATGACACGACTAGGACCCCAAACATCAGTATGAACAATATCAAAAGGTGACTTTGCTCGATTATTGATTTTGCTTGGAAAGGATGCACGGACATGTTTTCCAAGCTGACACGACTCACACTCTAAAGACTGCAAATGAGAGAGATGGGGAACCATCTTCTTTAGCTTATTTAGACTTGGATGACCCAGACGACGATGAAGGAGACTAGGAGACTCGGTGGCAGTCCATATGGTAGAGGATGGAGGCTGGAGATAATAAAGTCCACGCGATTCAGATCCTGCGCCAATCATCTGTCCCGTACTCCGGTCCTGGATGAGAAAAGAGTCAGCAGTAAAGGTTATAGAGCAGTTAAGAGTGCGAGTCAGTTGACTAATAGAAATTAAATTAAAGGGGCAGCCAGGAATAAGCATAACAGAATTCAAAGGTAAAGATGGAAGAGGTGTGGCTTGACCAATGCCGGTGGCTATAGTCTTAGAACCATCAGCGAGAGTAATGTGGTGTGGTGTCTTGGGAGATGATAATTTTGATAAAAGAGAAGGATTACCAGCTATGTGATCGGAAGCACCAGAATCCAAAATCCAGGATCCAACAGACGAAGAATGAGAGAGGCAAACTGTAGAATTACCAGTATGAGCTAAAGTGGCCGAAGATGAGGCTTGTTGGGCTGCTTTGAGTTGAAGATACTCCTTATACTCATTGTCTGATAGTATGGTTCTGGTTATCAATCCCTGATTCAGTCTTATCAGCCGACTGAGATTGTGCCACATTAGCAGATTTTTCAGGGAAACCATGCAAGGAATAGCAACGGTCTTGAGTATGGCCCAAGCGTTTACAATAGGAACATTGAGGACGACCACCAGAACCACGACCACCTCTACCACCACCACGACCACGGCCACGACCACGACCGCGACTTTCACGGTCCGCAGAAACAAAAGCGGAAAACTCTGAACCTGTTTGGGAACCAATTCCAGACGCTGCATCGGGAGAAGGAACTCGCAACAATCGATTAATGAGATCCTCCACGGTAAGAATATTTGCATTTGTCAGGATTTGATTCCGAACAGATTCAAAATCTTTATGAAGACCATGGAGAACAAAAACCATATACATGTTATCAAGCTTATCTAACATCTGCTGGAGGTTGTCACTGGTCAGTATCAACTTGATTTCTTCAATCGTGGACTGTGCTTTGTTCAGATATGAAGGCAGGTCATGATCTGTCATGTGGAGCGTTGCTAGATTATGAACAGAATCGTACAAACGTTGGACATCATTAGAATAGATGCTTCGAGCCTTTTTCCATATGTCATGACAAGTTTTATAGGGGCGAAAATGCACTAACAGTTTGGGATCAATGGACTGCCAAAGTAAGGATACCAACTGATAGTCAGTCTTCTTCCATTGGTCCCGCTCATCAGCAGGGATGTCCTCCGCCTTCTTAGTCAGATGCTCAGAGAGTCCCTGACCTAAAAACCAAATATCAACAGCAGCATACCAGTCTAAATAGTTCTTACCATTGAGTTTTTCTGACGTTATGGTGGGGCTGCCAGAAAAAGAAAAAGAAACAAGGCCCCTTTTGGAGGATTCAGAGGTGACACATGACAAATCAGATGCAGAAGCCATGACCCCAGAACAGAACTAGGTGGCACCGACGAGCTGAACAAAACCGGCGACGAGACGATCGGAGAATGGCGCGTGGCTTACACGCGCTGACAGAAGGTGGCGCAATCTGAACTTCTGACCCCCCGAACAGAACCAGGTGGCGCCGACGAGACGAACGGGACCGGCGGCGACGTGAACGGATGTCGGGAATTAGGCGTGTGAGCTACACGCGCGGCAGCTATGGAGGCGTGTACGGGCGCGTGAATCGAGATCCGGTGACGGCGCTCAAGGATCTGGCCGGTCGGAGGTTTCTGAGATGGCCAGTACACTGTCTTGGTTGATCGTGGCGGAATAGTGGTTCCGACTTGGTTGAACAGCGGCGGAGCAGAAGCAGATCGGAACGCTGGCGGGTTCCGACTTGGTTGAACAGTGGAGGAACAGAAGCAGATCGGAACGCTGGCAGAACAGAAGCAGATCGGAACAGTGGCAGAACAAAAGCAGATCGGAACAGTGGCGGAAAAAGCAGATCGGAACAGTGGCGGACAAAGCAGATCGGAACAGTACCGGAAACGGCGGAACAGTACACTAGCCGGTACACAATACAGTATACTGACTGCAGAAGAAGAAGACGATGTTCCTGCCTTGACAGTGGCGGAACAATGACTGAACAAGGTCGGTTTCGACTTGAAACGCAAACCTAGAGAGACTAAGCAGAGACAGGACCGAGCCTGCTCTGATACCAACTTAAGAATGATTTATGAATTGCTTAAAGAAAAATCCTTAGCAGATGTATATTTATATACATAGGTCAGCTAATTACAATCCCTAAATCAAAGGCAACAAATCAGAAATACAATCAAATCATATCCTACAAATCCTAATTACTAATAACTACAGATTATGCAAATCAGATAATATCAACAGAATATCAACAGTTTCTTAGCCAAGGACTTAAGTCTATACGGTTGCAGCTTCAAATAGACCCAATCACTCACCTCAAAAAAGAATTTCCCTTCTATGTTTATTAGCCTGAACCCACATTCTGTTCTGGGCAGCAGCTAAATTGTCTTTTAACTCTGCCAGCATAGCATCCCTTTCCATAGTTAATTGATGGACTTCCTCAACTGATGAAGGGAATGTAGTACCCTTAAACAATAAGGGAGGATCTCTGCCATATAACTTCTTAAATGGGGTAGACTTGGTAGAACTATTATAGTTGGTGTTGTACCAAAATTCAGCTCAACACAACCATTTAGGCCATTGCTTTGCTTTAGTACCAGTTAGACAACGTAGATAGGTCTTCAAACACCTATTAACCACCTCGGTTTGGCCATCGGATTGCGGATGGTAAGCTGAACTATACTTCAACTTAGTGCCCGCTTGCCGAAATAACTCTTTCCAAAAATGACTAAGGAATACTTTGTCTCTATCAGATATGATAGAAGTGGGAAAACCATGTAAGCGAACCACCTCCTTACTAAAGATTTCAGCAACCTCCTTATCTGTAAAAGGATGAGAAAGGACCAAAAAATGAGCATATTTTGTAAGCCTGTCAACCACTACCATAATGGTATCTTTCCCAAAAGCCTTAGGTAGACCCCCAATAAAGTGACCAAGTGTGGGCCGGAATAGGTAAAGGTTGAAGGAACCCCGCAGGAGAAAGTGTTTGGTACTTATTTTTTTGGCAAAATCACAGGCTGCAACATACCTCTGTATGTCAGCCTTCATCCCATCCCAAAATACCAAATTAGCAACCTTTTATAAGTATGGAAGAAGCCCGAATGGCCTCCCAGAGGGGAATTATGAAACTCATTCAAGATGGCAGGTATACGGGTGGAACTCTTGGGCAAAACTAGTCTGTCCTTGTAGTACAGGGTGCTCCCTTTTAATTGATATACTGAGTGTGATGCTGAATCCTTAATAAGGTCTTGGAACACCAACTGTAGCCGTGGATCTGCTTGGACCTCTTCACCCCAAGTATCCAAATCATTGATGTTAACAACGGAAATAACTGCATATGTCATCTTCCTTGACAATGCATCAGCTGCTTTATTTTCAACCCCAGGCTTATATCTAATTTCAAAATCAAAGCCTATTAGTTTGGATGTCCATTTATATTGATCCTCTCCCATTAAACGCTGATCCGCTAAGAATTTAAGACTCCTCTGATCAGTATGAATAATTAAATGTCTCCCCATTAAGTAATGCCTCCATTTTTGGACTGCCATAACAATTGCCATTAATTCCCTCATAAACTGATTTCAATTGAGCTCGTTCAGATAGTCCATGGCTGAGATAAGGGATAGGTCTGCCCTCCTGCAGTAGAATAGCTCCCAAACCTTTGCTAGATGCATCGGTTTCTAGAGTAAAAGTCTTAGAAAAATCCAGTACTGCCAACACTGGCAAAGTAGTCATAGCTGTCCTTAAAATAACAAATGCTTCTTGAGCTTCTTGGCCCCATTGAAAATTATCCTTCTTCAGTAGATGAGTGAGAGGCCTGGCCATGCGTCCATAGTTCTTGACAAACCGTTTATAATACCCAGTAAGCCCAAGGAACCCTCTCAGGCCTTTCACATCAGTAGGAATTGGCCACTGTAACATGGCTTCTACTTTCTTCGAATCAGCTGCCACACCTTCCTTTGAAATGGCATGACCCAAATACTCAATTTGATGCTGTCCAAAACTGCATTTTTTCCTATTAACAAACAAATTATGCTCGCGCAACAGTTGCAACACCACCCTTAGATGACCGAGGTGAGCTTCCATATCTTGACACCAAGATGTCATCGAAGAAAACCAAGACAAATCTCCTTAAAAAAGGCCGCAGCATTTCATTCATGAGGGACTGAAATGTAGAAGGAGCATTTGTTAAACCGAAGGACATTACTAAAAATTCATAATGCCATTCATGAGTGCAAAAGGCCATCTTCGGAATGTCTTCCTCCCTCATTCAAATTTGATGATACCCCAATTTAAGATCCAATTTAGAAAAAATAGATGCTCCCCCTAGTTCATCAAGTAACTCATCAATCACCAGAATTGGAAACTTGTCTGGACTAGTAATCTTATTAAGTGCCCTATAGTCCACACAAAACCTCCATGCACCATCTTTCTTCCTAACCAAAATGATTGGGCTGGAATATGGACTCACACTAGGCCTTATAATACCTACGGACAGCACTGCATCAATTAACTTCTCTATTTCAGCCTTTTGTAGTGAGGGTATTGATATGGCATGAGATTAGGAATAGTAGCCCCTTCCTTCAAGGAAATGGCATGATGATCATATCTTCTAGATGGAGGTAAACCTTTTGGTTCTTGGAAAATATCCTCAAAATCCTGCAAAACTGATTCAATTTCAGTTGGTATGATGTTTTCTACTGCTGTGAGACTGGTCAAGGCCTTGTACTCTATATAATAACTCTGCCCTTCATCTTGTTAGGCCTTGATCATGGATTTTAGTGAAGCAGCAGACCTTGATAATGAAGGTTCCCCTCGAATGGTGACCCATTTCCCTCCTATACGCATCTTCATAGTGAGATCTTTGAAGTTGGCTCTAATTTCTCCAAGGCTCTCCAACCAATCCATTCCCAATACTATGCCCGCTCCTCCTAATCCAAACAAAAAGAAGTTCTGCTGAATTTCTATATCCTGTGGCCTCAACTTCACTCCTTTACAAGCCCCCTGACATTTCACCTTATGTCCATCCCCCACTTCCACAAAGTAAGCAGGAGTTTCCTCCACTGGAAGATTTATTTCCCCAACTATCTCAGTGGATATGAAATTATGTGATGCCCCACAATCTACCAAAACCGCTACTTTCCTACCTGCTACTTCTCCCCACAATTTCAATGACCTTTTTGAAGTCAATCCCATGATACTGTGGATAAATAGCTGTAGAGCCTTGTCCTCCATTAACATCTCTTCCTGCAGTTCCACACTGTCCCCTGATTCCCCATCTTCAACTTCATCTTCTAGCATCATAATCTGATAATGCTGAAGTTTACACACATGTTCTGGACTATACTTCTCATTGCAGTGGAAACACAAGCCTTTTTTATTTTTTTCCTGCAATTCAGCCTCAGATAACCTCTTAAAACTCCCTCCCCTTCTGTTCAGGCCACTGGTTTCCGAGTTTTTATTCTCACTGTTGGCTTTAAAATTAACGTGTGGTCTACTAGTATTAGATCCCACCATTGATTCACCTCCTGGCATACTAAAACGGGAATTGGGCTTGGGCCCAACATCAACTGTAGCAATTTTGGACGATGCAAACCCCTTGGAATAAGACCCAGACTTCGTACTCCCTCCCACGTTGCTTCCCGTCCCGCTCCTACTCGACACCTGGTTCTTTTCATCGATGAGTTGCGCCAAGTCCATGGTCTCCGCCAAGGAACCGGCCGGATGCAACTTCAGTTCCACACGAATCTCCTTCCTCAGTCCATTCAAGAAAATCCCACGAAGAAAATCTGGGTCGGTGCTCCTCAGCAGTCCCGCGTAAAGCTTAAACCCCTCACGAAACTCTTCGACCGACCCTTCCTGCTTCAGCCCAAGCAAAATCTCGTACGGGTTTTGCACCATCGATGGCTGGAATCTCCTTACCACTGCGTTCTGGAAAACGTCCCACGTCGCGCTCGGAGTGTAGGATTCCCACCATTGGAACCAACTTAACACACGACCCTCCATAGCCACCATCACGGCATGTAGTTTCTCTTCATCAGACACCCCTTTGACTTGAAAATAGCGTTCTACTCGATTTACCCAACCATAGGCATCTTCCCCAGAAAACGGGTATCTTGAGCTTGCGCCAACGATCTTCCATCGTCTCTGTTCTTGGACCTTCTACCGACTTTCCCCCCATGCTTTCGATTTCTTGGCTGGTTTCTTGGGTTCTCTGTGCAGGATCACCGTGAAACCCATAAGTTAGACGCATTAGTTCTTCAAGAACGTCCTCTGTTCTTTTCATCCTAGCTTCTTGCAACTCCTTCCAATTTCTTTCTTCTTCCACTTGTCGTCTCCAAGATTCAAAAAACCCTCTCCAAGGACTCTAACCGTGCCTCCATTCTTGTATTCACCATGAATTGCTCCCTGGATGGGAGCTCTGATACTAGTTGTTAGAACTGGACCAGAGTAGTTGAGGAAAAAAAACAAAGATTACGTATTATTAATCTTCCACCCCTGCAATGTGCAGAACAATGAAACAAAAGTACAGCAGTACAGCAGAATAGTCTGATACAAATTCAGGACATTTGAGAGGTCCCGGCTCTCCCAACCCAAATTCCACTTCCTAATTCCTTCTCTAAGTACAACTGACCTTTCACATCTTATTTATACAAGACACAATAGCACTACCTAAGACTGGTTGTTCCTGTCAAATAACTCTCTCCTTTCCACTTCCAACCTTTCCTGCCCTCCCTTTTCGTTTCACATACACCCTTTTAACTAACGGGTGGTTAACAGACACTGAGATGTATGGTTACTTACGGCCATGATTACAAATTTTCATGTGCAATGTGCTGATTTTTTATTTTAAGTTTTCAAAATCATATACTATGCCTGGCTTAGATCTTCTGGTAACTGCTGTACCTTTTTGATCCACAATCTTTACTATTAGTCTAATTGAAAGCTGCAAGATTCACAGTTTTCTCCAGGATTTGAAAAAGGGATGAAATTTTACTGGAGCGTCTGAGTTAATTCTCACATGGAAATAGTCTGCTGCATTTAGGAAGCAAAGAATGCATCCAACTTCTAATATATATGTTCAAAGATTTATGTCATGTGGAGATTTGCATAACATTCTTTATTTCTTAAATTCATTGGTTTTTCTGGTTCTGAGCAGCGGTAGTTACGGCAGTCACTGAACTGGGCAACGGAAAGCCAAAGTTCTATTCAACTCCTGAGATATTTGCTTTCTGCAGAAAATGGCGCCTACCAACAAATCATGTTTGGTTGTTTTCAACAAGGTGAACATTCAGGATCTTTTTTGTTTGATTAAAAAATTACAGAGGATCTACATTACTTAACATATTATAAATGAATTAAATAGGATATTTCTTTTAAATTGGTTTCTGTAAAGAATGCTGATATAACAAAGTGACTAGAGTTGCATCAGAAGTTCTGGATCATTTCTACTTATGTTGCAGCTTGCAGCACTCCACACAGTCTTTCAAAATGAATATCTTTTGTTTGTGAATCCATGATTTTATGTGATTAAACTTGTTATATTTGATGTATTGGTATTTTATTTAGAAAGTTCTAAGAGGTTTATGACAATAGCTGGACTTTATATAATGATCAAACTTTTTTACTTGAGCACTGTCTGGTGCAATTGGTAGGTTGGTGTGGCCATAATTACCTTATTACTTCAAGGAAAGTTGGTACACAAGTTTCTTGTGATCCTTGTCTTGTTTGCTTTGGTAGATTTTCTTGTTTTGATGGTTATGTTCTAAGTAGATTTTAGAATGACCATATAATACATTCTTTTGAGCTAATTTTATTATTTTACTAAAAAGTGTATAGTCTTTTGCTATTTTATTTCAAGTAATACATTTTGACTTGGATATTTATCATTAATGTAATCTGCTTAAAGTCTGCAAGAACATAAGCTAATTTTGGTTTCACTTTCACGTCATTATATAAATGTAGGAAATCAGTTTCATCCTTCTTTGCTGCCTATGATGCCTTATGTGAAGAGGGTACTGCAACACCTGTATGCGAGGCTCTTGATGAAATTGCAGATATATCTGTACCGGGTATGAATTTTTAGCATAGATGATTCAGTTAACTTGACCTTGTGTTTCATGCCTCATACATGAATATGTTCTATCTGAAGAAATGGTATTTGGTTGAAAGCCATTCGAAATGATGACTTAGAGAATAAGAAGAGATTATGGTCACCTTACAATGGAGAAAAAAAGAAAGCCCTCAAAAGAAATATGATGAATTTATGTGCACTCTTGATGCCATCAATTCCATTGCAATCAATTCCATTGCCATTGTGACAGTCAATGCTTCTGGCTGTGCTAACTTCTTACAGTCATTATTATCAATGGTTTTTTTCCACTGCATTCCAATGCTGCTGAACGACCACTTCCACCGCAAACAGTTCCTTGGTATTTTGTGTGCCTGTCATCAAAACCATACTGTAGAGTGTACACTTTCTGCTCTCACCCCCACCTTTACTTCCACCACAGACAAGGAATATATTTCTGAAGTCAATTTCTGGTGGTTTGTGAATGGTGATTATATTTGCTGCTTTTATCTTGAAAGGAATTTCTCAACTTTGATTCTATTTATCTGTGTGTTTTGAAGTTTGAACATAGTGTAATGTTTTGAAATGGAGTGGGTTTGTAATTTTCATTTTCATGTTGTTTGACTTTTTATTCCATCTGAAGTGTTGTGTTAATTTCAATATTTCATTTTCTTCTATTGCTAGCCTCATTTAACTACTCAATTCTCTTTACATGAGCTGTTTGTCAAATTCACTGCATATTTACATATATTTTCATAAATGCAGGTTCAAAAGACCATATAAAAGCCCAAGGTGAAATTTTAGAGGGTCTTGTGGCTCGTATTGTGAGTCATGAGAGCTCAAACCATATGGAGAAAATTTTGAAAGAATTTCCTCCTCCACCTGCGGATGGAAGTATGCTTCTTGATCCTCTAAAATTCTAAATATTATGTGTAGTTACTGTAACACCTGCTTATTTGAATGCCTTGTTATTTCTTGTTCATTATTTTATCAATATATTCTTTTTCTGCTATGTCATCTATACTTGAGAAAAGATAGATATGCCAACGCTTGGGATTACAGAACGAATATTTTGTCTTACCTGAAAAGAGATTTTGATTAGAAGCACAATGGGAACCTTTTTCTGATGTGATAACTAATTACCCCTCCCCTCTATACAAGTCTACTTTCTTGACCCTCATAAATGGTAGTCAAAGTACAAATTGCCATTTAAAATAGTATATGATTTTTTCTTTCTTCTTCAGTTGCCCTTGATTCAGGACCAAGTCTAAGGGAACTTTGTGCTGCAAATAGGTCTGATGAAAAGCAGGTAAAGCATAAACTACATTATCTTTATTAGCATTCGTACTATTGCAATCTTGAGTTTGATTTGGATCCTCTCAATTTAGTTTCTAATATTATCTTCTCATTTGGGGAGAGAGACAGAGACAACAATGGAACCCTATCTAGGAATGTGGGTCTGTTTCTCTACTAAAATAACAATGTCATTTAGGATCTACAATGAGAGGATCCAAATCCAGATGTATTTTCAAGTAATCAAGTGATATTATTTTGTGTTTTGAATGCTTCTACAGCAAATAAAAGCACTTCTCAAGAGTGTTGGCAGTTCTTTTTGTCCTGACTACTCAGACTGGTTTGGGACTGATGCTTCTGATTTGCATTCAAGAAATGCAGACAGATCCGTTCTTTCAAAGTTTTTACAAGCCCATCCTTCGGATTATTCAACTAAAAAGTTGCAGGTCAGTCTAGACTCTCTTAAATCATAATCTTACAGATGGCAATATATTATAGTTTGCCAAACTCCATTTACTATATTTTGTTCTTGTGTGAGTATATCTTGGCTTCTAATAAATTGCCAAATTACTCAGTTCATGTCTTCCTTTCTAATGAATTCTTATCCTATAATGAAAAAGAGTTGACTGATAGTCTTTTCTGTTTCTTGATTTAAATAGCTTTAAATGGTTATTATTTTTCTAATTTCCTCAATGCATGGTTGAATGGGTCTCCCAATTCTTAAGAAGTGTTGACACTTTCATTGAATTTTCCTTTGCAGTTATGCTCCCTCCTTTTCTAACAAACTAGGGTGCTGCTCTCATGTTGTTGTGAGTTTAGGATGAAATTTATTATCAAATAACATAATACAAAGAAAGTATAAAATGAAGGTCAACTCTCGTCAGGCAACAATCTGGAAGTAATAGCAAAACCAAAAGATACTTGGAAAAGAGAGAAATTTGAGTTTTTGAGTTTTCTAATAATGGGTTCGCAATAGCTAAAAATTTAATTACTAATGGTTGGAGATGGCAATTAAGATTGGACACGTGACAATCTGGTGGAATGACATGGACTATAGTATAGTGTGAAGCTTCCCATAAAGAGGAGAGTGAATTTTTTGGAGTGAAATTAGCTCATAGGAATTTGACATGTGGCATTGTTGCCAAGGCATGGACTGTGCTTTGTAATATATATAGATGCTTTAATGTCTCCAATTCATTTCATAGTGATATCTTTCATTTGAATTTGTATTAGGAAATCATTCGGTTGATGAGGGAAAAACGCTACCCTGTTGCATTCAAATGTTACCATAATTTCCACAAAGTTGATGTCGTATCAAGGGACAATCTTTTCTACAAAATGGTCATTCATGTTCACAGTGATTCTGCTTTTCGACGATACCAAAAAGATATGAGGTCTACTTTCAATCTGATTTTCCCCCTGAATACTCAACTTCTTAATTCTTTAAAAAATTCCTTTAGAGCCTCTTCATTATTTTACATCATACATTTCTTTGATAACTTGTGAGTTACAAAATATTTGGCATTTTCAGGCATAAACCAGGATTGTGGCCACTATATCGAGGTAAATACTTTTTTTCCTTTTTTTTTTTCTCATATTCAATTCATTTATTGTAAAATTTGTAAGCTAATGATTCTGGCTCTGATAGGGAGCAAGAAATAACAATGAGCTAATCCTTCTTTATATTCATACAAAGTAATCTCCTGCTACTGATATTTGATGATATCAGAGTAGGAGAATTCACAAAATATAGCTCTGGATAGTCACAAAAAAAGTAAGAAACAGAACAAAACAAAGGAAAGGAACACCACAGCTCTTCGAGGGGCTGCCTCCTCCCAGACCATGACACTCCACAAAATAATTCCTGCCCTCCCCACAACCTCCCTACCCTCCTATATTCTCAAGAGAGAAAAGCTATCCCCCAACCACCTGCTGCCACCTATACATTTCGTTATGCAACAAGTTCTATTACAAGGATCTTCTTGATATTCCCCTCCCTGCCCCCAATTCCTCCCACATCTGCAGCTGGCTTGTTGGTTTGGGTCGACCCATTGTTCCTCCTTTTCCCTTTTCTGATGTACACTTGCTTAATAAGGGGTCTATTAGGCTCACTTATGGGGAACTATTGATTATGTTGTTATCTACACGTAGTGGCCCTTGTTAATGTTAAATGTTTAGGAGTTGGAAATTGCATTTGAGAGATGTAAATATCGTATACAAAAATATACATTTGTCAATTTTAATCTCTTGATGGATTATAGAGCATTGAATTTCAAATTGAAGCTACTTATTGAATGGGGAAATTTTTTTGACTATTAAAAAATCTTAAGCAAGTTTCATTCATCTAAAGGTTTATTTTTTTGGGAATATTAGAGAAAAGGAATTATTCATAAAAATGTTTTCAATTTAGCAGTAGTTACCAGTCATCTGGTTAATGGTGTTCAAACAGTAATTAATGAGTAACCAGTAACCACTTATTTACTTAATTAACCACTTTAGCGTTTAATTGGTGCCATACTGAAAATATTTTTTTACCAAGAATTCCTTTTTTGCATTTTCCCTTCTTTTTGGGAGGAGGGGGGAGGGATGAATTTGAGCTTGAGTGAACCGAGTAAGTGGGGGTAGTCTGTTTGCATTGATGCTTGCGTATTGGTTTTGACTAGTCTTAAAGTTTATTGGAAGTAACTTTGAAATTCATGATATTCAAATCAAAAGGATGCATAGATGATATGGATATGTGCTTCAAAGCTGCAATAGAGAAGTACGAAGATGAATTTTTAATCCTATGAATAATCTTCATAAACATAAGCATAGTATAGGTCTGAATTGAAAGCACACGTTTGAATGGTGGAGCAAACTTAAATTCTGAATGTTGGGAACCAGGAGTATGTGAGGTATTTCATTATATAAACTAATATTGAAATTGATGCTTAGGGCTCTAGGACTAAGCATGCTAGCTTGTGAAACAGAACACAATATAAAATATTTATATATGACAAATTGATTCACAGGTATATTATGTTGAAATCTGCAATGCAGATTTATACATGTTTCTTATATCGTAATATGTTTCTAGGATTTTTTGTTGATATCAATTTATTCAAGGCAAACAAGGAGAGAACCACTGAAATTTCTGAGAAGAACAATATAAGTGAAAATGGTAGCACCAGCTCTGGGAATGATGACTTTGCTGATGAAGATGCAAATTTAATGGTCAAATTGAAATTTCTTACATATAAGGTATACATCCTTGTATGGAATCTCTAAGAAATTGCATTAATCAAATCATAAGGTATGTATTTCTATGGTAGCATGGTGCTTGTAGAGGATTGCACCATAATACCATCTATTGTAGGAATTAGTGTTGACACCATGTCTTTATTTGCTCAAAATACCAGCGTAAAAAACATTCTCTCAGGAAGAGTCCATTTTATGCATCAGTTTTATGGATCTATATTCTTTCTTGAAGCACCTGCCTTGTTTTTTACTAACATCTGCGTGATGAATCATTTATTCCATTTAGTGTCTTTGTTTTTCCATAACCTCTTGGGATTGCTTTGAAGTTTATGTTGTAAAAGCTCATCTTGTTTGTTTATGTTTTTTTTTATTATTTATTACTAGGGATGACTCTGCAGCCAGTAATTATGTCTAATATTTGATAATAGCTGGTTTTATTCTTATTCATTATGTTACTCTTATTCTTATTTTGGATCCCTGTCTCAGTTGCGAACCTTTCTCATTCGAAATGGCTTGCCAATTCTGTTTAAAGAAGGTCCAGGTGCTTACAAGGCTTATTACCTGAGGTAAGTTATGTGTGGCACTGTGGCTTGTATTGTACTTTATACCTGAATTCTGGTTCCTAGTTTGCTGTGCTTTATTTTCACGATTAGTTTAACAATGGTTAATTGACTATAAAATATTTTCATAACATTTTCCATTTACGATTTCATCTAACTGTTTTCCAAAAAAACCTTTTGGGGTGGGGTTTGAGATTAATGTGTATGTGTTCACATATGGGCAGTTTATCCTTCATCATTAATTGTGCTACATAAATGTGTTTACCATGGGACAGATAATAATTAGGATGATTTAATGAATGGTAATAAATGCTATTTGTATTCCTTAAGCTGTGCCTTAAAGGCACACATTAACAAAACCCTTTAAAAAATCATAGAGACAAAGCTTTCATTTATCTTAAATCTATCCCCTCCATCTAGAATTTTCTTCCTATTGACAAATTGTTTTATCAGCATCATAATTGTGCTACTCTGGTTCAATCAATCCCAGGGAATAATGGCGTTTTAGCCGCATAAAGTGTTCTTGATATTGCAATATGGTAAATGGGAATTTTGACATATTACATGCTGTAAAGGCAATCATACTGTTGCAAAAGATGTAGAGTTGCAGTATTTGTTTCCTAGTGTCACCCAAGGTTGTACCTTGAAAAACTTCTTTTCTTGTTCTTTTTATTTTTTTTTATGATCACAGGCAAATGAAAATATGGGGAACCTCTCCAGGAAAGCAGAGAGAACTTAGCAAGATGCTTGACGAATGGTAGTGCCTAAATCATTCTTCTGGATGACCAGTAACTATGATTTTGAATTTCTGCTTAGAGTCCTCTCTCTCTCTCTCTCTCTCTCTCTCTCTCTCTCTCTCTGTTTGTCTGTCCGTCTATCTGGCTTTTTATCTTTTTTGATTTTTCCTGAACATGGTTGGCGCAGCTGATTAAGATCTCTCTCTGCATACAGGGCTGTGTATATAAGAAGGAAGTGTGGAAATAAACAACTGTCATCATCAATATATCTTAGTGAAGCTGAGCCTTTCCTTGAACAGTTTGCAAAACGTAGTCCACAGAACCAATCTCTAATAGGCTCTGCTGGTAGTTTAGTTAGGACTGAAGATTTCTTGGCCATTGTTGAGGGGGACCAGGATGAAGAAGGTGATCTTGCAGCAGAGAGGGAGATAGCACCACCAGGGCCTATTGTCTCAGTCCAAGACACTGTTCCAAAAAATGAGGGGTTGCTTGTATTCTTTCCTGGTAACTCTTTTACTATGCTTGTAGGAATTCCCAACATGTAGATTAATATTTGCTTGATTATCATCTTTCAAACCATTGAAGATCAAAAGATCATCAATTTAGTAGTTAAGAAGTATAAACAAGATTTGAAATGTAAAGATTTATAATAGGTCTCTCTTATGCTACTGTGGGTGAAGCAAAATAAAAATATGCCTGCATGTTGATGGGTTGGCTTCTTTTATATTTCACGAACTCTTCAGTGCATGGGAAACAATTTCCAATTAGTGTTTGATGAAATTAAATATCTAGGACAGGACAGAAGTAATGAATTGTCCATGAGTGTAATGATGCTTCCTGCCCCTTAAAGAACAACAGTTTGGTGTTAACTTACAGTTCCAAGCTTATTAGGTTCTTGGGTTTGACTAGTCAATCAAAATAAAAGCAAGATAATATATGATGCTAACTGAAATTTAAAGCAAAGGGCTGTAATATTTTTACTTTGCAAGAGTTTCAAGGAAACTTCATATATGGCTTATTGATGTTATACTGCTTTAATGAGGTTTACAGTGGTGGTTTTGGATTAATCTTTTTTGCTAAATCCTTATGAGTGTAATTTAGAGATAGTTGACTCTGGTGTTGATGTGGGTTTGACTCATGGTTAGCACATTTTCCTTTAGTACAGTTATGGAACTTGGTGTTTTTTTTTTTGGGTGTGTCTAAGACTCACCTTCAAGGGTTTTTTCCCCTTCTTCCAGGAATACCCGGCTGTGCTAAGTCTGCCCTTTGCAAAGAATTGCTAACTGCCCAAGGAGGACTAGGAGATGATCGACCAGTTCATAGTCTCATGGGTGACCTGATTAAAGGTAAATTTTTCTCCTGAAGGAATGTTAGGAATGGTGCTTCTTAAATTGCAAAGGTGTCATTACATGATTCAAATCCGTATTGTGATTTCCCATTGCTCCATTGTTCTTTCTACAAAAGCTGTAAAGAATCATTAAAATTAGTATGTGAATCTTGACTGTAAAGCAGTAATATCCTCATAATGCCTATGATGCTTGAATAAATAGATATGTTTATCAAGCTAATTCAATTCTAGTCAGATGACCATGTAATTGTGTGGCATATTAACAGGAAAATATTGGCAGAAAGTGGCTGAAGAGCGCAGGAAGAAACCAAATTCTATAATGCTTGCTGACAAGAATGCCCCAAATGAAGAAGTTTGGAGATTGGTTAGTGCTCTATATAATTACATTATGGCCTATCGAATTTATTTCTCCCTCAGTGGTTTCCCTTGTCTTTTTTCCCCATAGATTGTTAACTAGGATCTGGTTTACCATTTTCATCCTTCTCTTGATGGTACTCTTAAAATATTTAATTGTTTAATACTTGATTTCTCTGAGTACTCGAGTGTGAAACTTTCCATAGAAAGTTATCAATTCATGTGCATGTGGTGGAACAAATTGAAACTAGAATTATGGTTGACATAAAAACAATAAAAAAAATATTTTCAGTGATTGGAAATTTCAATTTTCAGTGTACTAAAATCTAATGCTGGTGGTATTTTGTGCTCCCCTCCCATAGCCAGGATAGTGGAGTGACATAACAGACTTTCTGTAATGCTAATATTAAAGTTAGACTAGCAGACAGAAAACTAATAAGCAGCACAGTGCATTATTTTTATACCTGTTTCCTTGAGTTGCCTCCAATAAACCTTGCAACAGATGTAATTGAACTTAATTAAAATCAATTTTCAAGTCTGTCATGTGAATAGGTTTTAGTAATAAATTTAACTAGAGAGAAATCGCTTGCTATTTTGGTTTTGTTGAATTTACTGTAGAATCATTATTGCCTGGCTATCAACTTGTGTATCATCTATTTATCAAAATTGCTATACATTGACCAAATCCCACTTATCATATATGCAGATAGAAGACATGTGTCGCAGAACCAGGGCCTCTGCTGTCCCAGTTGTGCCCGAATCTGAAGGTTATGTTTGTTGCCAATGCTGAAACCATTTGTATTGTATAAGTCTGTTGTTAATGCTTTGTTATATGATCTAAAGACTTTGTATGGTTTATTGCCACATAAAACCAATGAGGAAGCATTTGCATGTCTTTTGCGTGATATGCTTGATTCCCTAGTAACTTGAGTGAACTAAGTATTTATTTTTGCTTAAAAATGTGCATAAAGAAAAAATGCTAGTGATCTGGCTTGGTCAGAATAAGAAGTGACTTCTGTGGCATACTATGTTTCTTGGTGATAATAAACTTTTTATTTTCATTTTGCATCTGAGTATGTTCTTGTTTATCTTTTATTGTGCAGGAACTGATTCAAATCCATTTTCCCTTGATGCATTAGCTGTTTTCATGTTTCGCGTGCTTCGACGAGTCAATCATCCAGTATGTCTTGATTTGTTTTTGTGAATATATGTACGATCCCTGATCTTTCCAAAAGTTTTATTACTTCCACTAACTCTATTTCAAATTTTCAAATTTCTCAAGGGAAATCTTGACAAGGCATCTCCAAATGCTGGCTATGTGCTACTAATGTTTTATCACCTTTATGAGGGCAAGGTATGATGCTTCTTTTATTGCTATTCTATTTTTTATATGGTTTAACATTTTCTAAACTGATTTTGCAAATGCTTTTCAGAGTCGTAAAGAGTTTGAGGGTGAATTAATTGAGCGTTTTGGCTCACTTGTCAATATGCCGTTGTTGAAATCCGATAGGTACTTTCATGTTATCACCAATGTCAGTACTCAATTCTCAGTTGATGGTTCATTGTCTTTTTCTTTCTATCATTAATGTTCCATAAGTAATTTAACACCTGGTAGTATTCATTGTATCCCAATCTTTCCATCAATGTATTTTTTCTTTTATTACATTGACTAAAAGTAACCGATGAAATTTATCCCTCCTTGATTAAAATACTGCTTCCAACCAGCAAATCTTGATTCATTAGAGATAAGTTTAGGTAAGAAAAAATTGTTGACACTGTGTTTTAGGAAAACTATCCTATAAGGCACGTACGTGACAGAAGCGTTGAGATACACCCAACAAAGTGCTTGCTTGTGATAAAACACTAAAAAAGGAAACGCATAAAGCAGAAAAAGGATGTGCAAGCGTCAGGCGAGCACCCACATCCTCTAGGATGCCCCTGGGTGTCTTAGGGAACTATCGCCTCCTGTGGCTTGGAAGGCTTCTCAGTTGAGAATGCCCCCATCAAAGGCCTCTTACACACCTCGGTAACGGGGCCCTCTGGGCCAATTAAAGCATAGAGCGTTCTGAGGTTTCTTCTCCAGGAAGCTTACGAGTGGACCCACCTTATCACCTGAAGGCCATCATTGCCCTATCCACATCACTACTTTTCAAACTGTCACTTACTAGCCTACTTGAAGCGGTGCCTCCCTGCCACGTTCAGCCTTTACCCAAAAACCATGAGAATACATTAAATGCTCTGACAAGCTAGTTGCCCACTTGCATCTCTAAAGGAAAACTGCCTTTGGCTTAGTATAAATACCCACGTTCAGGAAACTAGAGGGAGATATCTAAAGAAGAAAAGAGAGGGAGTGTAGAGAGACCCTTAAAGTACCTCGAGTAAAACACCTTGAAAACCTCCAATTAAGCTGTCTGCTTACCCAAACTGCAGACCAACTTGTTCAAATAACCCACCTGCTTACTCAAACCCACCCTTAAATACAAACCCAGAAAGCTCAAAAGCACCTCAAACACCTTGAACCCTATGGAAAAGTCCACTCATTAGCTCCTTTGAAGGCCCTTAGGGCGCTCTACTCACCCTGTTCGTTTGGCTTAGGGTGCTCAACTGGTTCTATTCTAAGCCCCTTGAGGCTCCCTTGCTGCGCGCGCCTCCATAGCGTCCTAAGAACCTAACATCTATCCCAAAACACACTGTTCTAAGAAGAGTTTAGAGTGAATTTCTCTGCAATATGATAAAGATGATGGGAGTGAAATGGGTTCTTAAATTTGCTGGGGGAACTATATAAATGAGATTATTAAGTATGATTGATCTGTAGCATTGTACAATTTTTTAGGAATGCTGACTGCATGAAGAGCCAATTTTAGTTTATTACAATGCAATGCATGAGGTCTTTGACATAATTCTGGAACTTAAGGAGTCTATGCTGCTTCAGATTCTGCTCTAACATTTTTTTGTAGAAAATTAATGGAACTATTAATCAAAGGAAAATAAGAACTGAACAGCACTGAGATAGCTGGTCTCTAGCTGATAATGTACAAGAGCAGCCAACAAAACCTAGTTCGTAGCCTGATTAGACGAAAGCGAAAGTGCCATACTTGAAAACTGCTTCAACTTGCAAGTATATTCATCTGGCCTGAGTACCTAAGTTGAATTATAATACACTTGCAATGATTAAATCCTGTGCCTTTCAATGATGGGTTTGTTCATTGGTAATTTGATATAAGTGTAATACAGTATTATTCTTTCAGCTTTAAGTACTAGTTGGTTAACTTATTTTGTTGGTCCACACTCCAGAGTCATATCTAGTCCAAATTTAGTGATTTGCTTTTCTATGTTTTACTTTCCATTTATTATGTAATTCTTATTTTGTCCTACATGCAAACCCAAAATAGTTACCATTACTATGCAGTAAGGTTGTTTGGGATTTTTGGGGAGTATTGGATCTGTCTGCCAAATTTAGAGACCTTTTCCTCTATCTGTTTTCAAGGCATTAAGAGAGATAAGGAGTGTAACGCATTCTGAAATTATGCCCTTTTACTGGATTGTAGTGAATCTGCTTCGAATGTAATGCAGGAATTTTTAGTCAGCATTATATACCATTTCATCTTTTATGGGACAGGCTTGTTTTTCTATCCTCCTCTTGAGTTTCAGCTCAGGTCTTCTTTCATATATGCAGAGGAATGGAGGACCTCGAGTTGTTTTTTAATGCTTTTGGTTTTTTTCCCTCTTCTTTAGGAAAATTCCTGTTATTCCTGCTTCTTACTTCTCTTCTTTCTCATAAGTTCCTTTTTTATCCAAAAACAATTTGCATTGTTAAATTATCTTTTTTTCTTTCTGCATTCTTATGCCATGGTATTGTTGCACTTTTACAGTGACTATTTATATTTGTGATTGCAGTCTCTTAT
This sequence comes from Castanospermum australe, assembly GCA_019955255.1. Taxonomy (NCBI): domain Eukaryota; kingdom Viridiplantae; phylum Streptophyta; class Magnoliopsida; order Fabales; family Fabaceae; genus Castanospermum; species Castanospermum australe. The sequence goes on from NSJW01000034.1 coordinate 1,587,380, forward strand.
ATCTGCCTTCTGTTTTTCCTTATGGAGTGTTGCTTTGCCAATGCTTTACTATTGTTATGAGATAACTGGAACATAATTTCATTGTGAATAGAGAACCCAATGGAACTCTCCGTTCATATATCCTCTCATTAACATTACTTATTTTATTGTGCTTTTTCCAATGTGCAGGAATCCCCTTCCTAATTCAGTGCAGTCCATTTTGGAGGAAGGAATTGATCTATATAAGCTTCACACTAAGAGACACGGAAGGTCAGTGTTATGGAATTTCTTTTGCGTATTGTGAAATTATTACACTATATTTTCTGTTTTCAGATTTGTTTGTGTAGTGGACTTTAGTGGCTGCTAGGATTTGTGAATTTTTTTCATCTCTATTAAGTAGATATTACTTATTAGGATGTGATTTGGATTAAAATGCATATATTGTGAGACTGTGACATCATATACTTCACCCTTGACTGATACTAAATGATTAAAATATACAAATCAAATTAGTCTGGCAATAAGAGTAAAGAAAAAACCTGACTTGTGTATAGTTTGAAGAAAGCAGAATTTCACACCAAGTGTATGTTTGGTATGGGAGTAAAATGGGGAGTAAATTTTCATGGATGAGTTTTTCTATATAATTTAAGTGTATGCTTGGTATGGGAGTAAAATGGGGGGTAATTTTCATGGATGAGTTTTTCTATACAAAATTATGTAGAAAAACTCATCCATGAAAATTTACTCCCCATTTTACTCCCATACCAAACTAGCCCTAAGGTAATAGAACTTACAGTATAAGTACAGGACCCTAGCTGCCTATCAACCATTTGTACTTCAGAAATTTTTAATACTTCGCTCTTCAAGTTCTGACATTTGTGTTTCAAGCTGCAGAAAATGTTTTCTTTTTGTGTGTATTTTAAGTCAAAACTGCAGTCTCATATCTTTAATCCAATTGTTGATCAAACTTGGTTTTGGATTGTGAAGTTTTGAGATCTCTGCTGTAGATTATGGAAAGGTCCAATACATGAGTTTGCATATAGTATATACCACTTCGTCCATAGATTCCTCCAAAGAGCATTATGCTACAAAGCCTACAATGAACTAGAAATTTTTCATCCTATGGTGATCATATAGCTGTCATTGAAGTATGAGTGGCACTGACTGTAATATCTTTTATCTTGATGGATGGCAATATGTTAGCTGGCTTCTTGTTTATGTTAGCTCCTTTGTTTTGAGGTGTTTGGTGTAAACTGAGAAGATGACAATTTTAAATTGATCATTATTGTGATAGATTAGAGTCTACCAAGGGATCCTACACAAAGGAATGGATAAAATGGGAGAAACAATTACGGGATATTCTTTGTGGAAATGCTGAGTACTTTAATTCAATTCAGGTTAGTATATCTTCTGTTTTTTTTTTTTTTCCACTACAGTGTCTTTGAGTCGCTTTTTGTCCATTGTTATCAACTGCATTCATTTAACATTTAGATAACATTGGTTTTTGACTAGACAATGATAGTGATTGTTTTTTAAATCCACAATTATAGTGTAAACTGTTATTGTCTGCCGTCAACATCTGCAGGTTCCATTTGAGTTTGCTGTCAAGCAAGTGTTGGAACAATTAAGAAACATTGCAAAGGGTGATTACGCAACACCAGATACTGAGAAGAGGAAATTTGGAACCATTGTTTTTGCTGCCATCAGTCTGCCGGTTACAGAAATTCAAGGTGTCCTTAATAAAGTAAGGGAAAATTTTACTTTTCTAGTTTCCTTCTGTTCTCGATACTCAATATGTTAATTGGAAACTAACTTCCCTTATTTTTGCTCAGCATATTTATTTATTAACTTTAACTCTAAAGGTATGTTTGTGAGTTAGTAGGGGAAGGGAGGGGAGGAATAAATGATTGGGAAGAGAAGGGTTTTGGAGGATCAAATCATATTCTCATTTCCTTCCCTTCATTTTATAAAACTCCCAAAAACCTTTCCTTCCCCTCCATTTTAGCAAGGCAAAACAAATTTAAAGTTGCCTGTATCACTTTATTCTACTGCACTTTGGTCCCAAATCTTGGTCTAAGTAGCCTATAAGCCTGTGTTGATCATTTTTTACCAATTGGGAAGCAAGGGTTAGTTTTTTTTAGGAGAGGAGCTATTAAAAGAAAATATTACACTTGTGTATATACTCTTCTAGTAGCTATAAGCCTATGACAAGTTTATATCTATCAATACCATGTTTATCACATCCAGTAGACCAAGGGACTGGACCAACTGTGAGCAATTTTGTTATCTAAGAGTTAGGCCTGAGTTCTACAATGTAGGTGGTTGGATGACAGCTATCTATGGGAAATTCTTCTATAGACTTAGTCTGCACAACTTGTGTAGACTTAGCCAATAGAAAACTAACATATCATAAAATGAGCATTGATAATATATCAGTTTTGTATTTATTTAATAAATAATAATGCTTAATAATATTAGTTTTCTATTGGCTTTGTCTACACGACTTGTGTATACTTAGTCTATAGAAGAATCTGTTACTATCGGGGCCTGAGTTCTACACTTTATCTAGCAGGGCCAAATAGAAAATTATCATTGTTGGTTGGAAAATTAAAATAAAAGTTACATGCAAAATACAAAATTTAAAAAGACAATATTCCTCAAATATAACTGCATGCCACCCTTGGAAGCTACGAGCATGCTTCTTAACTAAACCATTTGTTTGACTTCCATCTTGAGTGAGGGATATTACCCCTACCTTGCAGCATGATTTTTGTTTTGTTTGTTGCTATTATATCTGGAAGAGGGTTTCCATTTGAAAGATGCCATGTGGAAATTACCTATGCACATGATAGGCATTCACAAAGGAGGATATGGGCGTTTCCTACCTCTCCCCCTTGGTTTTTCTTGTCTACAGCTACATTGATGTCTTTTATTTGTCCTGTTTGTGTGCCTGAAAAAAAGTTCACATCCCTGTATGCTTTCATGAAATTACGATTTATGCACTATCTTTCTTAAATAACTGTTTATGTAGGATTTGGGAAACATTATCTGATGCAATAATATTTATGTATGCAGTTAGCTGAGAATAATCCCAAGATTAAAGCTTTCCTTGAAGACAAGCATTTAGAGAATCTTAATCGAGCTCATTTGACTCTTGCCCATAAGAGAAGTCATGGCATCAAAGCTGTAGCTGATTATGGCCTCTTCCTGCATAAAAAGGTACCAGTGGAGTTGACAGCATTGCTGTTCTCAGATAAAATGGCTGCATTTGAAGCTTGTCCCGGCTCAGTGGAAGATGAACAGATAGTTTCAAAAAATCCGTGGCCCCATGTTACCTTATGGACTGGTGAAGGGGTTGCAGCCAAGGAGGCCAACATGTTACCACAGTTGCTTGCAGAGGGGAAAGCAAACCGGATTGACTTCAACCCTCCCATCAATATATCTGGCACAATTGAGTTCTATTGAGTTCTTTTTGCTATTCATCTTTCTAAAATATAACCAATTGAAAAAGAGTATATCATATGTATTGCTCATGCTGTGAGTGGACTTTACATCCAATAATTGAGAACACAATGGAGAAAATTTTGTAGGAGCGAGCATTTTCTCCTCAGAAATGGTGTATATATAGGCCGTTTAGAAAAAGTATGATTTCTGGAGTCTCATAGCCGAACTTCCACCATGAGGTGTGCGTGATAGTTGATTCACTTTTATGTTTACATGCATCGATGTATGCCTTCTTTTATCCATGGTCTAATCAACTGCTTAGTGGTGTAAAGCGTAACCATTGTGCATTTACTGTTTTCTGCTGCACTGAATTTTTAATATACAGAGATACTTTCGAAAAGGTCGTATTAACATGTCAAAAAAAAAAAAATCTCACTACTGATTATGGTAGAGTTAGTGTGTATAATGAACGATTTTATTCTTCGCTGCGTACAATAACATGTCAATGAAGTATTCATTGATGTACCCTTTGGATTTGAAAGGGATATATTCACTAGAAAGAAATTAATATTTAAAGTTTTGGCAAATCTCGCTCGAAAATTAGTATTTCACTCAACCAAACAAGTTGGTAATTGTCGTGGAGAAGAGCGCATTGCATGTTGCGCCCTGCTTTTCCTTTTATATATATACTAACTTTCCTTTAACAAATTAACTTTCTACTATACATGATGAGAATGAAATTTAAGTTGCAAAAAATAATTGACCTGCAGCTACAACAACGCATTTGATAAATGAATAATAAAATGCTTACAGTTGACTTAACAATATAACATGAGACTGCCAGCATCCTATCTAGCCGTCTTTGATATTTGAATCATTGCTTGTAAGGGTCACGGTTCTCTCACTATTAGTGTATGCAGGACAGACAGTAGCAAATTGACAGAACCGACATTTCCAGCGCTCCTCCTCAGGAGCATAAGTGGCTTCTCGCTCTCCAAGCCAAAACTCAAGACAACAACGAATTTGATTCTTTAGCCAGTCAGAATCATATGCAAATTTGTCTTCACCAAGCAGCGAATGATCTTTCTGAAACTCATATCTGGCATGAAGCAAACAACAATGTCCTCCTTAGAAAACTATATTTATGGTTCACGCAAAAACAAGGTGTATGAAGAATAGCCGCAAAGTGTAGTGCAATCCAACTTCTTGCCATTGTGACTGATGAGTTATCACCATTCCTCGTTTTTTAAGAACTTGATTACTATTAGTAGTTTTTACTCAAAATAAGCAACCCGTGGGTTTTTTTGAGGTGCCCCACCCACCCATGGCCGTGTGGGCACAGGGGATGGATGAGTCAATGCTATCCTTCTTCAATAACTGATGCTGATGGGTGCTGAATATTTGCAAGATGCATTTAGAAAACACGAGGTGCTGTTATTATTCAGAGCAACTTTGGCTATCAATAAATATATACTAATTAATCTTAAAATTCTCACTGAAAATTATGTCCTTACCTCAATAAAAGCTGATCATTAGCAGGGGCCAGCATCCTACACGTATTTTTGTAATATCTCACCACATCATCAAGGGTCTGCATTTGCCAATAATGAAAATAAGAATGAAAAATCTGTAAAGCATCCTTCACTTATTAATCAGCCAAAAATTTTTCAGAAAGATATTGTTGAACTTTCACAAGTATGCACTAATTCATGCAAACTTGATGATGCATTTTCCTGGATGAAACACCACCGTGGCACAAAGACAAAAATCAAATCAGGCTGCGTTCTAGTTGAGATCAGTAGGATAATTCAGTAATTTCCTTAATATTTAGTTTATAAATGAAATGAACAAGTAATTTTGTGCAATGCAGTATTGCATAACCACCTAAATCATTATAAACCAGAAAGGAATGTCATGACAACGATGAACGGAACATCATGAGCTTAGCAACCCAATCTCCTCTACTTACCAATGCAGAAAATCCAGAGTCAGCACATCTCTCTTTCAAATCTTCGCATAGATTATGTTGAGGGTTTAAGCCAAAAAAAGTATAAAACTGTTTAGAAGGGAAATCATCAGCAACTACATTGTCCCACAAATACTTGTAACACATTAATTGTAGCCTGCCAAAAATAAAAGCACATCATGATTCAATCAAATGCATTAGCTCACAATTCTACATCCAACAGAATGAAATAAATGGCAGAAGAATATGCATACCTTCCATTTCTTCGTTGTGGTTCAGCAGGAAGTGTATCTCGAGAACGAGTCTTTGTGTCAATTAGTATTGGATTATGATCATTTTCTGTCAACAGTGTCTGAATCTCATCAATCACTCCCACCATCCATATACCTTCTGCAAAGCCTATTCTGATATCAGAAGCAAGAACAGTCCATCATGTTCGAAATTGATCCAAATCCCACCAATACAGATTCAGGTAAGTCTCAAGTAAATTCAATCACTTGCGACATTTCTCTAAAATCTAATATATGGGCAGTAACACACACACACAATCTGATCATATTGCTATGCGTTATCAAAACCTAATTATTAGAACCTGAGGATTAACCCTTGAAATAGCATCAACTTACATTGGTAATTCACGAGTTAATCCTTCAAACAATAATTGATTCACACCATTTATAAAATTAACAAACTTCAGGGCCCAATAATCTTCACGTGATTTGACCTTCACTTCCACCCGTGTTATAACCTGCACATCAACATAATCAGCACTGATAGATCCAACTTAAAAGATAGCAAACTTGACCAAATAGGAATCGGAAAGGTCCAAATCATCATGAAGGTTTACAATCTGAAATCAAGGGAACAAATACAAAATGAACTCTGATTATCTAATTAATAATTAGAAACTTTTGCAAGTAATCTATTGTGTACTGTTACCTGAAGAGATTTCATTTCTATGGCCTGATTTGGTCTTACGATGGATTTTAGATGATCAAAATTTGTCAAAAACTAAAATTTCATGCGCTCACAGCAGGAGAATTGGTTTTTTTTTTTTTTTTTTTTTTTTTTTTTTTTTTTTTTGCTTTTCATGCATGCCTGGCTAATGGTTACATTGCCATAAATTCCATTAGCATCAAGTATAATTATATCTTAGAAGGCACATGATCAGTTGACCAACAATTTTTTTATAATACATAAACTAAAAGATTTCATGCTTAATTAAACAAAACGCAATATTTTGAGCCAAATCATTTGAAGCATGCACTTGACGTTTAAACGCTGGCAAAATAAAACATAGCCAGACCACCAGATGATAACACATTCATGAGAATATTAACTGATTCCAACAACTATAAAACTTTAGACAACATTCAACAGCTTTAATACAAGGTAGTTACATGTTATGAGGCTTTAAATTTTATTTTATTTTTTTTGAAAGAAGCTGACTTACGTTTGAGTTGATTAATAGATTTGCATTAAAATTGACAAGTGAAAGAGGACCATGGAAATTGCCTGAAGTGAGAAATTCAAGTACCTCTTGTTCAAGTTTTAAATGTCGAGCAATACCAGCTTTCATAGCTTGATTGGTCTTCCGTCCTCGAAAGAGAAGAGCAAATTCCATTTGTTTTTGGCACCATTCCTATCATAACATCTAATGAACCACGTTAAGATGATCGTGGCCTGATGTCCACGCATGGACAAATCATGCATGGCATCAATAACAATACAATTACAAAAGTATATTATGTGAATACAAAAAGTTGACACCAAGTAAGGCTTCGCATAACATTATACATTTGGATAACTGGTACTCGCAGGTCTATTCAATTAAGAAGAAAACAACTCTACTCTGAAGTATGTACTCTAGCTAGTCTAAGAATATGTAGTCATCAGATAAGTGAGCCAAATGACGAAAAATCAGGACTTTCCTTCAAGGCAAAAATAATATACAAATAAACGAATGAGTGTCATACTGTTAATGTGTTTTGTTTTAATTAGGAAGCACTTTATCTGTGCAACCATTATTCTATTTATGGTTTGAAAAAAATAAATTCATTCATCCAAAAGCCTGAGGAGATACAATTACAACGGCAATTATGGCGAAGGGAAAATCATCTAGAAAAATGAACATGGAAAGAGAAGTCAGCAATCAATCAATATCATGGAAAATTTTAATGAGGTGAATCAGTAAAGTTCAAAACTTCGACTTCACAAATCAACATTATGAGCCTTTCCATTTGCTAAACCAATTCCGATTTCCCAAAACAACCTGAAACAGTAAAACCAGTTCACTCCGCACCCAAAACAAAAAAGGAAGAAAAGATAGAAAATTGATACCGTAGAGGTAAGATCGGTGACAGACAAGCCCCTTTTCCTCCTAAAGCGGTGCAGAAAGGAGTCAGGCACTCTGGTTTTCTTCTGGGCATCCACCAAATTGGCTGAATCCTCGATGTCAGGCTCGGAACTCCCCGACAACCTCCTCTTGGACAGAACCGTGATTGACTTGATAGATATGGCGTTCCTGTTAAGCTGAGGGGAACAAGTGGGTGGCGAACGAATAGCAGAAAAAGAAAGAGAAGAACGAGCAGAAGCGAAAGCAGCTTCAATGAGAGCCATTTCTTCGTCGCTGACGATCTCAATGGGGATCTCGGGAATATTATCATCGTTGTGAACCGACAACTCGGAGGATGTTTCGGGCACGTTCATGTTGGTTTGGCTGATCCAGCAAGCGACCTCGTATTCGTGGTACAATGACCGTTGGAATCGCCACGGTTGGGTGTGGAACTGGAAATCATGCTCCCAACTCCGAATTGCTTCGTCCCCTTCTTTCTTTCTTATCTGGGCATGCGGGTCCCATTCGCCGATAAATATTTAATAATCAAAATATAACAACATAAAAATAAATCAATAAATCTCACTTGACAAAATTTATCTGATTATTGGAGTATCTAACCATTCCTCTTCTTTAAACGCTGTAATAGATGTATAATTCTTCATAACCCCTGTTCATAACAAAAAAAAAATTCTTATATATTCTAATAATAATATATTTAACGATTTGTTATATATATATATATATATATATATATATGTGTGTGTGTGTGTGTGTGTGTGTGTGTGTGTGTGTGTGTGAAAGCAATTAAAAACTAAAAATCAAAGTGAGAAAAACAATAAAATTATTGAATTAGTTACAAAATACTCTCCATTGAACTCACATTAAATACGAATATGTAATACACTGGGACTGAAAAATAATGAAACCAAACTTTGTTCACATAACTTCAACTCAATTCAACCCATTTTCAGTCGATATTTAAAGCGATATTATTGTGACAGTGGAAAACTTAAAGCATAGAATTTGTCTGTCTCCCCTTGATCGGATGTTTCTCGCCGAACCTCAACTTGTCTATACCTTATATTGCCAGCAAACCCTCCACATTCTACGTGGACGACACGTGTCTCCCTATATTCTATGCTTCCTCTCTTCTTAAGCCTTCCTTCTCATCGCTTAAACGGTTAAACCCCAAATTGCATTGCATGCCACCAAACACAGCCTTAGCCTGCAGTGACAGTGAGAAACTATGGGAAACACAGCCACCCTTTTGTTGTTGCTCCTTGTTCTCTGCCATGGAGTGGCTTTAACAATGGGCTTCGTTGGAGATGAAGATTGGAGGACAGAGAGGGAAGAGAGAGAAGAGGGGGAGGAAGAGAGTGCTTCAAGGTCATCGGACAAATTGTTCTTGATGCAGAACTCCAAGAGCGTGGTCAAGACTGATGCAGGGGAGATGCGAGTGCTGAAAAGCTTTGGTGGTAGGATATTGGAGAGTCGTTTGCACATTGGCTTCATCACAATGGAACCGAGGTCCCTGTTCGTTCCGCAGTACCTCGACTCCAGCTTGATCATCTTCGTCCGTAGAGGTATCAGAATCTCTCTCTCTCATCCGCTTTTCCTCTCTCTATGTTAGATTAATCACTTTAAGCATGGTAAATCACACAAGCACACAAGGAAAAGGAATTGAAAGAACAGATTCGTGGTGTAATCTTATAAATATATTTTACTAAGGATAAATATACGAGCTAGAGAGTAATACACTCACTGCCACGCGGGTTATGGAACATCATAATCTGCATAGAGCTAGAATCTGGGAGTACCATGCTTGTTTTTTTCTTAAAGATAAGAAAAAAAGTTGCATGAACTTGAAACCTGTGAGACGCCAATAGATAATCCCTCCAAGTCTAACTATACATAGAAAAATATGAGAATTGGAGAGTCAACTTGGAAATTGGATGCAGGGGAAGCAAAGTTGGGATTCATATATAAAGATGAACTAGCGGAAAGGCGATTGAAGACGGGAGATGTTTATGGAATTCCAGCTGGTTCTGCATTCTATTTGGTGAATACAGGGGAGGGTCAGAGACTTCACATCATCTGCAGCATTGACCCCTCTGAGAGCTTGGGAGTAGGTACTTTCCAGGTACATGCATCCATAATTCCACAGCTTCCACTTCATGTGCAGCCTTATCATTTTGAAATCGTGCTATACTGTGACTAATCTTCCTAGAGACACTCAATTGTTGCACTACACCAAGGTCTCTCACATTCTTCAATTTTTCCTGGGCTTTGCAGTCCTTCTATATCGGCGGAGGAGCCAATCCAGCGTCAGTACTTTCTGGGTTCGAGCCTGAGATCCTCGAAGCTGCATTTAACGTAAGCTCATATAACTTCATCATATAGCAGCGGCAGAGCTAGGTGAAACGGAGAACCAACCCTCCAACATAGACAGTGAGATACAGAACATTAACAAATTTCTCTTTTCACTCACAGGCATCAAGAACGGAGCTACGGAAAATGTCCACCACGCGACAAGAGGGGCCAATTGTGTATGTGGATGATTCTCATGCCCCTAGTCTGTGGACCAAGTTCCTTCAACTGAAGCAAGAAGACAGAGTGCAACACCTGAAGAAAATGGTGCAAGACCAAGAAGAACCCGACGAAGAAGAAGAGCAGCAAACAAGTTGGTCATGGAGGAAGCTCTTGGAAACTGTATTTGGGAAGGAGAACAAGAAGACAGTGTACAAGGGCACCGGCAATTCCCCTGACTCTTACAACCTCTACGACGGAAAACCCGATTTCAGAAACAGTTACGGTTGGAGTGTTGCTCTGGACGGCTCCAATTATCCTCCACTCAAAAGCTCCGGCATTGGTGTTTATGTCGTCAATCTCACGGCGGTATGCAAAAACAAAGTCTTCGACGTTTGGGTATAAGAAAATATGCAAATTTTCATTCTTTCTTCATTCATTCTATGGCAGGGATCCATGATGGCACCCCACATAAATCCCAGGGCAACAGAGTATGGCATAGTACTGAAGGGTTCTGGTAGAATTCAGATTGTGTTTCCAAACGGAAGCAGTGCAATGGACACCCAGATCAGAGAAGGGGACGGGTTCGTTGTCCCGAGATACTTCCCCTTCTGCCAAATCGCATCAAGGAGTGGACCGTTAGAGTTCTTTGGGTTCACCACGTCGGCGCAGAGGAACAGGCCACAGTTTCTGGTGGGTGCCACGTCTCTCGTTCGGACCTTGATGGGGCCTGAGCTCGCGGCTGCGTTTGGGGTGAGCGAGGCCACGATGCGGCGCGTGGCTGATGCTCAGTACGAGTCTGTAATACTCCCCACGGCATGGGCTGCGCCTGGAGAAGAGAAGAAGAAGATGGACCTTGAAGTGGAAGAGAATGTGCAGATGCTGCCAAAGGCTATCAGAATCATGGGTTTTGATTAGATCATTTGTAAGAGACTTCGATAGTGCTAGTGGAACTCTGTTTTCGTTTTCCTTTTGTTCTGATGTTTGATCTCGAGTTCTCCTCAGTTGTGAATAAAATCTACTTCTTCCATTGAATTCATTCACGTCTGGTTTCTTCTTTGAAAGAGTTGCTTTTCCTTTTCTGCTGGTGCTGCGGGACTTGAAATTTGGCTTAGAGAAATTTTATTTATGCCTCAAAGTTTTGATATATCTGTACATCCTTTTCAATCTTTCTTTTATAAGGCATTACATGTCTGCATAGGGAACAATTTGTGTACAGAAAAAATGGTATAATGAAAGAAAGGGGAATAGCAGGCTTCGTCTGCTGAATAGGTAATTGTCAATATTTTGGTTCTTCCTTCTGTTTAATGAATATTTATTGTGTTTAAAGTAGTAGCTATGAACAATTATATAGTTTATGCCATAGTCATTCTCTCACTTGTCGTTTGGCTTGTTATGTGATTGAACATCTAACAAAAATTCATGTGCGTTGTGGCATATATTGAAGGTTTCAATTGCACCGGTTGCATAGACCGTGTGATTTTGTAGGCCTAATCCAATTTCTACTTCAATTGTATAGTTGTGTTGATTTTTTTTTTTATCTAACCAAAAAGAATTCTTCAAAAGAAGACATTCATACGTTTTTCTTGCTTTTTGCCGATGTTAATTTTATTGACCTCTAATAAGTTTAGTTAGAAAGTATAAGTGAAATTTTGATTTGCAAGGCACCGCAAACTTATATGTATTCAATGATTTTGCTTTTATTTCCTGGGGGTAATGCGAAACAACTAAGAATATTATAAATTTACATCTATATTTCAACTATTAAACTTATCTTAAAACTTGTGTAATATCACGTTATAATTATAATTAAATAATTTTACATATTTATGTCTCTTTTTTAGATATTATTCATCCACAATTGTCACATAATCTGTGTTTGTAAGCTAATAACTCTAACTGAATTTTTTTATCTGAATCAACTGAATTCTTGTTTCTATTAGGTGTGTTTCATGTCATTTTTTTAGTTCAAGTGGTAAGTACTGATTTTTTTTTTAATTTTTAATTTTATTTATTTTAATGTTAGTATTATTTTTCAAAAATAATTATAATTTCAAAAAATTATTTAGTTTAAAGTAATTATTTATTTATTTTTTGTTAAATTTTATTTTTTAAAATGTAAACAAATTTATTTAAATTTATTTTTACTTGAAATCAAATTTGTAAAATTATATTTATTCAAAATTAATTTTATAAAATTTAATCTAAACACGTCCTTAATAATATACAGAATTTTCTAAATTAAAGTTTAGATACTCATATGAATTAAATTAGTATAGATAAAATTCTAAAAAAATAAATCATTATGAAAATTTAATTAGATATTTTTCAGTTTATTTAGTTAGAATTCATCCAACCGTCACGTGCAAAGAACGTGACTATAACAAGATGTAAATGAACTAGTTTTGGGTGCTGTAGGCTGTGTACAGATCGTGGCACGGCACGAGCGAGAGGGAGACGGCGTAGATCCGCCATGAGAACCCACCGGCTTTCCTTTCTTCTCATTCTCACTCTCCTTCTTCTCAGTTTAGCTCTCTTCACTCAATCCGAGGTTATAACGTTAAACTCTGACACATTCTCCGACAAGGTACATCTTCCTCCTGTCAAATCCTAACTATTTTTTCGGCTCTTGCCATCGGTGGTTTCTATAAAACTCCTCGATTTTTCTACTATTTTTGCTTAATTATTCCCGAATTGATAAGCCCAGTTTTATATTTAACTATAGTTGTTTATGCATAGGAAGAATCTTGAAACTATCGGACCCATATTGGATTTTCTGTTTTTTTTTTAAATTCCTGCAGGGATTTTTTTAAAAAAAAAAAAAATCAACACTATGCCCTTTATATGCAGATTGGGATAGAAGTTGTTTAATTAGGGTTTTGTGTGTGTGCTTTAGTTAGGGTTTTGGGATAGAAGTTGTTTAATTGGGGGGAGGGGGTTTCCGCAAAACTATTATTAAAATGCCTCTCACTCGTTGTTGTTGTGATCTCAATTCTCAATTTTTTTTTTTTCAGATCAAGGAGAAAGGCACTGCATGGTTTGTGAAATTCTGCGTTCCCTGGTGCAAGCATTGGTGATTAATTCTTTTATATACTCTGCAATAGGCTAAACTTGATTCTGAACCTGCTTTTTTCTACTGCTTTCTAACTTGTAAAATAATAACAATTGTTGCCAGTAAGAACTTGGGGTCATTGTGGGATGATTTGGGAAAGGCAATGGAAAGAGAAGATGAAATAGAGACTGGAGAAGTGGATTGCGGCACAGACAAACCAGTTTGTAGGAAAGTTGATATTCATTCATATCCTACCTTTAAGATCTTTTATGACGGCGAAGAAGTTGCCAGATACCAAGGTAATAAAATTTACCTTTGTCCAGAAGATGGATTTCATGGATTCCACTCAGTTCCCCTGTAACAGTTAGTGTTCTCCAATTTGATCCACATGCTCGAGCTTAGCCTTTCACTTCCAGTGACCATAACCAATAATGACTAGTTGATTTTCATGTTTGCTTATATCCATTGCTGGTGTATAACTTACCCCAGATTAAGGCAAAAATATTATAATTCTTTTGAATTTCTTATAATTTCAATTTTGGAAGACCAAACAATGCATCACCTCAGTGATTGCATCCATTTGCAAGTACTATCTTTTTCGGTATATCATGAATGTGAAAATTTTAAATGAAATCAAGTGATTTTGAATTTGTGATGGCTATAACTCTCGAACATACTTCCTGCTGGTGAATCTGGAGGTGCAGGATTGCACCTGTCCCCTGTGAAAGAGCGAAGATGATCAGATGAGTTTGCTAGTTATCATAGGTTATGGCATATGTTTGTAATGGAGGGTGACGTGCATCTTCACATCACATGTGCCATCTTAGAGTCTTGTCGTCCACTAGGTTCCAGTATAAGTTTGGAGATTCAAAACTTTTTTCTGTTAAAATTTTGCCATTGCATGGCAGTTATTCAAGTCATGGGGAAGGGAGGGAAACTTTTGCGAACTACCTGATAGTCTTAGATTTAAGCTTTGTATGATTTGTTTCTGTTTTATTCCATCATCCCTGAAGGAAGAAATATATTCTTTAATTTTAAGGAGAAGCAAGCCATGGTCTTGTCTTCATAGATTAATATCTTGTTTATGCTTTTGACTTTTATTTGATTTAGTTGCAGGACACTTGCAATAGCTACTCCCTAACCCCCCTCCCTTTCTCCCAGCGAAAGCTAGAGGGAGCAGTGACAGATGTAATCTTATTTTTGCATGTTGTGCGAATGGTCAGGTTCAAGGGATGTTGAATCATTGAAAACCTTTGTTTTGGAAGAAGCTGACAAGGCAGCAGCAAAGGCACAACATGATAGTGATCAAGAATTGTAATAACTTTTTGAGGTATACTGCCAAGATACCATCCCCTGCGGGTTTATCTTTCAATTCTTTTTCTGGAATACCCACCTCTGTGGGGTTATCTCTTCTATTCTTTTTTTGTAGTCTTTCTAATAGTATTGTATAAGGGAGGACATAAAATCTCAGAAAGCAGTGCTGCATCAATCACTGGCAGCCATCTTTCTTTGTGTTTCACTTCTGAGATTTAATTTTGGAAGAATTACAATCTAGAATATTCTAGTGGATATATTATCAATTTAAGATGAACTAACCAAAAAATTGGTTAATTAAGTCAACTTATTAACCAACTTTTAACATTGTTAACTTACTCTTTTGGTTAACCATCTTAAATTGGAAATATGTTTGCCACGATATCCAAAATTTTGATTCGCCCTTTAATTTTGCATCGCATTGGTGAACTGTTTCCATGTGGTGTGGCAATTGATTGATTAATAATTGTACATTGTGCAGTCATTACCTGGAGTGCAACCAGTTCTTTACTACAGGCGGTGCACATATCAGATTAATGATCATCTTTAGGTTTGGGCTGAGATTAGCGAAGATTTCATTCTGCTCTGTTTGGATCAGCAATTGTTTGTTCGACCATGCAGTTGTGAAAATAGAACTAATCTTGTATACTACCACATTTTGTGTTATCTTTCTTTGGTTTGCAAAACTGATAACATCTTGTTCACAGAAAAGTTTTTGAATTGTTGAGATTTACAGGAATCATTCTTGGGATTTACCACTAAACAAGGTGCAATATCAAAATTTGTTATGTCATTAATAATTAAGTAAATGAACACAATAATTGACATGGTATCTTGGTTGAATTTGCAAGATTTTCATTTATATGATTTAACTAGAACCAAAAATATGCACAATGCAAGAAATTATGAAGAATAAAATCAGAGATGTGGTTTAGTAACTATTTTTAGTCAACCATACCGATGGTAATACTAGTTACGTTTTCTTGTAGTGAGCTTTATCTTGTACTTTGGAATTGGCCGCTCTATGGACGAGAAGCCAAAGAAATCTGCATTTGTTCTTAGATTTTGACCAAAATTGTCACAGTTGTTTAATACAAAAGGTATAAATTACAACGCAAGATCGAAACAACAGCTCATGTGGGTCATTTACTCATTCTCTTGTATATTACAAGTGAGTCTCACTTTTGGTTGATTTCTTTTTTTTTTTTAATCCAGTTTTGTGCACTTTAAAAGCTTTAGTACTGAGCCAATGTTTCCTGCAATTTACAAGAAAAATGGAGCATGTATTTGTGAATTTGGATTTTTTCCAGTAATCATCTTATTAGAGAAAAATAAACATAAATTTTATTATATAAAAATTTATCATAATAGATTATAAAATCAATTAATTATATTTATTTTTTATATTTTTTTTCTTCTTAACATGACACTCTTTTGTTAGGAGGATTGTGGATGCAAGCTTTGATTCGCGAAGAAAAATATATATAGAAGCACAACTGCATTTTGTCTTGATTATTATTGAAGCATTTTGGCTTTCTTTTTTTCTTGGAAGAAAGGAATTTTGAATGTCTACTTAGCTAATAGGAAAAAAAAAATTGTTTTATTGGCATTCTGTTGATTGTTACGTGAAAATGCTTTCCTTCTACTTGGATTCCTAGCTCTGTTGATATAACATAGTGTCAATTATGTATTTCTTATGCTTATAATTGTGTTGCAGAAGCTGTTTTTCCCAAGTGATCCATTTTTAAATGAAAGAATGGGCTAGAAACGCCAAGGATAAAAATAAATTCTGATAAAACATTTTTCAAAAAACTATTTTTCTAAAAAAAAATTTCTTTCTAAAAGAAAGAGACATTCTCCAATAATTTTCTTGCGTTTAATTTATTTTTGAAAATGACTATCTTTGTTTAAAGAGAAGTCAGTCAAACTATGTGAACGCCACGGTGAGATTCGAACTCGGGTACTATTACCTGCAGAGTCGTGCCTCTTACCTATATATCTGGAGGCTTATTAAAAAAAATAGAATAAGGCTTTAGAAAGGGACTAAACCTATGCTCTTACTAAACCCATGCTCTTTGAAGATAATATCATAATAGTAACACTTTGCCACTAAATCGTTCTTATGTTTTGGATATTAATTTTATATTATATCTTATATACTTACATTAAATTTTATTTTCATTTTATAAACAATATATGTGTATAATTAGATTAAAAAAATAAACAAATCATTAATCTTAATAAACTTATACAGACTAATTTTATCAAAATAAATAAAATATTTAAACATATTAAATATAAATAAATATTTTTAATATATTCATCAAGATATTATAATTTTAAGTAATATATATATTAAATTTTAAATACATATAAATATAAATATATATTTAATTATATACTGATTTAATTACAATTAAACTATTAACTATGAATCAATCTTTATGTCGGTTCAATGACCAATACAGTTTTTAGAACCTTACTAGTAACAACTAAGAGTTGTTAAAAGAAATATTTTCAATTACTCTCAAATTATTAATTCACACACACTTTCACATTTTGTATAAGACCCCACTTAAATTTTCACACTCCACATCAGGTGTGAGAAAATTATTATCCTACACTAAACATGGCAACATTTCTGCACCCAAAACCACAGGCCCTTGTTTGAGACACAGAAAGAGAAAGAAAACTGAAAAAAATTATGTAAGATACCAAAACATGTAGTGGATGTCATTGCAAACAAGAAAAGAGATAGGAAAAGGGCAATGCCGCAATGGCCATGCCATCATAAAAGAGAAAACTAACAAAGTGAATTAGCTGAACTACCATTACTGTGAAATAGATGCGATGTCAAGCAACAAAAGTTTATAAAAAATATAAACTCACAACAGGTATTTCATTCCATATCCATTTAACACAATGAAGTAATCAGCTGGAAACCATTTCATATCCATTTAAAATTCCAGTTTCATTCGATTTCATATCCAGCCAGCTACCATGAACCTTCAGCACCCACTGTTGGATTCTTGAATGCAGAGAACTCCCAGTATGTTTTTAATGAGAATGGTGGGAACACAGTAGTAGCTTCTTCAGTAATTTTAGCTATCTGCAAATTCAACATAACAAATCCACTAAATATCATAAAGCAATAAATAATCCACTCAATTCAATTGAAAGTTATATTAAGAATCCAAAAATGTTTGAAGGAGAAAGGTCATTTAATTCAGATCCAGGCGTCATATAAACATGATAATGATAGAAAGGGTGCTATAGATAAACTCTCCCCCTGCCCCCTCCAATTAAGTACCTTCAACATTCCTACTGCATATAAAATAAGAAGCACTGCAGTTGCTGTCAATATGACCACCAAGAGTCTACAGAATGGCCACAGCAAAAGAAACCTTTGCACCACCTTGATAAGAAAGTAGAAACAAATTGATATATTTGACAATTCCTTAAAAACAAGACCATATGCGGCTACTCCTTTTCCCTTCTTTCTTGCCAGCACAGGGTTCTAAGGTAAAACCTTCAATCCTTGTATGGTTAAGATTCTATGCTAAGCTATGTTGAGCTAAACCAGCCTTCCATGTTTAGATTGGCTTAATTTGCACTCAAAAAAGTTTTTCAGCCAAAGCTCTCTCTTGTGATTATATTCTAAAAGCAAAATAAGTTAATCTGAATACACATTCTACCCATGCCAAGGAAACCATATTCAGTAATTTCACAGAAGATAACTAAGCTATCTGCCTATCTGCCCTCTAAAAACCTTCAAACTTCTTTATCTTTTTGGGCCAAGTGGAAATTAGACTCCAAGAGGATCCAATCCCAGGTAAAGGTCACATAAAGACTTAAGGTACCATGTGAGTTACTGCTTACCAGCCCCCCTAGTTAAACTGCCTTACAAATGCTTCGGCCTGTGCAATATACTTCTCAAGGTGTCAAATTTGATATCTAAAATTTCTAACTGAAGAATAAATATAGCTTTCTAAATAATGACAGCAATGCAGAAGAAATTTAGAGAACTACAGAATAAGTCCTAGCAGAAAGCAATGAAGAAAAATATGAAATCATTATTCAGTCCCCAACTCCTCTTCAAATTTCATTGATAAACCAAAAGTAATCAGAGTTTTGGGCAGTATCTTGAAAGATGTATGTAAATTGTAGAGTAAATAAGAGCTGTAACATTGCACAGAGAAAAGGAGATGGGCATGCTAGTGCTGATGAAAACGTGCCCTTAAAAAATATAGGTGTAGGACAATTTCACTTATATGACAACTTCGTGAAATTCTAATTTTTTTCAATAAAGATACTTTTTCCTTTTCTATGCCTTCTTTTATTTAGGCCAGAGTAGGGTGCATATTTCTACAACCTCCATATGGATTATGCTCCCATGCAGCTTTCTAAAGACTTGGCTAAACATTTCTTTTCTATGCTTTTGGGAGAACGGAGATTGGGGAGAGATGAAGGCAAGAAGAAAAAGGAAAAAGAACAAGACCTGAATCTTGTTGACAGCAGACCTATCACGATATAAAAGCACACGCATGCATTTTTCCAGTAACTTGATGCCTTCTTCAAAGGTCAAATTTTCATGCCACTCATCACGGAGAATTGGCCTTGCAAGATGATTTCCCAGCCCAGTGGCTACATGATTGTCTTCAAAATTAATTCCAATCATGTTAACCTGGATAGGATTCATAAGTACAAAAACTGAATAAACTTGCAGGTTACTCATTGCTGAACAAAATTAAAAGAGAACACAAGGCATACCATGCCAAGGTACTTCTGTCCATTCTTCACACCACCCAGTACAAGGGAGTTCCACAAAGGGTTGAACTTGTTACGCCTATTATACATCACTCGAGTTAAATAATTGTGCACCTCCTTAGGCCCTAGAGAGTTACCGTCATCCCACATGTTGTCATTAAGGCTGCAACAGTCAAAACTCAAACCAAAGTTACATGGGAATGTTAAAGATATCAAATCTGAAAGATTGAGTGAAGAGGGGGAGATGCACAGATGGACCCATTTCCTTGAAGTTTGCAATAAAATAACCAAGCAAGGGAAACAAAAGCAAATGCAAAGCATTTAACTGAACAGATTCTTCTGTCCTTCTCTTATAAGAAGTAACCAATGCTTACATAAGCTCATCGAGGTAGCGTAGAATCTCCTGGAAATCACTTATTTCCCCACTGGCACCAAGTAGGGAATGCTTTCCAATAGGCTTTAAACGCTCAACACTCTTGTATCGCAGGGTAGACCCATAGCAACCTATCAGTGTATCCATACTTGACATGAGTCGCAGAGTGAGGCCATTATCAGAAGAGAAAAATAAGAATGTCAACTATGCAGAGCAGACACATTTATGATTCAGAACATGACTGCTAAAACCAGTATTTCTGAGGAATCACAATTTACTAAAAGTACAACGGTCAACATAAAAGAAGGCGCATCTTGGTTTTTAACAAAGTATTTAAAAAGAAAATAAACATTTGAACCATTCAATTCCACCAAATAAGCTAAAAATGACTCAAACTAACCCAAAAACTTCATACCAAGTATGAAAAAGAAATTCCATTGGTCAGATTTTGGACAGGCAAATAATAATTAGACTGTTCAAAACTTCAAATATACACTAAATATGCAATACACAAAAAAATACTAATAAATTAATAAATACAAATGCAAAATAGGGATAGGAGTTGCATTTGCATCTGACCTCCCATATCAGCAGCCATAAGAATCCCATCTTTGAATTTGATGGCGACCACAGAGGATCCGGTCACATATGGGTACCTAACGATGAAAACAAAATTTAGGGTTGCTACCCCTTAGAAACGAAAACATAGTTTACCACTTTTAGGGGTGAAAATGAGAAATGAATTTTTCTCAGCATCAGCACTGCAGAAACCTTAAAGCTGTACATAGAAAACAGAAACACACACACACGCAGCAAAGAAGGACGAGAGAGAGAGAGAGAGAGGACATACAAAGTTCTCTCTGTTTCAGCTACAGAACCCATAAGAATGCTGGAGTTGTTTGTAGATTGAACAACTGTAGAGAATAGTGTACTCTAGAGTTCGTTCTGGTGGGAACTTGACGAACAAGATCGGAAATTCGGAATGCTTGCTCTCAACACTATCGTTTTTGCTTTTATTATGCTTTTTTGGTCATGGTTTACCCTTTGTTCAAGAAAACGATCATCTTTTTTTTTTATTTTAAAAAAGACAATAATAAATAATTATGAAAACCGAACCGGAATTACTGGTTCGACCTCTAGTTTAAAAAAAAAAATCAGTTTAATAAAAATATTAAAAAATCACAAAAAGTATCCATTTTTTCTGCTTTGCTTAAAATACTTTTGGATTTTTTTATTTTTATTTTTACTCTAAATCAGTTTTTTTAATATTTTTATTGGATTGATTGAATTTTGATAAAATTTGACTTAAATTAGGGGAGTATTGCTATTTTTTTTTAAGACATTAAGAGATATTTATTAATTATTAATTTTTACAATTAATATTTTAAATTTATAAAGTATTAGTATTTAACTATTTATAAATCCGAGCCATCCAACTGACCATCCGATCCGGTTTTACGAACAAAAAGATTGTTGCCACAGAATGGGAGCGGGGTTGGGTGCAGGTGGCACCCTCAATTCATTGGGCTGCTTTCGGCCAAAATCCATTGGGCTGCACTGGATGCGGACTCCAAAGAGTCTTGGTCTACTTTGAACAGGCCTGCTCTTGTGCCGGGGTTCCATTCAAGTATTACATGAGCTTTTCATTCTTTTAATATTTTATATTTTTTTTCTTTACAAAACTGCATTTGATTTATATATATATATATATAGATATGCAAAATATATAATGCATTTAATTATATATATTATATATTGTGTTAAGATAAATTTATGAATAAACGGTTTATAAAAATAATGAATACTTGCAAGTATATTTTAACAATAGTTGGATACAAATTATTGATACTATACTTCATTGTCAAACTTATACAAAAAGAGATTGACTTACTTGATAAAAACCACAAATTTTAATGTATTTCAATGAACTTGGTAAATTTTGTTTAGTGAAATCTTATGTTTGGTTATTTCTATTAAAAAAATTGTGTTTCTCTAGAAGGGGCTTCCGTGAGTTAAAAAAAATTGATGTTTTGAAAATGTTATATTGATCTAGGAAAATGTTTTAAAATTTATTCTAGATGAAACAGATTGCTACCAGAATTGACTTATATAAACAAACATTTAGGTAAGCTATACATTTTGTGTTTTTAAATAAAATTCATTAAAGCCACTGGCTACTACCAACCAAAAACATGGAAAGCTACAATTAAACTTTAGTACATGACCTAACCTCGAACTGTCACGACAATGGTAGAAGCAAACTCCATCTTTAAGGGCGAAAACAATTGACTCTCTTCAATAGCATATACTCGACAATAACTCTTAACTGATCAAAACATTTTTTTAATTATTTTTATCATTAAATTATACTTTTCAATTTGCGGAAATTATATCAAGACTTTCAACACAAAATTATACATATTTTGGGAGCTCGTACAAAAGGACGTATCTTTATAAGCTTTAAAAATTAAGTAGACCCAGTACATCTATCTAATCATTATACGCATAAAAAAATATAACCTACAAATTTATTGAACTAGAATTGTTTCGAGAACCAACAAAAATTAAACGTAACAGTAAATAAGTCACACTTTTAAGAGGAAGAATAAGAGTGTGCTTAAATATATTTATTTTATTAAAAAAACTTATTTAAAAAAAATAATTTTTTTATATTTTTAATATGTTTAAATATAATTTTTTTAAAAAATAAAAGTTAAAAGAACACATTTACTTATTTTTTTAAAAGTTAATGATCGTTAACTTTAAAAAAAGTAAAAAAATAAATTTTAATATAATTTTTTAATAAAAGTATTATTTACTTTTATTAAAAATTACACCTTATGTCTTATCTTTTTCTCTTATTACAGAGCGTATTTACATAAGTTCTATTAGTTACATTATTTAAATTCTAAATAAGTAACTTTTAACTATTGTATCCTAATTTCTTTTAATCAAAATCTGACCTCTATGACTATATCACTTAAAGAAAATAAAATTAATAACATGTCGTTGAACATTTGGATAAATAATAACTCATATATTTTGACTATATTACATTATAGTTTTTATGACCTCGTGACTATGGTATACTTAAAAACTTAACTATTTTCAAATTGTCAAGCTATTTCATCACATTTTACAATTAAAAAAAGTTTTTGAATATTTTTTTTGTAATTTTGTTATAAAAAAATATTTTTGTTTTTTTTTATTCAAACACACTTAAAAGTCATTATATTATAAAAAAATATTTTTTAAATATTATATTTAAATATAAAATTATTTTTAAAAAAATAAAGCTCTATTAATAAAATATATATAAGAAAAGTATTTTTTTTATATATTTATCTGGGTAAGTCCTAAATTTAAACTTTAAATAAATACTTGTTAAAAAAATTTTTTGATCAAATATTAGTAACGGCCATATTTATGAAATTAATCTTACAAAATATAAGTAGAGATAGTCTAATAAAAAATTTAAAAAAAATTGTCTCAAGAAGAAAAAAGTAATATCAATCTAGTAATTAATAAGAACTTATATAAATATCAAATAAATATAAATATCTTGATTCTCTTGACTCCTCTCGACTTGTGATGCATTACTTTCATGAACTCGTTAGCTCATTTATATAACCGGTGAGAGATTACTGGGATGATTATCTTAAAATTGTTCAAATATAAACATACAAAATCAACAAAATAAGCGATAATGGCCCATTAAATTTGGCAAATCTCCCACGTTGATTAGTTGAGCCATTGACAAGTTATCCTTGATTTTTGGCATGGTAATCAATCTCATTCTTTAGATAAAAATATATACAGTTATACTCAAATTTGCCTTTGGATCCGAAATTTGCCAATTCGTTTATCTAATAGTTCAAGGTCACAGAGCTATACGGACTAGATTACAATTTTTTTTTTTGGGTGAAAGATTAGAGAACTTTTTAGCTCGAGATCAGCGTCCTACAATGAATGCCTCAATTAAGGCGTGGTCAAGGGTGGACCTCATCTGAGTTAAAATTCTATAGTTTGGATATGAATTTTCTTTATTTTATCCTATTCAACAATTGTTAAATGTTGAAAAATGAACAATTGTTATTTTAATCTAATTAAATTATTTCTAAATTTTTTAGTTAAGTAGTGTTTTTCTTAATAAAAAAATTAATTTAAAAAAATTAAAAAATTATTTTAATATAAAAATTATTACCTCAAATAAATTACAAAAATTATCTCGATTAAAATAAATTAATTTACAACGATTTATTTATGAGATAATTTTGATATATTATACTTTACTAGCATAACATAATTGTCAAAGATTTATTATATTATATTATATTATATTTACAATGATTAAAAATGAAATTATTTAAAATTTAAAATTTATTCAATTTATAAATTATAATGTAAGATAGATTTTAAAAGCTAATTTTTCGATCTAAAATTGACGAAGGGCGTCTTCCATTCCATGCAACTTACACGTGAGCGCACAGAAACCGAACCCGGACCTGTTCCCCTGAAAAAAACCGGATTGGATAATCGGCGATAGGTCCGAACTTTGTAAGTGGAGATTGGTTCTGGTCAAAAGGAAACGCAAACCAGCGACCAGAGACGTGTGTGGAAAGTCGGTGTTTGTAAGCTCCCAAAACCCTAAGCGTCACCGTCTCTTCCCATCTTCGTTCTTGCTCCACGATTCCGATTTCTTTCTATGGTTTGTCTTTTCTAATTTGAGCTCAAATTTCCCCCTCCTCGCCCTGATTGCACCGATCAATTATGCCTTTCAATTCCAATTTATTTGTTTAGTTTCGCAATTCAATGGATTTCTCTTATTTTCTTGGTTTATTTGATTTGATTAGACCGATTACTGCTGGGGCAGCATGCGCTAGCTTATGTGGCTTTGCCTGTCGGTTACCTGTTGCTCTTGCTGAAGGTTCTGTGCTGAATTATTGGGTTTCAGGAAATGGATTTGGTGCCCAGTTGCAAGGTATACCCTTGATCTTCATCTGTCATTTTGTTCATAGCACAGCGGTGCGTTTTGAAGGTTTTGTGGGATTTATAATTTACGCTTCATTTTGTAGTTAGATAATCACTTTTTCATCATCATTTCCAAAGAATTCCTTGGAACCGTGTAGTTCATTAATTTTGCAGGTCCCGGCACAGTAGGTCTTTAGGGTAGCATGTAGTGTAGTTTACTTTTGCGATTTAATTTAAGCGAATCGAAATTGGAAGATAGTATAGTTTCTTTTTCTTTTTTTTTTTTAGCCTTTTTGGTTGAGTAATAAACTAATAATGAATTATTTTGCCACCAATTGGTTATGAATTTGTTTGTTTAGTACTTGTCGTCAAAATATTAACGCAGAGCACACTATTGATTTTCCGGGTGATTGCTGATTGGCAATATAACTTTTAGAAGCTAGAAACGTGTAGGAAGACCAAAGAAATTTCATATTTTTAATTGGATTTGCACCAATAGGTGAAAGACACTATTACTGGCAAGCTATAGTATGTGCCTTGTTCATTGGTTGAACTTTTAGTTTTTATCTAGTTTTGTTTACTTATCACAGAAATATTGTTAACCAAGGTGTTTAGTACTGGTTTTTTAATTTTTCAGTCTTTTTAATCACTCGCTATTTTGACGTAGTATATAGTGATTATGTTAGTATTGGATCTTTGTGGACAACGTGATGGTTTGATACTTTTTAGTAATTTAGTTTGTTCCATTATGATAGCATACTATGGTTTAAAATGCAATATGAATAGCTTGCATATCATTACACTTGAATTTCATTTGCATTACTTCTTCTGCAAAATGTGTGGCATATTTGTTTTCTTCTTGTTCTTTTTTCTTTTCAATTGCGAGTTTTATGCAATGAGATGTTAAGCATTGGGATATGCTATTCTACTTTACTGATTTAGTGACATTTCTTTTAGGAAAAATTGACATATTTTCGTATAAAAGAGCTCAAAGATGTGCTCACTCAGTTAGGACTTTCAAAGCAGGGAAAGAAGCAGGTGAGATAATAAAACCATTAATGATTCTGCCATTGTTAGGCTTTTTCTATGAAACCTGACTGCTAATTCACCCCCCATTGAATAGTGGTAATTGCCGGATGCTCTTGTTGATGATGAGAACTGCTGTTTCTTCCTCAATTTGTTAATCATTTTGTTTCCATTTTCCCACTAGGTTACATGCAATTTGAATTACTGTATTGGATCTTGTATTGTTAGACTTCATACATAGCATCAATGATATGAGCTTGCAACTCTTTAAATAGATGGATATGGTCAATCTATGGCATGAATTTTCATGATTGTTGTAACTTTGGTTTTGAGTATATGCATTATTTCTTTTGTAATCCTTAATATGCTATCTTGGAGTTTTAAGATGATATAATGATGTCAGTGCTTCTTCTTCTGTAGGATCTTGTTGATCGGATATTATCCATTCTTTCAGATGAACAAGGTAAAATTATACACATATGCACGGACACACAGGACCCAACCTTGGGGTCTAATGCTATCCTACATTTCTGTATTATTTTCATAATGCTTCTGTTTGGGTTGTGAGAAAGCCCATTGGAAGTTTAGACTATATATGCAATTCTGCAGATGAAATGGTCCAGAGTATAGAGTGGAGTTATTAACTAAATTCTTGAATGTATCAATGCTGCAAAGGTTGTATTTGTCTTTCAATATCTCATTGCAATTGGCAATTGTGGTATGTGTAGTAGCCGACTTTCATTCAAGTTTAGATAGAAATCTTAGGAAAAGGCAGTGGATTTTTTTATTTTCACCAATAGTGTATGATGAATTTGAGCTGTGTGTTTTCACCTAGGCTTTTGTTTGTGCCCCAAATTTCCTTTATTTTCCCCTTCTCTTCTTTGTTATATTTAAAGCTGGCTTGGCATATTCTTTTTATGTTGGCAATGATGGCAACTTCTATGTGGGCATAGTTTATTGAATCATAGGACATTTGGAATATTTAGTAATTGTGCATCTAGTTTAATTTCATGATTTAATATGTGGAGTTGGTTTTCTTGTGTTCTTCCCTCCTTTCTCCTGTAAACTAAGCAACTTGCTGCATTTTCCCAGTTTCCAAAATGTGGGCTAAGAAGAATGCTGTTGGAAAAGAACAGGTGGCAAAATTAGTGGATGACATATACAGGTCAGTGTTTGAGACAACACTTTAGACGATATTTTCTTCTTCTAGCTTGTTTGTGTGCTTTGGATACATTTAATGACCTAAAATATTTAGATCAGCTCGCATAAAATGAACTGATACTTTACTTTTAGGTCTTGTTTAGGTTGATTATATTGATTATACTTCCCCATATATGATGTAATCTCTTGACCTTATTATTTTTTCATGATAGTTTGTATTTTTCTTTATGCCCAGAAAAATGCAGATATCTGGGGCCACTGATCTAGCATCAAAGGGACAGGGTGCCTCAGATAGTAGTAACGTGAAAATTAAAGGTGAAGTTGATGATTCCTCTCAAGCAGATACAAAGATTCGCTGTCTCTGTGGAAGTTTATTGGAAACAGGGCCGTTGATCCAGGTGTAATATTCAATATGTTTCTTCTTTCCTCATGATCGATAAAATTCTATGCATTTGTACATGCACATATTGTTTGATTGATAATCAGCGAAATTATACATTTCGTGTCCATTTTTTTCTTTGATTACACATCTACTTTTAATTAAGACCCCCAATATGTTGCTTATATTTGAGAATTATGGAATTTTATTTTTTTTCTCATCTAATTGCAGTGTGAGGATCCAAGATGCCATGTGTGGCAACACATCAGTTGTGTTATTATTCCAGAGAAACCTATGGAAGGCATCCCGCCAGTTCCTGATAAATTTTATTGCGAAGTCTGTCGACTCAGTCGTGCAGACCCGTATGTCATGGTCCCTTCTTATTTTAGCTGTATATGGGGTTGGGCAATAATGGTTTGATTGAGTGTTTTTTCTTCACAGTTTAGTGCTGAATATTTTTTGTTTGCTTTAAGGGCTTTAGTGTGTGATTGTGTGTGTCTTCAAGGGATTGTGTTGGTTGACATGATTTGCTTGTGATTTTCAATTTATTAGCTGTGATATCCTCTATTGGTGCAATGATCAGGGCTTAGTAGTTGGAGATGATACCATTTTGTACTGTTGCAATTTTATTATCTATATAATGATCCTCTACGTGGCCCATTGATAGTTGTAGAGTTAGTGAATTTGTATATTTTTTTTCTTCTATGATAACATTGTTATATCTTAGTCGTTTAGCTATGAGCCTATGACTAGAGATTCTTGTTATGTTACCTCATGGAGATGCTTTTGAATTTTTGTATTATCATCCATTTCAAGGATTTGATTGTATTGTTCTGTTGTATGCTAAGTTGTATTTCCTCATTTTATCTGTTATATACTTATATTCTCTCATAATCGACTGAGACTTTCTATCCCTTCTATTATTTAGCATTTCCAATTTTTTACCCATCACTCAAATTTGTATTTTCCGCTGTTCTCTTCATTACAGGTTTTGGGCTTCAGTGGTGCACCCTTTGTTTCCTGTGAAGTTGACGACAACCAATATTCCAACTGACGGGTGAGTATTGAAGTTAGACACAGTTTGTGTATTTGGGTTCATTTGTTTTTGAGCAAAATTAATGTCTTTTTTTAGTTATGTTATATGCCTTGGAATCTAGAGATATCGTTGTGTTCGCTAATTTGCTTGTAAGAGACTGGGATGTCCTTCATTCTGGCTTGAATACCTGCCAACTTTTTTTTTGGGCGGGGCAGGGGAGTGTGTTCGATTCTAATCATGAGCGCAAGTTACTTTGCATTTTGATCAGCTTTTGATCGCTTTCTTTACTTGTTATACAAACAGTTATTTGTGCTATTAGCAGAGAATGTATTGTAATGTTAATGCTATTTACTATTTATACTGTGTGAATTAAAATTGTATGGGTTATTGGGTGTTGGAGTGGAATTTGCTCAGGGCAACAATCTATTAAGAAGTGAAACCTTTCCCCTTCTCTTTCTTTCTTTTTTCTTATCTCAAGGCTTTCTTAAATCTTTCTCAGATGAGTTCACCTAATAAATTTTATTTCTTCTTGAAACACAACCTAATGACCACATGCAAACAGTTATCTGCCTCCATGGTTAAAACCTAATTTTTAATATGGCTTTCTGCTTGAATGGCTTAACCATATTCCTGTTTGAATTGTTCAGAACCAACCCAGTGCAGAGTGTGGAAAGAACATTTCAACTTACAAGACAAGACAAGGACTTGGTATCAAAACCGGAGTTTGATGTTCAGGTTGGTTTGGTTTTTCAGTGCTAGTAGATTAATGGATAACCTTCCATGCATTGAGTTTATATATGCAAAATGACATCATATGTAGGCTTGGTGTATGCTGTTGAACGACAAGGTTTCATTCAGGATGCAATGGCCACAATTTACAGACCTACAGGTCAATGGTATGTTTAAGTCATGATCTCCTCACTGATTGGAAGTTATGTTTTTTTATTTTTGTTTTAATTTTCACATATGTGATGTGGAGCACATCATTTTTAAGTAAAACATCAAATATTTGTTCGCGTAATGTATGGTCTTTCTTGTGATTGTATTTGGAATTTTGTTCTCATTGATTTGACAATGACCAATAGGTGCTCAAGTTCGTGCAATTAACAGACCTGGTTCACAATTGCTGGGGGCTAATGGTCGTGATGATGGTCCAATTGTGAGTTTATTGTCATCTATGGTTATAACTATTTAAAAATTTTCTCCTGTGGGCTCATTTACTATGCTTGTCTTTTAGATTTAGATTTTTGTTCTTGCTTCTGGTGCAGGTTATAATCTAATCTTTTTAGCATTATTTATTAAATTTTATTTATATTGGTTTTATTCAATTTCTTATTTTATTTCTCCTTTGCAGATCACGCCATATACAAAAGATGGAATTAATAAGATATCCTTAACAGGATGTGATACTCGTATTTTCTGTTTAGGGGTCCGTATTGTTAAAAGACGTAGCATGCAACAGGTAGATTGTATTCTAAACTTGCTTGATTTCTAAGCGAACGATTTTGAATGACTCTTGGTTCCTTTAATCCAGACTTGTGGTATTGAATAGTCAAGTTTGATGTCGAGTATCTTCCTGTATGATGTCAGTCCAAAGTTCCTGAGGTTGGTCCCTTTTGGTTGATTTCTTAAAAAAGTTGAAACGTGACTAAACTTAGTATGCTTTTGTGATTATATTTCTTTGTCAGTTTTTTATAAAGCCCAAAAAAAGAAAGAGAAAGTCTGGGAACCAAAGTCCCTCATTGCCTAGGGACCAAGGGAGAAGTTTGTACTTCCACTATAAATTGGAAAGCATGACAGCATAGTGTACTCCACAAAATATATGGGCCTCTGCGAACTGCAAAAGGGCCTCATAAAGTGTTGCTTCTACTATGAATTGATATAAAATGTTTTTTCCGTTGTGGTTTTAGTTTATTGGGCATCATCTTGCTTAAGTTGTCTAGCCTTTGAGACTGAAAAGTTTGGCCTAGTTAAGAAAAATTTAGATTGGCTGGTTTTTATATAATAACCAGATCTGGTTTCCGGGTTTAAATAAGTTTGACACTTTTGGTACCTGTCTGTTTCTCATTCCATCCAACACAAACGGGCATTGGCACACTTTCGAAAGCAATTTTACACAAAGCAAAATTTTTTTGCCTTTTGCAAGTGCCTGTTTGCATTGTCTCAAAATTTTAAACAAACACACTCTTAATTGGTTTTGATTTGTTCAGCTTTCAATCCAGTTTTATTTGTTGACTCAGACTGGAACCCTAGCCATCACTGGTTGAACCGACCAGTCCAGTCTGATTTTTAGAACATTGTTTGCATTTATGTTGAATTTTTGAAGTTGTTACATCTGGTGTGAATATTTTTACATACAACTGCTTCCCTTCCCATCAATGCTTTAAATTTGTTGTTAAATAATTGAGTCTCTGTCATCTAGATCCTACACATAATTCCAAAGGAGTCCGACGGCGAGCGTTTTGGAGAAGCTCTTGCACGTGTCTGTCGTTGTGTTGGAGGTGGAAATGCAGCTGATAATGCTGATAGTGACAGTGATTTGGAAGTGGTTTCTGATACTTTTAGCATCAACCTCCGTTGTCCAGTAAGGCTTTCTTGTATTGGACTATTTTAGTAATTCATTAAGTTCTACTAATCAATTTTTCTACATTTTGGT
Source organism: Castanospermum australe (assembly GCA_019955255.1). Classification (NCBI taxonomy): domain Eukaryota; kingdom Viridiplantae; phylum Streptophyta; class Magnoliopsida; order Fabales; family Fabaceae; genus Castanospermum; species Castanospermum australe. The sequence goes on from NSJW01000034.1 coordinate 1,618,368, forward strand.
GAAATTTATAGATGAGTGGTTCAAGAATGAAGATTGCCGGAAGATTCAGACCATGTATTCACATGGGTTGTTTTGATCTTGAAGTTTTTGTGGAAATGAATCAACGGTCAAGGAAGGTAAGATTCTAACAAATGGTGCATGATTTCTCTGATCCCCTCTATGGTGATTTTTTATGTCTGATGAAGCACTTAAATGTTTCTGCAGTGGCAATGCCCCATATGTCTCAAAAACTATGCATTGGAGAATATCATTATTGATCCTTATTTCAATCGCATCACTTCTATGGTATTTTTTTTTAAGTCATTTTGCTCTTCATAAAGCTGATATTTGATAAGCCAGTAGTTATTATTTAAATTGGTTTTCTGGTACAGATGAAAAATTGTGGCGAAGAAGTTACAGAGGTTGAGGTGAAGCCTGATGGTTCTTGGCGTGTCAAGGCTAAGAGTGAGAGTGAACGCCTGGATTTAGGGAATCTTGCACAATGGCACTTTCCTGATGGATCCCTATGTGTTTCTATGGATGGAGAAGTGAAAAGATTGGAAACATTGAAGCAGATCAAACAGGAAGGTGTTTCAGACAGTCCTACTGGGTTAAAACTTGACATCAGGAAGAATTGCAATGGAGTTTGGGAATTTAGCAAACCCGAGGACACAAACACCTCTTCTGGTAATAGACTGAAAGAGGTCTTCGGAAATCATGAACAGGTGGTTATTCCAATGAGCAGCAGTGCCACTGGAAGTGGCCGGGATGGTGATGATCCTAGTGTAAATCAGGATGGTGGTGGGCATGCTGATTTTTCTTCTACCAATGGGATTGAGACGGATTCTGTGTGTCTCAATAATGTTGATTCAGCATATGGATATACTGCACATAACACTTCTGCCCCGGTGGGTGATGCAGAAGTTATTGTTCTTAGTGATTCTGAAGAAGACAATGATATAATGGTATCCCCTGCAATTGCGTACAAGACTAATGCTGCAGGAGATGGTTATTCAATGCCGCCACCTGGAATTGTTGATTCATATACTGAAGATCCGAGTCTCGGTGGAAATTCATGCTTGGGACTTTTTAATCCCAATGAAGATGATTTTGGGATGCCCTCCTCCCTCTGGTCATTGCCTTCTGGAACTCAGGCAGGCTCAGGATTCCAATTATTTGGTTCTGATGCAGATGTGTCAGACGCATTGGTCCATTTGCACCATGGTCCTATTAATTGCTCGTCATCGCTGAATGATTATGCATTGGCTTCAGATACTGCTTTGGGATCTAGTACTCTCATACCAGATTCCGCAGCTGGTCGGTCTGATGCTGATTTAAATTGTGGTTTGGTTGACAATCCGTTGGCATTTACTGGAGATGATCCCTCCCTTCAGATTTTTCTCCCCACAAGACCAGCAGAATCATCAGTGCAGCATGAATTGAGAGATCAGGCAGATGTCTCCAATGGTGTCTGCACTGAGGATTGGATCTCTCTTAGGCTTGGAGGTGGTGCTGGTGGCAGTAATGGTGATGCTTGCACTCAAAATGGGTTGAATTCTGGGCTGCAAATTCCATCCAGAGAAGATGCTGCAGATACTTTGGCTGATTCTGGTATGTTACTTTCTGACCCTAAATCACTAATGTTCCATATTTTTTGATGGAAATTAATCTTGTTGGAAACTCTTTCATTACATGGCAGTGTGCTTCTGGAGTACATTGTTAGCTTGAAGGAACTTTTTGTTCAACTTACCCGTGTGTGTGTGTGTTGTGGAACTTACTATACTACACATTTTCAAGTGGACAAAATAACCATTTACTTCCACAGAAGCAGACAACTAATGAGCCATTATAGGAATAAAACAAATTCCTAAAGTAGTATATTGTTTTCTTTTCTGGGACAATCTCCTTCTCTGTCCCCGCTCTCTCTTTCTCTCTTTCTCTGCCTTTCTCTCTACTGTAAATGAACATGTTTTATAAGCCTTTTAAGATGGAAAGAATTCTTAATTATTTCACAAGTGTGATTTCTAGGACATTTCTAAAGCTTCATATTAAGTTTATTTTGGCTACAAAGGAGGATTGGAAACTGGGTGTATTCATTTTCTTTGCATCAAGCATGGTTATACCTGCTGTTAAAATTTCGGAAACCTTAAAATGATTTGTTGGAACTTCACATAGATGCTGTCATTTGGCTATTATGGGGTAGAGGTTGTGGATTAGTCAAAATAATCTGCATAATTGTGTTAATCTTCTGCATCATATCATTGTGGGTTTAACCTCATAAGTTGAAAGCCATTAGTATAAGGAAACAATAGTTCAACTAAACTAGATAAAAATGGATTTATATTATAAGTAGAAGAAATCACGTTAACTAATTTCTTAGAAGAGTTTGGGTGCTTCCAGTAGTAATACATTTTGAAATTCTGTCTCCATATCAAAACCAATTTTCATTACCAGATCATTATAAACCATATGAAATTGTTAATCTGAATTACATTCCTACTATTTGCAAACAGTTCTGTTTGCCTGTGTTACGCCTAAGTCACCACTGACAAGTTTTGGTGTTTGTGAAAGGGAATGCTCTTGGTTGCTTACCTGAGTTGATCATTACTTGTTTACATGGAAGAAGTTTACCTTCGAGAAAGTAGGGACGGAAAAGAAAAATTGATTAAATTTTGTAGAAATCTTTATTCCTAAAATGCATCACATGTGCGTGATGTTTGCTTCTGTAGAAAATGTAAATGGTTTTTTGTCCCACCCGAAAGTGTGGAGGATGCTAACCTCCACACAAAGTTGAGGAGGTTTGCATTCCCATATGCATATGTGATTGTGTCTCCCCACAACCCCCTCTCCCTCCTTGTGTTTCCTCTTTTCTGCTCCCAATCATTCAATTATATGCTAAATCGTTTTACAACACTTCATGGGCATTTTGACTATGATAGTTCCAAGTTAGTGATCCTTTATGCAGTATGGCATTTTTTTCCCTTTAATTTTCTTGACGGATTATTCCTTCTTATGCAGCTTTGCTTCTTGGTATGAATGATGTTAGATCTGACAAGGCAAGCAGGCAAAGATCAGATAGCCCTTTCTCATTTCCTCGCCAAAAACGTTCAGTAAGGCCCCGCTTGTATCTTTCTATTGATTCAGATTCGGAGTAAAGGTGTCAGACCTTGTGTATCAAGAACTTTAGGTGCTCTTCTTAACACCACATTTTGTGTTTAGAATTGAAGTTGAGAGGCATTTTTGGTCCTCGAGAAATGGCAATTGATGTGGTCTGAGGCATCTCGGGTGGAACAGAGCTACAAATTTACCTGCCAAAATGCTTGCACCTACCCTGTTTGCAAAGATGTTGGCTGTAAAGATTCTCAAACTTTTTATGCTTGATATTTAAATTGTCCTTATGACACGTTGACAGGTCAGGCGCAAGCTATTATTCCCCACAATTTTCAATGAGGATCTGCTGGGGTATAGTGCTGGTACATATAGTTGGTCAGTCAAATATTGTAGTTCAAACTCATTAATGTGGTGGGGAGCTCCCCTTAGGAATATTATATCTGCATTTTTGTCTCTGCCGAGTGCAAATAACCTGTAAATGTTAAGCCATCAGATTCGATAGTGAAATGAAAAATATTGTTTTTCTTAATCAAATGGCTAATTTTGCCTGGAAAATATGCGCTTGCTTTAGGCATTGTGGTTTATAATTTTCCAAGGTAGACGCCAAAGTTTGTAATATCTGGTTGTCAATATATAATTTGTGTAGCATATTTGCACCAAAGATGCCTCCTGGATTGTACTTCCTGATGAGGAACAATATTTCCTGTCTCCCTATGTATTTAGTTTCAGCTGGTCTTCTTGGCATTGTTTTGAGCAGTTTGCACAGCAGGAGCTGAGAGTTGAAAAACGAGCCCCCTAATACTTGGCGGAAATAATTGTATCTGCACACATGATACTGTTAAACGAAACTAGGTCTGTTTATTGTAGGATTGTTCAACTATCAATTGAAAAAAAAAATTATTTGGAGCTCATATGACTGGCTGCTGAAGAAATAATGGTGGACAGCAGCTGAGTAATCCTAACAAGATTAACAAGAAGCAGGCGATAGTGGAAGCAACATGGTCTTGGGGCAGCAGCATAAACGCATGGTTGCACTATTATTTGTCATTAAATTTTAGTGCCGATTGTTTTGTAATTTGTCAACAACACGAGACATCGGCAACAAAGAAGGAAAAGAACGTTGAGTTAGTGACTTATGCCCACTGCGAGACTAGGTTGCATAATTAGATATCAAATTTGTCTTATTGCGCATTTAACACGAAAAAATAAAAATTTTAGTAGTAAAATTTATCATTAAATAATCATAGTGTGCTACAAGTTTTAACTTCATCAAACATTTGTGAGCTTTTATTGTTAAATATGAACTCGAGCAAATCTTAATCTTCTTTTAAGTTTAATAATATATAATTTAAAAGTTATTTAAACATAATCAAATATAAAAATAAGGTACTAACAAGAAGTGGGCGTAGTAATAAGCTAATCACCCTTTCAACTTTTAGGAGAAGGACCAAATTTAAACATTGGAGTAAGCAATGGATTAAATAGTATTCTAATCAAAGCATATACTCCTCACAACACAAATCACATCTTAATCGCAAAATGTAGAATTAAATTTTGACAAAGCATAGACATGAAGAAAGACAAAGAATGGTCCCTCTTATTTGAAATTTTCATTCCTCGTATTTTAGAATGAATAATGCTTTTTCTGTTTTCATATTTGTTTCCAGTAGTTTCCATTATGCTTCTATTATATACTTATTCCATGTACTAAGTGTGAAAATAGAATGTAATGGAATAATATAAATTCCATCTTTGACCAAACTAAAAACTGAAAACAGCTTTTTTTTATTCCATGTTAAATTATTTGATTTATTCTTATTTTATAAAAATTAATTTCTTATACCAAACTTGTTCTTATATATATGTTCTTATATATATATATATATATATTTTTATGAACCCTTTTATATATATTAACGAGAATGACCACTTAAATTTTTATGTTGCAATAATGTACATTCGAAAGTTGGAACATTCATTGCAGTGTAAAAATCAATGTTCTGAAAACCGGACTGAACCGGCCGGTTCGACCGGTCGGACCGGGAACCGGTTCCCTGACCGGTCCGAGTCATCTTCGAAAACCGTTACGGTCAAAAACCGGTGAACCGGTCAAAAACTGGTCAAACCGGGCAAACCGGCGCCGGTCCGTACTGTTGCCCGGTTCTGCTCTTTTTTTTTTTTTTGAATTTTTACGTCAAAACGACGTTGTTTTGATATATATTTTTTCAAAAAAAAGAAAACCAGACGACGTCGTTTTGGTTTGAATCAAAACCGAACGCTCGCCCTCGCTGCGAAAACCCTCACCGCTGCGGAAAGTCGGAAACTCTCGCGCGCCCTCGCTGCTCTGTGTCGTCTCGCCGTTTGGTCGTCTCTCGCCGAAACGCTCGCCCTCGCTGGCTCGCTGCTCCGCGTCGTCTTTCACGTCTCACCGTTCGGTCGTCTCTCACCGAAACCCTCACTGGCTTGCTGCGGAAGCGGAAGCCGAAACCCGCGTGCGTCCGTCTGCGTCGGTGCGTTCGTCTGCGTCCGTGCGTCCTCGACTCCGGTTTCTTACCGTTAGAAACCCTCGCTATCGGAGTTATCGCCATCAAAGATTATACAGTATACACGGATACACCTCTGCACATTTTTATTTTTATTTTCTGAGATGTTTTTTCCGTTTTTGTATATGGAATCTTGGATGCCGAGAATGGGGAAAAATTGTGCGCTTAATTTGATTTTGCAGATGATTTTGATTATTGTTTTGTGCCGTGTACACTTTGTGGGTTGTAGCATTTTTGTTTCTATAATTGTTGTTTAGTTGCGCATGTAGTGTTTGATAAAATGCTTCAAAGACATTGCAACTAGAATTGTGTTTCAAAATAATTTTTATTATTAATTTATATTGTATTTTTATAATTTTATTTATTTTAGTACTATATAAATAATTATATATATTTATATATAAATATAAATATATATTTAATTATACTCCAGTTCGATCACGGTTCAACCACAGTTCGACCATTGAACCTTAAATCAGTACCTCGACCGGTTCAATTTTTAGAACCTTGGTAAAAACTGAAGGTCAGCGCCCACCGTTGTGCTCAAACGCACGACCATAAGGTTAAGAGCCTTGCGCTCTACCGACTGAGCTAGACGGGCAGCTTGAAAGTTTCCACCAGAAAGTATTTAAGAAAACAACTTAGCGATTTGTGTCCATTTTTTCCACGGAAGAGTACGCAGTCGGGGTGATTCTTCTGTTATCTAGTGCTCTGTTTCTCGCCACTTTGGATTAACTAAATAATAAACTGTTAAATTTAGTTGCAATCACTACATATTTCTCACTACAAAGTTTTCAATGTCTGGGTTTGCCTCATCTCTAGTATCCAGGGAATACCTGATTTAGCCAGTGCACCTCTAGATACGTGCCTCACCAGCGCAGTTAATTACTGAAAAATCAACGCTTATTACAAATTGTTAGCTGATAAAATTTAAAGGTGAACCGCTAGGCTGAGTACAGTTTTACATTTTATACAGAGAAACTGATAACTCAATCCGAGCACTAGAATTTGAGATTTCGTTAGTGATTTGGTATGAAAATATTACTAGACAAATTTTGACGTAAAAAAATGCACTGCTGACCCACCTACAATTTCTGTCACAAACAAAGAACTAGGGCGTGGACAGTTTAAGAGATTGCATGCAGATGAAACACCAGGCATTCCTTCACATCTTAATACGCCATAGTTTTGTCTTATGGCATCACACCCACCATGATCGTGCTTGTACATGGATAAATACCCTCACAGGTACACATGATATCAATATCAACAAATCGTAAATAAATGCATAAAAATATATTACTAACAGAATGTGCGCCTCTTCAATCTTTTGGTCATGAGTTCTCCAAGTTTGAAATTTTGACAGAAGTGCAAGAACCCAGACACAATGAAATCACTGAGCCAGGCATTCTAAAGAGCTCTAAATTATACAAGATAAATCAGCTGACAACATGATTTTAAGCAACCCTACCTCAGGTGGAATTTACCTCCAGCAAGTTCTTCTTTCGGATGTCTTTGAGTGTGAGGATGCAATGTGATTCACGGCAGATGTTGAAGTCAGCATACAGAATGTTGTCACAAGCAGAATGGCTTGTCGGTAAAACAGAACTCAATCTTCAGCTTCTGTTTCCATAACCGGAAGAATGCTTAAAGCAGAAGCACCTAGATGCATGCCCCTAACAATACCTCCATATCCAACCTTAATCTTATGGCACAAAAGCAAGATGGAATCCCAGAGTGCCGTTCTTCCCTGACATAAATCTCAGAACTGTTAGCAAACCAATATAAATAATACAACCACCGTGCTGGTTGATAAGAACATTATTGGCAACAAATATCGTGTAGACAAAGCGCATAGAATATGCATCCAAAAGAAAGATAGTACAGGTTTAATAGTATTTGACTTATGCTCATAACCTGAGGCTACACATTTCAGGCATTACCAACCTGAAGAGAAAACTGCAGCTTCTTATCCCAGTACAAGGCAAAAATTGGAGGACCCTGCCTTCCAACTACCAGTATACATGCTCCTGGGTGCAGCACAGAAGGGACAGAAGAAACTACAGCAATGTATTTCTCAGGGAACCTTTCCTTTGGGGGAAGGACTCCCAAGAATAGGGGGTTCTTGGTAGACTGAGCTCCAGCATAAGACATAGCATCCACATGTAGCATCCACTTAGGATGTTCTAGGAAAGCACAGAACAGATACAAGAGCAAGTGAGAATCGGAAGGTACTCCGAGTGTCCACTTTTTATTCTTCTTGTCATAAACTTCCCCACTTCCGAGATACTCATAATTTTTCAAACAGGTCCCTTCTGCGAGCTCTGTGAAAATCAAGACAAGGTAATTCAAAGTTAGATTGTATGGGTGTGTGCTGCCCATAAAATCAATCTCAGATTAATGTAGTCGTGCTTCAATTTATTTTACAGGGAATCGGATAAAGGTAATAACTGACAAGCAATATGTTGATAATTCTGCCTACCTCGGATCCTTTGCACAGTGTAATCAGCGCGGACACTGCTTTGAGGTAGCAAACCTTTAACCCACTCTCCTTTAACCAAGGCTTGAAGCCTTTGGTGTTCAGTGATAGCATCCACACAATCCTGCATGATAGGAACCAAAGGATTCTGCTGTGGGGACTGTTGCATATTAGATACAAGCAACTTGGCTGTATGCAAATAAAAACCAACTGGAATTTGTCAGAACTCAGAAGTTATCAGCAAATATAACCAGACTGGGAAAACATAAAATCACATTTAATTAACCAATTGGAAGCACTGTACATTTGGAAGCCTCTATGGCTTGCACAAGAGTAGAATGCAACTGATGAAGAAGTCCATCTTCATTGAGAGTCAATGCTGGTTGCCAGTCTTGAGTCTTGTCAATTGATGGCAAGGTAGCAGGGGTTCCAGTAGTCGGCATATCATTTCCCACTTGATTGATTGTGATTGAAACACCAAGTTTAGCAGCTGCTTGCATAACCTATGAATATGAAAATCTTAGGGCCAGGGGAAAAAGATATAAATCAGTTGATGCTTCAATCATATGACATGTTCTGTGCCTCTAACTGTTTCTTTTCTAGTGAAGTTCCTCACTAATCATAGTTGAAATATAATGAAAATCATCTATGAACCTCCACAACTACTATAGAACTGGAATCACACAGAACTGGATCACCACCTTGGATACAAAGTCAAGATGAAGTTTTGACTGGTTTTGCTTTGTTTGGATAGCTCATCCAAAAATTACTTTTGGGATCCTTGGACTTTGCAAGCTGATGTTTCAGCAGTAGTAAAACATTCTTTTGGATGTTTAGCCTCTGGGGGTAGTACTACCAGTTATATTCGTTAAATAATATTGTACAAAATGACTTTCACACCTTTTTTTTGGTAATTTCATTCCATAAGAGATTTTATCTAACAATAACCAAACAAAACTCATTCTTCTTATAATACTTTTGGATTAACACATCCAAACATAAAACTCATACTCAAAAGTAATTTTTCCAAAATTAATTCTCCTCAAAAGTAATTCTACACCAGTTATCTAAACAAACTCCAAGTAGTGGTCTTGAAACCCTCCATGAAGATTTTACATCAAACATTACCATATGGTAATCGAATATTGTTGTTACCAACATATATATTGACTTCTATTGTTAATATTCTTCTTGGTCTGTTTAACTTTCCGCTTCTTATTGGTGGGGAAGTGGGAGGAAGAATATAAACAAACACTATGCCAACATCATTGCTTTGGACATAAAAGAAGAAATTATGAAGATTAAAATGAACCTGAATATGACTCGTCTTGATCTTGTTAAGCAAAGGATTAAGCAGAACTGAAGAAAACCATTGCCTGAGGTGGTCACGCCATTGCTCAATCTGAGGATAGATGCCCAAATGTTCAAAAGCTTCAATAGATTCTTCCATGGACATTGGTGGAGGAAGGTCACCTTCTCCCTTCTTTGGGGGAGTGTTAAACTTTTGGGAGCCTGGAGACATCCTCACAGGCCTCAATGGTGTCAGCCTTGTAGTTCCAGAGGTATTAGCTGAGCCTGTAACTGTATTGGGGCTCACTATGCCAAAACCAGGAATGGTAGGGGGTGGGGTAGACAGCTTCCCTGCTGATTCGATGATTTTTTCATCTACTTCTGCTAAGAACTGTTCAAGCTTTTCTTCTGAAGTTATCTTATTTGCAGAGGAGGCTCGCCTATTAGACCAAGGGCTTGAGACTACTGAATCCATTCCGGTTGAATTCTGAACAGAAGATGGGGGTGAAATTATTCCAGGGACAAGATAAAGAGATGACGAAGAACCGGGTGACTTTGTGGGGGTGCTAATAGAACGCAACTTAGCTCCCCTATTAGAATTTGAACTATCAGCATCAATATGAGCTGAACGACTGGGACTGGGAGTGGGAATTGGCTGATGAAGTGGAACAAGCAAATCTGAAGATGGCTGAGGTTTAGACTTGGGAGGCTTTTTCATTGAGTCGGATTGAACCCCTTCAACCTTTGGCTTCACTCCTAAAAGCTCTAGTTGATGTTTAGTAAGACACATCTCATTGTTATCAACTTTGGAAGTAGGCATAGCTGGGACACCACCAGTATATCTAACTTTACGCAGAAATATAGCTTTGAGGAGGGCACACATAGTTCCCACGAAGATGAGACCCACTAAAAGTTGTAGAGTCTTGGCAAGCCAATCTGAAGTTCAATAAATTGATGAGAAGAGCTACAGCAGTCAAATAAATCACCCCAAACAATTACCCAAAAAAAAAAAGGAATACTAATTGAGCTTGAGTGCTTACAAGCTACCACCGGGGAAAGATTTTTCAGCCTCAGGATGTCAATGAACCCATTTTCCCTACAAATATGTCAAGCCAGATATTTATAACAGCGACATGCAAATTATCCCCAAGCAAAATAGCGGAAGACAATTGATTTTAATATGAAATCTTTGTTGGCCTGACTATAAACCATAATAGAATGAGTAAAATGCAGCAACGTACCTGAAAACGATAGTGAGAAAAGCGAAGGCAGAGGCAGAGAAGAAGGAGAGGATGCAGATTAATGTGTAATTGGAAGGTTGAAGACTGTTGGCGGTGAGGACGGCGGAGAAAGTGGGGTTTTGGTAGACGGAGAACTTGGAGGGCTTCGATAAAGGGGTAGCCATGCCTTTGCTACCCCCTCCTGCGTCCATGCCCGGCTAGGGTTTGGCCTGTCGCAAGAAGAAGAAAGAGGATCCAGGGGGCGGTCACCGGTCAGAGGACAGTCCCGCTCGCAACCAGCACCGGGGTTTTAGCCTTTAGGACTTGGTAGCCATTTAACACTACAGAGGTTTAAAGTTTAAACATGCATCATACCTGGATTCCACCAAAAAAAAAAACAAGTTTAAACAGGCAAACCCAATTAGATATTAGATAAGCCAATAATTAGCACTTAGTAGCAGCTGTGGTTGATTCAGCCGGTAAAAATTAAACTAGTGAATTTTTACATCAGCACATGGACGGTTATAATTATCGATTTAATTTTAATTCATCATAAATTTTAAAAAAATTTATATTATTATTTAATTATATTTTATTTAATATTAATCTTTTAAATAAATATTATTTTAATTAAATATTTTTTAATAATTTAATAATATATGATTAAATAATAAGATTAATTTTTTTAGTATGATACTTGATCAAAATTAAATTTTATAATTATATCTCTCAATGAATTAATAACTATTCTATTATACATAGTTACATACAAAAATTCTAATTATGAAGATGTTATAGTTATTCATACATTTGTAGAAATAGCCACATACATTATCATGTTCTAACTTGATTTATGTGATGAATTATTGTTAAAAAGTCCCCTTTCGTATACGATAGGTATAAATGAAAATGGTAAGACTAAAAGAATGATAAAGATATATTTAAAAATACTTCTTTCTTTGGTATCCACTTTTTTCATTCTTTAAAAGTCTCCAATAATTAATTAGCTTATTGAATAGTATTATCATGTTTCACAATCTAAAATAAAAATAATAATAATATTTTAAGAAGTTACAAAATTAAATATTAAATCAGGAAATTTTTTTTACATAATAGATAGAAGATAGAATATATTATACACAAATAAAAAATTAGTCACAAAAATTAATTAACAAAAGTTATATGAACTGAAATAAAAAATATAGATTGAAAGGCATAATGCTTCTCAAAATGCTAGTTTATATTATTATCTATCTATACTATTACAAAGAAGATTTCTCTCTTTCATCTCAAATTTTTAGTTTTTTAAAAATTTATTAATAATTAATTGTATAAAAATTAAAAAAGGAATAAAATTATCAACACAAACATTACATTATATAATTACAACTAATTTCAAATATAAATAGTTATCTTTTTTTATCTCAAATTTGTAGTTTTCCAAAAATCTATTAATAATTAATTGGATATAAATAAAAAAATAAATAAAATTATAAACACAAACATTATATTTTATAATTACAACTAATTTCAAATTGAGAGACTTATCTTTATAGAGAAATCACCATCAGAATGATTGTCGATGGAAAAATAACATCACGAACACTAGTATTGAACAAACACCACTGATATGACTCATTAGTGGGAAAGAAATCACCATCGGAATGATCGTCGATGAGAAGATAACATCACGAATACTAGTATTGAAAAATTACTATTATCATTATCACTCCCCCTCAATACTATACTAGTATTAGAAAATAGATAAACAGTAAAAAAATAGAGAAAATATATGAGAAAATGAGTTGAGAAAATAATAAAGGAGAATTTATAAATGAGTTTTATAGAACTCGACACAACGAAAAGCATGGACACCCTCAAGGCGGATGGTACTACTCTGATACCGTGTTAAAATTATAGCATTTAGGTAGAGAAAAAGAAGAAAAGATAATAGAGAATAATGTGATAAATATATTAGATATGTTGATATGTTACAAAATATAAATCATTAACCTCTATTTATATTATAGTAACCCTAATCAAATAAGAAAATAAATAAAAAAATATAATAAAATTATGATATGACTCATAAATTACTTTATCAATTAAAGCACTAATTAATTCCACAATATATTCTAAAGATCTTCTAAAGATATTTTAAATGTATTCTAATAATTTTTTTATATTAATCACATTACTATAAGTACTCTCAAACATGTTCTACTTTTTTTGAAAAAATAATTTTTAATTAACAAATTAATTTATTTATAATTATAATAAACTTATAATTAGTTAATTTGTAAACTATTTACAAAAATAAAAATAAAAAATATAAATTGAGAGACACATCAATATTTTTAGAGAGGTAACATATTCTACTTTTTAAAAACTTATTTTTAATTGACGTATTAATATATTTGTAATTATAATAAATTTATAATTAATTAATTTATAAGTTATTTATATAAATAAAAATAAAAAGTGTAAATTAGAAGTTTGTGCTCCTCTTAGCATAAAGGGAATTTCTCACTTATGTGTCTAATTTTATTTTTTTAAAAAAATTATTAATAATTAATTAAATATAAATATAAAAAAATAAAATTATAAATATAAATTTTTTATAATTATATTTTATAATTATAATTATTTTTAAATATAAAAAAATTGTTATTTTGTGCGTATACTGTTATAATTAATTTTAAATATATTTTATTTTTTACAAAAATATTTTAATTTAATTAATTTTAATTATAATAAAATTATAATTAATTAATTTATAAAATAATTATACAAATAAAAATTAAAAAATATAAAATAAGAGGTAACAATTCATTGAATTCAATATGCCAGTAATAAATGGGGCCACTGGTTCAAAACTCTCTTCGGGAAACGTTTCACAATAGAATAAGTAACCTGCTAAGGATGACCCACCGAGCATGACCAGGATTGGCGTGCTCCGTCCTTATCCGACCTGCCAATATAGCATTTAGATTCTCTCAACTGTCTGACCAGAAGAGAGAAGAAGAGAGTGACAAAAATGCTCAAATAATTTTGAATACCAATAAAAACTTTATAATATATGTGAGCCATACCGAGTACGGTGTGGCGTTAATTTTGCTGTGACTTGTTGCGACAATCCATCTATTCTTCTCCCTTTATCATCCTTCTCCCTGCCACCTTCTCCCGCTGCTGCTGTTCCTCTTCTCTCGGCATGATGCATAGGATCAACGCGGCGAGGTCCACGTGTTCTGCGATTTTCAGAAGGAAAACTCAGTGTGCTGCTTTCTCAACCTCCTTGCTCTTTGATGAAACTCAGATACAGGTTCCCCCGAAGACGCTCTCATCTACGCCACTATAGAAATTTTTTTTTTTCTACATGGGTTTTGCTGTTCTTAATGATATAGCAGCTCACTGATTGAATACTTGTCCCCTGACTTGTTCTCTGATTCTTCCGCGGAACCTTGTCAAAATGATTGACCTTGTTTTAATTTGGACTCCCCCATCTCGGTTTTCTTGAAATTGCTATTATTTGATCTTGGTTTGCGTTAATCTTCTGAATTGTTCAGTGTATGTTTGCTACTGAAGTAAAAATGGATGTAAAAAGTTTATGCATCAGTTTTATGTGAAAAGTTATATAAGAAAGTCGTCCATGAACTTTTGTTCCCCGTTTTTATCCCCATACCAAACTGACTGGTGTTATTTCTTTATGCGCAAGGCGCAAGCTATAAATCAACCACGCCTGTAGAAGAAAGCACAGATGTATAGTGGGTTTATGTGATTAATAAAATAAGAAAAAAACTGTTTCTACCGAAATGAAATATCAACCTCAGTTTGACAATATGAGTAGAAAAAATATTGCTTTGATGCTGGATGTCTGGCACCTGCTCTGTTGAGGCTGGCCAATAAATATTGTTCTGATTTCATCTGTCAAAGATTGAGTAACTGGCTTCTCTGTGTAGAGAAAGAAAATTCAATGATTTTTAGTATGATGTTTACCCATGGTAATTGCTATATGGTTGTTAAGGCATGCTAAAGATAAGATTTTACTTTATTTTAGCAACCTACAGAAGCCTCCTTGGGATTTTTGGCTTGCTGAACAATATCCATTTGGTTTACAATTTTCAAGTAAGTGGAAAAACTTGAGTTTCTATTCCTCAAAAAACCTAATCTGCATCAACACGTTTATTCTGTCAAAAAACAAAAAACCGGAGTGGTTTGGTTTACAATTTTCTAGTGGGTCGAAAATCATGAGATTTTTTTTCCTTTAAAAAATATGATCTGCATCAAAACATCTGTTCTGTAAGAAAAAATTGATGCAAATTATGATTCTTTTCTTAGGATGATTTCATATAATAGCTTCTTAAAAGGTGAACTATGTCATGTTTTTAATGATTTGAAGGTTTTATTGCATGATACAGTTTAAAGAAAGTGTTGCTCAGTTCGCAAAGGATCACATTACCCCTCATGCTTCAAAAATAGACCACTCAAATTCTTTCCCACAGGTCTATACGAGGATCTCTTTTTATCATATCCATGAACATAACTCATAGTGTATTGGACATTCTGATTGTGTTTGGTTCTAATTTTAGGAGGTTAACTTATGGAAAAGCATGGGAGATTTTAATCTCCATGGGATTACTGCTCCAGGTAGACTCTTTTTTCTTACTTCACTGCTTCGACTTTCTGATATGTCAAAAGATTGCTTTATCTGCTATTGTGATTTCCGTTTGGCCGTTTTTCTTTTCCCTTGTATATAGTTTGATGATTGTGAAGATAATAAATGCTAATAAAGCAATTCATTCCAATGCACATAACTGTCAATCACCCAAAAAAAAGTCAAATACCCCCCTACCCCAAGAAAGGGTAGATACTAGTTTATTTTGCAGGCTGTGATTAGTAATTATTCATTTGTTCACAAATCATTATCCTTCTGTATCCTTTCATAAATGGAGTCATATGGACTAGAGCCTCATTTGCAATGAAATTATTCTTCTTTGAGTGTTCTGAACTCCATATTAGTATACACAGCGTCTTTATTATGCTCTGCAATATGACCATGTCTTGTATGCCATCAAACTTTTCCAAAGCTATTTCTTCTCTTTTGCAGAGGAATATGGAGGGCTTGGTCTTGGGTACTTGTATCACTGTGTAGCAATGGAAGAGATAAGCCGTGCTTCAGCATCTGTTGGTCTTTCTTATGGTGCTCATTCTAACCTGTGTATCAATCAGCTGGTAATTGAAGAGAACTTACGTCTCTTTCATTGTATGCTTGATGATCTTCTGATGAGTCTTTAGGATTGACCTTGTGTTTTGTTTAGGTGAGGAATGGAAGCCCTGCTCAGAAACAGAAATACTTGCCGAAGGTTCTAGATCCACCTATTGTAATCTTATTTATCTTTTGAAATATTTGCTTCATTGCTGTATTACAGATGATGTGCAAGGATGGACTATCAGCCAAAAATGCTCGTAGTTGGTCTTTGCTTTCCATCCAATCCCAGTGCTCATAAAGTAGTCTGTCATTTCTTCTGTGTCTGTCTATCTATCTATCTATCTATCTATTGCCTAAGTTGTTGTTTTTTGCCCCCCAATTTGAAGCTTATCTCTGGGGATCATGTGGGAGCTTTGGCAATGAGTGAGCCCAATGGTAAGATGTGTAAAATAAAACTGTTGTATCTTACATTTTTAGATATTCCAATGACTTTGTAGAGTGAATTGGCCTTTCTCGCAGCTGGTTCTGATGTTGTCAGCATGAAATGCAAGGCTGATCGTGTAGATGGGGGCTATGTACTTAATGGGAACAAGATGTGGTGTACTAATGGTCCAGTTGCTCAAACATTAGTATGTTGCTTTACATTTCATTGCATATTTCCATGCTCTCTGTAATTTACCTTCTTATCACCGTAGTTATATGCCTCATAAATTAGATGTTATCTTCTTATACTCCTGCACACATACAGAGAGACATAAAGTCATCTAAAAAGGATGTTCATTGTCTATTTATTAGCGTAAATATGTTTTCCATTTTTCATAAATGCAACTGAGGTGCTGCAGAGATTTAGCTAAGACATTTGGATGGAGACATAGAGAAATATATTTCTTTACAGTGAAGTAAGATAACCAGGAGGGTCCTATCAAAGTGATTTGGATGTTAGTAAAGAACACTCTTTTTGTGCCCATTGGTCAATTTTATACTGTCTCAATACTGGATTTGCAACAGATATATGCTTTTTCCATTACAGAGTCTGCAAAGTGAAAAATGGAACAATAAATGGCGATGATACATGTTATTTCCTTGCTGCATTGTCTGTGTTTTTGTTTGATTTGCCTATAGAAGGGCAATGTTTCCTCAATTTGTCATTTAAAATGACTATCTTTTCCATGTAACAACAGATCATTATCATGATCTGTGGGCCTGATTGCAAAAGAATGAAGAAAAAGACAAATATCTCAAAAGGCTTTATTACATCATGCATGTGTAAAAATATAAAAATAAAAAAAATGCTAAGCATCTCTATCATACTGGTAAGATTCCATGTAAACTATCTATTTAGATATTTAATGTGGACCACATATTTCATTGCACACATTTCACTTCTATTTGATTTCCAGTAGAACTAAGAGGACCGGTCTTTCATTGTTGACTAATTCCTCTACCTATGGCTTATATGGGGAAACAAAATGCCATTCAGTATAAAACTAGATCTAATAGTCTAGATATATTGAGAGAATGCATAGCTTATATTTGATTGTGTTGAATTGGATCAGGTTGTTTATGCAAAAACTGACATAACTGCTGGGTCAAAAGGAATCACAGCATTCATCATCGAGAAGGGAATGCCTGGGTACTTGCACTGAAACTGGACAAGTTATATGCTACTGAGTGGACAGAAATCTCTTTATTTCAACTTAGTTAATTCTTAGGCAATAATGTGATCACATGCTATGCCAATCCAACTGTACGCTGTTAATCTTTAGAGGCATCACATGATTTTAAGCTGTAGTTTCACTTTGACAAGTGGTGCTGCTCATACTGCTGGATATTAAACTGTACCTTAAACCAAATTCTTTCATGTGTCATTCAACTTGGACTCATCTAGTGGGAGTTACCAGGTTCTATAGCAGGAATGCCAAAAAATTTTAGTAAAAAATAAAAGGTTGGTTCCTGGCACCTTTTAGCATCAAATAGTTCAAATTTGATTCCTAATCCTTCTCTGAAAATGAAGAAGGGGGAGGTAGGTGAGAGAGTCATGATCACACACAAATAACATGCATGCAATATAAGAGGAGGAAAAAAAATTCTTCATACATGGTTGAGAGCTTGAGGCCATTCTTAAATGAATACAGTGAGAAAATTAGAAATGAAAGATGAAAATCTGACATTTATTTCTGTTTGACTACAGATTCAGTACTGCCCAGAAATTGGATAAACTTGGGATGCGAGGAAGTGATACGTATGTATGCAATGTTCTACAAGAAATTTTCTATATTTAATCCATTTCCAGCCATATTCCCTATTTTTTACTGACAATATCAAATATTGTGGGCAGATGTGAACTTGTCTTCGAGAACTGCTTTGTTCCAGAAGAAAATGTTCTTGGGAAAGAAGGGAAAGGTCTTGCAATTGCTTTTGTAGTGTTCTTTATTATTTTTAAAACAAAATCTCTTTATATTACTTTGTATGGTCCAATCTGCAAAAGTTTGTTGCAAGACTATCTTCTGATTGGTCTTCTTTAATATGCCCACATTGATCTTTCAGATCAGCCTTTTCCTTTCTAATAATGTAAAAAATTTAAAGAAATCAAGGAAAGAGCCTAGTTGTTATGTTCTTATCCTTGTTACATCTGAACCAGAATTATTTTGTTTCCAGCGGCCCCATTTTCCAAACACACTCTGCACATAAACGTGTAAAATAAAAGTTCTCCAATGAAGTAGTGCCGTTGATTTTTCTGTCACTTTTTATATTGTAAATGCTGATGAAATACCACTTTCTATATTCATTGTATGTCAGGCATAGTTTGGTAATATCACTTTTTTCTTTTTATTCAGGAGTCTATGTCATGATGTCTGGGCTAGATCTGGAGAGGCTTGTTTTGGCAGCTGGTCCCCTAGGTATTATGCAGGCATGTCTTGATGTTGTACTTCCTTATGTTCGACAAAGAGAGCAGTTTGGTCGTCCTATTGGGGAGTTTCAGTTTATACAGGTTCATGTTATAGAAAACATAACATGTTTTCTACAGTTATCGTGCACTTGTATTGTATGTGAATCATAGCCCTCATGCTGTCAATTGATCTTTGTTTACAGGGGAAAATTGCTGACATGTATACTTCTTTACAGTCCTCAAGGTGGAGTATTTAAATATAATGGTGCACTATTCTCTTTCTAATCAAGTTTGCGCGGCAGTAAGAACATTCTTCATTTCAGGTCTTACGTGTATTCTGTAGCTCGGGACTGTGACAATGGAAAAGTTGACCCAAAGGTGCCTCCGCATATCTTTATCTTGTGGTTATATAGTATTATTAATTTATTTTTTATTTTTTTTCTTCCAAATGTAAGCTTCATAACTGGTTTCTTTAAATGGATAGTGACAATTTATGAAGCTCCTGCCATATTTTTCACATTTTACAAGTATTGCATCAAAGGTTTCACTTTTATTCTTATGTTTTTGTGTTTTTCTTTTTTTTACCCTCTTTGTTTTGTTTTCAGTCCATTTTTGCACGGTATAACACATATGAAAGCGGTGGCATCTGTCAATCATTATATTATGATACTGTCATGATACGCTTCTGTTAAACTAAAATTATAATATTATAATTCTTGAAATGTTTGCAAAAGTTTCTGCAATTGTTTTAAACTCAAGCATAAATTTATGCTAAGATGTTGGTTCATTATACTTCTACTGCCCTAATTTCATTCTGGTCCTCAGTGCAGCAAACTTTTCTGTTTTCACCATGGCTGTTTGCCTATTCATAGGAAAACGTGCTCTCTTTGCTACCTGTCCTTTTGTGCCATTACTTTTCTTCTTTTTTCACTGGTTTTTATTTTTCTTTTGATAATTGGATTGTTATTACCAAACAAGAAAAGCATTATTTAGTGGCAAGGGTTTTGAACTTGGCTTACATCACCTAACATGACTACTAATTTCAGGATTGTGCTGGAGTTATACTTTGTGCAGCTGAAAGAGCTACACAAGTTGCATTGCAGGTAAATGAGTTGTTTGCATCGCTTATAGCTGCTACTGTTGTTCTTTCAAGCACATTTACAAGGCTTAATCCCCCACCTTTAAATTTTCAGGCGATACAATGTTTAGGTGGGAATGGGTATGTGAATGAGTATACGACTGGTCGTCTCCTGAGAGATGCCAAACTCTACGAGATTGGGGCAGGAACTAGTGAGGTCCGAAGAATGATTATTGGACGTGAGCTCTTCAAGGAACAATGACATGCCTACATGCCAGTCATTTGGCTGGCGCTGAGCCCCTTCCGGATATTCCTTTGCAGATTTTGTATGTAAATGTAATATCCATTCATCAAATTTGAATTATAGTTATGATCATTGATGATTTATGCACAGAACAAAAGCTTCCACAGTATTTTGTCGCATACTTTTTTTATGAAAATCTTAAACCAATCTTACTACCATTACTCTCGGAAAACAATGCTGGGAAAAAATTTCGGGTCCAACGTTTAATAATTGAGGGCCTAACGTGTGACAGATGCCCTCTAGCACAAATGATTTTTTATAAAAAAAAATTATTTTTGAATAAACTATGAAACAATAAAATAATTCTAATAGAAAATAATCAAAATATAGTCATGTCATAAAGAGTTTATTTCATTATAAAACTTTCAATGTTTATGTTAACACCAAATTTGTAGTAAAACGACTACTTTCAATATTCGATAATTTAAAAGAACATTTTTTAGATGGCCAAGCAAACTCTACGAGAATGTGACTAAGTGATAAACAAGTTAAGAGTTTTATTTTGCCGAGCAAGGTCTGGAGCAACGCCCCCATTGATCATAAGATAAAAGGAATGGCCAAACAAAACAAAAGGGACACTTTCGAAAAAACCAATTATGGTTCACATAAAGGCTTAGTGACATTGAATAGTAATAATCTCATGCAATACAATGAAATTTTTTTCTAAATGATTCATTAATTAAAGTGCATTTCACGCATTTTTACCACACAATGTTTTGCATGTTCTTCAACGGTCACATTTCCGAAACTGTAAGCCGTATTACACAACCAAAGCAGGAAATTTGGAAACCATCATGTTTATTCCACACACAGTACGGAACTCTTTAGCTCTAATGGCTTATTACATAAAGCAAACACAACACAGTGCCCTTATTCCCCAGAGTTTAGTGCGCTTAATTGTCAGTCTTTCTAGCGCTGACGATGCAAGCATTTTTTGCTGGGCTTACGAGTTCAAAGGATAGTAATAAATCATAGCATCAACATATTATGCAGGTACTGAGGTCGATTAAACTGCATAGAAACATGGCCAACATAATACTCAAGACAACCCTCAAACTTTAGACTCTAACTACTGTTGAAGAACAATCTGGCTGACCCACTGAAGAAGACTTTGAAGCCTCCATAATCACGGGTGCCTGTTCCAAACTGCTCTGGGTATCATCACTGATCATCCCAATTGTCATCTTCTCCACTTCTTCTTGGGTATATATATGGATCTTGGATACCACATCGCAAAAGTCACTGCAGCCAAAGGAAATATGCATATTTTAGTATACATAGAATAATAGAATAGAGCCTTACACTCAAAGGATGTGGGATAACTCAAAAAAAAAAGAAAAAAAGAATAGAATAGAAGAGGTATCAGGTGATGGCTATTGATAAATGACTAAAAGGTGGCAAAGCAGCATTTTAATGAATGTTGAGTCCAGGAAGATTACTTACTGCCATGGGTCATCCCCCACAACCATTATGTCATTTTCGCTGTCTGTGTACAGGATTCTCCATCCCTTATCAGGATCTCTTAGAAGGCCTTCCATGCCAAACAGTCTCTCTAGTTCACACAGCAGGTCCTTGTAGCCGCTCAATCTTGAGAGGTCAATGGCTCTTCCCACTAAGCTGCCTTGCTTGTGAACCTTACATTCAGTGTATGTCACATGCGTGGGCAAAACATCAAAGAGAAAAAGGCATTATCATAATATAATTCTGTTGCTATCGTCGCTCACCTTTGTGCAACTCCTTTTAGCAGGGTTCTGTGAATTTTGGTTCGTGGTTTCCCCAGACAAAGGAAACCCGAATAGTTTACAGGCATTTACCTTCCCCTTGACATTGTCATCATTTGGAATCCTCATATTTGCCCCTAATGAAGCAGCAGCAGAAATATTGTCCTGCAGCTTCTGCTCATTTGGGAGATCTGATCGTCCAACTTCATTTCTCATGATCCCTGCCTGAGTGGAAAGCGTGTTAAATGGGACATTCTCTCTCCGGAAATTGGTGGGTTTAGAGCAAAACATGCTAGCTTGACCAGCTTTGTGAATATCCCCATAAGGAAAATATGCGGACTTAAGAACTTCTGGTCCTAAAGATTGAAAGTTGGGCTTGGTTGCTTGATGCAGATTCAAAGTTGTGCAGCTGACATTGGGATTGCCCCAAGCACCAAAGTTCAAATCAACCTTTCCCGTCAGGGATTTCAATGGACATATTTCTTGACCTTGCAAGACCCCTGGAAACATGTTAGTTTCCGTAAAGCCTGCATAACTAGAAGGGCGAACCCTCATAAGCTCAGCAGAGGTGGCCTTTCTTACTCCAGCTGATGCAAGATTTGGATGACTTGGAGAACTCATCTCAAAATCTGGCCGGTTGGTTACTGTGTCACATCCATAATAGAGTGACACAAAACCTGCATTTTCTTGACCTTGCAAGACCTTGGGTGATCTTACAGACTCCTCAAAGTCCATAAATCCACTGCCTCCTGCTGTCACCCAGAAGCAAAAAATGAAGTAAAGAAGAGAGGATGATTAGGATGCTTAGGTTAACTAGCAGTAAGGATTTATGCTACTTTAGTTTAACTATCTCAGCATTAGGACTCGTACGAGTGATGAGGTGACTTGGTGAGGCAGCCTGCAGACCTGTCCGCAGTCTCTTCAGTCTTGGGGAAGACTGAATGCTCAAGGGATGGAGAGAAGCAGAAGGATCAATCTCCCATGGAGATACTCGTTCTTGATTAGTCTCAATATCGTCATCCCATCTGACCTGTTGGATGTCACAGCAAGCTTATATTAATGAAGCCATACACAACCACATGGTCATTAAAATGCATCAGGAATTTTTGAAGTGTCTCTAACAAGGATTTCTTTTTTGGGTGTTAGGGGGGGTTATGAGGCGAACTTGTTGAAGAAGTCCATCAGGTAACTAGAAACCACAAAGTTAATAATTCCTTATCCTCCTATATTTCTCAAGAACTGTAAACTGAACTATGAAGAGATA
The DNA here is from genome assembly GCA_019955255.1 of Castanospermum australe. NCBI lineage: Eukaryota > Viridiplantae > Streptophyta > Magnoliopsida > Fabales > Fabaceae > Castanospermum > Castanospermum australe. The sequence continues at coordinate 1,641,456 of NSJW01000034.1, forward strand.
AAAAAGAATTTATAAACTTCAGATGAAAGTGCTTCATTAATAAAATTCGGTTGATAGAGCGTTTGCTTCAATGGTAAAGTTAGTAAACATAAAAATCCAGAGTAAATTCAATTCTAAATGTATAATAATATGGTCAAAACATGCTGCACGGTGTATAAAGCAAAATTGCAAATGTACCATCAAGCACCTCCAGTTTGATTTAGGCCATCTATAGGGATCCAAATCACTCATTCCAGTCACTATACCACCACCGCACCTGCAAGATAGGAAGATGATAAGTTATTGCTCACAAGAAACTTTTTTCAAGGAAGACATGGGTAAAGATTTATAATTATGTTGTAGTTTACCTTCTTTCTGGAGATTCATCCATTTCAAATTTCATTTTGAATCTTGTCCCGATGGTCACTGGATTCTTGATGCTTTTAACATACTTTTGGTAGGGCACAACAAAATCTGCGTGACTTGCTCTGTATTATAGAAGATGCAAACACATTACAAATTTATTGCGAGAGTCATATACCAATCGTGAGTAAGCTGAAATCCTCAGCAGGCGAGAAACAGATAAACATCCACGAGAACATAAATCACTTCATATGTAATGAACATGTGGCAAGGTGCAAGGTTCCAATCAGGAATAAGGTTCTTATCAGCAAAAGAACAGTCATTCCTCGAGAGGATGTCTATGGTACTATAAAGTCTTAAGCTTCTATTTGGTTGTTTCAGGCCCACTATTTGCAGAAAATATTCAGCATGAGGCAAGAATACATTTCCAACCGATATATCAGCCACCAAAGTGAAAATAAATCCATTCATTCCTCTGTATGAAACACATTGGTCATATGAGATAACACTATATAGGAATTTTTTAGTAGCAAACCAAAGGCCTAATTCCAGGCATTACCTGTTTCTGCTCTCAGACATATCATAAAGCAAATTTTGAAAGCTTCTCTTTCCTCCTTCCTAATCATCATTCATCAATATTTTTGATAGAAATCTTCAATATTAGTATGTGGAAGAGAGAGTTCATTAATCCCAACATTTAAAAGGCATAGGCTCCTTACTATTTTAAACACTACAAAATATAACAAAGCAACTTAAAAGTCACATTCACAGGCCATGAGGTCAAGTAGACATATTCCGATCTTTTAATGAAAGAGTACTGATAAAAGAAGAATTTATTAAGTTAGAAGAGAAGTAAGTTAGAAGAGAAGTACATTGCAGAACGATCAAGAGCCCTGCTACAATCAAGGAAAAATGAGAAGTGTGAGAAAGCTAAGGAAAAAATCAGCTCAAGGTTATCTAGTCCCTTTTTACATCCGATAAAGAAACCCTTGAAAGAACTCCGAGTAAAATTAATGAAAGATAGAATGCATCTAAGTTCGACCAATCGCCTTTTAGAAATTTCAATCGTACAACTGAATAATAAATTAGCAGCCCAAGAGGGAAATTACATCCACAAGTCAATTAAAGATTATGGCAAAAGGTTTTATTTCTAAGAAGATTCATCAGAGGAACAATCATATTAATTTATTTCTTTATAGGCTCTAAGATGGAGCCCATTCCCTCCCCCCTCTCTTTTCCCCCCAACCACTTCGTACCAGAGATCAGTAGAAGAAAGAATGCAGAATAAACAGGTTATAGTTATAGCCAGGTATCAAGGCCAAAAAGATTTATCCATGGATCAAAAGGATGTCATCTCCTTTCGAAAACTGTCAAAGCCAGTAAGCTGTAAACATCTTATCATCTGACTTTCTAGATAGGCCATGGCCCATTTCTTTCCAAATCAAAGTCTTCACTATTTTTGCATCCACATATGTCAATAAGTTCGTGACTAAGAGTTGATTACAAACTGAAGATAAGCCATTGGGGATAGTAAAGATAAAATGGAGTTAGGATGTATGTTGATCTTATTCATCTATGGCACCTTACAGTCATCATGGCATACATAAAATTGATAGAAATAATAGGAAACCGATGTTTTATTTCATTTATAATTGCCAGCAAAATCAAAATCTAAGGTTAAGTAATTGCAGTGTGAACATACATTTTGCACAGCAAGAAGATCTGATCTGTTAGTAATAGTACCTTGGACTGTAGAAAACATGAAACATGCTTTTGGTGGATATAGCATTAGCCACAGAAGAAAGGAAATTGGGATAACAATTCTGGTTACCAACAATTGATTCAGGAAGACCATTTCTAGGTCGAACAGCTCTTCTGATACCCAATCTCAATTCTCCATTTTCACCCCTACAAAGACATTAGTAAGTAGTAAGGGATCTGAATCTGGAAATGATAGACTCTTCTTCCTGGAATAGCTGGAATATCAAGTTTGATTCAATTGGATTCAAAGAGTATTATTACTCATTTTCCATGCTTTCAAAGTTTGGCAAGACATAAATTATTGATTCTCATGCACAAGAAGTCATGCGTTTTGAGATATGTTCTCTGAGTAGATTATTCTTCGGATTCCTTTCGCTAGTTTAGTACTGTACAGTCACTCTTCAGCAAGAAAAAGGAAAAAAGTACTTTACAGTCACTAAGACAATGAAGCTTCTTAATATTTAATAATCGACACACAAAAACAAACTATTAGGTATTCAAATAAAAAAAAAATTAACTACATCCAAATATTTTTATTTGGCAGTTGATAATTACTTTCTGATAAATTATGGCGATATGACATTAATGGGAAGAACGTTATAATTATATAAAAATCTGTCGTATAGGGATTAATGCCAATTAAAAAGTCCCAGCTCAACATATATTTATAGATATATACCTTAGAAAGAGCACTGCATCACCAGAAACAAGATTCTTCTGGCTAACAAAAATACTCCACCCAGTAGTGAGCAGATGCCGCCTTGGCTGACCTGAAAAATTACCACATGGACTTTCGGTATTAATTAGTCAATATATGAAGGCACACATTGTTTCTCTAATTAGATTACCTCTGTAAATGTGACGAAATTTCCACTCCACACCATGCAGGTCTTTGGCAACAAGCTCTTGAGAGGGTCTCTGCAGCTTATAATCCTGCAGTGAAAGTAAAAGGAACTCATCACCTTAATACAATCAAAATTTATAATTAACTTTGTGTTACAAAAGATCAGTGAAAACGAGAGCAAGATGTCACACCAAAGGAGGAAAACAGTCCTCAGCTGCTCTACGAGGAACAGAGAACCCCCCGTGAGTGCTGGTATCAGAGGCTGTAAGCGTTTTGCAGAACATGTGAGGGGTTGATTTTGCAGGTGATCCTCCATTTCCCTCCTCCTCTGCTCCCAATTCCTCAAGCTCTTTGCCCTCCAAATGCATCCCTGCCAACTGAAGACAATCCAAATTCCAAGACTCAAGTTACTTTATGGGATGGGGCAAAGGAACAATTGGTGCACCATTTAACATTTTAAGCTAGTGCCCACATAAAACCAACATCCCAAGTTCTAATTAACGATGAATGAAGCTCAAAGTAATGAGAATCTAATGATTTACGTAGAACTTGTCTACTTCCCAAGAAGAAGGACCAAATTTCACCCTTTACAAATTGGAGGCGCACCAAAACAGAAATAACTTCAAATAAAAACCGACCTCTGCCTGGGGAAGCAAAGTAACCTGTGTATAAACCTCATCATTCTCCTTATTGGCCTGTTCCAGGAAATGACAATTAAGCGAAACCAAATGAATAGAACCAATACAAGGGTCGGGGAAATGGCGGCAACTTATATGAATTAAGCAAATACAAGCCAATCCAAGAGGAGAATTCAGCACTCACAAGTAGCTGGACATTGACAACCCTGCAAAAGATCTGTGGCTGAAGATCATAGGTGGGCATTTCCATTGGTGAGAAAGGAGAGAAAGAGGCAACCTGCTCTAAGTGACCTTGCGGAAAATAGACCACAGCATTTCCTTTCTTGGGCAGCGAGGTGAGGGGGCCAGCACAAGTGTGCCAGAGCTCGAGATAAGAAGAAGCCACGCGAGCTGAAGGCGAACCAGTAGATGAAGAAGTTGAAGAGGACAAACAGCAGACACTAGCACCTTTCTCACATTCCCCATTAGAGAACGCATTCTTCTCAACCTCAGTCACTGCATAGTTCAGATCAATTTCCATGAACACCCAGCGTAGTTCGTTCTCGTGAGACTCAAACGGAAGCAAAAAAGGTAAAACAAGCAACCAGAACACCAACAGAAAACCAAAAACTTCAGAGGAGGCGACGGGTGTAAACAAGCGGATTTAAAAAAGGAAACCCAGAGAGCGGAAACTATAATGAAATAGAAATAAGGTCAAATCATAAAAAAATAAGAAAAAAAGAACTCATATTTAGAGGGGCACCACAAAGCTAAAACAGGGGAGGAGCGGAACGAGATGAACAGAAAACAGCAAGAGAGTCATGTTTGGAAGGATACTGAGACGGGGGGCTTAAAGATGAGCAGAAAAGGAGAAGGAAAGAGAAAAGACTTAAGAGTATCAAATAATAACAAGAAATTCAAAGTATGATTCCTCTCCCATTTGCAGGTACTGAGAATAGGGAGCAGAAGCAGCAGACATAGACAATTGCATAGGAAGAACAGAAACAAAAGGCCAGAAAAGCCAATGTGGTAGTGGCTTTTGGACTTAGACTGTTACAGATAGAGTGAGTGAGAGAGAGAGAGAGAGAGTGAGTGTGTGTTGGGTGGAGGGGACAGGCCAAGACAGTACAGAACCCACACTTCCCCACCCCCGTCTCCTTTGCCTTGCCTTGGCTTTATTTTTTCTTCTTTATTAATAATTTCCTTCACTGTGTTCGTGGGCGAGGCCCTTCCCAAAGACAACAAAAGTTAATGTATAAGATAAATAAACAAACAAGCGGTAACAAGGTTTTCTCTTCCCTGTTTTGAATTTGCCATTCGTATCATCATCATGAAAGAAGATAATTCCAAAGAAAACACAATCTGACAGCTAAACCCACAGCAGAGTTCGGTGAAATTTTAAGTCATGAGTAACGGATGCTAATGTATAAAAATGTGAAATAAGTCTGTAATCTTTTTCAGTTGATTTGATTTGGAGGGGTGTAATATCCGACAAATAGAGCTACAGCTGTTCATTTAATGAAAGGAAAGTGAGATAATGAGAGATAGAGAGGCTTGAGCTCTGGCCATGGGAAAGTGCAGTGTTGTGTGGGTTTTGGCAGCAACTGTGGCGAGCTTAGTTCAGTTGTTATGAGTCCACAGTTTCTCAGAGTCCTCTCTCAGGCTTCTGAGCAGTCCACTCCTTTACAAGTCTCATCACTCTTACCTCTTTAAATTTTTCAAGTTCAATTGCATCTCAAGCGCGTGCATTTCTTTTCTTTTCTTTGTTTATGTTCTTTTTTTTTTTTTGGTAAATTGGTTTATGTTCTTTTTTTATGGTTTCACAGAAATTAAAATTATACTTCCATCGTTTGAGTTTGTTGCAAGTTTATGATGTATCTCGAACTTTGGAAGGACTTGTTTCAGATTCAGATTCAACCAGTACCCGAAATTTTACATGCTTTGACCTAAAGTTGAGTGTATTTAAATGGGTATAAGTTTGAATTTGGATACCTATTAATCCATACATATTTTGTATTTATATATTAATATATAATATGTAGAAAATTATTATTTTCTTACATTATAATGTAATTTAAAAAAAACAAAAATTGCACCATTTTATTTTGTTTTTCATCTAACAAATCCAACTATATTTGAGAAATATAAAGTTTAATTTAATATAAATAGAAGGTTAGTAAATAAGGTCAGGTCTAATTATTTAATATATATACTTCAAAAGAGGATGGGGTTGGAGCTTAAATTTGTTACTACCCTAGTTTTGAATTCGAGTTTGAGCCTTTTTTCTTTTATTTGTTCGGGTGTACTTTGATCCCAATACAAACATAACCTTTGAAAAAGTTAAATCTCAATTTTGCCCTCACATGCATGCGGGTAAGACAATTAAAATAATTAACTTCGTCCTAAGGTAATACTCAAATTTTCAAATTCATACTGATACGATTTCAAATAGGATAAATTTACCCATATCCAAACTAAATATAAAATTACGTTGTTACCCATATTCCTCTCTGAATAAATTTATAATTTTTAAAAATTGCATCATGAATTAAAAAAACATTCACAATTGTATTTTTCAATATATATGTATCAGATATATATAAACTTCTTGTTCCATCAATGACATATTCTTTTTCTGACCTTGATGCTGTCACGTAAATTAGTTGTCAAATTCATATATATTTCTTAGTGTTAAATAGTATATATTGCTCTTCTTAATTATCCAAAATGGCAAGCAGTATGAACACTTTTTTTCCCCATATTATGTAGACTCCAGCAAGGGGATTCACTTTCTCCCTTTATTTGTTCCTTCTAGTGGCAAAAAGGTTTCTCATATCTTCTAGAGCATGCTGGGCTAATCTCATCCCATCTACCATCTTTACCCTCATTTTGTGGCGAGGACTTTAATTGGCGCCAACAATTGCTTTTTTTTTCTCCTTAATCACAAAGCAAGTTTACGCCCTGATGTAGATTGAAATTTGATTCGAAAATCAGTTAGTCTTGTTGTTTTAAAAAGATTTGGTATCACTTAAGTAAAAACTCTTGTAACAAGACATATTTTGATATTTTCACGATCAGAGTTATTCCTTTTGAAGTATTAAAAAGAGCCTTGCTCAAGTGTTAACTTGTCTCTTTACCAAAGGTTACCAGGTTAAAAAAAAATGTATTAGAAAGAAAGTACTTGGATAAAATATTTTTTAGAGATTAAGTGAACTTAAAATATCCTAATAATGAATTATATTTGTATGAATTCTTTATATTAATTAATATTATAGAACGCGTTCAATATAGAAGCATGGTCGATCAAGACTATAATTTTTTTTTTATCATCATGATAGGTTGATTTTGAGTGTAGTTAAACACGTAATGTAGGCTATAAAGTTAGCTTTATAATGCAAACGAATCTAATCTAAATATTCATATGGTTACTTTGGAGACTTGGGGGTAGAATTCTAGTTGAAATAGGTCTACGCTAGTGTACGTGGCTCATGATTCATGATGCTTGACAATTTGCAAAACCTGAGGCAGACTGAGATAAAACGCATATATGAGGGGATCTTCAAATTCTACATTCCGAAGGTGAAGTTGCATGAAAAAGACGCACGGTAAACCGCCAATGATTTGTTTAACTATGGCTTAGTGGTTGCTTTAAGTGTAAAATAATGATGAAAGGTTTGAGTAATTTTTAGGTCTTAGATTCAAACCTTCTTGACTAACTGAGTTGGATTCAAAGGGCCTTCGATCATTTCCCCGTTGGTTAAACGTCAAATAGAGGTAAAAAAACACTATCTACAGGTCATGCATGAATGTGAAAGATAGGTTTTTCGGCCATTATATTGAAGTAGCTTGCCTAGTTTTTTTTTTTTTTCTCCTTTTTCTATAGCTCCTTTCCCACATAGAAAACAACTGTTTGGATAAAAATCAACTAAGATAATAAAAATTGTCTGCGTCTTTGCTAGCTATTGAACATGCACGTTAGGCCTCTCCTCTTCAGAGAAGCCATCTGCACCATCAAAACACTTATAAGTGACCCCTTAATTATGCTTTGAAAAATATCGTTCTATAAAGTATTACTAATTGATATTGGCAATTAGCATGCATGCACGCATTGACTCGCTTTATTTATTTCTCTATAAAAAAAATATTTATTAAAAATGTCTAATGCGACCACATGTCATAATCAATAGTTAAAAAATTATGAAAAAGTATAATCGTTTGTAACTTAATCATAAATATACATAATAAAGAACGTGGAATACTGATAGACTTAAGAAAGTTGGTAGCGTGAAGTAATTAAAAATTTATATTTTATAATATATATTTTTAATTCTCATTACAAAAATCAAAGCAATGGGAATGAAATCTCTAAATGGGTGGTCTTCCTTTTGGCAGTATATACGTTGTATGTGTGTGTGCGTGTGTTAGGTTTTGCTAAAAATATGCTTGCATTGCAGAGTTCTCTACTCTTCCAAGTTAATCTACTTTGATTTACGAGCTGCCATCAACCAAACGATGCTGCCGAATTGAAGTTCTAACTTTGTTATATCTGTAAGCGATTGGATTATGACTATCACAATCATATATACTATAGTTGTTCTCAAAAGCACGATATATAGATTGATTCTTAATATTTATTTATATACGTAACAGCATATTAATTCTAATTAATTCATTTTTAGCTCTCTTGATTTCTCTTTTGTGCATTCCGTTTTACAGGGAAATCTCACTCTTTTTTTAATCCATTAACTTCTGAAAGATGCCCACAGAATATACAAATTTCTTCACATGCCTACAAATGGACAGTAGACAACTCGATATGGACATCAGTCATCACTTAAAGGTTTGTCTGTCCTAGTGCAAAAGTCATGCAAGTTTCGTAAAAAGTTGGTTTAGTCCACATCAAAAGTGGGGTTAGACTGACTGAAAAAAATGGAGCGGGCTTGATTTTTCTCTTTTGGAATTCGAATATGAAAGGGAAAACAAAAAGATTGATTGCATTTGCTTATTATGTGTAACCAACAAGATGCATCTCGCTCTTTGCTTAAATTGAATCAAATTATTATATGTTAGCTTATGACTCCATGAAATTCACAAATTTTTTTATTTTTTTATAGTTAATATTTTTTATTACATGTGTTTTCTATATTATTGTTTTTATAATTGAAACAATATAATTTTAAAATATTTAATTAAAGATAAATAACATTTTTACCAAGTAAGTGTTTACAAAATCCATATGCTTTTGCTTTTAAATTATAAAAACCACCAATGTTATAAGATATGATTTATTTATATATTTAATAAATTTTAAATTAAAATGAACATAAATTAGAAATAAAAATAAATTAATTTTAATTGTATTTATTTTTCTAACAACATCACGTCTATAGACATGAAAAGAGAGAAAATAGTTAATAGTTACTTGACAAAACCATACACAAAAAGTAATTTTATAAAAAAAAAAATCATGTGGCATTATAATAAAAATTACTTAAATCAAATACCAAACAGAAATTATTCAAATGCTAAAAATTAGACAAGAAAAATTAAAAGTGAATTTAAAATGTGTGACTATCATGTGACATTATAAGTAGTTCTATTAGTAATATATAATAGATATAACATTTCTAAATCAAATTAACATAAATTAATTTACTTTGAATTAAATTTTCATAAATGTTTTATATTAATGAGTCAATTATGTCCTAACTTTTTCAGTATTTCTAGTGGTAGGCCTTAAAACGTTCAAGCTTTATTATTATCATTTTTATATCATAATAAAAATTACTTAATATTATTCTCATTGTTTTCGTCATACTTGTGTGTGTGTATATAAAATGATAATATTTATTCATTAATAACCATAACTGGCTTCAAAAAATTAGGTATAAACCTAAAAAGAATTAATGCAAAGAAGCACCTCAAGACGATATCCAATAACTAAATTTAGAGATTAGATGTGTGGCCATCAAAATCTTAAAATCTTCTTTTCACTGATCAACATACTTTGTTTAATTTTGTTGGTCCGCATCTTAAGTCAGGATGAAGACAATAATAGTCTTCGAGAGAGATTCCATCCCCTTTTTCTGGTTGTTTCTCGTTAATACCTTGTTTCTGTAAATAACCTTTTTTTTTTCTCCTTTTTTCGTGGAGATTCAAAGCTCTTTAAAAAGATCTAAAGCCAAAATCATTAAAATCATCAAACATGTCATTTCGTTCTTTGAATTTGACAATCTGACAATTGAGATTTAGAATCTTTCATAAGACGAGGAATATAAAACGTACAAATCTTCTAATTTAGATGGCAAGGCGAAAAATGAATGTTATAAACAACGAAATTATAAATATATAATATGCCAGGAAAAAAAAGGGGTGGCAATTTCGCCAAGTATTTTAGCAGTCAAAAACTAGCTTAACAAAATATTGATGTAGGCAAAATGAAAGTATTATGTATATACAATTAAGATACAACTTATCAAAATGAAAATGCCAACATATTAAAAATAATGTAAAATTTAATAAAAAAAATAAACTAAGAATTTAGTTGTACTTCTTCTATTGAACTGGTTAAGGCTGATCTAAATAGGACACCACATAAACTTTCACTCTGATACGGAGTTGATATATAAGTTCTTATGCTCACACAAAATAAAAATTAATGCATTTTCATGAATTCTTATACTCACACAAAATAAAAATTTATGCATTTTTCAGAGTATTATATTTATTTTTAAATTTATATTATATATTTCTCCATAATCTAATAATTTTTTACGTATGCAAAATTCTCACATTTCTAAACAGGGGGTCAGGGAAGGATAGATTATATTTCAAGTCAAACTCCCACTTTTAAGTATCAATTATTCAATTGGCGTGAACATTGCAAGTTTAAGGAATTTTTTTGTCTTACTGCGTGTGACGGTAAGTTCCATTCTTTCACTTTTAAAAAAGAAAAGAAAAGTTATACTCTTTCGTAATTTAAATTCATTTTGGCCTTTAAATAACCTTCTCCCGAGTGCTAACAAATCGAAGGAACAGAAAATAATATTATAGTAGTCAAATCGTGCAAAATTTATTAAAAACAAAAGTGTAACTTTTAGTGAAAAGAACTATTATTATTATTATTTTTGGGCCAGCGGTGAAAAGAAATTAGGCATCGAACACATCCACAAACAGCTATAATTACAAAGTTGATTCATGATTTGGTTAGCTTTTTTTTTCACGAAAATTAAGGATGTTTCTTCGACACTCCTCTTGGGAGTGCACGTGGGAGCTGGGGCAGTAAAATTCCTTTGTTTTTCCCCCGTGGTTTTCTCTGATCTCTTTTTCAGGCGGGAAAGCTAGGTAGCATCCATTGTGGCACAGACATTGACATGTATATAATGACTTTATTAAAGTCACAGCGCAAGTGTCTCTTTATCCATTGCAGTCTTGAACACAGAGATTCAGCGAGAGACAGAGAGAGCGCTTTGTCCTTGTGTCCGTTTTTGTTACTAAAACAACAGTTCTGGCGACCAACGACAGAGAAAGAAAGATAAAAGGGTCATGTTGGATGAATCGATACTAATCCCCGATTATCGGTATAAATAACTATTAACTAATCACCAAAATATATATATATATATATATATATAATATATATATATATATATATATATATATATATACTATTTAAAATACACAAGTATTATCACTTTAATTTTTTTAAAATTTTTTTATTAATAATTTAATTATAAAAATTTAAAAATAATATTAAATTTATTTTTTTATATATAAATATAATTAAACTGATAAAATTTTAATAATTAAAAATTAAATTAATAATATTTTTAATTATAAAAAAATTAAAATTAAAATAAAATTTATTAAAAAATTAAGTTGATGTTATTCTTTAAATTTAAGAATTATATTAGTAATTAAATTTTTTTAACAATTAAAATAAAAATATTTATATTTTTTAATAATTAAAAAATATATTTTATATATATATAAAATAACGAATTATATATTTTTAAAATTCTTGAATTCAAATTCTGTTTTATTAGTATATACAAATATTATTATAAGTTTTTATTAGAAACTTATGATTTGTCCTATGTTTACAATGAGATAAAATTTTTTTTTGAGACTTTATTTAAAAAAAAAAGAGTATATACGTGAATAAAAAGGAAGACCACCCGACCCTCGAGACTCATGCCGGTTACTTTGCTTGACCTTCCACTCTGTGCTTGCACACACTGCACAAAAATCCTTTATCTTTAATTGCCCTTTTTCTCTGTCTCTTTTACTTTAATCAATGTGACTTTGTCTGCTGGGATTGTTTTTGTCTTTGCTTGGCAATTAGCAGCTTTTTCCCCCCTTTCGTTTTTAGTCTTATTAATCGCCCGCATTCATCGTACCCTCATCATGTGTCCATGTCACCCTTCGCACATTGTTGGCCTCTCTCTCTCTCTCTCTCTCTCTTTCTTTCTCTCTGCATACAGATTTCGCGCAAGGAAAATTAATACACGTACATACATAGTCTATAGATGCCCTACTTCATTTTTCATTTCAACAACTTGAATTATATAAATTTTCATCTTCATAAAATATGTTCCACTCGAATCAAAGCAGGTCCACAAAGAAACGATTGTTTGCGAGCGAAATTTTAGAACGAATAACAAGATTTTAAAATTCTAGAAGTTTAGTTTTAATAATTTGTTAAAACTGATAATATTCGAATCTAAACATATATTAGGGCGAAGAGATTAGGTCAAATGACCTGTAGTGATGGTTCGTTGAAGTCATATTAATATTTGATTAGATTTAAGAACGACGAGAAAATTAAAGAAATAAAATTTTATAATTTTATAATTTATTATACATGTATATATATTTTATTATTTTAATTATTAATTTTTTTAAATTTTTTATTTTAAAATAATCAAATCTTATTTGATTAATTTAGAATTTATATAACCTTTTATTTAAAGCTTTACATAACGATAATTGGCTGGCTGAATAGAAAGTTTAGTTCTATATAATTCGTATAAAATTAATTAACCCTAGCTTGGGCAAGGATTAGGGGATGATGCATTAGGTGAGCACCTAATAAGGATTGTATGCGCCATGTAAAGGTGGCCTATGCTTTGCTTAGTTCCAAAAAACAAAGAGCTGGTGGGTCCATAATAGGAGACAAAGGGTATCCCCATGATTACTGACCTGCGATGGGCGCATCACAAGCTATAAACAGGTGCCTTTATAAAAGTTGAGCTTGGACGAAATATCAAGAAAGAAAAGAGCTGCCCATAGTCATTATATCTTTTTTCGATATTAATACTAATTTCGGGAAGCATAATTATAGATGAAAGATTTAGTCGGATTCAGGCTTAGATATGTTTCAAAAGCTTTCATTATCACAAAATCGTGATAAGGTTATCTTAATCAACCCGGGCCTACTCATCCGGTTCTTTTCAGCTCCTAAATCCTTATATTAGATTGAGAGAATTACATGTCAAAAAAAAAAAAAAAGATTGAGAGAATTAGATAGTACGGGCATCTACACTAAATTGTGAATTTAAGACAGGGCAACTAGCATATATTATATATATAAGCATATATTTTTTACAATTTTTTTATGAGTCACTAAATATTAATTAAACTTTATTTTTTAATGACTTAAATTCTGCATAATCTTTAGCCACGATTATATGACAAACATTTTCCTAGCTAACTTGAACAAGTCAGTTTTGGGTCTGTAAAAAGATTAGATAACCCACTGTCCTTAAATTTTTTGACTATGGATATATAGTATGACTAATTTGAATGTAAACAGTTTTGTTGAGCTTAATAGAAAAAAATGTATATATTATTTATTCAAACTCACAAAGTGCATACATATATACTAAATTATTAAATTAACTATTTAAAGATTTTACTAACTTCATATTAATTTTTAAGATATTCTAATCTCATAGACTGATTTACTTGTATTGGTGTGGGAGCACATGTCCCCATGCACTTAGTTAAAAATATTTTTATTAACATATATAAGATTTATTAATCTTGCTTTTAATTTAACTGTATTGGCTCTCATCATTCATTAAAATAAATGGTAGATTATGTATAAGATGAATGAGAATATTTTTATACTTTACTCATTCTGCAACTCACGATCACTTCACTGTAATCATTTTTTTTCTTCTTTTGTTATATATATATATATATATATTACTCTTGCTTCCACTTCTCAAATTTTTTAGATTTGTTACTGATTATTTATAGTTTTTGACAAATTATTCATTCATTTAATTTAATTTTTTAAAAAATTTAAAAGTTAGTCAAGTCTTTAAACAGAAATTAACTGGTAAAATGATCTGTTAAAAATTATAAAAAAATTAAAATATTTTAAAAATTAATGTAAAATTAGTAAAATATTTAAAAACCCATTTAGTGATTTAGTAATATATAAACTCTACCGAGTCAACAGTTTAAATTTTCTTCTTCTAAAAAAACTGACATCAGATTGTCTCTAATTTAAGATGAAAATTTGAACAGACGGAAAAGTAATCTCCTCTTATTAGGGTTTTTCTTTTGGTGGTAGATATTGAAAACCACTGAGAACTTGCAGTCTACTGGGGCCTAATCCTAGGCCCTTCCGGACCTAGCTATACCATTAATCAAGCGCTAACCGCCAACCACCAGGATGCTAGATCAGTTTCAGCTGCAGTTCCAGTCGCATTGTTAAAGGCCTAAATCAAGCCCATTAAAAGCATGCAGTATGGAGGCTCATATATAGTGTAGCTTGTTGATAGAAGACGTTTAAAATTTTATTAAAAGGGCTTAAATAAAATGTAATACAAGACTATAATTTAGAAGTCCTAATCTTGTGATGGTGATCGCGGATGATATATAATATTGCCAATTTTCAGCAGCAATGGAAGCCATATGTTAATACAATGAAATGCGTTGGTATGGCTGCCTCCTGAACCAGCTCCTCTATAAATTCCCTTAATTCCAGACACAACAAGAGAGTGGCCCCAGTAGCCATGGCTGGTGAGAGATATATAATGAAAGGGGGGTTAAAACTTTCTTTTCAAAAAATTTTCGCTGTGAGAGACGGTTGTTGGAACATCAGCTTCCAAGTGTTGAAGACACATCTCATCGGCAGTAGGACACATGTCTAGCGTAGTGCCAAATATCAATCACTGTCCGCTATTGGGTCATTATCTTCTTCGCCCAGCAAATTCGTACGGCCTTTGCATGGATTGTTTGTTTTTGTTCACCAAGTTGACCAAACACTATAGAGGTTTCCCAATACCATAAAATCATCCAAATAAGGTAATTTACATTTGTGCCTTTTACTCTTCCTCTCGTCCTTAGTGCTTGGAATGTTATGGCACGAAAATTGCAAATTCTGATTCTGGTTGGAGTGCTAGAATTGAAGATTTTTCGCATGCTGTTAAAGATAAAAAAATCAAAATAAAAAATTATCGGCATCACTGCTTACAACAATTAAAATTTTATTATGTTTTTTGTATTTTCTTTTGGGTGAAATACATTGTTTAAATTTTTGGAACCAAGAAAAAAAAAACGTGCTACTTCAGAGAACTTTATTAATTATATCTAAGAATAACATTACTGGAGGATCACAAAGTTCAATCTAATTATATTCATAGGAAGGTGAAATTGAAATCTCAAATCACGGCTAATCCAACCAAAAGTTGGTATGAAAAAAAAAATGAAAAAGGGAGCAGGGGGTGACCCCATTTATTTTCATGGAATGGGTGGAAAAACTAGGGTTGGTAATGTGTCTTCTCCATCTTTTGGTTTGCGGGAGCAGGAAGGTAATCTGTGAATGCGTTGAGTTGAGCCACGAGTGATGGGTCGAGTGTGTCTGAGTGTTTGTCAAAATTCGACAAGAGTGTTTGCAACTTGGGCAGCGTGGTCTGCATAATAGCCAAACATGTTCTTTGATCATTTTCCTTTCCAGGATGTGATTCTCTACAGTGTTCCGACAAACACTTCTGGGCGAATCCATTTAATAGGAAAATTCTTATGATCTCCGAAAATAGTACACAAATCAAATGAAAGCATGACACATGTTGATAAAAATACATGTGTGCCTTCAAATTAAATCTATAATATTATATAATAGAATTTATATAATATTTAATTCGATGAAAGTGTTATTGTCAAACTGAAAATCACGAGCCTCCCCCAATGGATGAGGAGTTTCATTTTAGTTTTCACTTTCTCATTTACTTCAATTGGATTACATCGATTAATTGATTAGTATATATTTGTCTCATTTTAATAAACCTCTCAAGACTCCTATTTTTTTTTCTTTTTTTTCTTTTCATTTGGTTTTTGTTTGGTTAAAGGTATATACCATATAGTATATATAGGGTATACTGTATACAGCTAAGTTCGGAATCTAAGGTTTCCTTGAAAAACAACGATGAAATTAAAAATTAATTTGCAAGAAGAGCATATATTTTCACGTTGCAACAAAACAAGACTACATATATATGTTGACATTGCATGTATTTAAAATTACGTGATGCATGACAAATTGAACTAAATTTATAATCTACTTACTTAAGTGCATATTTAAATTAGTTTATTTTATATTTAAAATAACTTATAATTAAAATATTATTAAGAGAACTTAAAAAAAATAAATATTTTTCAAAAATTAAACTAAAACAAACATATACTTAAATTTTCCCGTAAAGTTAGAGTTATAACGTTCTCTTGTGGCTCAATTCCCCATAGCCTAAGAGGTAAACCACAAGTTCAGTTCAAACTTGGCCGACTTGGGGAGTATTTTCTTCTATTCCGCTTGCGTTAGTAATAATATTGTCGTATCTATAAACGACTAAAGGTGGAGCTATTAGTTTAATTATGTATGAAAAAAAATATTGGGACACTAATTAGCCAGTAAAATTTAACCCTTTTTTAGCCCAAATAAAATAGAAAAACAAAAGAGAAAAGGATCATGAGGGGTTTGGAACCACGTCTGGAATGTCTAGCATACTCGTATTAGATGCTAATTAAAGTATTTGATATTGGTGCATATTCTTTGTTAAAATATCTTAGATATATTGTTGTAAGAATGAAGGGGCACCAAATGCACCTCAACTAGTATTATTATACTAAAAGAGTAATATAATTTACACATTATTTTGTAGTTACTACTCAAATTATACACACGCAGAGACAATAATTATTATCCATATAAAAAAAATCAAGATTTTGGCTTTTTGGTCTAAATATTAAAATTTTAAATCAGATATAAAGTGTACGACCAACGCAAATATTGTAACTCATATATTTATCTTTTTTTATATAACTCACTTTACAGAGAACAATGTTAATTGTGTTTAATTATTTAATAATTGGCCATTCATCTCAACACGGGCATTTGGTCTAGTGGTATGATTCTCGCTTAGGGTGCGAGAGGTCCCGAGTTCAATTCTCGGAATGCCCCAAAATTTAAGTTTTTATTTCCTCCTATAGTCTTAGCACTTGTTTTGGACCATATATAACACGACAAAAATATGTATCACATTGCCAATAAACATAAATAAACTAGTAACTGAAAGCACAAGGACTTGAATATATCCAACTTGGAACATAAATTTCATTCAACAATAGTTTGCAAAATTTGGTAAATTCATACATACACTGTACTTGGTAAGCATTTACTGTGAAGAGAAGAACATAAACAACTTTATGGAAAAACCGCAAACCTCAGCCTGAGATTCCAACGCAAGCCTAAAGAAGTCAGCAGCGACAAGTGCTTGCCCACAGACTCTGCCATTTTTATTTGGCCAACCCAATAAGACGAGATCTCGAGCCTATCAAACCGGCATTTGCTGCAATGCAGTGCTTTGTAGAATGGCGTGGCTGGCACTTTAGACGACTTGGTTTTAACATGGGACGATGCCCGGCTCGGCAGAATCCCTCTCCTGGGAATTCTTCGATGGTTTTTCTTCCTGTCGCTGTGGGAATGCGTCACTTTTCTTATTCAATCTGGGATTGACATTTTCTGGGGATGTTTTATCAGTGGCCTCTGTCGTGGTTCTGGTATCAATGGGAAGCTGAGTTGCCCGGGTTGATTTGGCATGTCTCTGAGGAGCAGCAATTTTGGGTTTGGTAGTAGACTTATCTGACACAGGTTTTCCTGGAATGTTTATGTTCCTAGCGGTACCGAAAACCCGATTTTGTCTGAAACCAAAGCAGAGAATTAAAAAACAAAGGTCTAGCAGAGGAAAATTGGTGAATGAAAAAGGTTACCTGCTCCAAATTTGGGGTTCACCAGTACCCGTTTTCGCTGCTTGGTTGAACTTTGGGTTGATTTTTGGTTTTGAATAGTTGGCTTTAACTGTTTGTGTTACCATAAGAAAACAATTTGCATTAAAACTTTTTGTCAAAAAAAATTGATGCAGAAGAATAACATGATGGAGAAAACTGGTACCCGGAAGTGGCGTGGGAAGGGGCTCCATGGAAAGAGATCACGAGAGGTCTGCATGCAAGTGACTGAGATTGTGGAAATGGAGAAGAGTTTATTGAATCCGGTGGCATGCCCCTTCCGCTATACCTGGAAGGAGTGTAAAAGTACGAGTTTAGGGAGCTGTGACCGTTCGAATGCACGGGCGGGAACAGGTTCTCCACAAGGCTGTTTAGGCTGAAAAGGAAGATGTTTATGGGCCAGGGTTACACTCAGAATAGGCCCAGTAGCCCAAACCCCCTGCATCTCTCATCATCAAAATTATAAAATTAAAAAAAAAAAAGCAAAAACTCACATTCCTTACGATCCAAACAAGCCTCCGGTCAACATTTCCTACCCACGTTGTCACTTGTATATTTTTTTAGAGTGTTTCCTTAAGTCTTGGGGTGTTCTTTATCTTGAAAAATCTATTTTAATCATCATATAACAAGGGCGTTGATACGTGATGTAACCTTGTGGTTTTAGAGCTTTACTCTGTGAACTATGTGATATGATTTTATTTATTGGTTTGAGGTCACGGAAACCATTGGTAATTAACTCGAATCTCATATTGTTAGAATTAGATAAATCTACGAGAGATTTACTTATATAAATTAGCCTTTTCTATTATGATAAAAGTCATCATCAAAAAAAGTAGTGTAAGTTAATAAGTGTTTAGTTTTGTGGAATGATTTTTAACTTTATCCATACAAAAATTATAATATTTGTAAAAGGGTTTAGGTACAATTTTAGCTGTACAAGAATTGTAAATTAATATTTTATTAGTTAAATATTTTTTATTCTTTTTAAGAATGAAATGTTTTTTTATTATGCCTTTATTTTTTTTTTAATGTTTATTGTAAATCCTTCTGTAGTCCAACACGGACATATAACTAATCACAAACCAAATGGGTCGTGTTAGAAAATCTCCATTTGCGTACCTTCCTTTGGTAGGACGTTGAAATTTGCTTCTAGACTTTAGATATGCATATATAGTCAAGATCCATTGGAAACATATATTAATGGACCTTGAAAATTCAAATGCACTTGACGATTTTTACAAAATAAACCATTATTTTCCACATGTGTTTCATATTTAATATTGCCCATGGCTTGCCGGATCAATCGTTATAGATTATGATCTCAATACACATCTAATTCAACTCTTACATGGGTATATCCCCATTGGTCAGAAGAACTTGTATTGTCTTGAATGCCACATCCATTGCAAGAAAGAAATCTAACACCATGCCCCCTTTTCTTTTCAATGAGCAACAACTAAAAATAAAAACTAATATCATTGGCTTAATGGTTGAAGGTGTGAGCTGCTTCTTATTTTAATTATTTGAGTTTTTGAGTTAGTATTTAGAGAAATTAATTTTCTTAAATACACTAAGTTGATGTAGAAGAAAATACACCTTTAAGATGATTCGGATAGAGACTTTTGTGTTTTGATGCAAAAATTAACCAAAGATACTCTCAATGTAAAATAAATAAATAAAAATGGAAGGTAATTTACGGGATGTATGCAAAGCTCGTTCAATATCTGAACCTTCTTTCATGGAACTAGTTCATTAGGACCAAGGGATTCACTCCATGAAAAGGAGCAATGAAAATTAATCCTCTAATGAATCATAGGAAAACATATATATATATATATATATATATATATATATATATATATATATATATATATATATATATATATATATATATATATATATATATATATATATAATAAAATTAAATATTGATAATTCAGTACAAAATTATTTAAATTTTTAAAAAATTAATATTAATTAAAAAATATTTTTTTTACTGAATTATTAATATTTAATTAGAAAATAAGGTTGGAAATATAAAAAAGAGACAAACAAATTTGAATTCACAGCTTTATCCCTCGGACAACCAATACATTGTCCACTAATAAATCAAACGGTATTTGAGTTACCCCACAAATTCAATACACCTCAAGGTAACTTGAAAGAAACAACTTGTTTTATGAGTTCCTACCTTCCCATATCAAGTGAGTAGGACATGGGAAATAATTATTTTGGGACAATTTAGTATAGAAGTAAAAATAAAACAAAAAATTTATGGATGAATTTTTTATATAATTTTTTTTTGTAAAAAATTAAACTTATTTATAAATTTTCATCTTTTATTCACATACTAAATATATAATGAAATTTATTATTATCTTAAAATTGAAATATAAATCTCATCTCTAATTTTTTTTATCTCTATTTACCAAACTAGCGTAAATGAAAAAATGGTGTATAACAAACTTGCCTAACAGTTATAATTTTGAGCTTAACACTTTTCATGGATTGAATAAAATATACTTATCTCCAGCTATCTTAAGCTTATTTTTCTTTTTTGGGGTCAAGGGTGGAGGAATTGAGGGGAGGGGAATGAAATGCAGTTTTCACCAGGACTCGATTCTGAGTGTGAGATATTTTAATGCAAACAATGTTACCATTTAAACCAAGCCTGAATCCACCACTATCCTAAGCTAATTAATACGTTTTGCAAAAAGTTGACAGTGAAGGTGCACATTTTAGTCCATGTATATAGAATTATTAATAATTTATACTTGTAGATAATTATTTCAATTATCACAATATAAAATTTATAAGATGCGAAACTATACCTCAAATTAAATGGGTGTGTGCAAGAAGACTTATGAAGTGTATACTTTTTTTTATTAATTATGTAGTGCATAATTAAGTAATAGACATCACACACTAAATCATGGTTCAAACCTTCATAAAACTGCATATAAATGTGGAGTGACGGAAACTATAGGAATGATTACAAAGGTCAGCCTAATTGTCAATTTGTCATAAATTAAAGGAAGCTGTTATGGTATAGAATTTTTTTTTTATACTAATATCTTTGATAAATTGTTATTAGTTGCTAAAATTAAAAAGTTCACTTCAACAAAGATGACTTAAGACGGGTAAGATAGGATATCAATTATTATGGAGAAGGTAGGAAAGAGAGTATATATATCTCCTAAATCTTGGATTATTTGTAAATAGACTCATGAACTTTAAAATTATTTTAATTAGTATCTAAACTACAATAATTATATAAATTAACCTTTTTATTCATTTTTTTTATCTATTTTAAATTGAATAAAAAAAGATCTGAAGTGAATGAAAAATGAATGGAATAATTGATTTATGTAATTATTATTATTTATGTACTAATTATAACGATTTTAAAATTTAAGGATCTATTTACAAATGATTCAAAATTTATAAGGTCTGTATGCTCTTTTTCCTAATAATATCATTATAACTTCCACTTTGCTAAGATTAGATATATAAAACGATTCAAATGGACTAAATATTATGAAAATATTTTTAGTTTAAAAAAAACAAGTGGAGCTCTCATGAGTTTTGTATGTAAATTTATTTTCTTTAAAGATATATGCATTTATTATGTAGACAAATTTATAATAATATTTCATACTATATCTTTAAGATGATTTAATAAATAAGAAAATAGAGTTTTTGAGAGCATTCTATATTATATCGTGGACCAACTTTCCTTGATGGAATGTTGAAGTTTACTGAGATAAGCATTCTAAACCAAGCCCGCAGGGTGCAGATGCATCTTGTAGATTATGGCAGCAAATGGCCCCAATAACTTCTTAAATTTTTTTAAGGTATGTTTGTTTTACTTTGTTGCTCTCATTGTTTTTGACTTGCCCCATCACCAATGTCAACAAACTGTTTGAGTTTGGTGCCAAGAATTAATAAAAAAATAATTGAAGTCCAAGTTTCTTTTGCACGCCAATCACGAGAGAAGAAAAAGTTGTTTACTTATTTGAACTCCACAATCCCAACGTTACTCTCATAGTCATGCTCCTCCTCGATCGGTATCTTACGCAAACAACCCACCAACTTTGAAGCTTTCTGTAATAAAAGTCTGAATTGGATTTTGCATTTTCCTTCTTTGTTTTTTTCAAAATAATAAAAATCAGTTTCAATTCATTATTATTTTATATTTTATATCTTTCTTTTGCTATTATTATATATGAATTGGTGCCGCCAACGGTGAAAACCATTTTGGACTGTTTCTTAGAGAATATTTTTAAGGTGCTTTTGGTATTAGAGAAACAAAAAGAATAAAATAAAAATAAGAAATTTTTTATATTTTAATTTTGAATTATAATATTCATTCCATTTTTATTTTTTTTTTACATTATAACAAACATGCTCTTAGTCTTTAGAGAATGCAAGTCATGACCTTTTATAGATACTTGATGCCATTCTTCAGAAATCTAGAAGTGTAAAATTTCTCCGTTTAAAGTTTAAGAAATTGCGCCCTTACACCTTGGACATTAGTAGATACATGTTTTGTGGGTTTCTAATTATTACATCTCTAGTATTGTTTCCAAACAATTTATTTATATTTAATAGATTAACATAAGAGAAACTCTTACTTTCTTAATAAAAATAAAGTTTTGCTACATTAATGAGCAACTAATTGTTTTATTTAAATTATCTTTTACCATGCAGGATGCAGGCAATATATGGAAAAGTTTAAGAGAATATCAACACCGGAGAAATACTCTCAATTATTCTCAAGCTCATGTTGAGTAAGATGACAAAAAATTTCAAATTATATACAAATGACAGAGATGGAATACGAATAATTTATATGCGCAGAAAAAGCCTTGTCAAGCTTGATAAAGACAAGAAAAATCCGAATAATATATATAGATGCCAAATTAATCAGTTACACACAAACATATAATGTGAGAGTATTGTTTTATTAAGAGGGTGACATGAGTAAATATTAATTATTAAATTATTATTGAAATATAAAATCATGTGACTTTTAAATAATATATAAATATAATGATTTATATAAAATTTAATGATTAATATTTGCTCTCTCATTTTTCATAATAATACAATGTTTTCACTTGATTCACCCACTTAACAACATTGGAGATCTTGTATTTTTGGACTTTCATCATTTTCCTAAAAGCATAAGTGTATTTATTCTGACATTTAATATATTCAGACATTTTATATAAGATTATCATATATATTATAAATTTTAATTTTGATACATTATCAAATAAAAAATTTACATTATCATCAAATCATAAGATGTCAAATTATTAAAAAAATTAAAATAATATAATAATTACCTAAAAAGTTAAATAATAAGTAACATATAGTTAGATAATAATATACAAAAATTTTATATTATCAGTAGTTCAAAATTAAATCCTTTCATCTTATGCGTCCAATGTGTATAGTTGTGTAATTTTCAAACATCTAGATTATGGATATTTAAGACTATAAGTACAATTAAAAAAATAACAAAAATATTAAAATATATAGTGATTATAAGTATATAACAAATATCATACTAAATATCATGCTAAATATAATAAGAATTTAATACGCATCTTATGTAAATTTAAAATGTGCGAGAATCAAGATATAACTCCTGTACCAAACACCTAAATATCTTATATCTCCTATTACTCAATCTATCATGTTCAGTTCTCCGCGTTTTCTTTAATCAGTCATAGGTGTCTGCATATTGAAAATTCAAAATAAATGATTGCGTACTCGAATTAATTTAAATTTTGTTTGTTGACGAATTAAAGTACACGTACATGCTGGATAATTGTCAAAGCTTAATACTAATCGAAAGCTAAATACTGCCAAGTCCTAACGCTGTTTCCATAATAAATTACAGTACTTATAAAAATATATGATAAGTCAGCAAATGCCAACGCATGCCTTTTCAAGTCAAATAATATCATCTATATTATTTAACTTTTTATTTTGACTGATATATTTTATTTAACTTTAGATTAGTGTATGTGATGTCATACATGTCACTTATTGCGACCCCCATTCTATTTTAAGTCGAATTAACTTTAAGACTCTTTTTCTTTAAAAAAAATTATAACGTTATTTTGAAAACTGTTTACTAAAATAATCATAATTTAAGATGTTTGTCCAATATAAATGTTACTTTTACCACAGTGAATCGATACTTACATGATAAATTAAAGTGACATTATATTAAAAATATATTTATTCCTAGTAAAATAATTATTTTTCAGTTTATGTGTGTTGGGCCACAATTTTCTACTTAAAGACCATTCTATTTTGATAAGCTTTTCTTAGGCCAAGTTTAGGTTTTGTTTGTATCAAGATATTTAGTAAAAAATTTTTTGAGTAAAATATATTTTTAGAAATAATTAATTTTAATTTTTTTTGAAAAAGAACCGATTTTTATTTAAAAATGTTTATTTAAATGTAATTTTCTAAGATTATGTATTTTCCAAGATAGTGTGAGATAAAACTATTTTTTAATGTCAAACTACTGTATACAGAAGTTATTTTAAAATAATATTTAAATAATTTAAGCAGGAATAAAATTACGCAATTGTCAAATGATCTCCTATCAAAAGCGATTTTTATTGTAAAAAAAGTAATTGAAGATGTTGACAATTACTCTCAGCAGTAAATTCAAATCAAAATTAAATTCTTGTGAGTGAATGAGATTTGGATCTCTCTTATATATATGTATTTAGATTAATTTATTTTATAATTAAAATAATTTATAATTAAATTTTATTTAATTTTTTTGTATAAAAGTAATATTTTTAAAAAATTAATCTCTTACCAACCGTGCAAGAGATTTTTCTTCGACCAATTTAAGAGAAAGATGCCGTACACTTTTGTTGAATATATAACGATAGTAATAGGAGACTATAGGAGGGGCGTTTTCGTTTGCTCGTACCTCATGTAATGTTGTGATTCAGGCGTAACAAAGCAATTACGTCACAAATTAGTATAGTTACTTGAAAGTTTAACCAGTTAATTACTATATAGTCATTTCGTTATTTTTTTAATATTTAGTCAATTTAATATATTTAAAATTAGTGCTCAATTTTTCAGAGTAATACATTTTTCTATCTTTAGTTTTAACGAGATATTAACTTAATTATTTTAAAAATAATAACTCAAAAGGATGACGTGGTCCAAAGTCCAAACAAAACAAAACTTTCCACGATCACTGTCAGCCATAGATAGGCATGGCATGTCCCATACCTTCTATTTTTTTTATGAGAATATGTTTTTATTCATCTTTGTGAGTTATGAACGAAAAAATTCAAACTCGTTTAGTAGTATAAATAGAAAACTCACATTCTACTCATATTTATAATTATTTTAACTATAAATTTATAAAATAATCAATTAAAATATAAAAAAATAGCTATAATATGATATAAACTAAAATATATGTTTTAAACAAAATATAAACTCTAACAAGTCAAAAATTAAACAAGTTAATAACATGATTATTTTTTTGGTGGTACAATAACATGATCAATTCTAAACATAATAAAGTTATAGAAATTAAAATATTATATATAAAGTCAACAAAGAAAATAAAATTCAACACTTACTCTTGCATAACTTTTTATCATACAATTAACTCTTCACTATTCTCCTCTTTTTCATCATTAATTATAATATAATATATGAAAATGAGAGAGAAAAGTAAAAAAAAATTAAAATATTAGGAGTGCGGGACGGGACGAAGCGGATTGTTTCAAATCTAAACCTGTCCCGCCTTATAAGTAAAATAAATCTTAATCCACCCTATCCTGCGTTGGGGCAAGATGGGTTGGGTACCCGCAAATCGAGTTGTATTTACTATGCCTAGCCATAGACGACACTCTAGCATTTTTCATCGTAAAGAATTGTTTCTTGTGTCATATCTTTTGTTTTTTTAATCAGGAGCATATTTATAGGCCATTTGAAATATTTATAAATTTAATTTTTTTTAGAATAAATCGAATCGTAATTTTTATATTTAAAAATATAATTTATTTTCATTATGTTGATACTTCATAGTTATTTTTTACTATTTTTTAACATTTAGTTGTTTTTTTTTTATAATTAAGCAGTGTCCAAATTAATTTACATTTACTTTACCAAAAAAATAATACTTTACATGTATTTTAATTAATTTACTTTCTAGATCTGATTCAAAAATAAAAATATACCGTATGTAGGCATCAACCAATTTTTCTTATGTATTAATTGGCTTACGTATGAGATCCGCAAAACCCACATGGCCACATCAATAATATTTATACTCTTTCACGTCAAAAAATATATATACATATACTCTCTTATCGTATGAAAAAGTATGGTGTACGATGTTAATTGGCATTAAGCCTGTGGGGGTATCTATGACCCTACCGAAGGTTGTAGGGCTTGCAGGTTCCACCGGACCGATTTCATCAATTCTAACCATTACATACGTCTGCATTTTTCTTTTTTCACGTGGTTTGAATCTGCGAGGTTATAAACTGCTGCAAGTTACTTAAACTCTTTACTATTAATCTATAAGGAGTTTAATTAACTTTGAATTAGTAGAAAAATTAACAGTAACTGAACGTGGTTTTTGAAAAAAAATTGAAGCAGGGTAGGGACCGGGCTAGAGTTCAATATTTGTAGCCTTCTAAATAGTGGGAAAGAAATGTATCAACTTGGGTGTCTGGATTAAAATCATGGTCAATCCTCTATATTGTGATATTGGATTATGACTAAAGGTAGTCACAAACTTGTAGAGATTTTAATTACAAAATAAATAAAAATGTAAATTTCTAATTAATTCATTATAGTAGATCGAGTTATTGAATCTTTGCTGCAGTGTGTCAAATTAATTAATAGTTTGTGTAAAGTGATCCAATAATATGCACATAAGTACGTGCGTGCGTGTGTGTGAGAATGAATAGGATTTTTGCAGTTAATTACAGCACAGAAGGAAATTAAGCAGCTTCCGGAAAGACCCAAAAAGAGAACGAAAATGGTGAGGGCCGAAGGGGTTACGTACGTTGACTTGAGAGAGCAGCGAATAGTCATGCATAAACGTTTGCGATCTTAAAAACGAACAAAATGTTTTGTTCGTTTTTGTTCGTGATGAAACAATAACAAAATTCAGTCAAATACAATTTTCTTTATTTGAAGTCAAGCTAGAGGATCCCCAGCCATATTCACACTCAAAACAAAGTTTCTCTCTTCCTCCTCCCATATACGCGGCAAAGTCAAGAGTCTTCTATCTTCGTTTGAAGGGTACCAAAAAAAGAAGAAACAGCGCCGAAGGTTGAAGTAATCCTTTATCTTTAAAATTCTTATGAAGTGTAATAAGCTATAAAGTGCCCTCCTTTGTCCAAAACCCTCCCTCGATCATTATCAGAACGTAGTCCCTGCTACATAACTCCTCCACCCCACTCTCTCTCAATCGATCATTTCTCTGTTATTGCATAGCTTGTCCTCAGTCCCCAGTCCCCAGCCAATCATCTGTCATCCATTTTTTGCAACCCATTGAAGAAAAAACAACATATTACGTATCACTGCTGGCAAATTAGGAAGACGCCATGGCAGGAGGAAGCGGAGGAAGAAACTTAGAGGAAACGCCCACTTGGGCCGTCGCCGTTGTTTGTTTTGTTTTGGTCGCAATATCTATAATCATCGAGTACATCATCCATCTCATAGGAAAGGTATATGTATGCCACAATTTAGCTATAGTTTAAATTTCGAATAAAAAAGAAGCAATATATACCTGTATAATGTATTAATAATGAATATGTGCATTCGAGCAGTGGTTGAAGAAGAAGCACAAAAGAGCTCTGTACGAATCCCTTGAAAAGATCAAATCGGGTACAGCTCATAATTTATTCCTAGTTACCTACCCACAACCTCTATGTAATTAATATAAGTTGTTTAACTTTCAAATTAAGAAAGCTTAATTATATGATATATGAAAATTAAACTTTTATGGTTAAGTAATTGGAATGAATTTGCTGGGTTGTTGCAGAGCTTATGATATTGGGGTTCATATCGTTGCTCCTAACGGTAGGGCAAGGTCCAATATCAAGAATATGTGTATCAGAAAAAGTAGCGGGCACATGGCACCCCTGCAGCAAGGAAGAAGAGCAGGACGGCAGCACGCCTTCGTCAGATGAAGCGTCAGAACACGAAACCAATGGCCGAAGATTACTGGCGGCGTTCTTTGCTACTTCACACGGCGGAAATCCCCGTCGTGTTTTGGCGTCGGGGGGAAGCGACAAATGTGCTCAGGTGGGTAGGATTCTGTATTATCGTTTTCATTGCATGCTGACTATTCCACAAAATTTAACATTTTCCCCGACTGAAAGATCCTGCGTTCTGGCTACAAGACATGTCCATTTGGTTTTTATGTTTATTTGTGATTATTATTACAAAAATGTTATTCTGTCGTTGCTTTCTTTTCACTTCTCTCTCACACGTTCTTATTATTATAAAAAAAATTCTAGTTCTTTCTTTCTTTTTCGTATAACAAGAAAATATAAGAGAAAAATAAAAAAAGGCATAGAAATAACTTATTATTATTACTACTATCTATACTTGATTAATCTCTTTTTTATATTCAATTTTAATTTTTAAAAAAATCTCATTATTATTAAAGGGAACGGGATTTTTATATTATAAATTATGCTTTTGCTTCTATTAGAGAATTTGGTCCTTGAAAAATTTAGAATGAAAAAATTTATACTATTTTTTATATTTATGAATTAAAATTGCAACAATATTATTAAATACATATTTAAATTGATGTTTTGTGCACTAAAAAGATATCAATCAAAATTTACATCTCCAATAAATAAAATAAGTTAATTTAATTATACACTAGCTTGTAACTTAATAATAATTAAGTTTATTATGAAAAAAATCCCACATAAAAGAACTCGCCTTTAAAATATAATGTGTAATAACAATCAATTAAAAAGCATGATAATTAATCAAGAGTTAAAAGCTAGGAAACATATAGAAGGCACTAGTGTCTTGCGGGCAAAGGAACGAAAAAATTCCATGTAGAGGAAGGAATTAAGGACAAAATACTAGTCTACTGGAATCAAAATTTCAAAACAGTGTCGGCCGTTACGTATGACCGCAGCCAAATAAGCCAATAGGATTAGAACATTCCAGGTATAGAAGCATCTGAACACGGTTTGTTTTTAATCTGTTTACCTGCTAAAACTTCAATCTATAACAGTCAATGAGTTGAAAAGTTGACGCCTCTCTAGTTGCCAACAACTATTCGGAAAGGCCCATTAATAACTGAAAGAAAAAAAAGGGAAATAAAAGAAAAAAAAATTAAGGATCAAAACCCTTACTATCATTCATTTATCATTGGAAATTAAAAACCTGACTATAAGCTGGGTTCTGTGTTTTTTTATTATATAAAAATGTGCAGGGTAAAGTGCCGCTTGTGTCATCAGATGGTATTCATCAACTCCATATATTTATCTTCGTGCTGGCTTGTTTTCATGTCCTTTACTGCATACTCACTCTGGCTCTCGGTAGAGCCAAGGTAACTGATGAAGACACATTCCAATATTCTTTTACCAAATTATATACCTCTCTCTCTGTCTCTCCAAGTTACTTAAAGTTAAATAAATTACAACTCAATAGATGAGAACATGGAAGCGATGGGAAGAGGAAACCAAGACAATCGAGTACCAATTTTCTCACGGTAAGTCCTCTGTGTGTCTATATATACATATATGCACATGAATTATATATTATGTATCTGCTGCAGGTGCATGTGAAATATATTAAGGAACTCATATATGTAGGTGCATTGTGTGTATATCACAGATCCTGAGCGGTTCAGATTTGCGAGGGAGACGTCGTTTGGCAGAAGACACTTGAGTTTCTGGACCAAAAATCCTGTCCTCATTTGGATTGTAAGCCAAACCCTTTTGTATCCTCTTTGTTTTTTGGATGCATTAAGAAATATCGATCTTAAAAGCACTATATATATATTAATCACAATATTCCTATTCATGGCACTATTTAGCTAGTATCATTTTGGCAATCCACACTCCTACGTACATGTGCACGTATTAAAGCACGTTTGAGGCTGGAAGCTATATTATATATGGCTCAAAGCCTCAAATGTCAAATGGTACGTGATCTGAAAAAGTTTACAAAAAAATGATAAAGAAAGGACAAAGAGAAAGAAAATGAAAAATATGGCAGTCCTCAAATTAAGTGGGAAATTTATAAGTCTAGAGAGGCAGCGCTAGCGCTGCTGTTTGCATGAAGACTGCTCTGTAGTAGTTAGACCTTTTTTTTCTTGCCTGATGACCATTTGCCTCTTGAGCAATGGTGTTCTTCTGGAAGTCCCAGTCAAATTAACAGAAGTTTCTATTCAAATATAATTCTGCTCCAAAGAAAAGATGCATTTTTCTTTTTCTCTTTTGTAAAAAATTAAACAAGAATCTGTAAATATTCAAAGTGGCTGCTTGTCTCTCTCGTTACCTTTTTACTGAGCTGTTTTCTTTCTTTGACACCTGATTGCAGATTTGTTTCTTCAGGCAGTTTGTGCGGTCAGTTCCTAAAGTTGATTATTTGACCTTGAGGCATGGATTTATCACGGTATGTTGTTATTATTATTACTATTATTTGGGTTGGAATTTTTATTTCTAGAACAAAATGATTTGGAATTTAACTTCATTTTTATATATTAATTTATTACATTTTTCTTTTAGTCCTTTACATGTAATGAATGTCTTGAAATTTAACATTGATTGATTCAGGCACATTTGGCGCCTCAAACTCACCCGAAGTTCGATTTCCGGAAATATATCAAAAGATCGTTGGAGAAGGATTTCAAAGTTGTTGTAGGAATCAGGTTTAGTGCATTATACCCCACGTCCTTTTGTTTGCTTGTTTTTTTATCTTTGCTTTATATATATCGTGAGGAATTTTTTTACTCTTTCTGACAATTTGAAATTTTTTTTTAAAAAAAAGAGTCATAATTTGATTTACAAGTTTATGTTATAATTAACTGTTGTCTTTCTAATTTTTCAGTCCTCCAATCTGGTTCTTCGCAGTGTTGTTTCTCCTGTTCAACACTCATGGTAAGCAAATACAACTTAATTATATCTCACTGCCGAATTATTTGACTCATCATCATGTAATGTAAATATATGTACTTATATATATCTCTATGTATAACAGGCTGGTACTCTTATCTGTGGCTGCCATTTATTCCTTTGATTGTAAGCACATGCAATGCCTAAGCTTAATTGCCATTTCTTCTAGCTACTTTGGTTCCAAACTCTGTGATCCATAATGATATTCATCTAATTGTAATTAATCTAATTAATGTCGACAAAAAATGCAGATCATCCTATTAGTTGGAACCAAGCTGCAGGTGATCATAACCAAGAT
The DNA here is from genome assembly GCA_019955255.1 of Castanospermum australe. NCBI lineage: Eukaryota > Viridiplantae > Streptophyta > Magnoliopsida > Fabales > Fabaceae > Castanospermum > Castanospermum australe. The sequence continues at coordinate 1,672,779 of NSJW01000034.1, forward strand.
GGGTCTCAGAATTCAAAAAAGAGGAGAGGTGGTGAAGGGTGTCCCGGTGGTGGAGCCTGGGGATGACCTCTTCTGGTTCAACAGACCTCAACTTATTCTCTACCTCATCCATTTTGTGCTCTTTCAGGTACTGACACTACTTCCCTAAGCAATAACATTATCAATGGTTTTCTTTCTCTTTTCTTTTTTCAAAAAAAATTTCCTCTAACAGCGACAGTGACTAATCAAGTTATCCCATGTGTCTCTTTTCTGGGGTCTTTATCCGAACAGAATGCGTTCCAGCTTGCTTTCTTTGCATGGACTGCGGTAAGTCGTACGTCCAAATCAATTTCACTTATTGCTTCTGCTCTGGTCGTTGGAATTGAAATTACCTACATGAAAATACATAAATATATATATATATATATATATATATATATATATATGATTAAGACTTATGAGTGCATTTTCATTTATTATCTTGATAATAGTTTATACTGTATTTCTCTTCGTTTAATTTTTCTTGGACTTGGTTGAATGATACTATATTGTATTCTTTTACACACCGTTTACTTTATGACGAAGCTCATTATTTGATGCTTTTTTTTTTCACCTTTCCAGCTTCAATTTGGGATGAAATCCTGTTTCCATGCACATACGGAGAATGTGGTGATCAGATTCACAATGGGGTGAGTCCCATACTCTGATTCCATTCCCTTTTAACTCGTCATATACAAGTTTATGATCGAGTATTAGTGTTTTGTTGCAAAAAATTAACATGCATGGATGATTTCGTCAGGGTCCTCATTCAAATCCTCTGCAGCTACGTCACCCTTCCTCTCTACGCTCTCGTGACACAGGTAATATAAAGTTAACACTTAACAAAATCGTTGATATACATTTACCTATTTTTATCTTTTAATTTTTTTAAAATTATGTAAAAGTTTAAATTTATAATTTTCACTCACGTACATAGAGTAAATAAATACTGTTGAACTCACGTATATAAATAAACCAAAGCTAACTACACAAAATAAAACTGTATCGTGTTTATTTTCTCTTTTCAAAAAAATTAAATGCTTAGCAAACACTACTGAGAATTTAAGAACTAACAAAAAAGATTGATTGTGGATGAGAAACAGATGGGTTCAACCATGAAGCCAACCATATTTAACGAAAGAGTAGCCGTGGCTCTACGGAATTGGCACCGCACGGCGAAGAAGCACATAAAACAGAGCCGTGGGTTGGCGTCGGGGACCCCGATGTCGAGCAGAGGGACGACCCCGAGCCACTCCATGTCCCCGGTCCACCTCTTGCGCTACTACCGCAGCGAAATGGACAGCTTCCCCACGTCTCCGAGAAGATCCAGCGTCGACGCCGATCTGCAGCCCTGGGAGACCGATTCCCCCTCTCCTTCGCTGTCGCACCACCACAAGGCCAACGCCGATGCTGACGCTGATGCTGATGCTGATGCTTCTTTCACTTCACCTCGTTACCACGAAATGGAATTGGGTTACTTGGCCCACGATCACCAACAGATCCATGAGCCCATCTCGGTTCTAGTGGGTTCGGGTCTAACCCAGCATGAGATTGATGTTGGACACAGCAGCAAGGAGTTTTCATTTGATAAGAGGACTACAATTACGTAAAATGACAAGGGTGGTGGTGCCAATTCCCCCCCCCCCCCCCCCCAAAAAAAAAGGCAAGGTTGATGATGCTCATCGTATCATTATCATAACTCAACAGTTATCACCTTGAGTGGATCTTTTCTCGAGTTTCATAATTTTGGAGGAAGCAAGAATTTTTTGGAATGGATAGGTACGGAAGTTTATTGTTTTATTATTGTTTTTGTATTATTTGAATATATTGATTATGTTTATAAAGCAATACATGGCGAACTAGATTCAAATTCTCACTCTCTTAATTAGCAAATGGTAATTCCTTAAAGACAATTAAAAAAAAAGTTGCTCTTCAGTAGTTGGAATATCATGTAAAAACATGACGTTTTCAGACATTATAAACAAAGCGATATAGTACGATTGAATTTTGTTGGCATGCATATGTAGAGATAGGGACGAGCCTTTGGTATTCAAGCAGGCAGCCAATTATTCACCACACTTTCAAGTGCCCAAATTTCTTTCTTGTGTTTGAGCCCAGATTGCATGGATTAAAGTGGTTTGGGCCACATATGTGCGTTGATGTAGTCCAGCTGCAAGTGCCACTCTTTCTTCGCAAGTGGTTTCGGACTACTAAGTGCTAAGACTGGAAGGTTGGGTTTGCTGTGATCTTGTGTCCCTTGAAAACAGTGCTCTGCACAGGAATGGCAGAGAAGAGAAACCATTGGCAGCTAAACGACAAGCGCAGCATTACCGTATGACAACCGCTGCTTTTCTCCTTTACCAGAGGGCGCCGCCGTCTTGTGTTTTTGTCATCATTGTAGCTTCTCTCCAAGCTACCCTCTCTACACATTTTTTAGACGTACACGCATCGAAACTCAGTAGTAGCGGTTGAGAAACTGAGAAAAAGAGAGAAATGGTAACGGTGCAGGAATTGTTTGGCAGGTTGAGTCGGCGTTGCTATGCGGTTTTGTGCTTGGTAGTGGTTCTGGTGTGGATTGCAAAAGCACACTTTGGTGGGGTTGGGGATGAGAAGCCCAGCAGCGACCATGACCGCACCACACGGCGCCTTCGTGCTTTGCATGGTCCTCCTCTTCATCTTCGTCCCCACCACTCAAACCTTCTCTAGCTGGTGCAGTGGATGCATATATCGATACTACGTTGTAGTTCCGTTTCTTTCTTCAGCATGTATATTCATGTAGATGAGATGAGAAAGACAAGCCTCAAGTCATGTATATATTATTGATTTATATATGTCCCCTCCTACTTATAAAATTGCATGTTGAACTGGCTTTGCAAGGTTTGCGTTCAATTCATGTCTCATATCAGGTTTTCCTTTTCAACACTGAAGATTAATCTAGGCCCTAGCCTTCTTTGTTCTCCTTTCTTTTTCGGGGTAAATAATCTTATACCTCGTTTTCTAAATGGCCGGGAAGGGAAATTATATTATGATTTTATTTTCATAAAAATAAACATGTTTTAATATAAAATGTATATTTTGTCATGAGGTAGAATAAGCTAAGCGCCTCTAACACTAAAAAGTTTTATAGATATATTAAAAATTAATTTGAGTATAATAAAATGTTATTATATAAGTTTAGTAAATATCATCACTGTCTCCTAAATTTCCAACATAATCAAATAAAATTATTATTATGAGATATATCATACGGTGAAACTATTTTTATAATTTAACATTAACCAAACATAATCATGTTCAAAATATTTTTATAGTTTAATTTTTAGTTATTATTAATGTAAACCATTTTTAGTTATAGATAAATTATTTAAGTAGTTTGATTTTTCTAGCTAGTTGTTACAAGCTAAATGATAATTTTAATACGTAACTTTTACTGATAATAAATTATGATTATCCTAAGATTTAACCCAAATGATCCCATTTTATAGAACACTAACAAGTTTTAGCCCTTGTATCGATCCCCATTTCAGTTTTCATTCCTATCTCTGTTCTATTCTATTCTGTTGTGCACTTCCTTCGCTCGTGATCTTGGTGCTTTGCGACATGGCCAGAGGCGCCTCTCAATCTCAGTCCGCAACTTCCACGACCACGCGACCGGGAGTCATGGCTCCTCGTGGCTCCGCTGCCGCCACCGTCTAGGTGGAGGAGGCGGGGGAAACAGCTCCGGTGGAGTTGGAGGCGGTTCCGGCGCCGGAAGCAACATGCTTAGGTTCTACACGGATGACGCCCCCGGGCTGAAGATTTCGCCGACGGTCGTGCTCGTGATGAGCCTCTGCTTCATCGGCTTTGTTACGGCTCTCCACGTGTTTGGCAAGCTCTACCGCTATCGATCTGGCGGTGGCGTTTGATTCGGTTTCTTGATTGAGAATCTCATAGCTCGGTTTCGGATCTTTTGGATTGGTAGTTCTGATCCGTGCCCCAAGCGCAAGATTTTCGGTTCTCCAATCGGTAATTGAAAGCTCCGTTGGTTTTTTCTCCCACTTTTTTTCCAGGGCTTAATTAGACTTTCCCATTTTTCTAGCTCTGAAATGATTGGATCTTCTTACTGTTGAAGGAAGTGAATTTTGGCTTTTCTGTGAAAATCCATCTACGGCATTTATATATATATATTTTATTCATTTAATTTACATTAGTGCTGGAATTTCTTAGAAAAAGGTTACGTTAAGGGCAATTAGTGTTTGATGAGCTAACTTGCTTCTTTGTTAGAGGTCGTTTCTTTTTCGCCTTCTTCCTCGTGTAAGAAAAGCTCACAACTTTTTGGTGCTGTAAATGCAAATTGTTTTAGATGGCCGTAAAACTTTAATGCCCCTTTTTCTTTTCCTTCGAAGTTATTCATAGCATATCATATCCAGAAAAACATGACAATAAAATTAGCATGTGTTTGATTGTATTCATAAAAACTCGTAACTAAAATGATGAAAAGATAGCTATTTTTGTGTAAAACTTTAGAAAACTCAAATATGTGACAGTTGCATCACAGTTGGAATGCTAAGAACTGCAGGTGGTAAATGTTTTGTCCCAGTTCCGATTCCGAAAACATAATTGTAATAGAAGGGAAGAAAATTGAAGTTAGTTGCTGGAGTTTGATGTTTTGTTCTGCACATATTTGGGATATTTAGTATTAGTAGCTTGATGTTGATGTAATATATATGTTCCTGGTCTTCCAAGTTCCTTTCAAATGTAGCTTCTCTTTGAAGATATTTAGTTCAGTTGCTCGCCTTTCCTTTCCGTTGATGGGATGCTGTTTTGCTGCTTCATGTTCAATGTGTCCTACATCACTGCCATTTCATTGTACCAATTCAATATTAATAACCTTAATTTTGCAACTATAATTTAGTAATTTGTGTTAATTCTTTACAATTCAACCTAAAAGGCTTTGTTAGCTGCCAATTCAATCTGAAAGTGGAAAGAGGGTATACAAAAAGTATTGCACTATTCATTATGATTTATGTGAGTCCAAACAAAGAAAGAAAAAGGCAAAATTGACAAATGAGTGAATAAGGGGAGAGAAGAATGAACGCGGTAAAAGAAAGGAGATGAATGTGATGATCATGGTGACTTGTTACCGGCGATAAACGAAGTGAAGAGGACGATAGATGGGAATTTCGCGCTATCATATTCATCTGGAAACTATGCCAGAGACACAGAAAATCAATATCCTTCTCTCTCAACACTCACTTCTATGATCATTCCTCATTTTGCGAAGTTTTTCGTCCCAGAAGAAAGTGAAGAGAAAAAAATAGTGACCGTAATCGACATTCTCTTCCAAGACGACATGATATGCCAAAAATACAACATTGATAGGCAGCATGAGCTCAATGCCTATGATGATGATGCCTTTGCTCGCCTCATTGATGCAGCTGAAAGCAACATTCAAACTGCTCTCAATGTTCGTTCTCTTTCCCTCCATTTCTTTTATAATTTGATGTCGTTAATTTGCTTTGCCCTGCTGTTTTTTCATGGATGAGAAATGATTAATCTTCAGAAATTTTGGATCTTTGGGCTTGAAGATGTGAACTTTTCTTAAAGAATGTTCAAGTTTTAATTTTTAGAGTGTGTTTAGAATCATTAAACTTATAATTAAATTAAATTTAATTAAATTAATAATATGATTATTATGATTTGAATTGAAAATTAATTCTTATGTTTAAAATTCATTATAAAAATTATGATTTGAATTGATTTGTAAATTAATTTTTATGTTTGAAATATATTAAAAAAGAATTGAATTAATTTTATTTTACCTTATAATAATATGATTATTCTATCTCTATTTAAATTGGTACCTTATCTCTCACTTTGATTCATCAAACAAAGTAATTAATCAATTCTAGTTTATACACAATGCTGTAGGCTAACTTGTATAAATTGATACCTTATCCCCATTTTGAAACATGGATGATGGATCTAAGCAGTAAGTATTTTTATGGACTTCCAATTTATATATTAATTCTTATTTTATAATTTTTTAATAAACAATTAATTTTAAAATAAAATTAAATCCTAAAATTTATAATTCCAAATCAACCTTAAGAAACCACCCTTTTATTCTTCAGTTTTTTTTTTTTCTTCCTCTTTTGGAGACTTGAACAGCTAAATATCAATGCAGAAAATCTGAGGTTGCTTACACAGAGAAAAATAGGGCAGTTGCTGCGTCATTGAAAGCAGAGGTTGGTCGGGCCAAGGATAGGCTCATGGACAAAGTTCCTAAACTGCGCAAATTGGTGCAGAAGAAGGTGAATCTTGTTTGAGACCCATTCACAAGCTCTAACGTTTGAGTGGTGTCTCTAAAAGGTGTGCTAAAACCAGGGAATTCTAAGCCCTGGGGCTGTGGCTTTACATTCTCTCTTGCGCTTCACGGTATTGGACAAATATGAGAATTGACTGTGCTGCCGTGGCTTATTTGCTCTTTCTTGTGCCTTCATTCATCACTTCACGTTGATTATCTTTCTTCAATGTAGTCCATATTAGGATTGGAGATTTTTCTTGTGATTTGTCAGGGAAGCAAAATGAGTGAAAGAAAGTGGGAGAAATGAAATTTGACAATTGAGTTTGCTAATTTTCATTCCTTCCATTTTTTCCCCTTATTAATTTTATTTCCCAAACAAAGGCTTAACTGGAGATGGTTCCTTTTTTTTATTTTACGTGAAATTCGTAGGAGTGCCTTTCTAGTGATTTGCATCATGAAACCCTAAGACTTTCCATTAGCACTAATGACTTGTATCATCTTGATAGCCTCTCTATTACTTTATTCTATATTTTTTTGTATGTCTTAGTGATGATCATATTATCTGCTTCAAGAACAACTGACAGTTCCTCTCCCTATAGGTTACTCCCTTTGTCACTGATAGAGGGTTGGCCTTGGTATTACGTTTTAGAAACCATGTAAATTTGTTCAAAGGTCCACCTTAGTTGATACATGAAACACTAAGCATGCAGTTACTGTGTATGGCTGTATGCTTTATTAAGAATAAACGGATAAAGAAAAAAGCAAACAAGCCTTCTTCTCAAAAAGGTGTGAATGGAAACCAATGTTGATTAATATTTCTAAAAAAGTGGGAAGGTTTTAGTTGTTTTCAGTTTGATTTGTGTCTGGGGTCCATGTTATCTTCTGCTGGCAATAATAAAAAGGCTATGATTGCATTTGTAATTCTAATACCATCAATAACAGGTTAAGGGCCTCACAAACAAATAAATTGCCATTCTACATGATCTTGTTCTGGCATTGCCAGAAAGAATCCAATCAATACCAGATGGTATTTCTGCTGCAGCTAATCAAACTGGATGATGGGCAGATACCACATCTCATCAGCATATCAAGTTCGATTCGTCTGGCGATCAACATTGCTGATACTGAATGCATTTAGTTGGTAGCATTTTGAGTAATTCCTAGTAATAGCTGTCTTTGTCATTCCCAATCTTAGAGGGACATCTTGACAGTGAATATTTCCATCAAACTGAAGAATCCAGTCAGTTTAGACAAGAGTATGAAATGCGCAAAATGAAATAGGTATGTGAGGTTCCTTCTTTATTTCAGTTGCCTTGGTGTCTATGCTAAAATTGGAAGGGCTTGAGGTTTATAGTCAATTTATGGTATGTTGCCTGCTCATCTGCAGTCTTAGATGATTTAAATTTTATTTGTACAGGATGAAGGACTTGATATCATATCACAGGGATTGGATATTTTGAAGAATTTGGCCCATGACATGAATGAGGTTGGTTGTAAATATAGGTCTGTTTGGGAATTCCATTTGGAGATGTTGAATTTTAACAGAATAATGATTTTATTACTTTTTTAACTATGTTCAGGAAATAGATCGGCAAATTCCTTTAGTGGAGGAAATTGATACAAAGGTAAGAAAGTTCTTTATTCAATGATGCTTTTATATGTTCAAATAGATAGTTTTAAGATATAATATTGCAAGTATGTCATAAATGCATTACATGGTGCTTTGTGGCTGATTATACAGTTGGACAGGGCAACAACTGATGTTAAAAACACTAAAATGAGCCTGAAGAAAACTCTCACCGAGTTAATTGACATGATTGATTGCACTCTCCTTTCTGAGGAAAATTGCAATTTTCCAATTAATAGCAATTTTTGTTTCCTTTCCAGCTAAGGTCTTGTCAAAATTTCTGCATTGACATCATTCTGCTGTGTGTTCTTCTTGGTATCTTTACATATATATACAAGTAAGTCCTATCTTCTTCCCCTTAACCCCCCAAGCCTCTTAACTTAAAACATGTTCTGAGATGATACATGCTTTTGTTGTCCAAATTTACTTGCCCTGCCATTAATGTGATTTCACTCATTTACTGTTAACCATGCAAACCAGCTTTGCTCGAATCACTTGATTTCAGAAATGAAATCACTGCATTGATTGGTGTACTTTTACAAGAGTGTTCCTACCATGAGTGATTTTCTGCCCACTTTTGCTTTCTTGCATCAAATGCAAGATGCTAGTTCTATAAATAAATATGCATTGCATATTGTTCATTTTTGTGTATCAGAATGTTCATTGCACTTTACTTGGTTGACGTAGGGCCATTAACAGAATTGTGCCATATTATTGGAGGCGTAATGTTTTTTTGTTGTATTCAACTGCAATTATGCATATTATAAGTCACTGATAGTCATTTAAAAACATACAAGAGTCTTGATACATTTTTTACTTTTTTTTTTTTTTTGCTAATTCTGTACTCTCTCTTTCTGCTCCCTGTGTACACAAAATCTCTTTTGTTTCAGTGCACTGAGGTGACTTGATCTCCAACTCTTCCTCTTGCTGTAACATGGTATCACATCCTTAGACTATCTGGGGGCTTTCTGTGTAACTTTCTAATATTCCTTATTCATTTATTCTCTATAAATTATTGGATATTACATTCTTGTTCAGCTGCTGGGGGATGGCTAAATAATATCTTAGTAATGTGCTTTTGTACATCTATAATGTATTCTGTGACTGGGATATGTCATAACTCTCTCATAAGAACTTTGCTTGTGTATCTTTTTCTCTTCAAATGAAAGTCTATCCGTTTGGTATATTAATTATAACATTGATATTTGCACATGGCACTTTTAACACCATACTTACATCACCTTTCACATGTACCTTTTATTATTCATTTTAAACTCAATATACTATTTTTTTATGTTAAATCAATGGTTGAAGGTTGAAACACATGATGCAAGTGTAATGTAAAAGTTTTGGTGTGCAAGTATATTGATGCTATTACGTTCATAATGATTTATGCTGCTTCAATACGGAATTGTGTGCATTGGAATGGTTCTTGAAAAGTTTCTGCATAACAATTACAAATATACTTACATCAATGTGGTTATGAAATAACATCAAGTCCTGTAGGTTGGAGTAATATAAATTGAATTTACAATTTATTTTACTAAGTAGGATAAAATTCTAGTTGAGTTTATATAGTTAGTGCACCCACAAGAATAAAATACATTTTTGAGTGATGAAATCCCCCAAAATAAAGGGTCTAATTGGCTGAATGATAAGCTTGTTTATTTGGCCATGGCATTATTCATGTTATTTTCAAGGAATTTCATGAATACATGGCAACTTCTAGATCTAGTTATTGCCCCATGTTGCAGGTAGCAATAATTATATTTTTGGAAAGGCAATATAGCAATAATTCGCTTGAAACTTGGAGGCCTATCATCTTTCCAGTTACTTCTATGTCTTAAGCTGTATATGTATCATCCATGAAGCACCTGTGAAGAAAGGGATTGTTGACTGATGGATCGTCACTTTTATCATTGCGCATACCTTCCTGTAAAGGCTAATTCGTTTAACTTCTGAAAATTGATGCTAGGATCTGGTGGGCTCCCGTTGAGAATGTCATCTTGAGACTGATTTTGGTTATAGCAGCTCAAATCTCGATTTGTCAACACTTTGCTAGGAGAATCGTCTCTTTTGTTCTCAATGTTGAGCTTCCTGTTAAAAGAAATGAGACTTCCATACTCATTATCCTCATTAGAGTTTCTTTTCAGGGGATCAAAGTAACTGTCAAAAGAAGGAATTGTTGTTTGAGAATTCACTTTATTGAAACCATCTTCATACACTGAAGTAAGACTCTTGCCGTTGCTTCCCTTAAAGCTCATACTTGACATGTTCTCAGTGGGAGGTATAGGTCCACCAACAAGAATTGAGGCCATGATCTGATAGTCTTTGTATTGATAATCCATGATCATGTCAGCCCGAATGTTTGTGTTTGTTGGGTATTCTTCACACCTCGGTAGATTTGCCAGCAAGTTTGGTCCACAATGATTCTCTTGATTTTGACATGTATTCTTTGATGAGTAGCCTTTATATCGAACTCGACATAGTACCCAGTCATCCAACTGTAACAACAAGAGGCATGCTTATTATTGCATCTAGTTCAAGTACTGTGAATAAGGTCTTACGGTTTCAAAAGCACATGAAGATAGTATGTAAAGACCTGCATGTATCCAAGTAGAAAAATAATCCTTAAGTTGACTAAGATGCTTGGTGTATCTACCTTTGGCGTGTCGCATTTTAACAGCCATAAGTCTCATTTAAGTGCATAAGATTGAGTTCCTCAAACCATGCATAGTTTGCCCAGCCTGTGCTGTTCATCAATGAAATTTTATCTTGTATTATACTTGACCATTTTGATCAATTGGCTGTGTCATCAGTTTTTAAATGAGGGAAGTGAAGAGAGCAATACCAAAATTTTATCCTAGAAGGTCACTTGTCTATACACAAAAATTAAATCCTTGACTTTTAGCGGGAAGACCTATTGTACCTGGAAGCTCTGGGGACCTGGTCTATTATTATAATCCAGTGAAAATATTTGCTTCTCAGGAAGCAAAAGTTTGTTTTAGGCTATTTTTAGACTGAATTTCTTTCAAAAGTTTTTTAGTTCCTGGTGATCATGTGTTGGATGGATTGGTTTAAGCTGCTGCTAGGAAATGAGAAACAGGATGACTAGTCTGTGTGGTTCAAGAAAATGCATGAAAGTAGTTCTGTCATAAATATCCAGTTATGATAAAAAATTTCTACTGGATTGTTCATTCCTGGCCTGTCAGAGATTCTTATTCCTACTTAAACCACAGATGAACAGAAATTTGAGTTAACTTGAACACATACTCGCATGGAACCTTTTAGCCTGGAGGATTTGGTGGTTGTGCCAACCAATCTGTATTCGTTCATGATCCAGTCCGTCTTAGTACCCTTAGGAGGCCGACCTGAATAAAATACCAGAGCTTTCTTTACTCCTATGCACTTTGATCCGTAGGAAGTAAGAATTGGCTTGTCAGTTCCAGTTGCCTTCCAATATCCTGAAGCTGCTGCTCTGTTTGGCCTTAACCCATTAGGGTACTTTCGGTCTCTGGGGCTGAAGAAATACCATTCATCCTCCCCAAACGAAGCTTTCTCTGCACAATCAGAAGAAAAAAGAGGCAAAGAAAATTCATTTTTTCTCAGCTATAATGATAGAGAAGACTTATAGTAAATACAAGGAGTGGATGGCCAAGAACAGACTTGGCAGCTCCCACGGGTTATACTTATACAGATCTATTTCAGCTATAATGGATGCTGGAAGTGGACGTGAGCTGATTTTATTTTGCAGGTAATGAACTATGAGTTCTTCATCAGAGGGGTGGAATCTGAAACCGGGTGGAAACGTGTAATTGGAGCCTTGTTGATCTCCCTCCATCAAAGAATACTCTGTTCTTGACAAAGGAGACACCATAAGATAAGCACCGATGATACCAATTTGGCTCGCTTTAAATTAGAGAGCAAAGTGTCATGAGCATTATATATGGCTCTAGTTTCATGCAGATGCTGACATCATGGAGAAGATAAAGGTAGAGGAACCCATCAGTTGCATGTAAAGTTTGAGAGAAGAAGACATGGAAAACAACTGATTTGGCTTTACTCATTGAATTGACCTTCAACTACGTGCTAGCAACTTGCGCTTTTGAGAGATGCTGATGATATTTTCTCTGCTTAACACCTCCTCAGCACAATGTACAGTAGTTCTGCTATAAATTGGGCTTTGCATGAAGAGAAACTTAGGACTTGAAATTGATATTATGGTATAATAAGTCAGTGTCACTTTCCCATCCACATTGTAGTACTCCTATGCAATCCAAAACGAAGCAGATTAACAGCTGAAGGGAAGTTACTTATTTGATTAGATAACATAATACAAACGAGTAATTTAATAGCCTCTGATATTGACTCTCTAGTAATTATATCTAGCCCAAAGCATTTCAAAGGGTGTCTTTGGCTTTTGTTTTTGTTATTGTATTGCCAATAACTCTCTCAAGTCTGAACATGATTGTTCAGAATTGATACCGTTACCATCAAACAAGGGTCCTTCAAAATTTAGTGGTATTCAGATGATTTTCTCCTTTTAATTTTTTGGCCTAATCAACTGTGAGTAAAATATTTTCATGTTTCCCAGGGAAGGTTTAATCTTCTTGGACGGTAATGTTTATCAACTGATGAATATACAGGGTACCATTTAAGGAATGGCACTATAGCCTCACATGAATTAAAGATGCTCTTGGGTGTTTTGTGCCTCTCATAGCATAGGTTTCTGCGCTGAGCCTCTGTACTTGGAGTATTACGCAAGTTGTCTTGTTAGAAAGACACAATAAAACCACCTGGTCCTTGAAAGTTGAAATGTTAATAGTTTTTTTTGCCTTGAAACTTCCTTATTTTAACATTGGCTTTGTCCTCGTCTCTTCTTATCTTTTCTTCCTCCCAAAATAACACTCTACAGCTTCCAAAAAGTGAACCATAAACTCCATAGTACGTGGGGGCTACCCCTGACTTGAGTTTGTGACATTTTTGTATTATCTATCTAAAGCTGTGTGTGTGTGTGCTGAATTGGAATCTGGCTAACCAAAGAAAAGCTAATCAAAAGCAACTGGTGAAGGGCACATTTTCACCAACATTTTTGGTTGCAAACAAACCGATGAAACCCAAGTTTTCAGGTTGTTGGTGAGAAGAGAAAGCAGCTTTGGGTTTGGAGCTTACCAGGCATCAATCGTAGTCAGCACATACAAAGGTTAAGTTGAGAAACTTAGTTTCAATCGGTTTAGGTTGTCATCTTTTGCCGATGAAGACCTTGAATCCTAAGAGGATTTCATGTGTTCATCATGAAGTTTATCTAGTTACGAAGCAGTTAATAATAAGTGAGGTCCAACTTTTCAGGACATTGAATTTACTGCAATAATAATAATAATAATAATAAGGTGCATTTTGTGATTTTTTTTAAACACTTAAGGTGCATTAATTTAAAGGATGCAGTTTTTTTTTTAAAAATTTATTATGGACTTTGAAGGGGAAAAAAAAAGGTTTCTTTTCGTTGTATGAAAGGTTTTTTGTTGTCATGTAAACCATTAACTTACTGAGGTGCTCTTTAATCTATTCTAATAATAATATGAGTAATATAGTATATAATGGTTGCCTTATTTTATTCACTATATTTCCATTTGCTTTTATACTCTCTTAGCAAGTATATTAGAAAGTTGACTTCTTATTTGCCTCATATTTTCATCTTTACTAAACACTTTTCTTTTTTAAATTTATTCATCAGAGATATTGGTTGGTTCTAATGAAAAATTGATCGTATAGGAGTAAACCTAATTTTATTTATTTATTAGAGTTAAAATTCGATACATTGTTGGTGTATATATAATAACTTATAAATATATGATTCATTCAAGCACATGTTGGCTATAACAGTCATAATTATAAATTTAAGGTATCCTCCCTACCGGTTGAAAATATAATTTGTAAAAATTAGACTTTCATAAATATTTTATTAAATTAGAAGTGTAAATCCATTTATCATACTCATATTATGTGGTGTACATAAGTTTTATAAATTATTTGTAAGAAATGGATGTATAAAAATAATAACAATGTAGATATTTTTATACACTTAGTGTATCAAATATTAATTTTATTCGTTGAAATTATAATTTTAAAAAATAATTTGATAAATATGTTATGAAACTAATAAAATCATAACATAATCATATCATGTGTTGCATATAAATTTAACAAATTATTTTTTATAAAATTTATATAAAACAGTAATAATGTAAATATTGTTACACACTCAATCTATCAAATATCAATTATGTTTTTTTTTTGGTCAGCAAATATCAATTATGTTTATTAATTCATTTTCCTTCCGCCAATGGAATTTTGAATGCATTCAGTCTGAGCTTTGTGCCAAAACCCAACTCAGAATTGGACAGATTTTGAGGCTACAGCCAAATCTATCTATTTCCAATTTTGCGTACTTGGCTCTGAACTCATTATTTATCATTTATGGGCAAAAGAGAAAAGATTCCTATCTTTTTCTTCGACTCCTTTTTTTTTATGGGACCCATGTCTTTTGTGTCCACTACTTATTTACAAGTTGCATATGATATATCTTCATTATTCTCATTCAAACTTTATGTTAATATTTAAAGAAATTATTTTTTTACACTAAGCCGATGAGTTAACATAAAAGCTGACCTAATTATATCGTTACCTACAACTTAAATACATAGGCGTGAAAGTAAATGAGTTACGTTTGCAGAGAAAAGACCAAAGTTCGAACATTTAAATAAGTTTTAACCCAATCACAGATAAAAAAGAAAAAATCTTACATATTATCTTTTTTTATGTTTTCTTTCAATGTTATCATCTTTTCTTGTTCATCTCATCCCTTGATTTTCTGGGCCTTGCATTAAGCTAAAGTGTCAAACCCAGTTGTAGAGCCCGAACAAATCACGGCCAAGAAAACAATACGAGGCCCAATTATGTGAGACCCACTGGATAATCGTTGATGTCCAATCTCGAGAAAAACCATTATTGTTGTACTAAAAAAAAATTACTTACATTGTTTCAATTTGGTGCCAGTTTTCTGTTTTTATCAAATAAGTCTTCGAATAATTTAATTAAATTCCATGTAAGTACTTAATCCAACGCATAACTAAAAGCTGACAAAATAAAAACAAATTAAAATATTCAAGAATCTAATTAATAAAATAAATTGAGAAAACAAATATATTTCTAGAGTCAAATTTGTTTTTCTTTGTTCTTTCAACTATTTTAGATTCAATAACTAAATTAATAATAAAATATTTTAAAATATTAAAGTAATAACACTTAAATTTTTATAGAAAAAAAAAGTGCTTTACACAAAAATTAATAAGAACTCACTTTTCACTTATCTATAAGTCATTTCCCATTAGCCCTATTCAATCAAATGTAACCCAATGGTATAAGTAAATCAGCTAAACTTATCTTGTGGCCCAGTATATTACATGGCCATTATCCATTTTTATCATAATATTTTGGTTTTGGAAATTCCATTTTCTCGTCCTGCTAACCTGAGACATCCGCTGGGTGATTAGAAAATCTCACTTAGTGTATGTATGATTTTGATTAGTTTTTAAGAAAAAATTATTAATTGTTCAAAAACTCTTTTAGTAAAATTTTAATTATAAACTATTTTGAATACAAAATAAATTAATTTAAACACACACACACAATTTTTTAAGAGTTATTAGTATGCTTGGTTTAACTATTAAAACTCTAAACATATGGTTTTAACATAAGTTATCGGAGATAAATTTTTATTCAAATCATAATTTAAAACATTTAAAAATTAAATCAAACACACACTATGTAAATCGGTTTTGTTCAGTGAGATTGCATTATTAATTGGAGGTCCTAATACTATGTTCTCTTGTATGTTTAATCTGAGAGTTTTCGTACCCAATAAGATGAATAATCATCATAATAATTTATTGCATTATTAGATAATAATAATCAAAAACAGGAAACCGATAAGATATATATGTCACTATCATAACAATAGGGACTCTAATGCGGGAAAAAATTGCGCTCCATGTTGTGTTGGTTCCATATTTGAGGGGCCATTACATCCCCCAACAAGGTCACAGCTCCAATATTCCGCTGCCCTTGTGGGGCTTCAGTTCCAAAAAGTTCAAACATCAAGAGAGCTGATTCATTAGATTTTATTAATTAAAGAAATTTCTAAATTATTTTGATTAATTTGTGGCGACAGTTTACTCAATCAATTAAAACAGCTTGTCAATCATCTTATATAATTTTTACGGACACAACTGCATATGATGTTTTATATACTTTTATCTAAGTTCAAATCATATTGTTAAATTAATTTTATCTTGTTAATCTTAGTGTACAGACTTTTATTCACTTACTCGCTATTATCCAAATAGTATTTGCAGAACTATTTTCATTTCAAATTACACAACAATTAATTAAGTGTATCTTTGGGTGAATTTTTAGATATTCAAACAAATTTTTGTTTAATTTTTATTTTTTTTTATTTTGGTGTTTACATAATTTTTTAAATATGATTCTCATATCAAAAATTTGTTTAGTCTAAAATAATTATTTTTTATTTTTGTATTGAGCGTGATTTTTTATCAAACATAAATTACTTCACTCAAACGTACTTCTAACTAAAATTAAATTTATAAAATTAATTTCATCTAAAATTAAATTTTTAAAATCTAATTCAAATGTACCCTAAGCAATGCTATCAATAGATCTCACTTAAATTTAATTTGTATCAAATGTTGATATAGCCACATTAACCATTATTGGATATATATATTATGAAGCCATATTAGTTTTAACTTTTGGGGAGTAGCTAGGGAGCTTCCTGGTTTGGAAGGTTACGTCGATTTGTGTTTGTAAAGGGGAAATTGGATTGGCATATTTAATTGTAGTTCTTCACAGTGCAGATCCGATATGTACGTTCCAAAAGAAAAAACGAAGAGAAAATTGTTGTCATCATCCACGTGATGCATTTCTCAGAAATTGCCAGCTTTGTATTCTTGCTGTGTGCTTTTTTCTTGGCCGAGAAAGCTGGATTGGAAGCCAAGGCAAACAATTAACTGTTGCGTACTCTAGGAATTTAGATCAATTTTGGAACAACATTACTTGAAAATTGTCAAGTCAATAATGGTCGAGACCTAAGCTAAACCAAGTATTTCGATTTAAGGATCTAGGTTTTTAAGTTTTTTCAGGACCAAACAAAATATATTTTATGTCAACGGAATGGATTACTTATTTTTAGTACATATTTAGTTTGTTTAATTTTTACACAAAAATATATTTTTAATCAAAATTTCTTTTTATATTTTTTTTCAGTATAACATTTTTAAATATAAAAAAAGCTAATACAACAACTATTTAATAGATAAAAGTTGCTTTAAAAGAGAATTGTCATACAACAAACCTTGCACTTGCCCTTTTTTTTATTCAACAAAGTAAAACGATTTGAGTGATATTCGATATATATATATATATAAGTGCAGATAGAGGTAAGTACGTAATTTATTGTTAAACACACGATTTCATGTTATAATATCTTTGCTAAACTGTAAAAAAAGATAATTTATCATGTTATTATATTAAAGAGATAGATTACTTTATGCAAACAGGTTGGTCTAGACACCCACCACAACACTAAAGAAAATCTTATCAAAATTTAACAACTATACGTAATCAACTCATCCTTCTACCCTAAATAAAACGACCCATCGGATCTATTACAACGATTTTATGAATAGAACTTTCCATTTCTGACAAGTTATGTGAAGGAAAAGAAATAATATTTTCAAGGAAAGAGTTTGATCATGTAATCCTAGTACGGATGAATTTAATTTCAGTTGGTGCATATTTATATTAGTTTATTTTGTATTTAAAATAATTTATAATTAAAATTTTATTAAAAAAATTAAAAAAAAAGAATTTTTTTTCTTAAAAATTAACTGTTGGATTCCAAGAAAAACAATAACAAATGAACCAGATTATGTAACTAATAAATATTAATTAATTATATAACTTGTTTAGTTGAATTATCATTGATTAGTTTTTTCCAAACCTAACATATCAAATTGATTTTGTCAAAAAAAAATGATTTGAACTTTTAAAAAATTCTCCTTTGTTTTTTCTTCTTCCACACAAAGAGAGAGAGAGAGAGAGAGAGAGAGAGAGAGAGAGAGAGAGAGAGAGAGAGAGAGAGAGAGAGCCGAAGGTGCACGATGGCTTCTTTTGGTACAACTAGCTAGCTAGAAAGCTATGTTAAATTTGCTTTCCACGCGTAATTATGTTATCATTGATACGGATTACTGAATGGGGTCTACATGCACGTGAGTCTCCCTGGGTTTGAAAATTCGATTTCAAACTCGTGTAAACAACAACGAACAATTTTTTTAGGAATTGATTAATTGCCAACACTAACATATTAATCAGAAGTGTTAGAACTTTTAAGAGAGAGAGAGAGAGAGAGAGAGAGAGAGAGAGAGAGAGAGAGAGTTGAGGAATACATTATGGGAACTCCATTCTCAGTCGTTGGAATGCAGTGTGCTTGGAGAGTCAAGACATGAAACAAGTTAAGGTAAACAACTTAAAATATAGAGTAAATTATTCTAATTATTTATTTATTTATTTATAAAAAAAATTTTATTTTTAAAATTTACACGGATTTTTCTTTTTAAAAGAGATATGTGTAATGTATTTTTAAAATATAAAGAAGGTATATATTAGTACCTAGGAGAGATATGTGTAGATTTTTAAAAATATTTAGAGAGATATATGTAAATTTTGAAAATAAAAAATGATTTATAAAAAAATAAGTAAATAGATAAAAGATTAAAATAATTTATTCTAATACATACATACAGACATATATATATATATATATATATATATATATATATATATGCTTTTGTTTTGATTCCCAAGAGAAATAGGGAATGAAAAATTATTGTGCCCTAGATTGTCTTTTTATAACAAAAATATCGCATTCTTGTCCCTTGAGTGGAAGATATGAACGCTTAAGCCAACACTAGTTCAATATATATACAATATAGCTATTTGTTCGAAGCAGTCTTGTGACTTACACTAGGTGATCTAGCCACGATTATTGGTGACTCCTTAATCATGCCCACATGCACATCTTTATCGTTGAAGTACTTTAACCGTGTATACACACACACACACACACACACGCATACATAAATTGGCAGTTTAATTATTCAAGATATATATATCTTGGATATATAGCCTACTAAAGTTAATTAATTGTCTTACATTAATAATTTGGATTAATTAATTAATTTAAGGGCTTCATTATAGAGCATGATTATCACTCGGGTTTAGCAATGGGAAATGATGAATGTCACAAATTATTTACGAAATGGTTCACGAATCAATCCTATCTATATGATCCCAACTACCTTGAGATTTCTGTCAAAGAAAAAAAAAAGTGAAAGTTTCACTTTGTTATAGTGTCGGATCATTTCGTTATACTTCGTGAATTACTTTTTGTGCTATATAGCACTACTGTTTAGCAATATTTTTTTCCTTATATATTTTCAAACAGTATGGCCTTGAATAATTTAGCCATAAAAATAAGTTCATTAATATTCAACACCAAATAGTTGAAAGTTTCCGTTTGTCTTCTGTGTTTATATGTTTTAGAACCTATATACAACACATGACCAACAAGTTATTATCAATACATCTTCAAATACACAGAAATGAGTGTTCCCAAATTTTACTTTCAATTCAGAAATTTACATTTAAACCCTAGACTAGAGAGGGACTATTTAACATAGTTTAAGTTTGTCCAAACCACTATACTTATTATAGTTTAAGCTTTTTGTCTCTCTCGAGCTCTCTCTTGGATCGGTTTCACCAGAAAAGCCTAATCAAGGTGGCATCCTATTGTTCTGTTTAAGAAATCAAGGGGAGAAATTAAAAGAGGTGGGTGGAAAGTATAACTCGATGAACAAACAAGTGTGTAGATAAAAGAATTCCGAAAGAGTACGTCTTCATCTTATTTTAAAAATATCACCAGCACAAAGGAATATAAGAGTGCTTTATATTATATAATAAAGTAGAGAAATGCAACAATAATGTTATTTATATACTCTTTTAATTATACTATTCTTACACTATTTTGTTTTAGGTAATTAAATAAGAGAAATACAAATCTTATTACACACGCTTTTTTTAATCTTTTTTTCTTAAAATAAAAAAGTGTAAAAAATAATTTAAAGAAAAAGTGTGTAAGAAAAATCATGAGTGCAGAGTAGCCATCCTCTTTAGACGAGAAAATTCCAAATGATTGAATTGACTTCCAAGAAGAAGTATGTCCTTCAAAAAAGTAATTGAGAATTGCCATTTGGTAATTTAATTTTGATATATTCAATTGCTATATTCAATTGCTTGCTTATGTAACTTCACAAGGATGATCATTTCCATTGCTTGGGAAAGTTTCTTAGTCTACGGCTAGCTTTAACATTAACCTTGGTCAAAGATTGGAATGCAAACTTAGCCATCAACATTTGATATATAAAATAATTTTCTTTCAAAATCATGACCTACGTGCACATAAATTTTTAAAGGTATGTTAATTGTTTATTAATTAGGTGGTGACCATATCCTACGCCATCCCTATTAATTAATGCTAGGAGTTAACTTGTTTTTAAAATTCACTGTTAGTTACTATTATAATTTATAGGGGCATCTAGTTGTTTAAATTTAGAAAAATAGAAAGATTGTACTCGATCAATAAATTAAGTACACTTGTTTTAATTAAGTGAAGTGAAATGGACAATTGAGTTGGGATATAATAATTAAGCAGGATTAATTGCTAATTTGCAAAAGCAAAGTTAAGAATGAATTTGTTGAGTCAAGAACGACGACATAGGATATTATATATGTGTGTAGACTATACGACCGAGTCAACTCGTTGTGTGATTGTAGGCACTTGTCACATTTGAATAACCAGTCAACAAAATAGAGGAGACTGGGGAGAAGCAGTGTCTGTATGACTGAGTAGTAAGTGACTACGGGAATGCTAGGGCTGAATCTGCCTCAATAGATTGACTCGAGGGTTCACATATACTTTCTACATTGAATTTTGTATCCAATTTAGTAGGTCGTATTGTATTTAATATAAATTTCAATAACATTACTTATAATATGATATTTTTTTTAAAAAATATTTAATTTTAATTCATTATCAATATAAAATTTTACTGTACTATTATCTAATTATATATACTATATTATTAAAAGATTTGACTTTTATGTAATTATTATTATAGTTTAATGATGTATTAATATATATAGTTAGATGATAGTGTAAATATAAGTGTTTTTAAATACTGTATAGTTTATATATAAGAACCCAAACCTATTTTTCTATGAACTTGCATATAATCTAATAATTTTATTTTTGTAATTTTTTAATATTATTTATATAATTATCATTTTTTTAATAATAATTATTTTTTTTTAAAAGAGTTCACAAATCCTATGGAATTGAATCTTTTTACGTGAGATAATCACATAAAAAAAAGACTTTTACTTTTCTATAATATTTTTTGTTTGAAAATCATGCAGAAATATTAAAACTTACATAATTTAAATAAAAATTAAAAATTATGATAATTTGAACAACGAAAATTCTAATTTTTCTTAAAATGTTGCAACTCTCGTGTGGTGAGTCAAGACCACTAAGCCAGTATTCTCCGGGCATGGAAGAACTCGTTTGAGAAAAATAATAGAGACGCACAAGCAAAATTTTCTGCACACAATGCTTGCTTCGTTGTTATTTGTAACCTCTCGCGTGAAATGACATTGCGGTGAGAGAATTTCACACGACAGTGAGATGGATTTAAAAGTGGTGCACACTGCACTGGATTTATTTGTTTTTATATTTTAAGATGGAAATGGGGGTGGAGACGAAATCAGGGAGGGCCTACTGGGACGAATTTCTAGAGAAATGTGAAGCAAATACGATGGTGACTGAGTGTGGTTCAGAGAGAGAGAGAGAGAGAGAGAGAGAGAGAGGCTGCAGTTGGTGCTTGCTCGCTCGACACATCAAGCGTACCAGTCATCTCTTGTCTTTCTATTAGGGTTTTGCTATTAAGCGAGAATAAATTTTTTAATTATGAATTGACAAAATGAGATAATAGACTATTTAAGTGAGGTAGTAAATTACTTAAATTTTAACTATATGTTATTAATTATAATTAATATTTTTAAAATAAATTAAAAGGTTGAAAGGAGATGCAGATTAACCAACGACAATAGTCTTTTTTTTATTTTTTATAAAGAACAAAAGTCAAGCGAAATTGTAGAATCTTTTCTAATTACCTTAGTTGCCCTTTATTTCTTGTTCGCACTCTATTTCTTTTTCTTTTCTGTTGCTAAATCATTCTCATTCTCCTATTCTCTCAAAAAATTCTCCTCACCCATTGCCTCCATGTTCAGGAAATCTTGCAATTGCACCAGTTACTGTTGTTGTGTAGTTGTACTTGAATCTTGGTCGACTCTCACTCCAATAGTAGAGTGAAAATGCTAGAGATACGAATAAGTTTGTTAATACTGAAAGAATTGGTTATTGAGATTATCTCAATTTATACTGTCTATCAATGATAAAATATTATGTGAAAAATAAAAAAAAAGCTATCAATAAATAAAAAAATTACAATAACACGTACATTACACGTAGATCGGTTATAAAAATTTCAGACAAATTTCCGGGCCTAATAGTATTTTTTATTATCAAATTCACTCTCTCTCTCTCTCTCTCTCTCTCTCTCTCTCTCTCTCTTACAGTCTTTTTGTGGGCTCCCCCTTCCAACCAGTAAGGCCTCACGGACGGCACCCCCCCCCCTCTCTTTCCCTCTCTCTCTCTTTCTCTCTCTTCGTGAGATTACGGTCCTTGCTAATACAATTATGCTGTAATCATTTTCAAAGCTGGCTGTAAAGCTCAGCCCTTTTCCTTTTTCTCTCTTTTAAATGCCATTTTCTCACTACCCAACTCACTTTTTTCTTTCGGGTTTCTAATTTATTGTTTTGGTAAAATTGGTTTGCAAGTAATAGTAAAGCGAAGTAATGCTCCATCAATGTACAAAGACACTCTGAATTTGAAAGTTGAAGCCAACGCATGTTCAGGAGGCCTAAACCTAACGAGAGTCCCAACTGGCTTTAATTGCTTGTTTAATTAATTGAATTGGTAGAATTACACTGTTACTTGCTTAATTAGGTAGCTCTACTACTAGTGACAGTATGTAACTATATATAGCGCAAGAAAGTGAAAGGTAGAGAGAGAAAGTGGTCCTGCTGAGTCTATGGCTGACTGTCTTCCAGAGCAGCCGTGTTAGATAAGGAGAGAAGCGAGACATCGAGTGAGATAGAAATTTTATTATTCTCTCTTACCTCTTCTTCAACTCTCATTCTCCTAAGACTTGTGCATGAAAAACCAAGTTCAATTTCTTCTGAGAAATATATACTTTTTTTTCTCAAATCTCAAATGAGAAAACTAAATTTGAAATTCCCTGGATATTATCTTTTCCCAGCACAAGCAGCGGCAGCAGCACAGCTTTTTGTTTTTATGTTGTTTTGGTAGTGCCTCCCTCATCCACTTCAAAGTACTTCTGGTGGAATTTGTTAGCTACCTAGTTTAGGACATACAAATTTTCTTCGGTTCAGAAAGATGATGCCTGCAGAAGCCTTTTCTGTTCCTTCCACCATCAGAGGCGCCTTGGTTCAAGTTCAAGACCCAAACCCAAACCCTAATCCTAACCCTAATTCAAATCCAGCTAAGAAAAGGAGAAATCTACCCGGCACACCAGGCAAGTGATCAGGCTCTTATATTTCAATCTCTTTCCATGTATATATTATTTATTTTTGAAAATTCATTAAAGTTGTTAATTAATCAATTGGTAGCTGGCTTATTATAATTTTAGAAATAACCATGAATGAATGAATGAAGCAGATCCAGATGCAGAAGTGATAGCTCTGTCGCCCAAGTCCCTGATGGCGACGAACCGTTTCATCTGCGAAATCTGCAACAAGGGCTTTAAGAGAGACCAGAACTTGCAACTGCATCGGCGCGGGCACAATCTGCCGTGGAAGCTGCGCCAGAGAACGAACAAAGATCAGGTGCGGAAGAAGGTGTACGTGTGCCCGGAGAGGAGCTGCGTGCACCATGATCCCTGCAGAGCCCTGGGAGACCTGACAGGGATAAAGAAACACTACAGCCGAAAGCATGGCGAGAAGAAGTGGAAGTGCGACAAGTGCTCCAAGAAATACGCAGTTCAATCCGACTGGAAGGCCCATAGCAAGATTTGTGGGACTAGAGAGTACAAATGTGACTGTGGCACACTTTTCTCCAGGTACCTCTACTGTACCATTTTGACATATGTATATGAGTGGGAGCCCCATTATATAAATGACTCATCTTATAGTTTTTTGCTTTTAATTCTGGCCCTTGCATTCAAAGAAAGGAAACTCTATATGATTAGCTAATTTAATTTGTCCAACAATTTAATGTGCCATAATTCATTGAACATAATGCATGTGCGAGATACTTTATAATTTAGGCCAATGTCATGTATGCAATGAGTAATTGAGAATATTTGTTAGGAATAATTAATGACGGTTGTTAATTATTGGTATATATATATATGGAACTAATCAGGAAGGACAGCTTCATAACGCATAGAGCCTTTTGTGACGCTTTGGCGGAAGAAAGTGCGAGAATAACTTCAGTTCCAGCAGCCTTAACTAACTTCAGAAGCGCTCATTTGACCAACATTCAAGCACCACCGAGAATCCCTCAGATTTTACCTGGGTTTCATCCAGAATTTGGTGTTCCGGGGTCAGAACCATTGGGGAATTTCGCTGATGCAGACCATGAGCAGAAACTGAGGCTGCCGCTATGGCTAGACCAGGCCAATTCTCAGCTTCATCCTCATCCCCTTAGCTTCCCTAGCAAATTGAGTGCTTTCTCATCAGGAGCAAACTCTGCCTGCACCTTGCCTGATTTAGTGCAAACCGTGAACATGTTTGGGTCATCGCCACAGGCACAGTGGCTGAATTACCGATACCCAGAAGCGTCATTTACAAGTGCCAATCTATATATGCCTGCACTACCGCCACATGGACTGAAGCAAGAACAAGAAGAAAACAAAGGACTCTTGTCGAATAGCGTGAGCTCTTTGTACTTCGGAAATCAGAACCCACAAGGAGGCCCAAGTCACATGTCAGCCACTGCACTGTTGCAGAAATCAGCCCAAATGGGATCTACGAGGATCAACGATAACGCAGCATTCAACCACTCTAACAACGTCTTTGGCTTGATGGGCTCAAATCTCTCAAGCGCGTCCACCAACAAGAACAATACCATTGTCGAGGCTCAGAAATTTTTCAAGCAAGCAAACCAAGCTGAAAACCCCAACGAGTTGGTGAATTTCCAAGCAAGCGCCAACCTTGGAGGTGGGTTTTCGTTAAACGATTCAAACGCAAGCTCGTTTATGATTATGACTAACACAAAGAATTTGGATCACATGGTAATGCCGGTGGATGAAGAGACGACAAATCGACCTCCATCAATTATGGGCAAGCAGCTACATTCGAGCTCAAATAATGAAGACCAACTGGGTTTAACCAGAGACTTCCTGGGTGTTGGAGATGACTCAATAAGCAGGCCCTTCTTACAGCAAGAGCTCGCGAAGTTTAATGCACTGGGATCAGCGATGAAACTGCAGAGCCCGTACGGTGGACCTTACTGATGATAGAGTTGCAATTTAATGAACGTAATCAAAGTAGCTTAGAGGTAGAGAAATTAGTGAAGTTGTATGATGATGATATATAGCAGCATGTATACTGAACAATGAGGAGATTGGGATCCGGATACTGAGTTAGACCGAGAAAGCAAGCGATCGAGTCGACTCGGGCACAGAGGCATGCACAGTGAAACTGGGAGATTTCACATGTTATGGATATCAGAGTCACAGAGAGGTCTCGTGAACGAGGTGGGGGCCATTGCATGTTGGAAGAGACTAAACAACAGATGAGATGAGTCCAAAACTCACAGGGTGATTCTCCGTTATGGAAGGGCCCTACCCTCCCTCCATGCATGTCGTAGAAGCAGTGGCACCGCTGCTATAGTAAATTTCTTTTACAAAGCGCCTTTGCACTAACGTTGTTAGAACTTTACGGCGTCATGCTGGTGGCTGTGACCTATTTTTTTTTTGTTTTCACTTCTCAATGTCCTTTCAACTGTGGAGGCCGTGAAATGCCTTCCACGGTGAAATAAAATATTATATAAAGTGGTTAATGCCTTCTTCCCAGCGATTTTAAATTTGTTTTCACGAACCTCTCTCATCACTAGAATCATGAGTTTTATTTTGTGCTTTCTGTCGAATCATGAGTGGTTGCTATATCCAGTAAGATCATTTATATAATATAAGTGTCAGAGATCCAACATAAACAAAAGTTTAATATAATTCTGTAATATTATCTTTATTTTGCATTTATATATAAGATTATATTAAATTTTTCCTATACTAAATTATTAATCTACATAAAATTAATATTTAAATAAAAAATCTATTTTTTGTCGTTATAATTTTTGCATGCCCACTTAAAAATTATCATTTTCGTGACGTTTGCAAAAGCTTCATCACTGTAAAAATTACAACAACTAAACAAATTAATATATACAGTATATATTAGTTGGCTTTATATTAGGTTTATAGTCACTAAGTATTAATTTAGAGAAAACATTATTTGTATATACACATTTTCACTCTTTAATTTCAAACTATATTTATTTAAAAGAAAGTAAATCTCAACATTTATGTATTAATTAAAAAGAATAAATAAACACAATATATGTATATATGAGTAGTGTGTGAGAAATACAAATATATGAAAATATCATTATACTTTATTTAAAGGTAGAAATTGAGTAGAATCTCATATACAGTTGAAAAAGGGTAAAAGCTGAGTCATTAACTCAGGCCGTCAGACTCTTCATAAGTAATTAGTCACAAGGCTGTGACTCAATTAATAGAAAACAAATTGAAGTCTTAATTTGATGAATTTTATTAAAAAAACATTTTGTAAAATGAAATTATACTAACGTATATTCGAACGAGATTAAATCTTGTAAAAGAAAAACTCATTATGACTAATTAGCAAACATAATTATTCACGCATGGTTACATGTTTTAGAGAGTTTGGTTTAATTTATTTGCAAGTACTTTTTCACACTCGTATTATATATATAATAGCGGAAGAGGAGTCATAATTGCTAATTAATACTAGCATTTCAGCGCGTGTTATTCGATTTTACATTGTTAATATATGTCATATGTGAAATGCGTTATGGTACATTTTGATATTGTAAAACACGTGAAGCAAATTATAGTCATGGATGCATCTGACATATTGGAAGAAAGATTTTTTAAGATATTTACTTAAAGAGGTGAGATGTCCTGCAGTAGTGTAAGAAATTCAAATAACAAGAGTGGAATATTTAATTACGAAAGGAGAAAGAATAAATACTAGGTTTTTAGAGAATGAATTTCTAGGTATCTGTTTTTATGTGAGAAAATAGTGAATTTGAAGACTTCGTAACTTTTACGTACATCTACATCTAGAATCTAGATACAAATTAGCATCTTAATTTAATTGAACTCGGATCTATCTAACATTTACCAATGTAAAATATACTTGATTGAATAGGTGTAGAGTATAAATATATTTGTACATAATAAGTTTTAAATATATTTTCACTTTTTATTTTCTTATTTTTTACTTATTAATTCAACTAAACACACCCTTCATAAAAATTTATTACATAATATAAAATTGATTTTGAGTTATATTGTATATATATATATATATATATATATATATATATATATATATATATATATATATATATATATATGTATGTATATATATATTATTTGTGTGTATGAGAGAGATATCTCTCCCTGCTAAGTAAGACAAGCGAAAAATAAATATTCAACTGTCCAAATTAACGCACAAGTTTCAGCAACAAACAAATTAAATATGATTTCAAAAATGGTTATATATATATATATATATATATATATATCAAAATATTTTTAATTGTTTATTACAAGATAAAAAAAAAATTGACAACTTATATTACAACAGAAACAACTCACAAGTCACAACACAACTGAAAAAAATAAAGGAAAATAAATGGAAATCACAAGACACAAAATTAGGCGTTTGTGCCTAAAATGACAATTATGCTACACGTAAGCCAGGCTCCGAACCATGACGACGATTATTCACAAATCACGAGCACTTAGAGAGGCGATCGTGACCGTTCAGTCTCAGTGCAACTGATCAGGACAAACCCAACAGTACAACGACATTGTTGGACCCTTCTTTTCTATCAATTTGTGCTTCATCTCATCGTGGCTCCACCCACAAAAGCTACTCCAAAGAACAAGAGGCATCCATGTTACTAAAGTTTTAAAAATCAAATCGGTCATTGAACTGATTGAAGTATTGATTTAAAATTTATTGATTTTACTATAATCAAACCGTGATCGAATCAAAATATAATTAAATATATATTTATATTTATATATAAATATAAGTATATATATATATATATATATAATTATTTATATACTAATAATTAATTAACCATGGGCATCACACTGAGCTCCTTTCAATCTTCATCAATTTTCTCAGTGCCATTACATCGAACACCTCATCCTCCTCATGAAACTCTCTTTCATTATCATCCTTCCCTCCCAAAGCATCTTCTGATTTAGAAATTACTTTGTCTTTGGCAACAATGGGATTCTTCTTCTTTGGTAGATTCGGATTCTACGAAGATGATTTTAGTGGGTCGCACTCCAAAGGCGCAATCTTTGACTTAGGCCCTGTCCAAACGCCATTTTCCAAACACAAACGAATTTTGGGTGTGCCTTCAGAATCACATAGAAACCGCACCAAATTTTTAAAATGCCAGTCCAATTATAAAACCTTTATACAGAACGCGAAAATCAAAACCATCCCTATAAGGTTGAAAACCCAGGAGAAGCACCCAAGAAGAATAAACCCACATCCGAACTCGCTCGCGTGGGTCAGAAAATTGAAAGTCGAAGCGAGATCCATGACGAGAAAGCCAGGGATCTCCGCAGAAACCTCTGATGCAACAAGTAAAAACCAGAGTGAACAACAACCAAGCGTTAACTCCCTCGTCAATTCGGCCATGTTCTCCAACTACAACAACTTTACCATTTAGGTGCCGGATGCCGCCGTCAGTTGTGCGGACCGGTTCTGAGTTGACCAGTTCAGCCGGTTTGGAATCGGTTCACTGATTTTTGACTGGTTTTTGACCCTACCGGTTCTGGGAGGTCGCCCAAATCAGTGAAGGGACTAGTTCTCGGTCCGACCGATTGAACCGGCCAGTCTGATCCGGTTTTTAAAACTGTACACATTACTCGTGTGTTCAAAATTATAGAACCAAAAGTGTTCACGGGAAAGGTATCGCTATCGTTATTATCATCATCACCGTCAGTTGAAGATGATTTCTTTTTATCAGATTTGGGCGAATCTCCTTTTGCTGCCGCCGGTGCCAGTGCCAGTGCCGGTGCCGGGGCCTTAGGCTTTGGAAGGACGATATCAAGTATAAGAAGCACTTTGTCCACCTGATAAATGGCGAGCTTCTTGTCCGTATATACGGTGCCCATGACGGTGGCATTAACGGCACCGGTGGTCATGCTTACTTGGCTGCCGCCGTTTGTGGTGACGTTCAGTTGCAGCCGTCTGGGGTCGTCACCGGCTTGGGTCTGAACCGGGTTGGTGAGAGTATCAAAGTTGGAGATTGAAATGAAGGAGGAAATGGTGTGGAATTGTAAAAGCTCAACTTTTTGCCTGTCATTGAGAGAGTTGAGGAACCCTGCTTTTAGCTTGGAAAAGGCACTGTCCTCTGGGGCGAAAATGGTCAATCCCCCGGAGCCCGAAGTGACGAGTTGGGAGTTGAGTTGGTTGATTAATTGGGTGTTCTTCAGTAGGCGAATGAGAACGGAGAATCTCTTGGCCTTCCTGAGGATTTGAACTATGTCAATGGTGGGAGCTTTGGGGATGGCGGGCGTAGGGGTCGCATATGGTGACGCGGGTACCGGGGGAACAGTATTCATTCCCGGCGCTGCCACTGGCACGGCGGCAGGTGGGGCGGCGAAGGTGATTCGGGTAATGCTGACGGGGGCTGAATTGGTGACAACTGGGCTGAAGTGGCGGTGGTGTAGAAGATTGTAAGTAATTGTACTAGAATGGAGGCGCAGAAGATAGACTCCTTGATCGTCATTTTCAGTGTTTGAAATGGTTGTGAGGAACGGGTATTTGGGATTGGTTTTGGGACTAATTAACCAAATAGAATGCTAAGCGAGGGTGTATAAAGTGTTGCACACTTGATCACTAGTTGACTGCTAGTTGTTGTTGGGTGCTCAGTTGTGAGGAAAATTGGGGAGAGGGGGCTGTCTTATATAGTTATATCCTTATATATACACTTAATTATATTATTGCTGGGAGAGAATGAGATGTAGGTATGTACTAGGTTTAGTTAAAAAGAAAAGCTATAGTTGGTTCTGAGAATAAACCTCCTTACCTATCAAGGAAAGGTGGGGCATCATGTATTGTATGGTTAGTGCGGTGAGATAGGAGAGATTAGAAAGTGAAAGAAGAGTGAGAACGTACCCAAGTGGGGGAGGGTACATCAAATATGAAGGTATGAAATATTCTGCCGTCGCCTCTCACATCGCAGTCAATGTAGGTCAGGGAGATTTGAGCTTCCTCACCCCATTGTTGCACCTCGCATGGCCCAGACCACACCCTTCCCTGTCGACCTGCCGACATGCTTAGGCCTCTGTTTTTTCTTAAAGTATATGATGATTTGATGAGATTTTTAGGCTTTAGTTCTAATGGTTGATTTGTTTACGTGATTCTCAATCTGTATGTAAGTGTACGTTGTGTTTATTTTATATATTTTTTAATTTTTAATTTGCTTAATTTTTTGTTAGCCAATTAGTTTAATCCACCAACTCATCAAAAGTGTGCTGGGTTAACTATTTTTTGGCTCACCTCAAAAGTGAGCCAAGCGGCTCAACTCACTTAATTCTTAACCTGTAATGAGCCAATTTGAATGAGTCGAGTTTGTTCACTTTGACAAATCTAGTCTCACTTAAACTAACTTTTAGAAACTTAAAAAAAAATTTACTTATTTTTTATTTTATTTATTTTAACGTTTACATCATTTTTCAAGCATAACATCTTTTAAATGACTTTTGGTTTCTGATTTTGCTCTAATTTTATAAAAATGCGGTGGAAATTAACTTGTAATTTATCAAATAACTTCATTCGATCCTTCCAACCTTTGTGTCAACTCTCCTCGAGTCTTAATTACCTTCCTTTTCTTGATAGAAGCATTATAAACGCAAGGACTTAAATTTTAGTTGAAAATCAAATTAAATACTTCAACTCTAGTTAATTTATACCAATATAATCAGGATCCGTAAACTACTAAACTCGCTAAAAAATTAAAAATTAGTACATCTTCTTACTACATATGCATTTTAAAAAAAGTTTTTCATACCTTAAAAATAATCGGATTCTAACCTTGAGGTAACATTTAACTAAGAGAATTAATTTCTCTTAATATCACTTTCAAGGAACAACTTAATTTGAATTTATGCAAAAAAAAAAAAACTGTTACCGTATAACTAAGCATATTTATAAAAAATACTTTTATTCTATTTTTATAAGTTATTAAATAAAATTATGCTATTAAAAATTTGCATATTTGCAAAAATTTTAGTAACTTTTAAAAAGGATATAGTTGTTACTATTTCTCTTCAATTACACGATGCATATAGTGATCTCACAACATGACAACACATATAGAAAAAAAAAAAAGATTATTAATAACTGCATAAAAAATGAAAAAATATGCATTCATTTATGTCATGTCTCTCACTCATCTTATTTATATTATCTATTTACCCATTGTGTACCCATAGCATGCCTCTTTTTGTTTGTGTGTGTGTGTCTTAAATGATCTCAAAACAAATTTTTTAGGAGTTTTTGTATTCTTAAATTGTGCTTAAATCTGCTTTACATAATTGTAACAAGAAAAGCAAAAAAAAAAAAACATAAACAAATAGGAAATACCCTCTTATCAAAAACGAATTTAAACTCGGCCATTAATTTCTTAAATCGCATATCATGATCAACCATTGTGTCGATCATTTTGTTATGAGCAATAACAATTCTTCTCATGGAATTCAGGACAGACCAATTAAAAATATTATATTGTCATCGTTGGTAATTATAATTGCTGATAATTTCATCCCACGTGCACAGTTGAAAATTTATTAATTGAAGGATCAAATGAAACTTCTTTTTCTCATGCTATCATTTTCGTGAAACAAAGCGATCAAGAACGAATCACCAATTTGACATATATAAACAATAATATTAGAGAGATGAAACAGATAATTATGCATACAAATTTATTCTTACACTACTAAGTACTAACTACGGTACTAATAGAATAATATAATAAATATGCGGATTTAGTTTAAAATGTAAATTTCATACCGATTTTGTTATTTCTTCAGTTTGAATACTGCCACGTATAGTTCGTTAGCTTGAGTGAGCGGTACATAGTGTGGGTGGATCTTAACTTGATGACAATTTTTTTTCATAAAAGAAAAAGCAGCATTACATATTTTTTTAATTATTTCCTGCACTGACACTTTTATTTAATGTCTGATGTAATTTAATTTTTTTATTTTTAATTTATCATTTAAATATTTTTAAAATTGAATAATTAAAATAAAAACTATGATTAATTATTATAAAAGGAAATTATTTTATTAATATTTTTATAATTATTATAAAAGTTATCATTCAAATTTTTATTTTTTTTAAAAAAGAGACTACGCTAAACTAAAATATGCCCCTGTGAAAAGGTACAAGCCTAATTTTCCAAAAAATAAATCAAAACTCAGTTAAGGAAGAAAATTGGAATAGAAATTAAACCAGCAGATATACAAATACATATTCAATATTTTTGTCCCAAAATGACATGCTGCGCACAAATGAAAACCCAAAATATGATAATTATGCACAAGCACTCAGAAAGTGAACCGTGGCTGTTGAATCCAACTCAGATAAAGCGAACAAAAATATTTGACCCTTCTATCAACTTCCACCTTCATATCATGGCTTCAGCCAAAAAGCAAGTCCTGGAACAATAGGCATCCACATTACTTGTACGTTGAAACTCATGGAACCTGCAGAAGTGTCCACCGAAACGCCATCATCTTCGTCATTATTATTTTTACTATCATCACCACTATCGTCTGCAGATGACTTCTTCTTATCAGATTTCGGTGAATCTCCTTTTGCCGGTGACGGTGCCGGAGCCTTAGATTTAGGAAGGACGATGTCAAGTGGAAGAAGCACTTTGTCCACCTGATAAATGGCAAACTTGTTGTCCGTATATACGGTGCCCGTGACGGTAGCATTAACGGCACCGGTGGTCATGCTCACTTGGCTGCCGCCGTACGTGGTGACGTCCAGTTGCAGCCTTCTGGGGTCATCACCGGCTTGGGTCTGAACTGGGTTGGTGAGAGTATCAAAGTTGGAA
Source organism: Castanospermum australe (assembly GCA_019955255.1). Taxonomy (NCBI): domain Eukaryota; kingdom Viridiplantae; phylum Streptophyta; class Magnoliopsida; order Fabales; family Fabaceae; genus Castanospermum; species Castanospermum australe. Next base: position 1,706,424 of record NSJW01000034.1, read on the forward strand.
ATTGAAATGAAGGAGGAAATGGTGTCCAACTGCAAAAGCTCCACCTTTTGCCTGTCATTGAGAGATTTGAGGAACCCTGCTTTTAGCTTGGAAAAGGCACTGTCCTCTGGGGCGAAAATGGTCAATCCCCCGGAGCCTGAGTGACGAGCTGGTTGATTAATTGGGTGGTCTTCAGTAGGCGAGTGAGAACGGAGAATCTCTTGGCCTTCCCGAAGATTTGCACTATGTTAGAAAGCATGATACTTTTAAATATCTACTATATCGATATCGGATACATATTCATATCGGACACCGTATCAAATGTTCCTTAATAATATCGGATATTATTAGCCGTTATTTTATATATTTTAAATTTTTACTTTTAAATTTTTGTGTCAATACATATAAGATATCATAAAAATTTAATAAATATTAATCTTTTATTGTGTTTACAATAACTAACATTGAAATTTTTTTTTTATTTTTTTGCCTCAATTATAAAATTTTTTAATTATTTTTTTATTTTTTATGATGTCTTAGGATAATTTTATATATTTTTAAAAATTTTATGAAATAATATATATAATGTTTTATATATATGTTATATTATATTTTACTATACTCGTATCTTAATTTTTTAAAAAATAATGTATTCTCGTGTTATACTAATCAATGTTTTGAAAATCGGACCGGACCGGCCGGTTCAACCGGTCGGACCGGAAACCGGTCCCTTCTCCGGTTTGGGCTGTTTCTCAAAACCGAAAAAGTCAAAAACTGGTCAAAAACCGGTAAACCGGTACCAAATCAGGTGAACTGGCCAAATCGGTACAGGTCCGTACGGTTACCAGTTCTGATTTTACAAAAAAAAAAATGTCGAACGGCGTCGGTGCCGCGAATCAGCCCCCTCCGCGTCAACCATCGCCGTCGATAACTCTAATTTCGACGACTCCACTGCTTTCGTGATCCGAGCTCGCAACCGGATCGGCCTCTTTCAGGTCATCACCAAGGTTTTCAACGACCTCGGCCTCAGCATCGACAAGGCCACCGTTAAATTTGAGGGCGACTTCTTTATCAAGAAGTTATTCGTCACCGATTCCAATGGGAACAAGATCGAGGACTCAGAGAGCTTGGAGATGATCAAGCGAGCTTTGGCGGAGGCGATTAGCGCCGATGATGGGTTGGTTTCAGCGGCGACCGGCGAAACTTGCGGCGAGCAGAGGAGCAGAGCAGAGCAAAGAAGCAGAGGAGTTAAATTTTCTTGTTCTGTCCTTCGAGGAGTTGGCAGTCGAAGATGGATCCGTGTTCTAGCTCCCAGCTGCTGCAAGCCTGCAAATGTAGCGTGTTCCAGCTCCCAGCTGTTGCATGCCTGCAAATGTAGCGTGTTCCAAAGGGTTTGCGAGGTGACGTGCTAGGCTGAGTTCACTACAATTAAGTGCTACATAGTCTACTTTATTAGAGATTGTCCCTTTTGAAGTTTTTTCTTTTTATAGCTATTTGGTTTTCTTCTTTTTATTTAATATTGTTCTCTTCTCGTGTCCTAAATTGTTCTGACTTTCGATGGTTTCTGCTTTCTATCGTGGAAAATGTTTATTGTATATAAAAATGAGTTTCTGTAATTTATATTAAAAGTCAGTCAGACCAGTTTTTCAGACCTTGCCCTTTTACATTAGTGATTGGTGAGGTTTAGATTGGTGGAGAAAGGCAAAAACAGAGAAGGCATTTAGCTTGATGGACAAGTTTTTGAAATTATCCTATCAGTCTTCAGAATGGGAGAAATGAATATATAAATAATTATATATATATATATATATATATATATATATTTATATTTATATTTATATATAAATATGTATTTAATTATATTTTGGTTCGACCACGGTTCGGCCATTAAACCTTAAATCAGTACCTCGATCGATTCAATGACTGGTTCAGTTTTCAGAACCTTGATACTAATATCATATCCGATACCTGTACCATTTTCATGCATGATAGGCACTATGTCAATGGTGGGAACTTTGGGGCCGCATTGGGTGACACGGGTACCAGGGGAACAGTATTCATTCCTGGCGCTGCGGCGGGCACGGCGGCAGGTGGAGTAGCTGGCAGAGAGGCCGGTGGTGATTGTGGCAATGTTGGGATTGTGGGAGATGCTGCTGGAGCCTGAACCGGTGACAATTGGGCTGATGTGGTGGCGGAGGTGTAGAAGAAGGTAACTAGCAGTACAAGTGAGGCGGAGAAGAGAGATTCTTGCATCATCATTTTTATTTTCAAAGGCAGTGGTTTGTTGCTGGGGAACAGGGGATCGAGTGTTGTGACTTGTGTGATGTTTTGGGATTTAGAATGTGCTAAAATGATTGTTTTGCGCACTTGAGATTCCTCTCTCTGCTGTTTCTGCTTTGCTGTGAATGTGAGGAAAAGAGCAGAAGGGGCTGCCTTTTATATTGAGGCTGGGAGAGAGTGATAGGTGGGTGGGTACAAGGTTTAGTTAGAAAGAAAGGCTTTGCTCCGAGAACAATCTTCCCTTAACTATCACGGAAAGTTGGCGCATCATTGATGTTGTGACTGGTGAGTGGTGACAGAGGAGTGTTGTGGAAGTGAGGAGAGAACCTAAGTATTGGCGGGTATATTAATTAAGATGTGCACCTATGGAACTATTTTGCTTCCACGTCACATGTTATCATCAGTGGGATGCATGTATCAATTGAAAATGTAATTTGAAATGTGGTGGTGACTCTGTATATAGGTTGGGTATTCCCATCGATAAGGAGAAAACGATATTGCCAAATTGTTAGTCATCGTCTCGGACGTTTGGTTTAAGATTGAGGAATTAGAATCATGTAGATTGGTTCACTCTGCTCTTCTTCTATTTAGAGAGATCTTTAATTGAAGCGTCACTAAACATATAAAATGAGTAGTAAAAATGCGTTTGTTTTACTTTTACTGGTTTTTTTTTTCTTTCTTGTGTCTTATATTTTGGGTAAATTTGAAGCATTTAGAGAAGAAAAGATTTTAAGCTGTCATAATTTCAGTTCTCAAACAATCCACCATGAGCTCTGTAGCCTGGTTTTTGTACAGATACAAATTCAGGAGTGGGTCCTAGTTACCTCGGTGAGACCCACCCTCTTGTTACACACTTGCACTATCCGGACAGAGCCCGGGTTCCATGAGATCCATAATTTTGTATCAGGGTTTATATAAAATTGCTACCTAAATAACTAAATTGTTTTTTAATATCCCTTCTGAACCACAACTCCTATCAAACTCTGTCGATATCAACCTATAACCTACGGGACCATACTACTGCAGTTGCAATTTAAGTAAATATAGAACTCACATTTTGGGCCTCACTAATCCATAATACAAATAAATATTCTCCTAACATGGGTTGGTGTATTACCCAAAAAAAAAAAGGCATGGGTCGGTGTAAACTGTACATTATTAAAAATTATAATTGACAATTTTTTAATAATTGTATTTCTAAATGTCTCTCTAAAAATAGTTTTTCTAGTTATATAGAAGATGCCCTGTAGACATGAAGAGAAGGAAAATAAGACAAAGTCAGGTATGGAATTCATAACATTCACTATATTAAAATTATGGCTAATATGTGGTATGAGCTATCAACTCATTGAATAAATTATAATAATTTTAATTTGTGCCAGTCTAATTATGCCGGCAAAAATTTTGACTTTCATTATTTAGCTACTTCAATTAAACGGATGACTGGACCTTAAATCAAATTTTGACTAAGCCAATCTCTGTGAGAAGTAGAATCTTTTTTCAGTGCAACCTTTTATTTGCTTAAATTACGCACATTGTCTTCCCGCACCTCCTTTAGTTAGCCAAACTGTTTAATAATTAATGAGCGTCAAAACTTACAATTATAAATATTGAAGCATGACCTGCACTGCACTACGCCTAACAAATTCAAGGTTTTAATTAGCTTCGGGATAGACTTTCTATTATTACTTCTTCAGAAGACACATCAATTAAAGCTTGGAATGTACTATTCAATATTAGAATAAATTCATAGATACATACAAATATCTCATATATCCCCTAATGCACTCTGATAAGCTCACCAGCATTATCTCCTTTCACACATTACATAACCATCTTAACACTCTTGAATATTAATAGCACGGTAGCTAGGACATCGGTAGATTTAGATCCTATTCTGTTTTATTTTGTCAATACAGCTGCGAGAACAACTCCAAGAACAAGGGACACCCGCTTTCCATACACATTGATTCTCACAGTGCCGGAGTTCTCTTCAGTGGGATTAACCTGAGATGAATCAGAGGATGATGGCTTCTCCTTATCAGGTTTAGGCGCATTTGCTGCATCGGTTGCAGGTGCTGGTGCCAGAGTTGGTGCTGCTGCAGGTGTCTTAGCAGCAAAGAAGTCCAAAGGAAGAAGCACCTTCCGCACCTTATAAATAGCTAGATGCTTATCGGTATATATAATGCCATTGATTGTGGTGTTCACCTCCCCCGTCGATATGTTCACGCTCCCACCGTAACTGATCACATTGAGTTCCAGCCTCCCGGTCTTAGCTCCGGCCAGTGTTCGCACCGGGTTGGTCAGAGTATCGAAGTTTGAGCTAGAGACATAGTCGGGAAGAACGTGGAACTGTAAGAGCTCGAGCTTTTGCCCATCAGACAGAGTGTTGAGGAACCCTGCTTTGAGTTCAGAGAAGGCACCGTCATCTGGTGCAAGAATGGTTAAGCCCCCAGATTTTGTAGTAATGAGCTGTGAATTGAGTTGGTTGATCAATTGGGTGGTTTTCAGGAGGCGGATTAGGACGTTGAACGATTTGGCCTTCCTCAGGATTCCGACGATGTCTGTGGTGGGAGTGTCAGGGGCGCCGTCGTTAGGTGACCGCGGTAATGTGGGGACCAAGGCTGCAGGGGCTGCTGCTGGTGGGGTAGGGGCAGCTTGTACTGGGGCAGCAGCCGGCGATTGGGCTGAAGTGCTGGTGGAATAGAAGAGGAAAACTAGCATTGCATGTGAGAAGGACAAGAGAGATTGCTTCATCATCATTTTGATTTTGGTAAATGAAGGCTCTGGTGCTTTTGTAAGGCAAAGCAAATGGTAGGAATTGTACTTGCAGTGAGTACTTGATGCATTGATGATCTGCAGGAGAAGGATTTTATTGAGGCTGTGAGAGAGGGACAGGCAGGTGAAAGGCTTTATTTTGGAACCTTAAATTGTGATTTGTGAACATGCATCTTGCTATGTCTGGCAGGGAGATTAAGGCGTTGCATCAATGAAGGTAGATACGGGTGTAAGAGATTTGGGTCATGGAGCAATAAGTTGTTGCTTGAAGGCCACATCAATCACAAGTTGTTTGATCTCGTGAATTTTAATGTGTTTTGATGGCCCTCAAAATGATCAGATAGTGATAATTGACTCATTGTAAAATTTTTTCATACGGGAAGTAAGAACTTTTTGCAGTGAACATAGAGGGAAAGGAGGAATTGAGTTTGAATCCATATATGTTGAATCCTAACATCTTAGATTTTAGGACAGAAACGCTTAACATCTATAAATTCTGATTAATCAATCAATAATAGCTGTACAAAAATTGGGCTGAGTGATAGAGATACTTGACTAATAATCAATTGCCCATTAATTTCAACTAAAAATGCAAAATGCCTGTCTGTGTTGCTTCTACTTATTTATCTCGGCGTGGGAGTGGGAGTGAGAATGGAAGTGTGTCGCAAGCTATATGAGCGGGAAGTAAGCCAATCCTGCTAAAGCTCTTACCCTACTAAAAAATAAAGTGGTACCCAAATATAGACTTTGCCTGTGGATGGGTATTATTAGGATCCTTTGTCAACGTACAAATTATCCAAAATAAATATTTTTTAATTCTTTAAAATACATTATTTTTAGTTGTTACATTAAAAAATCAACTTTTAAAGATTTGATATAATTACATGAATGACAAATTATAAATTTATTAAAATTATCTTTATCTTACTTGATTATTCGATCAATAGTTATTCGCTTTCACTTTTTTCTTTAAAATATATCTTACACTTTGTTATTTTAATCTTTTTGTTCTGAAGCTTAATTTGTAGAGAATTGAGGTGGATACTAATCAATGGCTGAGTCTACCCGTGTAAAAGATAATCTATCTAAAAATTAGTTTGATGGCAAAGTCAAATTGAATCTCTCTTTGCCAAATGGATAGCCGATTTTGGAGGGTGGATTTAGTTCCTAAAATTCATTTGAGTCAATCCAAAAGGGGTGGATTGAAAAGTTAAGATTAGTTTTATGCAGCATGACTCAGAAAATATTATGCAAGGTGCCCAGTAAAAGTTCACCTAACTAGGTACATTAAGTTATCTAAAAATCTCTCCGTAAATTGAAAAGAATTGATATAAAAGTATTATGCTCTACATTGAGTAAAATTAGAAGTTTAATATTGTACTTAAAACATAAGACGCTCTCACTCAATAGGCTAGTCTTTTGATATGGGCCTTTTTTGGGCTTGAGCCGTAACAAAAAGCCGCTAGTTTATCTATGTACCTTTGGTAATTGAATTTATTAATCCATCGTTCATCTAATTTTTTATATTTAAATTTAATTCAATCTATCCTATTATAATAATAGATTATATGGATTAAATTAGTTTTAGTTAATGAATATTTAATGAACTATCTAAAATATTTATTAGATATTCATTAGGTAATAAAATATAAGAAAAAATTTAGATGCATTTAGTTAATAGAAATGTAAAAATAGAGAATAAAATATATTTAAAAAAATGAAAGTTTAGATGCATCTAAGTCCTTAGTTATTTTATGAGAAAGAAAATTAGTTTTTTTAAATAAAATATGATTCTAAATAAATGAGCTAGATATTAATTCATTATATATATTAAAATAAACTAATAGATAAATTAGATATCCATATATTAAAGTAAGTCATGAACAGATTAAATAGTTTTAATAATTTTTTAATAAATCATAAATAGATTAATAATTTATTTTTTATCAATATAATATATCCAATTAAAAATTATTTAATCTATCTATTTATCACTCCTATTTGCAGTTTAATGAAAATATTAATCTAAATTTATTATTATATTTTATAAATTCTGATCAATCATTCAAATAATAAAATTTCAATAAAGTTCAAAACAATTTTATGTCTCAATAGTTCTTTGTTTGTTATAAATATAAAATTTAGGAATTTTATTAGTTAACTTTAATTCACAATTTAAAATAAAGATTCTAATTCTAATTCTAATTCCAATTTTATCATAAAAACGGATCCGTTGAGATGATAAAGAAAAAAATGAAAAGACATCCAATAGGATCATAGTGATCGCAATTTGTAAACACATCCCAAAGAAATTCCCAATATTGGTTACTTTACGTTTCTATTTTTATTTAATCTCAACGTGGACCATTGCCAATAAGTATGGCCCAACATGGGATGGATCAGGGCAAACACTGGGAAGAGCTGATATTTTTTACGTCAAGAAAAATATTTTTTTAAGAATGTATAATGTATTCTTTTGACGTCTAGTATAATGTATAATGTTTTTTTTAGAATGTATAATGTATTTTAGAAATTATAATGTAAAAAAGATAAATAATAGTGAAAAAAGAACGACTTAAATTGTTTCAAATTATGAGCATTTAAATAATAAGCTATGAATTTGTAATGTTACTTTTTTTTTTCTCATCATACTTTTTTTTTCAATTTTGTATTATAACATATACCTTTAATTAAAGCTGATCACTAATTGTATCAAAAAAAAAAAGTTGATCTCTATTTACAAGTACCATGTCTAGCTGAACCACCGTAAGACAAAAAAAATGCCTTTCAATGTCCCATGTTACCGGTGCTAAAATCAAAGTTATGCTATGAACAAGAAAGATTCTTAAGTGTTTAAGAAAGAAAATATTTTTTATTTTATATTATTTAACGATAATTATATTAATTTTATAAGTTATTATTATTTGTTTAAAATTAATATGTTTATCATTAAATATGATATAAAATAAAAAAATCTTACTTTAAGAATACTTAGAAATTTTTCATGAATTGCGTGCGGGTACCACTTGGGTAAAAATCATCCCATAGATACCATATATTTTATAAACAACACAATCACGCCGAGAGGGAAAGCTCTCAGAGAAGAGTACTCCTAGGCTAATACATACGAAGTCCAGAACAAGTAAGACATAACAAAATTAACATAATAAAGCGTCTCCATCAGATTTGTATCGTCGCTGCCACTAATGCAAGTCCAAGGGACACTCACTTTCCATACACATTGATTCTCGCAGTGCCAGAGTTACTTCAGTGGGATTAACCTGCGATGATTCTGAGGAATCTGAGGATGGTGGCTCCTTATCAGCTTTAGGCGACTTTGCTGCTTCGGTTGCTGGTGCTGGTGCCGGAGTTGGTGCCGCAGCTGGTTTAGCAAAGAAGTCCAAAGGAAGAAGCACCTTGCCCACCTTACAAATAGCAAGATGCTTATCGGTGTATATAATGCCATTGATTGTGGTGTTCACCTCTCTCGTCGAGATGTTCACGCTGCCCCGTAACTGATCACATTGAGTTCCAGCTTGCCGGCTTTAGCTCCGGCCAGTGTTCGCACCGGGTTTGTCAGAGTATCGAAATTTGAGCTAGAGACATAGTCGGGAAGACGTGAAACTGTAAAAGCTTGAGCTTCTGCCCATCAGACAGAGTGTTGAGGAACCCTGCTTTGAGTTCAGAGAAGGCACTGTCATCTGGTGCAAGAATGGTTAAGCCACCAGATTTCGTAGTAATGAGCTGTGAATTGAGTTGGTTGATCAATTGGGTGGTTTTCAGGAGGCGGATTAGGACGTTGAATGATTTGGCCTTCCTCAGGATTCCGACGATGTCTGTGGCGGGAATGTCAGGGGTGGCGTCGTTAGGTGACTGGGGTAATGCGGGGACCAAGGCTGCGGCGGGTGGGGTGGTGTTAGCTTTTACTGGGGCCACAGCCGGCGATTGGGCTAAAGTGTTGGTGGAATAGAAGAGGGAAACTAGCAGTGCTACTGAGAAGGACGAGAGATTGCTTCATCATCATTTTGGTTTTGGTGAATGAAGGCTGTGGTGCTTTTGGAAAGGAATGCAAATGGTAGGAATTGTACTTGCAATGAGTACTTGATGCATTGATGATATGCAGGAGAAGGCTTTTTACTGAGGCTGGGAGAGAGTGACAGGTAGGTGAAAGGGTTTGTTTTAAAACCTTAAATTGTGATTTGTGAACAATACATACATCTTGCTATGTCTGGCAAGGAGATTGAGGTGTTGCATCAATGAAGGTAGACAAACAAGGGTGTAAGAGAATCGGATGATGGAGCAATTAGTTCCTGCTTGGAGGGCCACACCAATCCCAATTATTGGATTTTGTGAATTTTACCGTGTTTTGAAGGCCCTAATAATCAGATAGTGATTATCGAGTCATTGTAAGATTTTTTTTTTTACACCGAGAAGTAAGAATTTTTTGCAGTGAACATAGAAAAATGCCCGTTTGTGTTGCTTCTGCATATCTATCTCGGTGTGGCAAGTCCATCTTGTTAAAGCTCTTAGCCTCTTAAAAATAGATTGGTATAAATTGTACCCAAATATAGACTCTGCCTGTGGATGGCTGTAACTAGATTCTCTGTCTGCTTACAACTTGAGAAAAAATTGGAATTTTCTTTTCTCAAGCTCAAATTGTAGAGAATTAAGGAGGCTACTAATCAATGACTGAGTCCACCCTTTTTAAAATTAATCTATCTAAAAGTGTTCTCTTGGCCAAAGAAATGGCCGATTTGGAGGGTGGATTTAGTTAGTGAAATTCATTTGAGTGTACCAAAACAGGTGGATTGAATGGTTAAATTAATTTTATGCAGCATGACTCTGTAAATATTATGCAATGTCCCCAGCACAAAATAAATCTCAACCGTTTTTTTTATTTTTATTTTTTGGTACAAGGTGAAAGAAGAAGAAAAGAATAACACTAAGGAAGCAAACCAAAGAAGTATCTGCCGCTAAGTTACCAGTTGATGAAAGAGCATAGATACAAAGACCAATATAAAAGCCTCTAGTTTATCCGATTCCTTCTTACTCCATTATTTTTTATTTTTTTAAATAAGAACCGTCTCCAAATACCGAAAACAGAGATAGAAAAAAGGTTTAAGATTGAACAACGCAGGGTATTTTATTTTATTTTATTTCTTCTTTTGAATCTTTGTCAACTTATACAAATGTTAATTGTATTAGTTAATACACTTTGTAATAATTAATACATAATAATTTTTTAATTTTATAATTAAGATTTAGAAGACCAAAAAGAATTGGTAGTTTGTTGTAAAGATTCGTAAAGATTACAAAATAAGAATTTTCAAGATTATGATTTTTGTATTTGGTGTGCTCGTGCCAATTGGTACTTTTATTTACAATTGGACAAAGCAGAATGGATGACCTGGAAAAGATTGCGTAGAGAAGTGGTTACTTGATGTATCAAAAGACTTCAGAGTAAAAGTCATTGTGAGTGGTCACCTAAAGTCAATAATTACAGCGAGATGTCGTTGACGCCAACTTTTAAAAAAATATATAATATTATGTTTAACATTAAATAAATATAAATGCTTAATAAGGTTTTAGAAGTTATGAGACTCTCTCTTAATAAAATAATATTTTGAAATAAGCTTTTTTCATAAACTGCAGTCATAATAATAACTTAATATGAATGTAAAATTAATTTGCTATATTTTAAAGATTTTGATCAATCACTCAAATTATAAAATTTTAATTTAGACCAGAATAATTTTATGTCTAAATAATTCTTTGTTTGTTTTAAATATAACATTAAAATTTTTAGTTAATTCTGATTCTAAAATAATTTAAATATAAATTTTGAATTATAATTCTATCGTCTTAAAGACATATATACACTCAGTCAAAAAAAAAAAATAAGGACATATATGCACACTACACAGGATCATGGTGGTATTTGGAAACACATCCGAGAGCAATCCTTCCAATATTGCTTATTTTTCTTTTCTCTTTTTATCTCAAGGTGGACAAATAAGTATGGCCCAACTTGCAATGGGTATAGGCAAACACCAAAAGCAAGAGCTGATATTTTCGTTAAGAAATACATTTTTCTTATATTGTATTCAAGAAAGTATAATGTAAAACAGATAATTATCAATGAAAAAGGAACGGCTTAAATTGTTTTAAATTACAAGCGTCTAAATAAAAATCTATGAATTCGTAAAGTTAAACTTTTTCCATTTTCTCATCATCCCTTAAACATATAACATATTTTTTAAAATGTTGTAATATAATATATACTTTTTAATTAAATTTGACCACTAGTTACAAGTCCCATGTCTAGCTGGGGATTTAAATTTTTTATTTTTTTTCTCAATTTTATTTCTTTAATTAAATGACGAATAACTAAAAAAATCTCAAAAAAAATTATTACTAATTAAAAGAAAAGCATTTTTGTGTTGTATTTAATTAAGAGGAAAAAACGAAAAAGGGAGAGAATGTCATCACTTCATTATAGTTCAAGTGGTAACTAAAATTTTTACTAAGTGTATATTTAGTATAAGAGTAAAAATAAATATAAAAAATTTATCAATAAATTTTGTGTATAAAATTATAAACAAAACTCATATATAAATTTTTTTCATTTTATTTTTATCCTAATGCTAAATTGACCTTAAATGTGAGAAATCAAGTTAAAATTCTTACACTTTTAGTTAGTAAATGCTAACTAAAAAATAAAAAAAAGGAAAGATTTAAATCCGTTTTGCTGAAGTAAAAGTTAAGCAATATACTTTGATACTAACTTACCTTTGTTCAAGCGAAAATGATTTAAATTTTTTAAATATTATTTCAAGGTTTAATTTTTAGTGAATGTGAATGAAATATATGTTAAAAGCTGAGAGATATCCTGAATGCACAAAAAAAAAACTATGTATTTTGCTAATTAGATGTGCCAAATTATGTAAAAATCATCGCATAAATACCATATATTTTTATAAAAAGAAAACAACACAATCACGCAAAGAGGGAAAGCTCTCAGAGTACTCCTAGGCTAATACATACGAAGTCCATAACCAGAAGAAGACATAACATTTTCAACATAATAGAGGGTCTCCATTAGGTTTGCATCGATGCTGCCACTAATGCAAGTCCAAGGGAGACCCACTTTGCACACACACTGATCCTCGCAGTGCCAGAGTTCACTTCAGTGGGATTAACCTGCGATGATTCCGAGGAATCTGAGGATGGTGGCTTCTCCTTATCAGCTTTAGGCGACTTTGCTGCATCGGTTGACGGTGCCGGTGCCAGAGTTGGTGCTGCAGCAGGTGTCTTAGCAGCAAAGAAGTCCAAAGGAAGAAGCACCTTGCCCACCTTATAAATAGCAAGATGCTTATCGGTATATATAATGCCATTGATTGTGGTGTTCACATCCCCCGTCGATATGTTCACGCTCCCACCGTAACTGATCACATTGAGTTCCAGCCTCCCGGTCTTAGCTCCGGCCAGTGTTCGCACCGGGTTGGTCAGAGTATCGAAGTTTGAGCTAGAGACATAGTCGGGAAGAACGTGGAACTGTAAGAGCTCGAGCTTTTGCCCATCAGACAGAGTGTTGAGGAACCCTGCTTTGAGTTCAGAGAAGGCACCGTCATCTGGTGCAAGAACGGTTAAGCCCCCAGATTTTATAGTAATGAGCTGTGAATTGAGTTGGTTGATCAATTGGGTGGTTTTCAGGAGGCGGATTAGGACGTTGAATGATTTGGCCTTCCTCAGGATTCCGACGATGTCTGTGGTGGGAGTGTCAGGGGCGCCGTCGTTAGGTGACAGTGGTAATGTGGGGACCAAGGCTGCAGGGGCCGCTGCTGGTGGGGTAGGGGCAGCTTGTACTGTGGCAGCAGCCGGCGATTGGGCTGAAGTGCTGGTGGAATAGAAGAGGAAAACTAGCAGTGCATGTGAGAAGGACAAGAGAGATTGCTTCGTCATCATTTTGGTTTTGGTAAATGAAGGCTCTGGTGCTTTTGTAAGGCAAAGCAAATGGTAGGAATTGTACTTGTGCTCGTTGCAATGAGAGCTGATGCATTGATGAAATGCAGGAGACAGGCTTTTATTGAGGCTGGGAGAGAGTGACAGGTAGGTGAAACGCTTTGTTTTGAACCTTATATTGTGATTTGTGAACATAAATCGTGCTATACATCTGGCAAGGAGATTAAGGCGTTGCATCAATGAAGATAGATACGGTGCAAGAGAATTGTGGTGATGGAGCAAGTAAGTTCTCGCTAGACGCAGAGCTCAGCAGGCTGTGAGGAGACAAAGGAATTTTAGATACCTGAATTTTGTGAGCATCTCATTATCTGACAAGGAGATTAAGGTGGCGCATCAACGAAGGTTGAAATGATGGAATGGAAGAATTGAGAGCTCGAATGAATGTAGGCAGATAAAGGAGTTGGATGGAAGTGTTGCTTTCAATTAGGATCAATGTAAAATCCATCCCTTTTCAACTATAAAGAAATCATTTCCCAACGGATTTGGATCATGATATATTAATAATTGGGGGTGTATATCTGTATAGAAAATGTGGTTACGAGGATCTTTTGCCTATTTTTCTTTCCTAAACTGACAATTTTGGAGTCACTACGAGAGTATTCGAATCTTTTTTTTAACCAATTTTATTTTAATATTATAAATAATTTGCAAAATCATATACAAATATCACTACCTTTTTTATAGCACATGGCACAACTTAATCAGTAAAGGACATGATCCATTATTCAAATCGTTTTCTGTGGTTACTTTTTAGTATTTTAGCCTTTTTTATGTATTTTTTAAATAAAAAAAAAGAAAGAGACTTAATGATTGAACTCTTCTCTTATTTGATATTAATTTAAAAATAAAAATAAAAAAATTTAAAGTAATTAACTTCTTAGGTTTTACAATTTTACATCCTTCCATTATCTAAGTAGTTTGAGAAAAAAGAAAAACTTTAAAATTTTATTTTTTTTTACTTTATCGATGCAAAGTCAAATGATATTATTAATTATAAAAGGTCATAAAATAATTTAATATTTATTTACAAGTATTTTTATTTTTTTTTAATGAAACAAATAAAGCAAGGAGAGTTTTCTTTCACTTTTTTCTTTCTTTTTTTTATTATATTCTTTTTTAACCTACCAAACAAAGCAATAGAGAGTTTATGAACTCGTACACCTAAAGTCACACACAGTTTTTTTGTTGCAAAAAGTCACAGACAGTTAACTAGTGATAAATGGTTTGGATCTTAGGTTAGTTACAATTTACAAATATAGTTAATAAAAATTTGCATTAGTCTTTTTTTTTTCTTTTTGTTTTATGTGGTGAACAGACATAATGTTTATACAAAAATTTAAAAAGTAAACTATTTAGAATAAAAAAATTAAGATTTACATCACCCAAAAAAAATAAAATTTAATATACTATGAATCTTAAATTTTTCAGTAAACTTATGATTTTTCTACGTCTTATTTTAGAGGAGTATATATTGTTTCACATCAAATTTTATACATAATGGTTTGAGTCAATAATTTAATGTGAACCCATGACAGATGCAATTAAAAGTTAATAATAAAAATTACCAATAAAAGTTAATAATAAAAAAATATGTAGTGTAGTGTAATTATGAAATAAAAAATGTGATGTAAAAATAACAAAGTTAAACTTTTTTGGAGGACACCAAATGCAAATAAAAAAAATGAAAGCTCATTGAGAAATTTTCATTTAATTTTGCTGTTTCAGCTAGGGAAAGGTGAGATCTGTCTGTTGTTAAAATTGAAGCCCGTTTGGTGTGATTTCATCATTTTTAGGTGATTTTTTTATTTTAATAAAAAAAGTCCATTAGTGTGTGGATTACACAAACTGAAAGTGATTCTCTTCTCCTCACACTAGGTAAATTCTAAAATCTATCATATTGCTCGCTTTCTTGTTTTCCTGTCATTTTCTTCTCTTTAATAAACGGCCCACTATTCAATTTTAGTAGTCCAATGAACTTAATCTTGTCCTTCACTGTAAGCATGAAGGCCTCTCCATGTCCCAACTCCCGAATCCCAAAGCATGAGAACCCTCCTAATTATTAAGCAATAGATTAATTTGAGGTTGCACAAAGACAGTGTTCGATGCATACAATTTTTAAGTATCAAATTACTCAAATCAAATCAAACTTTTTTTAACATGTAAACAAGGAAATCATGCAAGGATTCACATCCTCCTCATAACGACAATACATAAGAAATGCAGAAAGAGATAGCAAAATTTAAATAAAAAACAAAGAGAGAAACTCTGATTAATTCAAAGAGAGAAATAATGCAGCTGCCCAAATGGATCTTGTTCAAAGCCAAAACGTTGCTACTGCAAACAAAGCTACCCCAAGGGACATCAATGTAGTTCCTTGAATGCTAATTAAACTCACTGCTCCAGATTTATCCTGATCCTGCTTTGTCTCGTCCTGATCTTCTGCAGATGAGTTCTCCTTATCAGCTTTAGGGGCCTTTGCCAGAGCTGGAGCCAAAGCTGGAGCCTTGGTTACAAAGAAGTCCAGGGGAAGAAGCACCTTATCCAGACGATAAATTGCTAGCTGCTTATCCGAGTACACTACGCCTGTAACGGTGGCGTTGACCACCCCTGTTGAAATGTTCACGCTGTTGCCATAGCTCATCACGTTCAGTGGCAGCCTGGTGGGGTCTTTGCCGGCCACCGTCTGCACCGGGTTGCTCAGAGAATCAAAATTTGTGCTGGAAACGTACTCGGGCAGGATGTGGAACTGTAACAGCTCGATCTTCTGCCCTTCGTTTAGGGAGTTGAGGAACCCTGCTTTGAGTTGCGAAAAGGCTGCGTCATCCGGTGCGAGGATGGTTAAGCCACCACTCTTGGCTGTTATGAGCTGCGAGTTGATGTTGTTCATGATTTCGGTGGTTTTCAGCAGGCGGATTAGGACGGAGAACATTTTGGCCTTCCTGAGGATTCTGGTGATGTCGTCAGGGGCAGAATCAGAGGAGTCTGGAGACTGAGGTAATATGGGGACTAATGGTTTCGCCGGCGGTGCAGCCTTTGGGGGAGGGGCAGCTTTTGCTGGGGCTTTTGGGGCTGCAGCAGGTGCAGGTGCAGGTGATACTGCCAGGGTGCTGGAAGAACACAGGGAGGAGAAGAGTAGGAAGAGTGAGAAGGAGAAGAGAGCTTCTTTCATCTTCAAGTTGCTGAGTGAAGGCTGTAGATGGCTTTTGATGCTACTGGAAGAATGTAGATGATTGGAAAATGTTTCTTGCAAAGTGTGTTCGATGCTGTGTGGGAGGGTGTGGAGGAGAGGGATTATATAGAGGCCAAGGAAATGATGGGTAGGTGCAATGTTATGGTTGTGAAATTTGCAGGTTGTGTTTTGTGAGGGTATACCCCATCTGTGATGGAGATTAAGGATCTTTTATCCTAATATTTTTGGGTGAGTTCTTTCATCTTATTTATGGGCATCTATGCCAAACCGATGCTGTAGATTACGTAAATTGGGAATTTGGGATAAAAATTGAGTTCTGATATGGTGAGATGCGAATGGACATGTGACGATGCCTGCTTGCTGACATCTTTGTGCAAAGGATGTGGTTGGAGAAGGGGAACCACAGTACAGAGGAACCCTGAAATTAAGACAGCAAGGAACTGCTGCAACACATCTTGAAGATGTAATAAAGTAACTCAGGATCATTAGAAGGGCAAAGAAGAAGCCTTTGATACAGATTCTCAGAGTAAAAATAAATTCTTGCAGTTCAGCTATTTTGGGAACTGGTACTTATCCTGCCTCTGCTATTGTGCACTTCCCATTTCCAGAGGCACTAGTTGAGAGGAGGATGATTTTCCTTTTTCCCCATGCTAGTTCCCTAGCATCTTTTGAGATTAATAATAAATTATATGATTAATATTCCCATTAAAGGACTTTAAAGGAATTCAGAACTATGTTCTTTATAGACGTTGATAGATATAATTGAAGGAGTTTTCAGCTTTGATATTTATTTCTTCTTGATGAACTTCTACAGATTCAGTTTTGTGATACTTCAGTTGCTGTTCTGTTCTGTTTTTCCTTCTTTCTCCTGCTGTACCAAAAAAGTTTGAACTTTGAAGATAAAAAATAAAAAGCACATTTAGAATTTAGATTCAATTTTCATTTGTTATCTGTCCATTAGTAATATAAAGATATCATTAGTCTATTTTTTCGAAATTTTAAGGAGACATTCCTACAATGTCTAATGTATTTAAGAAAATTAATATCTTGAAAATAAACAATTATTCTTAATGGATAAGTTAAAACGTTCAAGTCTCAAATTATTCCATTATATATAATAACAAGGTGTTTTTTTTTATTTTATAACCGCCACCTAAATTGTCGTGTACCCGAACCATGTAAATTATGTCCAAATAGCCTAATTAAGATATTGTAAAGTGTATGTTATAAATTAGGGAATAAAATATTAGTAGATAATTATTCATAAAAAAATTAAGATGGAATAAATTCTCACAAATTTCCATACTGTTATCCTACTTTTTGCACATAAAAATAATATAAGTTGTTGATTTTTTTCTTTTATGTCATTCACTTTTATATTCGGATCACACTCAAGGCAACACATGCGTATATGTTGACTCAAAGTTTATAAATAAAAAACCTTCTCCTAGTTATTGAATAACTAACTTTTATTTGCTAATGAACTTATAATCATACTTAACTATTTGGTTAAACAGCCACCGAAAAAAAACTTTTTGGTTAAACACTTGATCCAGTTTAATCCTCTTAATACTTAAGACTTCCTTTATTATAACATTAGCGTTTTGAGATATATTATTGTGCTTCTTAATTTACATTTTTATTTTAATTTATATAATTATTAATTAGTTAATTAATTATCAAAATAAATTAATTAATTAAATAAAAATAATTTTAATTATACATTTATTATAATTGTAAATTAATTAGTTAATAAAAATTATCTTATAAAAAGTGAAATATATTTAAAAGAAGTTAATATAAAAAGTAGATAATTCTTTTTATTAAAAAAAATAACTCCCATAGAACAAAGTGTATTTGAAAACTGCATAGTATGATTTTAAAAAAGAAATTTATAATTTTATCTATTTTTTATTTATATGTAATTAATTATTAATAATTTTTAAAATATATAAAAATTAGATATTAAATAATAGAATTTCCTTTATAATAATCTCATTCCATGTGTATTTTTGTTTTGTTCATTTCTCATCTATCCGACATTGCGAGTAAACTGAGTGGTTCTCCACGATCAAGTCTCATATTGCTAAATCAAACAGCTTTAACCTTCAGGCATATTAAGAGTGGCCAAAATGTGATCCATCATCACCGGAGAAATTCTTATAAATCCAATAAAATTACAAAAGTAAAAAAGATAACGCATATGAAATGATTGTATATTGTTAAATTAAATTTATAAACCTATGAAGTGTTGATATAATAGAAGTGAATTTATGCTCCAAGCATGAGGATTGCACTTTGATTCATGCAAGTCACATTTCATGACTCCCAACTCGGGAGAAGTCACATTTCATAACTCTTGACTCGGAGAGATTAAGTTTATGAGATTGTTCAAATAGCCGAATCCTGTAAAAATATTGTAAAAAAAATTATAAAATATTTATATAATAAAATTTAGATTAAAAAAAGAGAAATTAATAATACATTAAAATTACTAAAAACCTATTTTTTTATAGCAAAAAACCTATTTATTTTAGTTCTAAACTCAATACCAATTGGTGTTTAGCTTAAAGTTACTCTCACAAAAATTCTTTAGAGAAATTGTTAAGTATATTTAACGTAAGACAATATTCTTATACTATATCATTCGTGCTATATTAATTATGTTGTTATTATTGTCTCACGTGATTAATGTGGCACAAAGTTAACGATAGTGAGTAAGAGAATTGCGTTACACAAAATGTATATAAGAAATTTTCATATCAGCTCGTAGAGAAAAATGCAATACAAATAGGCTGTCGAGTATTGTTCCATCCCCTGCCCCTGATAAGCATGAATGCCTTCCCCTGTCCCAAGTCCCAACAAAAAAGCCAGCAATCAATCTATCGATTGGATGTAGTCATGTTGCACGTAGACTGTCATCAGTTCATACAATTCAAGAGCAAAATCACGCAAAACAATCTTAATTATATCAAAAGAAATACATGTAAATAACGAAAGGCCTCCCTCACATCTCTCTCAAACAACAGTCTTCCTACGCCAATACAAACGAAGAGCTCAGAGAAAAAAAGGACATAAAGGGAAAATCAACAAATTTAGCTGGCCAATGGCTGTCGTCGTCTAGCCATTAACTTGACATGGTTAACAATGCAACTAAAGCAACTCCAAGGGACACCAACGTTGTTCCTTGAATGCTCATCATTAAACTGATTGAGCCAGAGCTGTGCTTGGATGTCCCAACCTGATCATCATCTGCAGATGAGTTGTCCTTATCAGCTTTAGGCGCTATGGTGAGAGCGGGTGCCGGAGCTGGAGGCTTAGGCTCATAGAAGTCCAAAGGAAGAAGCACCTTGTCCACATGATATATGGCAAGCTGCTTATCCGAGTACACAATGCCTGTGACCGTGGCGTTGACAACCCCAGTTGAGATATTCACACTGTTGCCATATGCGGTCACGTTTAGTTGCAGCCTGCTGGGGTTATCACCGGCCAGTGTCCTCACCGGGTTGGTCAGAGAATCAAAATTTGAGCTTGAGACGTATACGGGAAGAACGTGGAACTGCAAGAGTTCGATCTTTTGATTGTCACCCAGAGAGTTGAGGAACCCTGCTTTGAGCTGTGAAAAGGAACCATCATCTGGTGCAAGAATGGTCAAGCCACCAGATTTTGTGGTTATGAGCTGCGAATTGATTTGGTTGATCAATTGGGTGGTTTTCAGTAGGCGAATTAGGACGCTGAATGATTTGGCCTTCCTCAGGATTCTGATGATGTCGTCAGTGGAAGAATCAGAGGCATCTGCAGAAGGTGACTGGGGCAATGCGGAGACAGTTGGTTTTGCCGGCGCCGCAGCCGGTGCTGCAGCCTCAGGGGCAGGTTTTGCTGGGGCTTTGGGGGCTGCAGCAGGTGCCTGGGCTCATGTGCTGGTTGAACACAAGGAGGAGAAAAGCAAGAGGAGTGAGAAGGAGAACAAGGCTTGCTTCATTTTCTTGTGGTAATTGCAATGAAAAAGCTCTGGATTTGCTTTGATGCTTTTCGAAGATTGCGAGTGATAGGTTAGTAATTGTTATTAAAATGGGAGTTTGATGTGGGGGAGATCTGAAAGGAGATTGCTTTTATAGAGATCACCAAGCGAATGACAGGTAGGTAAAGGGTTTAGTTATGAAATTCACCTATAGTTTGTGTTCTGTGAGGTCTGTCATGGAGATTAAGGTGGTGCATCAAAGTAGACAAGATAAAAGGTGATTGAGAAGGAGATTTGGCTGCTATAGCCACCCATTTGCTTGGAAATGCAGGAAAAGATGAGTTAGAAGTTAGAACTCAAATTGGGAGTGAGATGGCACAGCACATTAATGAAATTGTGATGCTTTCACTTCAAATCCCTGTCACTGATGCACTAATTAAGCTGAAACAAATCCTGAGGCATTACTGTTACCACAAATTGTCAAAGTGCAAACCCCAGATGCAGACGCCCCATTAGTTACGTCTCCAAATCACCAAGGCAAGCTAGTTCATCTCTATGCTGCCCTGGACCTGGACCTGGACCTCTTGCAAGTAGCTAAACGCATCTGTCACGTTACCCTTTCATTAATTTGATGACTACAGGTTTAACAAGAAAAATGAACAACAAAGAGACACGGTACTGAGTCAATAAAATTGACCTCAAAACTTGCAAAGAAATTAAGAGTTATTTCATATATGTTAACTAATTTCAATTACCACTATTTTGAGGATCCAGATCTTCTGGAGGTTTAAAAGCTTATATTGGTAGAGTTGTTCAAATATTTATCATTAGATGTGTTGTAATGTTAAAATATTGCCACATCTTTATACAGTTCAGAAATGAAAAGTACATTTTTCACTTAATTTTATGTTAATTTTATGAACCCAAAAACTTTTTTTGCCACTTTTTTTACACCATTTAACTCATCGCAACCAGTTCTAACTGTTTAAACACTAGATTTTATCAATTTAACATTATAATTGTTTTTATATTTCATGTAAAAGGTGAAAATAATATGAGGCTCATGACAAAACAAATGAAGAAAATGGGGGGAAAAAAAAAGAAAGAATAGATTCGACATATAAAAATGCTAAAACTTAACATAATTGAAGTTCAGGTGGTCAGAATTGTTGCATTGTATACACGTAAGTTGTAAAGTATATATTGTTAATTTGTTTTTTAATTAGAATTTTTAGAGTTTAAATTCAAAATTGAGAAGGATTTCATTAACCCAATTTTTTTTCAACTCCTTTGAATTACTAGAATTCTAACAGAACCCAGGATTTGGATATCAAGTAATTAATTGGATATAGGGGGCCAAGTTCAATGCTGCTGGACACCTTCCGAGTATTAATTTGGACCATGCTAGATGCAAGAAAAACAGAAAATTCTGTCCAAGTTTGCTTATGTGGATGGTCTCAACATGCTAATTTGTCCTTGTATCAACTGGGCCTCAAATTTACGAGACCTGTCTAAACAAGTAGACGTAAGCACCATTTTATATTTTCATCAGGGCTATATAACCCCAGGATCTTCCCAAGCTTGAATCCTAGGAGAAGCCTGGCGTGGATCAAAGAGAGAATTTACCAGAAAATAGAAGGATGGAAATCTGGACTTCTCAATCAAGCGGGAAAAGAGGTGCTTATTAAAGCTGTTCTCCAAGCGATTCCCATCTATGCAATGTCAATTGCTAGGTTCCCAAAGAGTTTATGTAAATCTTTGTGTTCTAACATTTCCAGGTTTTGGTGGCGCAATCCACCAAAAGAACGAGATATCCACTGGGTCAACTGGAGTTCTCTTTCTAGAAGCAAAAACTTAGGGGGCATGGGCTTTAAAGACTTTGAGCACCTAAATACTGCCTTTCTAGTGAAACAGGCGTGGAGAGTTATTAGAAATTCGGATGCATTGTGGGTCAAGGTATTAAAAGGGGCATACTACCCTAATGAGAATTTCTTACAAGCTCGTAGAAAGAGGAGCTCCTCTTGGTGCTGGAACAGCATACTACAAGGCAAAGAATTCTTAAGGAAGCATGGAAGTTGGAGAGCATAGGCAATGGAGAATCCATCAGCATATGGGATGATAATTGGCTTCAGCAAGGGAAGCCCAATTATTGGGAACAACTCGCAGCAGGACATAAAAGTGAATGCCCTTCTTAATGAGGACCAAAGGTCGTGGAATCCCCGACAACTGAATCTTCTTCTTACCCCAGACCTAGTAGCACAAGTGATGAAAATCCCCTTGAGTATTGTTAACAAAGAAGATACTTTTGTTTGGCCTCATGTCAAAGATGGGACTTATACAGTAAAATCTGGCTATAGGGTGGCTAGGCTTGGCAATTTCATCCGATCCGATTCAGATCCAAGGTGATCCACTCTCAAGCAACAGATTTGCATACTGATTTGGATCCAACCTGACCCGATCTAGATGGATCAGGTCAGATATGGGTCGACTTTTTTATTTTTTTGCTTGTCTCTCTTACCCTCCTACACTACTTGCATTTGTCAATTTAAGCATTTAATTTGAAACTAAAATGATCCCAAGTTCATAGTTTGCAATATTCCAACAATTTCCAAAATATTAAATCCAGTATCAACAAACCTCCAGTTAAAAAAATTCAACAATTCTGCAATATACTAAAACAATGTTCAAAATGTCCCCAAGTTCATAGTTCTGCAATATACCAACAATTCTCAAAATATTAAATCTAATATCAACAAACCTCTTATGAAAAAAAATTCATAGGTCTGCAATATACTGAAACAATGTTCAAAATAACAAATACAATATTACACAAACCTCCAAAAAAACCAAAAAGTGTTACACAAACCAACTACAAAACAACTTAAAAAGAAAAAGTCTAAGTAGAGATTTTTTTTTTTATGAGAACTAGGCCATCGTTCATGAGTTTCTTTTACAATCTGCAACTATGTCCATATAGCCAGTGAACACTTTTTGGAATCTGTATTTTGTCAATAGCCAAATTAGGCATTTACAAAAAAAAAAAGATATTATTGAATCACAACTATTGAGTAGTCAATCCTTTAACAATTTAGAGACTTACTTCACTAATTATATACAAAGACTGATACGTTACAACTTACAAGTAATTTGAACATAATTCTTTCTAGCTGCAAAAACCTACAAAAGGCAAAAGAAAAGAGCATTTTAAGAGCTCAATTAAAGGAATATTTCAATTATATTTTAAAAGAAATATAATGAGTAGATATCATACTCATTATTTAATAATACTATTAAGAATATGATATGTCATAAAATTTACTTGCTGCCTTTCAATTGCAAGGGCTTGAGAATTATAAGTAAGAAGATGATAAATATTGACAATTAAAAGTATCTGTTATCAAGGTAAAATGTTTTCATCTTTATCTTCATCCTCATCATCTTGTATGGTAGGGAATTTTTCATTGTTGCATTAGCCCTTATCCAACTTTGAGCACACATCAATGCTTCCAATGTATTAAGTTTGAGTCTACTATGATGTGGACTTAAAAATCTACCACCAGTGTTAAATGCAAATTCTGATGCAACAGTAGTCACATGTATGCCCAAAATGTCTCTAACAATAGCTTACAATGCAGGATATTTGGCTCCATTCATTTTCCACTATAGTAAGATATCAAAAGGTTGCCCTCTAGCAAGACATCTTCATCTAAGTAGTAGTCCAACTCTAACTTTTGCTTGTTGTTACTTGAAATTCCTTCATTCATGATAAACTTGTCATATTGAGACAATATATCACCATAGTCAGCATCAATTATGTCTATAGGACTTCTACTAGGTTCACCAGCTATTCCTCTTTATTCATTTCTAAGTTGGTATTCAGTCACCAAGTCACGACAAATTTTTTCAATCTTCTCAACTTCATCAACAGATTACTCTCTAAAAATCAAGTTATAATAAAACGTAATTAACTTTGATTTGTATCAAGGATCTAATACTGTAGCAACTCCCATTATGCCATGTATTTCACTCCAATACTTATCCAATTTCAACTACATTCTTATTGTCATATCTCGAATTATGATATTTGTGGAACCAAGCCATTGCTTTATTGTCTAATCTCACAAATCTTGAGAAAATAAAGATTGGCAATGGGATATTTTGTCCCAGAGAAGTCCTCAGTTGCATCATTAAATTTCTTCAACTTTCCACATATATCTTTTGTCAAATCCTATTCCTCTTGAGATGACACTGCCTTATATGAGGGTTCAAGCATTTTAGCATAAATAAACGTATCTTTGTATATTAGAGTAACCTGAAAGCATTAAGTATGTAGAATTTCATTGGGTTAGACAATCAAGAACCAGCTTCTTTGAATACAAAACGCACACATTGCGACATGCAACCTCAAATGTCCTTTCTCTTTTAGGCATGGCTATCCAAAAACAAACACTCTCCTAAATTTTCTCTATGCTATTTTTGATTACATCTAATCCATCTTTAACAATTAAATTTAGGATATGTACACAACATCTCATATGAATAAGTGACCCACATAACATAAGAGAAGATTTATGTCATTTGTCTAAGAGAATACCAATCGTTGCATCATTTATTGAGGCATTATCAAGTGTAATTGTAGAAAGTCTCCTATCAATGTTCCAATTTAGAGGACACTTGAATAATACGCCACACAAAACCTCATTTGTGTGTGGACATGGCACATAAACAAATCCTAAAATTCTACTTGGTAAATTCCAAAAGTCATCAAATAAGTGACTCGTGATTACCATATACCCTTTTCTTTGGTAGTTTGATGTCCACATATCAGAAGTAATAGCAACCCTACCTTGATTGTTTTCAATAAACTTTTTAGTATCCTCATTTTCTTGAAGATAAATATTCATCAAATTATTTCTTATTGCGTTCCTTGATACTATCTTAAATGATGGTTGAAGAGCATTTAAAAATCTCTTAAAGTGAGTGTGATCCACTATGGACAAAGGATACTCATGTATAATAATCATGAGTGCAAGCTCTCTCTAAGCAAGTTCTAGATCAAATGAAAAACTTTGGTACACTATAGTCCCCTTATTTGTCCTAGGTGTTGATGAACCTCGTTGAGATAGATAATGTTTACATCTCCCCAAGTGATTACACAAATGTGACGTTCCACTAGTAAAAGATCCAGCAAGCTTATTGTGACAATAATTACAAACTATTTTAACTACTCCTCTTATATTTTTCTTCTCAAAATGATTCCAAACAAAACTAGACAACATTTTTTTCCTTAAGGGAGTAACTGTTTCTTCAAAAGGTGCTACTGACTCTTCTTCAGTTGGTGGACTAGAGGGACCATCATTTAAAGACATCTAAACCCTACAATAATTTGAAAAACCTTATTAACTACTACATCCTAAAAACCTTATGATTAATTGATAAATCAAGTTGCTAAAATATTTAAATGGTAGTATAGAAAAAATTAGAAGCATTTTTTGCATTTCTTTTATTAATGTATACACTCATAGGAGACGAAACTAGGACTAATATATAATATATATAATATATATATATATATATATATATATTATATATATATATATATATATTGTCTATATGCTTTTGATTATGCATATGGCTTATCCTGAAGAGGAGGCCTAACGTGCATTTTATTGAAGAATTATTATTAAGAGTGTAAGGAATTTTGTTAAGCAAAATTGGATTCATTAATGCATTGAGATTCTCATGCGATGCTCATCATTGGTGTGTCGAGGACTCGAATTGAGGATTGAGAGTGAGAGCGCGAGCGAGAGAGAGTGATTGAGTGAGAGGGTTTGGGTTTGAGATTAAGAATGTGACGAAGACAGATGAGAATATTTGGATATCCAAAAATCCAGTGAATTTTAAAAAATTTAACTCGACCTGACCTACACTGAAATATGATTTAAAAAAAAATGATCCATTAGGCTGAATTGGACTGGATCGGGTTGGATACCCGATCCGTTGCCATTCCTGGGGGTGGCTAAGAAGGACTCAGTTAGCAGAACAGTGAGTAGAAGCTCTTCATCTTTTTATTTTCCTGCTGACTTATGGAAGATTATTTGGAAGTTAGAAAATCCCACCGAGATTAAAATTTTCATGTGGAAGTGTTTTCACAATGCACTCCCTGTCAGAGCAAATCTCCCCAAGAAACATCTAGCCCATTCGCCCATTTGCCAAATATGCAATAAAAAGTCGGAATCAATAGAACATACCTTTCTCCTTTATCCTTGGACTCAGCCGGTGTGGTTTGGAGCGCAAATCCAGTGCACCCCTGCTGAGGATAACATCTCCAGACTTGAAGTGTGGTTGTGGGAAAAAAATTCAAACTCTTAGGCAGAGTAGAGATACCCTTTGCGGCCTAGAGCAAATCTGTCACCTGTTGTGGGCAATCTGGAAGGGCAGGAACAAGTGCTGGATCGAAGACCAAAAGCCGAATCCTTGGTTAGCAGTGTCAAGCGCTGAGAATTTGAATAGAGAATTCCTCCAAGCCTCTCAGCGGGAATCTCATAAGGTGGAGTTATAGGTGAGTAATTGCTACCCAAAATCTACTCACTAGCGTAAACCTCCCCCTGATGTGCTTAAATGTATCATAGATGCAGCCTTCGATAAGAGCTCGGCTATAAGCTGGGAAATAGATGGATTAGTAAAAGATATCACTCTACTGAGAGGCCAATTTGTCAAGTGCGGTTTTACTTAGACAAAGAAGGAAGGTAATGTAGTGGCGAATGCTGTAGCCAAGCTTGAAGCACAGAGAGCTCTTCCCAGGAATTGGAGTAGCCAACCCCCTCCCATGGTGGCCAGGAGCCTTTTGCGTGATGCTTTTAACTCTTGGTCTTCTGGGCGGTTGATGTTGGGCCCACTACCATTCGTGCAATCCGGTTTTGTATTATGTTGTGATTGGCATTTCCTCTGGGTGTGGGTTTGTTAGGGGGCTCTCTCTGTTGTTTAGCCCTTGTGGCTGTTGTATTGAAGACCAAAGAAAAAAAAAAAAAACATTAGATCTATATAATAGAAAAAAATAATGGTTTCTTTTATGTTTGTTACAATTATTGTTAAAATTAGTTGTAATGATTAGCGTATTATAATTCTAAGAATATAAACAAAATTTAAATTCTTGAAATCAACTTTTAAAAAAAGGTTTAAGAAGTGATAATTTCTTTTTACATTTTTTGTTTATAAAAAAATTATTATAAAGGATGAATTAAAGGCAAAATGGCTTTTTTTTTTAATAACCCTACTTATAAGAACTAGATGACATTTCAGTTCACATTTAAGGATAAAATCATTGAATACACCTAATTATTAGCACCTTTTGGAGAATCTCTTTGTCAGACGTAATAAAATCGCACAAGTAATTGAGCATGAATTTATCTAATTCAGTTTTTAGTTAGGTTAACCTCATGATTAAGCTTTTCTTATATTCAGCCAACTTTCTCTGGTTTGCCCAACAATTTCTGCACTTCCGTGCAGTAACTTTGAAAAGAGAAATTCTCAAAGGGTGAGTAATATTTTTAAAGGTTTAAATTTTATTAAAATTTTTATTATATAACATTATAAATTTAATTTAACAATACACATTTATATTTTATGACATATGTTACTTTTTTTATTAACAGAAAATTTGTGTTAATAATATTTATGTTTTATTAATTCAGTGTATTAACATCTAGTATAATATTTGTGTGATGCACAAAAAAATTTTAAAAGAAAAAATAAAACTAAAAAATAATGATATATTATTTAAAAATTATAATATAATATTTAATTAAAAATAAAAAAATTATTATAATAACTTTAAAAAATATTTACTAAAATATTATCTTTTTTAATTTTATATAGTTTAAAATTATATATTTATTGTTTATTTTAAACTTATTTTAATATTTGTCAGTAATTTTAATATTTAATATTTTTTATTTAAAAAAGTTTAATAATAATTATTAATTAATTCATATTGATAAAAAAGAAATTAAAATTTTAAATTTAATTCATAGAAAATTAAAAGTGAGAGAAAAATATTATTAAATAAAAATAAAAAATAAAATAAAAAAAATAAAGAAAGAAAAAATTTTAAAAGATTTGACTCTTAAATTTTATATTTTAAAATTTAAAATTATGACTTATCAACTATCATAATAAATATATTATAACATTCAATATATATATCTTACATAAATATTATTTATTAAAATTAAATATCCAAACAATAATATTAAATGACATAATTAAAATGATACAAGTCAAACAACTTATTTCTTTTTAGAATAAATTTCTCCCGGTGAAAAGCGAGAGTGGCCAGAGGAACCACCCCCTAACTATCTTTGCTTTCTATTAAACGAATCTAACTCAAATGAAAACACGAATGCTTGATATGAGCAAATATCTACTGGAAATGGTCGAATATAACTAACAAATATATCTAATTTTCTATTATAAGTTCTTTGACTGCAACATGCAAGAGTACATAAAATTCTCATATGCAATACACAAAGATGGGAACATTTTTTTTTTTGGGGGAGGAGAACTAGTAGAAAGAAGAAAGTCTTCAAAAATCAAATGTAATTTTCATCACAAACTGACTTGATTCGTAACAACAGATTAAAAAACAAAGAAAGAAGACAATTATTGGAAAGCACTGCAAAATGTTGATAATTCCCTCTTCAATCTAACCCAGCTTGTAGAAATTCATAAGCACAACAACATGAGTTCATGTACCCAATTGGTAGCTGCATCTTCGTCACAATGAAAATGCTGCTGCTACTGCTGCAACTGCAACTGCAACAGGCACCCACGTCCCATGCCTCTGTTTCAAGCTCATTGCAGCAGAGTCATCATCCGCCGGAGCTGCAGAGCCCTCTGCAGATTTCTTCTTAGATGCCTTGGGCTTCGCCGGTGCCGGAGCCGGTGCGGGAGGCTTAGGAACGACTAAGTCCCGAGGAAGAAGCACTTTGTCCACACTATAAACCGCAAGCTGACGGTCAGAGTATACGGTGCCACCAACTGTGGTATTAACAATGCCTGTTGTCATGTTCACTTGGTTTCCTGAACTAGTTACGTTCAGTGCCAACCTATCAGGATTTTCACCGGCCTGTGTTCTCACTGGGTTGCTCAGAGTATCGAAGTTCGAGATGGAAACAAACGTGGGTAGCATGTGGAACTGAATGAGCTCGTTCTTTTGCTGGTCGTTAAGGGAATTGAGGAAGCCAGGTTTGAGGCTCGCGAAGGCGTTGTCGGTTGGGGCAAAGAGGGTTATTCCACCGTTTGAATTTAGGAGCTGGGAGTTGATCTGGGTGGCCACTTGGGTGGTCTGCAGAAGACGGATTAGAATGGTGAACCCCCCAGCCTTTTTGAGGATTCTGATGATGTCTGTTGGGGCTGATGTAGGTGCCGGTGCGGGGGCCGCCGCAGGCGATTGGGCTGAAGTGGTGGTGGAATGGCAGAGGACCATTAGAAGAAGTGAGAGAGAGAAGAATGGACGCTTCATCATCATCACCCTCTGTTGTGTTTGTTGACTGGGAATCTCAGTGGGGATGGTGGTGAGAAAGAAGTGGAAAATGGAGGACTGGTCCTTGCAGTTAAGTGTGAGTGACAGAAGGAGCTAGGGAAATTTATGGAGACTCGAAAGGGGTTATCTTAAAAGTTTGGTGGAATGTGTAGTGAGGAATCCTTAGTTGTTAGCATATCTGCTAAGACATCACTGAAAGGTGGTGCGTCAACGGAGAGGTATTATTGTAGCAGCCAGTTGGATTTTGCTTGGGAAGGCAGGAAAAACAGTGAGATCTCAAGTGAGTGTGTGAACCAAAAAAAAAAAAAAGATGAGCATGATTGCGTAGCATTCACTTTTAAGTTGTAATTGTTCTGAAATAGCAATACAATCAAGTGCTTGCCTCTGTCTTAAGAAACAAGTCCCTTATTTTGCTTTTGCAAGATAGTTCGATGATACATAGTACAGTGGGTTGCGTGAGTTGGGTTCCTTGGATCAACCCCATGGATGTTAGCCTCTGACCTACGATGCATTGCCACTTGCTCGATGTTGAATGCCAGTGGGTCACCTCTGCTGATTATCCTAATTTCCTTCTTTGATGTTCGTTGGGGGAAGAACGATGGTTTAGATTTTGGAATATGATTACATGTTCTTTGCTCTAGGCCAGAGAAAAATGTCTAATTATCCAGTTTCTACAAAGAAAAATGTGGGACTGCTAATTGCAAAATGCTTTATTGATCCTTTTCTTGGAGTAAGAACTTTTTGTGTAATTACGTGTAAAATGGAACGATGGCAATTTTAAATGTCAGTTGAAAATTTTATTTTAATATATGATATGATCAGGTAAGATATGTTGACACAGTTGAGATTCAAAATAACAAATTATGGGGCTCCCCCGTGTGTGCATTACTACCGAGCCAAAGCACCAAGGACAAATATATCTGTTGAAAGTTTGAAATGAAGTGCATGACCATCGAGCCATAAGACCAAGGTTAATGCAGTTGGAAGTTTGAGCCTATATTAAAATTACCAGCAGATGTTAGATACCTAAAACCAAGACTACACATACTCATTTAACTTATCTTCCACGGTATCGACTACACAGCTTTGGGAACTCATTCACGGACAACCATTTGATCATGTCCAGGGGTTAGGAGTTGTTGAGAGGTCCAGCACAGGTTATAGTTGTTCTTCTGGATTCTGAGTATGGAGTAGAGAGGGCTATCACCATTGACATTTAACTATCTAGCGAACTGGACCAAGGTCTTTGCAGCCCCTTTTTGGAGGTTCCGGTTGGATATCAACGTAGCTTTGATTGCTAGTCTAGCTTTTTTGTCTTTTTTTTGGTCATGAATTGCTAGTCTAGCTTAGAGTTAGTAGTTTAGATAGAAACATGCAAAAGAGGGTTCACAGGGACTCCATCTTAATTAGCCAAATAGGTTCACAGTAGATGATATTCAGTCACGGGCTTCTGCTTGTATCCATGGGAGTTTCGCTGTTCATTAGAAGATGCAGTTTGGTGGCTCACAAGAGTGCTTCTTGATTTTCAAGTTTTAGAGGGAGTGGGTCTGGTTTCCGAGTCTTCTTTTCCTCCTTCAATGAAGGAAGCCATATCTAGGGACACCATCTTTTTGTTTTATCAACGAAAATGAAAATTTCAGACCAAAAAATACACCCAAAAAGAAAAGTAAAAGAAACCCATTTTCGTCTTCTTGTGATATATATTACAAGCGCGTTAACTCCATGCTTGGGTTTACTTGCGTACACGGCGATAATTTCAAAACGCAATCAGATATGATGAAAAGGGCAAATGAGCTTCTAATGCTGGTGAAATTTAAGGGGTTGCAGACAAAGGATTATGAACTACTCTGCCATATTTCCAGAGGATATCTGAAACTCCAATGAGCTTGTTGCGGTTACAGTTTGATAAAAATTTGGCTGCTCAAACTAACACAGATTATGCTTCAGATCTGCATCTTCTGTACTTCCTGGTGTTACCAAATGCTGTTCAAGAACTTCAAACAGAATTTGATTGAAACTAAAAAACTGAACACCTGAAAGAAACAGCAGCTTGCAATGGGACTTTCTAAGATGCGTAGAGCATGAAACGACAAGGATTAATGAAACATGGAAGATGCGAAAGTGTTTTACATGACTGTCGGATCATATCTTGGCATACTGACCCAAACATTTAACAAAAACTGCTTAAGTAACCTCCTCTAGAAGCCTACTATACTAATCCCTGCTAATGCTGTACACCTGGCGGAAGACACTAGTTTATGCACACGATGCATCCAGCACATACAAACATCCAATATGCCCATTTGGAAAGAAAAAGAAAGTCATCCATTTTACTCCATGCTCAAACATAGTTTCTTACTGTCACTCACAAAATGACAGTATAGCCATTCAGAGCACATATTTATAATCAAGATTTGCGGAAGCCAGAAAACTAGATCTTTGGTTCCATCCTGTAGTTAGTAATTCTAAACCAAACTGTTGCAATGCACAAGCCTGCTAAATAAAGATGCTTACTATCAGCACCTATCAGTCAGTATTAAAAACACTATAATATTACTAAAGAAAAAGCAGAAAGAACACTGATAAGTGTTTTTTTATCCTTTCAATGGGCAAATTAACTTAAGATATTTTACCAGATTTTCAACATTAGAAGGAAAATGACAGTTACTGCATGCTACCAAAGCACTTCCAATTTGACATGTATTGAGGACACCAACAAGAGAAATTGTCACAACCCCCCTCCGCTTCCCCCAACAAAAGCCAGTAAATCAGTTTCATATTTAATGAAATGCACATTTATGTCAAGCATAAGTATGCAAAGTCACTGAAAAAAAGTATCCTGCCATGCGGGATTTGAGAGAAGTATGAAAATGAATACACTATGGAAATGTAAAGTACGTAGTGTATTTCTCACCATGATACATGTTTTCCATACATAAAGTGGGATTTGAGAAGTATGAAAATGAATACACTATGGAAATGTAAAGTAAGTAGTGTGTTTCTCACCATGATACATGTTTTCCATACATAAAACATGACAATGAATTAAGTATATGGTTAAATTCTCCACTAGCATTGCTTTACATTTTCTAACCTCCTCCTCCATCACCTCCTGAATTTCTCTCTCTTAATGCATCCTCAGCTTTTACTTTCTCAGGAACAAAATCTGAACAAGCAAAAGCAACATAGACAACATTGTAAATTAGTGTAAGGTAAATACAAGGAAAGTTAAACCTTAAATATTCCAATAGGGATAGGATAGCATTTCAACATGGATAAAAAAATTACCAGAAAGAAAGTCATATCTCCTCTGCTTATTAACAACATACGCTGAAAAGAAAAACATGTGTCTCATCAGTAATTGGAGAACATTTGATGGTCTCAATGCACGCATAGACACACACAAACATGCACAAGGATAAATTTCAACGAACATAAAAAGTAATAATTCTACAACACAATTGGGCCATAGGTCTAAACTAAATATTATGGATGTTGATACTTTTTATTTTAAAACCACCAACCAAAAAAACAAAATTTTAGGTTTTACAATATTGAGTTGTTGAACTCACCTCCTCACTTTCGCTCTTATTGATAGACTGAAGAAATTTATATAACCAATGGCTTGCAGTGATTTAAATGATGGTTCCAAATTAATGAGTTAGATTAGTGACTTTTATCTTGATTCTTCACTCTTTCTGTCTTTCTCTTCAGGATAAATGTTTCCTTCAATATTGTACAGGGAAAGAGAAGGCAGTCTCTGTAATAGCTTGATAGGACAAAGTAATCCTAAAAAAAGAGCAATAGCAGATATTGCAAAAACATTTACCATTCCCTTTGCCGTTCCTCAGCAAAGATGAAGTTGAATGATTTTACCTTACCTCTATACCATTAAGACCTAGCTTAATATCAGTCAGAATTTTTATTACAGGTAAATCAGAATATAGGTTCCCCAAACCAAGTGATGGTGCTGAACACCTGTTGTCGTGGCCAGATATGGTTCCCCGTGTTTATTTGGCTCCATGTATTTACAAGTTGGAGATGTGCAGATGGGATGCAAGAAAGAGTTAGAGGATTGATTATATTCAAAAGTGAATGGAAAAAAGAGTTCAAGAAGAGAGATTTAACTTAATGTATTCAAATTATTTGGAGAAAAATTCAATATTTACTATTGTTAGAATTGATATGGGATGGCTGCTAGACTGCGAGCTTCACTGTATCACCATGGGACTGCCAACCAGTATGATATTCCCTACTAAAGCCCTTTCAAAGAATCACCCTCCGTTATCCACCCCAAAAATGAGAACTGTAACCAACAAATGACTTGGAATTCTACTCAAGCAGTTCAACACTTCAACTTCAAAGGACATATAAAGAAAGTGTTGGCTTTATTGGTTGGCATCTCACTTAAGATTCTTGAGCTTAATATCGCTGCCCATGGCGCCTTTAATAGGTGCAACCCCTTAATGCTTGACTTGGTTTTGAGAAACTATAAGAAAATAAAGTTACACTTAACTTTTGGCCTAATAGTAAGCGCTTAATCCAACAAGTGGTATTAGAGCAAAGTCGTGGGTTCAAATTCCCCGGGGTGACACTGGGAGGAGATTGTTGGCTTTATTTAGTTAGCATCTCCCTTAAGATACTTGGGCTTGACATCCCTGCCTATAAAGTTGCACCCTTACCAACGGCTACAGCTTTTGGCCTAGTAGTAAACACTTGATCCAACAAAAAGGTTAAATTATAAGTTTAATAATTTAAAAGACACATTTTGCCTTCAAGTTTCAACCAACATTAAACAAAGAAAAACATCCCTTTTGTTCCAAAAATATAGATATAAATGTTAACGCTGGATAAATGTTCAGCTAGAGATTTTATTATGGAGAAGGCCTTCAGACTAAATTAACATAATTTCTCAGCACAAAACCCCCCAACTTCTTTATAGTGATTAGTGAATCAACTTGACAACGGAACCCACTTTCTAACTTCATTTAACTTACATTTTGATCAAACATATTATCATGAAGGCTTAGCATACTTTACTGACAACATACTTTCAATACAGAAGCAGCTAGTACTCTTTTTCTAAGTTAGAAAGAGTTTCCAGCATGCCAGCATCAGAAATAAAAAAAAGTACAAGTATAGTTTAGCACCCAATGAAGATTCAAGATAATGAGAGGGAGATTACCTAGGTGCTTGTAAGCCAGATATTTCTTTCGATCCGAAATAGAACAAGCATAAGCATCCTGTGTAAATTGTTCAAGGAACTTCTCCTGCAATCAGGCCAGGAAACGAAAGGCAAATGTTGAAGGAAAAAAAGAAAAGGAGAACACCTAAAGAGAAATTTAAAAGCTGAGGCAGAGAACGGTACCGAAGCTTTGTTGATGGCAAAGATGGCTTCCTGAGAAACACGTAGATCAGGATCTTCGCCCCTAATTATTGTCCTGATACGATTCATCGGAAACTTATGCGTTTTCGCGTCTTCTTTGCCTTCAACTTCGTCTTCCTCTTCGTGGTCTTGTTGCTTTCGTTTGGATTTTTTCGGGTTCGCGCCGCTGGTTCGGCCATTAGAGATGACAGTATTGTCTTCTTGTTGTCGTTGTTGAGACTCGGTGCTGGAAGACGGAACAACCAATACTTTATCATCGTCCTTCACGTTGCCATTGCTGAGCTTGAGCTTCTTCTTCTTCTTCGTCTTATTCTTCTTCTCCTTCTCTAAGTCCCTCTCCTTCCTCGCTGTTTTTGAGATTTCTACATCTTTGCTTTTCTTCTTTTCTGTTTTCGAATTCTTGGAGGAAGCCATTGAGTAATCACTGCAAGCACTGCACCCTCCCAGCATTCAGCATCACGCGCAGGGTTTTCTCGGTTCTGAGGGAAGCGGGTCCGAAGACGAAGAGTACGGGTGTCCGATCCAATGTCCAGTTATGTTTGTTGTGGGCCTTTTGGCAGCACCTTTTCAATTTAATTGGCCTTTTGTTACTGGGCTCAACTATGAGATCATCCCACTTCCTGGGTTGCATTCAGGCTGCCAAAATGTAAGCTGTTGCTGTTGAAATTTGTAACACAAAACAGAGACGACCAGAAAGAGACACAGAAAACAGCACTATAGACCAAGAAAAAAAACACAAAGCAAAACAGCACTCAAGACCGGTAGAAAAACAAAAACATGCAGGCTGTCGCCAAGGCCCATGTTTAACAAGGAGCACCCTGGTGCAACCAACAATACCAAAAAAGGAAAAGAATCTATTTGAAGACTGAAAATTATATACCGATAAAGTTTTTTTTCCCAAAATCTGGATGATAATTTGATGTCAAATACAATAAGTTTATACCTAGACTACTTGATTCCGAAATTAGATCATATGAGAACTCTATACTTACACTCTAGTCTATCCTCTTTAGCCTCTCACTAGTTCTTTGAACTTCTCTTGTAAACAAAAAATAAAAATAAAAATAAAAAATTAGTGCATATCTTTTTTTTTTGGATAAAAAAAAATATAAACCTTTAGTCTTCACTGCTCATCATTCTTGCCCACTAAGGATTAGTTTAGTTTAATGGTAAAATGAAAATGAAATTTTTATTAATGAGTTTACTCATCCATATAAATTTTACACTTGTTTTTTCTCGTACCAAACATATATCAACCAAGGGAGTGTGATTGGTAGATACAACTTTATAATTTTATATACAGAGCATGTGCACTGGGTCTCGAAATGAAGATTGGTAGGTTATGGAAATTGTTAGGCCAGCACTTACTTGATGAGACATGGATGTTGCATAACGTGGATTATATATTGTTCGATTTGGATTTTAGTGGTGTTACTCGTGCCAATAATTGATTTATAATATTCTTTGTTCTCTCTTTCACAAGATTAATAATGCACCTACGAGAAAAGGAAGATAAACAAGAAGTTTTTGGCATTTATTCAGGGCTTGCGTTAGCTAACTAGGATTGCATATGTGGGGGCGATTTTAGATGGCACCATTCATTTCGTGGAGCAGCTAGGAATGAATTCTCTCTTCCTTGTGATGTGTAATTTGGCCGTTAGGTTCAATTTATGGTGCTGAATGTGTCACGGAGAACAATTGTCAATGGACGGCTACCTAAATTCATTTGCTATTCGACGAGTGTCCACCATGCGCTGCTATCAATATCATTCTCCCCACCTTCTTTTTCTGGGTCATAAAGTGAAGTAGTATATCTTTGCATGTCGGCTTCTGGTTTGGAAAGACTGATCCATTTAGGCCATGTTTGTTATTATGTTTTGGTATTGGTAATTTGGTAGGGATATTCAATGAAAGGCTTTGCAAATTAACTCTTTCACAATAACTCACAAATTCTTAATTAAAAAAATATAGAAGATAAGGATATGGCAAGCGGTGTGAACGATGCATGCACCTGCTACCGAACAAGTCCAATTAACAGCTATTTCAGGGGAATCTGCGTTTTGAATGACCCAACCACTACTGGTGTCTATTGGCATGCTATGGACTACCAAGTACCAACCACATGTTCAAACTTGACAGCACAGAGCAGGAGCCTGTAAAACTGATCATGCTATCAAAATATTTTATAACCCATAATTAATGCATTATTAAGAATATATTAATTTTCTAGAAAACAATTTTTTATTATAAACTGTTTAATTATAAAATAAATTAATTTAAATACACATATTTATATCGTATATTATTATATATTAAATACTTATAATTAATAGATAAAATTTTTACATAATTTTTCATCCTAGTTACCACACATAATGTATTTAAGAAATATTTCGTTTCTAACCTTTCGTTTTTTTAACTACAAAAGAGATACAAAACTCTCATAAAAGAATTTAAAATTAAATATTTTACAGTGAATAAGGCAATAGATAATCGCTCTTGGAACAATACTTTTATTTAATTATAGTTGATAGAAATAAATAAGGTAAATTTTTTTAAGATAAGGTAATATTTAATCATTCAACTTCAACATCATTGTGGTCGTAATGATTATCCAAGCTCTTTAATTGACGAGTGGCCGTGTGATTTTTTTCTGTCTTTATGGCTTTATGCCAAGAGCTTCCCCTCTATTTTGGCAAGACAGGCACGTAACAGAACATTTAAATATTTGAAGAAAATTACAATTTATTAGCTGCCAATGAATCAATGTAGTAAAATCAAAATATAAAAAAAAATGGTATAAGTACGAGGTTAGCATTATTTTATCTAACACTTTTTTTTAATTATATTTATTTCTCTTATTTTATTATTTATAACAAAAAATTATATAAAATAAAAAATTAGGTATAATTTATTAAATAAAAAAATATCATGTATAAAAACAATAAATAAAGTTAAAAATACGAGTGTAATTTCTTGTATGTATTAAAGTGGCGCTTAAGGCTTTCCATTGCGCTGAAACTGGTTCTACCCTGTCTGGCTCTGCAAGCCAGGCCTTCTCTCTGCTCCTATATTCCTGTAAACTTGTCCTTCACTTATTGACAAGCTTGGCACCAAAACAAATCCCGCGTCACTTTTTTAAAGCAATGCTCTCTAACCTTCCAAACAATGATTGCGTGCCCGTACGCCACATGCCCATGACTCGCCAAATCCCAATTCTCACTTTTCACCACATCGCAATGGCATGGCATATTGCCATGGTTGACACAAGTTGAAAAGACCACCATTTCCTCTGTGCTCCTAAACACACCCGATCCTTCTTCTCCTCTTTATTTAAAGCCCATCACCATCTCAATCCAAACAGAACAATATCCTAAGATGAACCAAAACACAGTTACTGAGTGAGCTCAGACTCGGAAGAAGCAGTGAGCTTTGGTCGAAGAAGACAACACAAGGATCAGAGGAAGACGACGACGACACTGACAGTCTTTCTTCTATTAGGATATTGGTAGAGTGGCGTGCCCTTCTCTGCGTAGAATAAATAGCTTAGCTTAGCTCTAGACTTCACTCGTCCCATTTGATTCCCTTCCCAAAGCGGCCAAGCAACAACATTTACCCTTGTACGCATGCGAAACAACGATGGAAGAAACAGATAAAGCTAAGCATTCTTGAGCAAGATCCCTTTGTTTGTGTGTTTGTCTAAATAAAGCAACCCCATTTAATTTTTTAGCTGTTTCCTAAAGCCATTTTCGCCATTTGCTTCAAGTAAGAAAACTTGCGCCTTTAAATACAAGAGGCAAAGGGGAGAGGAGGGAATCATTCCCCTGTCGGTTTGGCTCGATCTTTCTGTCTTGGAAAACCCAAAAAGGCCATGAGAGCGACAAAGATTCTATTCCTTTTGCTTTGGTTCCTCGGCATTTATGCCCCCAAGTCATTTTGCGCCAATGTGACATACGACCACCGAGCATTGGTCATCGACGGCAAGCGCCGGGTCTTGATCTCCGGTTCTATTCATTACCCTCGTAGTACTCCAGAGGTATCTCTCCCTCGGTGTGTGTGTATTTATATGTTTGTATTTGTGTCCGTTATCTTTCAGCTTAACAGGGGTAGAATTTGTCATTGCAGATGTGGCCAGACCTTATTCAGAAATCCAAAGATGGAGGACTGGATGTGATTGAGACCTATGTTTTCTGGGAACATACACGAACCAGTTCGTGGCCAGGTTCTGTTCTGTTCTGTTACTATTATTATATTGCTCTGTCCTTCGGTTTTTCTTGCATTGCATTGTGCAAATTGTAATTTGCTGAATAATTCAGCTTTTTCACTATTTAGAGTAGAAAAAGAAGAAATGCTGATTCTTTCACATATTTTTCAGACATAATATGAATATGATAGTTAAAAACATGAAATGCTGAAGATTCTTTCACTTTTTCCCCCTCAATCTCAATTTCAATCAGAAGACTTGGATTAAAACAATGATGGATTATACTCTTTGGCAGTATGATTTTGAAGGCAGTAGCGATTTGGTCAAATTTGTGAAGGCAGTAGCAGCAGGGGGTCTATACTTGCATCTCCGGATTGGTCCATACGCATGCGCTGAATGGAACTATGGGTAAAATTGAGTCCTTGTTGTGTATCCTTTTCCAGGGACGACCTCATATCTAAGCGTGGGCTTTTAACTTCTGAGCAGTGGTTTCCCTCTTTGGCTGCATTTTATTCCGGGAATTCAGTTCCGAACTGATAATGAGCCATTCAAGGTGATCCTTCCTTTCCTTTCTCTCTTGTTTCATTTTATGTGGCGTCGAATAAGATTTCACTCATTTCATTCAAACTCTGTCTTCAGGCAGAAATGAAGCGATTCACTGCTAAGATTGTGGACATGATGAAGCAAGAGGAACTCTATGCGTCACAGGGAGGACCTATTATTTTATCTCAGGTTTTTTTATTTTATTAAATGCATGGTCAATTTTTTTTATTTTTTTGGGAGGAAATTTATCCAGATGTGGAAGCATAGTTCTTTGTTTTATAGATAGTCTTTGCGACTATCTGCATATTTTTAATATGAACATATTAAGTACTTTTTGATGCCAGATTGAAAATGAGTATGGGAACATTCAAGCGCCCTATGGTTCTGCTGGTAAATCCTACATCAAATGGGCAGCAAAAATGGCTACATCTCTTGATACAGGGGTTCCCTGGGTCATGTGCCAGCAGGCAGATGCTCCTGATCCAATTGTAAGTTTTCTCCTTTCACTTGCCCACATCAAGTGCCATGCAGTTTATGTTTTACTATATTGCCTGTCTTCCCATGTGGAGTAATCATACTATGCTGCTGTTGTCAATCATCTTACTCTATTGTTATATTAACTACTCACAGATTAACACTTGCAATGGATTTTACTGCGATCAATTTACACCAAACTCTAACACAAAACCAAAAGTGTGGACGGAGAATTGGAGTGGATGGTTTGCGTCTTTTTCTATATAGATCATTTAGTCATTTGAATGGCATATATTCCTCAAAATATGATATCATTGCTTATGTATTTCCTTTCTCATTTTTAACTCTTTTATTTTTCTTGCAACCTCTTTAAATCTTTGGAATGGTAGGTTTCTTTCATTTGGTGGTGCTGTGCCTTACAGACCTGTGGAAGATCTTGCATTTGCTGTGGCACGCTTTTTCCAGCGAGGCGGAACATTTCAAAATTACTATATGGTATGCAACCTTACATGTGGTTTAAGTTCATTATTATATGATAAAGAAAAATCAGCCCTAAGTGAGAAAGGAAATGAGCTGATACCGCAATTTTTTTGGTTGCTTGCTCTGAAACAGTACCATGGAGGGACTAACTTCGGCCGGACTTCTGGTGGACCTTTCATTTCTACAAGTTATGACTATGATGCACCAATTGATGAGTATGGTATGCACTATGCAGTCTTTCAGCCTTCATATTGCATATCTATTGTTGACACTGTAGACATCACAAATATACTAGGCTGTTGAATGCAACCTAGCTTCTATATGGAAATGAGCTTCCGTATGCAGTCAAGTAGATACGTAAACAGTATTGCATCAAGAGCTTATATGCTTATTTTGTATGTAGAAGACAAAAAATTAGTGAAAATAATATGATGCAGGAATTATCAGACAGCCTAAGTGGGGCCACCTTAAAGATGTGCATAAGGCGATAAAGCTTTGCGAAGAAGCACTGATAGCTACCAATCCGACAATTACATCTCTTGGTCCAAATTTAGAGGTATAAGTGGCCTTTTTAAAATTTTTGGTCATGCTAAAAAATCTTACTCTTACTCCATGTAGTAGGTTAGAATTTCTGGATAAACTTCTTCAGGGCCTAAAATTCTCATATTTTTATCAGATTTGTAAGTTTCTGTCCATGACTATACCCTGCATAGAGTAGAAATTTGGCATAATTACCTAATGGTGCACTGGGTCACAGTCATAGGTTTCTCTGGTTCCCTCCTCCTTCCCCGGTTTCTGAGTGTTGCTTTTTATTGATTGCGGAAAAATGCTGCTGTATGCTGGTGCCAGTCTTTTGTTCATTGATACGTGTTTTATATGCTTTATGAAGGATTATTATCTACTCTTTACATAATATATGCCTTTTACTATTTAAACCCAGGCTGCAGTTTACAAGACAGGAGCTGTATGTGTTGCCTTCCTTGCCAACGTGGGCATGACATCTGATGCAACAGTGAATTATAATGGCAATTCATATCACTTGCCTGCATGGTCCCTGTGAGCATCTTACCAGACTGCAAGAATGTAGTGCTTAATACTGCAAAGGTTTGCCTCATCAACTTCCCAATCAAAATAGATAGTTCAATTGACTGCAGCTACTTTTTAAAAGTGTAAATTAATATTCATTGTTGATTAATCTATCTATAGTTGAGATCTTTTCTGTTCTTTGCTAGTCCAAGAAGAAAGTAGCATAAACTAATAACTTTTTT
This sequence comes from Castanospermum australe, assembly GCA_019955255.1. Taxonomy (NCBI): domain Eukaryota; kingdom Viridiplantae; phylum Streptophyta; class Magnoliopsida; order Fabales; family Fabaceae; genus Castanospermum; species Castanospermum australe. The sequence continues at coordinate 1,748,533 of NSJW01000034.1, forward strand.
ATGACAGATTAATTCTGCATCTATGATTTCAAGCTTCACAACTGAATCTTTAAAAGAGGTTGGTTCTTTAGAAGATTCCAGCTCAGGATGGAGTTGGATAAGTGAACCAGTTGGTATTTCAAAGGCTGATTCTTTCTCAAAATTTGGATTACTGGAGCAAATTAATACGACAGCTGATAGAAGTGACTACTTGTGGTACTCATTAAGGTATAATGGCCTCCAAGGTTGAGAAACTTTCTCCTGACCTATAATTCTCTGTTCCATAATAACATTTTCATGTTTTCTTTTTTTTTTTTTTTGAAGCATTGATCTTAATGATGATGCTGGTGCTCAAACTGTCCTTCACATTGAATCACTTGGTCATGCCCTTCATGCTTTCATCAATGGGAAGCTCGCAGGTACATAAAAATTAAAGCAATGACAGCTGATGATATGTCTGGATAAACCTGCCTCTATGAGTTATACATGTTTTTCCTAAACATTCATTTAGGTTTTCTATTTCACTATATTTTGGATGTCCCTCTCCATTCTTTTCTTTAATGAGTTTCGAGAGTTTGTCTTTGGTTCTGGTCATGTAGAATTGTAGACCTTGGCATCATTTTAAGGCCTGCAAAAGGAAAAAAAAAATGATTTCCCCCTAAAGGAACCTCAGTCTTGGCTTTCATTGTGATGAGGAAAATTTTAAGCATGTTTTGGCTGTCATTGTGGTGGGTCATGATAGCATTTGCACCCTGAAGCAATTCTGAGATCTGGCAGGCAAACACTATAAGTTGTCAGAAGTGAAATAACAAAGGTGTATGGTGCCTGCATATCGAAAATATAAAAAATTTATTTTCACTCATTTATACAACCTTAAACGTGTTAATGTGTATTACTTAGATCAAATCACAAATTACACGTAACACACAGTATTCACCAGTTTTTTCAGAAGCAGTTGAAAATATCTGTTACCAAATCCTAGGTTCATTACACGTCTAAAATAGGAATTTTTAACATAATGGTAACTTCGTGCATTTCTTGTTATGCAAAATTTTATTCTCTTTAAGATGTAGGGAAAATGAAATCAAAATTGATTCAAAATAAAGTAAGATCAATTGTTCATGGTTGTTCGTTCCTAAAATGTTCAGTTCTTTCTTTCTTTCAATTAAATCTTTCATGAATTATCAAATAATACTTATCTGTGATATTACTGAAAACTTTTTCAGGGAATGGAACAGGCAACAGTGGCAATGCTAAGGTCAATGTGGACATCCCTGTCACACTTGTGGCCGGAAAGAACACAATTGATCTCCTGAGTTTAACTGTGGGACTTCAGGTTCAGCTTTCCTGATTATAATTTAGAGAAGCATTTAGAACAGAGGAAATTTTGGTTTATATTATGCATTGGCTTGTTATTTCCTCCCCGCAAGATTTGGCTTTATCATCAAGTCATTTCTCATTACTACATCAGCTAATGTGAACCTTATACACATCAGAACTATGGAGCTTTTTTTGACACATGGGGTGCGGGGATCACTGGTCCAGTGATATTGAAAGGTTTGAAGAATGGCAGTACTCTTGATCTCTCTTCCCAGCAGTGGACATATCAGGTTAGTCACAGCTTAACTTAGAGCCTATTCTTTTCTTTCTCCTTTTGATGACTTCAATAATTGAAAAGATACAACTGAAATAAATTGGATTCCATTTTTCCTTTTTTTAATGAAGTCATAGAATATTTATTGTTGTGAATGCAGGTTGGCCTTAAAGGTGAAGAATTAGGTCTGTTTAATGGAAGTTCCGGACAGTGGAATTCACAATCTACCTTACCTAAGAATCAACCATTGACTTGGTACAAGGTGATCTTAATTTCATTCTCTTGTTTCACTGGTTTTAAGTTAGGGAATTTGGAATTACACTATGTACTGTTCTTCTGGCTATTGTTTGTAGAACATAGTGAATTTGCAACATTTATATCCAAAAGAAAAACCATATTGAAAATGGTTATTTCCAATTGAGCTTACATTACCAATTTACTGTAAGCACTATATTTTTATCACTTGCTAGAATATATTGAAATTTGAGAAAATGATCTGCCTATCTCTACGTTAAAAACTGCAGCTTTTTCTGCAGCAAGCATCTTTATAGCAGAATGTGTGGCTTGAATATAACTTTGACACCTCAAAATATCCAGTCTGAAGACTACTTCCTGCATTGCTTCCTCTACACAAAGACTATTCCATTATTAGATGCAACCAGTAGGCAGTAGCATCTATTTAAATTCTCAAATTTTTCTTTAAGCATCCTCCTATTATTCTGATTGCATAAGTAGACAAAGTCTCGTTGCGCCTGTTCGGTTCATTTGGTTTTAGGTTAGAGTATGGATTGTCCAATGTTGTCGCCCAATCTAGTTTGAAGAAAGCTGTTACATGTTAGGTATGTGATGCTTTAGTATTTAATTTACAAATGAAAGATTAATCATTAAAGTTTAGGCATTAGATTAAACACCGATTCTTAGCCTAGAAGGCTAGAACAGAGAAGGGAACAAGAGTTCCAAGACTAATCTTAGCAATATCCCACTTATTTTCCTGCTAATGTGAATCTATGATATTGAACCTAGTAGTGTATATGTCTTGTAAATGTATTTGCCTGGTACAGAAACATTTTGGACTTTTTGGCACTTAAATAGCTGCATATGGCTTCAGTTATTACTTATCCCATGGTAACAGGCATTTAAATGCTTCACGTCCTCCTGGTCCCCTCTTTTATGACTAATTCTTTATAGTTTTATTCAGCTGTGCAAGCATCTGTTACTTCAACTTGCAATGGCATACTGCAATGAAAATAGGGAATGCTAATATAGGACAAATGTTTTTTGCTACTAACTATGGTAATACATGTTGGATTAGACAAACTTTGTTGCTCCCTCCGGCAGTAATCCCGTTGCTATTGACTTCACGGGGATGGGGAAAGGTGAGGCTTGGGTGAATGGACAAAGCATTGGGCGATACTGGCCTACATATGTCTCTCCTAATAGTGGTTGTACCGACTCATGCAATTATAGAGGGTCTTATAGTTCGTCCAAATGTCTCAGGAATTGTGGAAAACCATCACAAACATTGTAAGTGTTGATTATTCTAGATGAGAAAAGTTGAAAGTAATCCTGAATTTCTGATATCACTGAGTCACTAACCCTGCAGTTACCATGTACCACGATCGTGGTTGCAACCAGATAGCAACATTCTTGTATTGTTTGAGGAAAGTGGGGGCGACCCTACACAATTATCTTTTGCTACAAAACAGATAGGAATCTTGTGTTCACATGTATCTGAATCTCACCCTCCACCTGTAGACTTGTGGAATTCAGATACAGAATCAGGAAGAATAGTAGGGCCTGTACTGTCGCTCGAGTGCCCTTATCCTAATCAGGTCATCTCTTCCATTAAATTTGCAAGTTTTGGAACGCCTCATGGGACTTGTGGAAACTTCAACCATGGACGCTGCAGCAGCAATAGGGCTCTCTCCATTGTGCAGAAGGTGTTACCCAGCTTCCTCTTTAAATCAGAAGTTCATATGCTTTTTCCCTAGTTACTTTGATATTTTTCACCTCGGTTTAGACTGACTCAAACGTGCTTAACAGGCCTGCATTGGATCAAGCGGTTGTAGTATTGGAGTATCAATCAACACATTCGGAGATCCATGTAGAGGAGTGACAAAGGGTTTAGCTGTTGAAGCTGCTTGTACATAGACAATTAGACATCTTGCTTCAAGCCTTACTAATACATTCCTTGGGTTTGGCTGCAGAGCACTCTCCAAGTGTCTTGGACAAGTGCTTCCTGATTAGCCAAAGTAAAATGTTACTGTATTCTAGTAGTAAACAAATAAAAAAATGTCAAATAAAACAGCGCAGCGTCACTTGCAAAAAAAAAAAGAAAAAAACGAGAAGTCTTGCTTATGCAAGGTGTGATTGGTGGCATTTTTTACTCGATCTTTAACATTTCCTGCTGTCATCAAGAAATTGAGGGCCTTTTGGGACAAATTGAACTTCATCATTGACGAATAAGTGTAGTTTATGGAAGATCAAAACATGTTTCTTCATATCTTTAGTACATTTAACGAACGTTTAATCACTCCAAGATTTACGAAAATGATTATCATGGGCAACATCTTAGGCCCTTATTTGTCTGGAGACAATAAAATTACAAAGCTAGAAACCAAAACGCAGGCATGTCAACAATTCCTTCACCAAGAATACGTCTTCTTTTTTTCATGATTGTTTATATCAGTATTGAGCATGTCCTTCGTTGGTAGCAAACCCGGATGGCCTCTGGAACCTGCACAAGTGGCAGAATGTTGAAAAGAGAGACGGGGTATGGTACTTGTCCTCCCCTCCCATTATTGGCATAGGAACCCCTCTCTTGACAGGGCTTTCATAGCCTGGCCTGTAAGTCTTCCCCAAAACTCCTTCAACAAGGTCTGTAAGGTTTGTAAACCTGAACTGTGTCTCCAGATGAGCAAAAGCATCATCTGCTGGCAACTGGTAATTGTGAACCCTGTTTTCTCGTTCTCCAATGGGCCTTACCCTAATGTCCATCTCTAACAAACCTGAAACTGTCACTCTCACACTATTGGCCTCATCGGTTCTCTCCACGACCACTTCTCTTTCCTCACCATTAGCCCTCCATTCAGCCTCGCCATCGGTAGGAATGCTGACTACTTCACCTTCCCACTTCACTATTAGAGAGCCGACATTGTCATCCCAGTGAGATACTCTGTTGGCTGCGATAACAAGAGTGTGTGTGTCAAACATGACAGCAAGGGCTTGGACCCATGTAAAGTCACGAGTCCTTCCTTGTGGTCGAGTTCCAATGAAGTGGGCATTGATTTGGAATTTATCATCAGAAACGATGGCAAAGTTTCCTCCTTTGTCGCCGTGGAAGTAGAACATCACACCGTCACCACCAACAAAGCGAGGATCATAACAGAGAGCACCATACCCATTACAGTTGGGTTTTCTAACTGCCAAAGAAACAAACAAATTCAACATGAGTTCAAGACTCACTGCTCACTATTTGTATATGTAGTTACCCGTAGGCTCTGTTGAATCTTAATTACTACTTTTGAAATTCCTAATTGAAAATTCCTTTTCTCTTTTTGTGTTTCAATAAAATTAAAGTCAACAAGAAGAAAAAAAATTATTAAAGCTTCTGATTTTGCAAGTCTCCTTATAAAACTGAAACTGTTTTACTGCATGAATATTCAGCAAGAAGATAGATGTGAAACTTACACTTGCAAGTGGCTTCGCATTTGCTGCTGCAGTTTATGAAGCATCCCTTCTGCTTCTTGTTCTTCTTGGGCTTCCTCGCTGGGCACTCGGATGGACACACGAGGGTCTTAAAGTGACAAGGACCACTTGCTTTGCAAAAGCCTCGTTCTTGTCCCGATGGCAGAGGTGACAACTTCTCATAATCTGATGCATCATCACGTGGCTTTTTGTTCTTGTCACCCTTGCCCTTGCCCTTGCCATTGCCATTACCATTACCGTTCCCTTTGCCATTGTGATTGCCCTTACCATTGCCATTATCGTTCCCTTGGCCATTGTCATTGCCATTTTGATTACCCTTGTCATTGCCATTGTGATTACCCTTACCATTGCCATTATCGTTCCCTTGGCCATTGTCATTGCCATTGCCATTATCCTTCCCATTGCCGTTGTCATTACCCTTACCATTGCCATTATCGTTCCCTCTGCCGTTGTCATTACCCTTGCCGTTGCCCTCACCTTGAGCAATGGCGGCTTCCATAACGATAAGTAAGATAAAGAAGGCCACCAAGATGCTCCACTTTCTTCTAGCCATCACGGTGATCTGCAATGCAAATTGAGCGTGTTTGTTTCTTTCCTCTGCTTTGATATGATTTTTCAACGGCTTCAATGACACAGAGGAGAGATGGAGAACGCAGATTGAGAAAAGAATATTTATAGAGGATTTTGGAGTGCAAATTATTGGCCCAGGATTTCGGCTTAAGCTTTGTTGGTATCCTTTCCCTAAACTCTTCAAGAGTTTGTGGTTGCTTCATTTGTGGTGATACGTAATGGGCGACTGACTCAATGCTGAATTTTAAAGTGCCGACGAGATTTATTGGCAAGTTAACACAGCACAAGTTAACTTGCTCCTTTAAACATGCATGTTCCTCATCCCAAGACCCCAAATGGAGTTGCACGTTCTTTTTGGCAAACAAATAAAGAGAGCCCTAGACTCTAGAGGACTATTGAAATGGAAGACTTGCAATTGAAGGTTACAGGCTTGTCATGAAAACACGAATTGAGCTCCTTGACACCTTGGATGATGCCGATCGAAGGAAGCATATAGAATGCCATGTACCCTTTTTCGGAGCTTCAATTCTAAGATACTCGTTCACGTTTTGACTACGAAGAATTCACGTTGATTAAAGTTGGTTTGTGACTTAAGCTTCCATGGCTTATTTGAAAACTTTTGACATTAAGAGCATTAGCAATTTAGAAGTAATCACATGGGGTTTGATGTGTTGACTTGATGAGATGGAGAAGCTTTCGTTCATGGCATGGGTATGGAACAGCTGCAGCTCTAAGTATTTAATGCAAGTCAACGGCACAGTTGATGCAGCTGGCCAACCTTGCGTCGCTAGCAAGTCAGGGCCACGAATCGTAGAAGTTGACGTTGCATTCAGGAAAAGATTAATAACAATGGTTAGGTGTTGTGGCATTCACTCTTTTATGTGGATTGAAAATTGTTCCGTAGTTGGGAATCGGGTGGAGCAAGGAAGAGAAAAAATGAAGTGGGTCTCATCAGCCACCCGGTTGCATGTGCCCGAGCTACGTAGCATGATATATAGCATCACTCATGAGTTATGGCACTAACATCAAATCATATATATAACTTTTTCACACGAATGATATATTTTACGAAAACTTTTACGAAGGGTTGTTGAGAGTTTTTGAATGGGACAGAAATTATGGGAGGTAAAAAAAAAAGGAAATAAATGGTTATAAGAGATCACGGTAGATTAAGAAGCAAATTCGCAAAATATCTCCTAAAAAGATTTCATAGCATTAAACAATTCTCTATATATAATTATGAATTCAAATCCTACGTCCCTTCTAATCACGTCTCCTCAATTTACAATTCAGAAAAAAAAATATTTCATTTTATATGTTATTTAAAATAATATTTCATTTTATTTGCTATTTTAAAAAATTAAGAAAGTATTGATCTTTTGTCAACTTAAATTCAAGGTTAGTGGAATGAATAATAATATTTTTAATATTTTAATAAAAGAGAATTTTAGTCAAATATAATGTTTTTCTTATAAATAATGTTAATTAATAATTTTTTTAATCTTTATATAAGTACCTTAAACAACAAATAAAAAAAATAGAAGAATTATAATTCTTATTGTGTCAGTGTAAGTAAAAGTTCCTGCATGGCAAGTTATGCAGGATTAAACAATAATTTCTCTAAATTTGGAATTGATTCCCAAAATACCAGCATGTAGTAATTATCACTATTTGATAGCACATTTATAGCGAAATATATGTAATTGTGATTTAATTATTATTAGCAATATTCCAATCTTAACTAAATCAGGGTTTGATAACAAACTGTAAAATATGATGATGCAATTGTAGTGTCTGTGATTGGTCTAATAGCCTATCACTGTAAAATATGATGATGCAATATTTCAATTTTAAATTTTGAATTTATGATTGTTATTGTGGATTTATTCCAATTATTTGCGTCATTTTTCACAAGAGTATATTAAATAATTTCCACATTTAAATTGATATTAATATTAATTATCTACTAGAAAAGAAAAACTTCTAATGTGTATGAGCTTTACTTAACTATCATTCTCAATTTAAAAGATTATTTTCACAATAATACTTATAAAGATATCTTCATTAAAAATCAAATAAAATAAAATAAAATAAAATAATTACAACTGCTCAAAGTCTATTCTTTCATTTTTGGATTAATGGATTGTATACTCCATGTCCCTCGCACTCGCAGTCACGGGCCGCAGTGTCTCTTTCTCACTTTTTGTCCGAGTTTACTTTTGATCTAGTTTAACATCTTTCATATTAATCAAATATTGTGTTGAGATATTATTAAGAAAACTTTTTTTAAGAAGTTATTATCATAATAAATTTTTTTAATAATATGTTTAATAATTTCTCAATATATAATTAAATAATATTATAAACACTTTTATATAATTAAAATTAAATTCAACTCTTTATTAGTTTTTTATTGGTTAGTTTATTAAATTGGGGGCCTCTAGGCACTAGCCCATGATTTAAAATGAAAAGGCAAAAGTGAAACACTGAACCTTAATAGCTCTGGCCCTACACACATTTTAAGTAACCAGAGTACAGTGGAGGTCTAGAAAAAAATGCTCCAAGGGCCCATGTTAGATGAACATAAAATTTAATATCGGGATTTTTTTTACGATATATTTTTATGTATGAAATTAATTTTTAGTTTAAATATTAAAATTAATTTTCTTCACAAAGCATTTTTTTTTATAAAATTTAAACTCTTGATATTATCAATAAAAAGGCTAATTACATTTTTGTGATTTTAATTTCGTGAATCTAACGGATGGGAAAAAAAAAAGAATGGGAAATTGTAGGGACCTGAGCCTCTATTATTCACCAACCCCCATACCTGTCCCTGGCCTTGATGAAAACTTAAAATGAAGTAGGTGAGGAACTTAACTGCCACTTCAAAACAATGACAAAGATGAGAACGTAACGTAGCGCAGGCTGCTATCAACAATCAGAGATGAGGAAAACCAAAGTTGTGACTAGTCAAAATTAAAATATTTTTTTTACCAAAATTTTTTTAAAATATTTCTGAAAGGTCAAATGATAATTTACAAACTTGCATCACTTTGTCTCTTAATTTTGTATTTAGTGTATTTATTCAAAAACTACTTTTAATGCGATAGATAGCCCTTCAAGGAGAATGGTTCATTACTTATACAACGCAAGCAAACAGATATTTTTTTTTATACTGAAATATTAATAATTAATAAAAATGCATTGTAATTTTAAGATAATATTTTTAAACAGTTCCATATATTTTAGTGCTACTAAAATAATTTGTTACATCTGTACTATTACATAAAGGAGATTTTTTCTCTTTGGTATAATTAATTTATAATTTTGATTTAAACATTTTTTCATAATTACATACATTTTCTCTTTTGGTCTCAAGTTTTTTATTCAAAAAAAAAATCATTAATAACTAATTGAATATAAATAAAAAAGATAAAATTATAAATATAAATATCTTTTTATAAATAGATTATACATTTATAATTATTTTTAAATATAAAAAATTCTTTTATTTTTACATGCAAAATTATATATTGGTTCTAAATATATTTTATTTTTTCATAAAATTATTTTTATGCAAGCAATTAAATAATAATTATAATAAAATTATGATAAATTAATTTATAAAATAATTATATAAATAAAAATAAAAAAATCAAATTGATAGGTGCGGGAGTGACTCTCAAAATGTTAGTAAATATTAAGAGTGTATTTGATAATAGTGATAAATTTATCACTAAAAACACAAATACCAGTTTTCTTCATGAAATTCGATACTGAATTATCAGTGATTAAAAAATTGAACACTGAAATTGTAATGTTTAAAATTATTTTTATTTAGACACACACGGTGTAATAAATTAAGAATAAATATTTTATGATATTTCTTATTATAGTATTTCTTATACCATTATAATTAGAATTTACATTAAATTTTATTCAGTGATGACACCATTAAGCCAATAATATTATTAACTGGTTAAGAGTTTCGAAACAACGGAGAATTCTTTTGTTTATATTCACTGAAAAATACTACCAAGCAAGAATTAGTTTTAAAGAATTTTGATATCACAGCAAAAAAAAAATGATAAAATTATTATTATTTGTTCATTGTGTAACATTATTTATAAATATGTAATGAAATAAATAAAATACTAAATTTTGTTGTCAATTAATAATTTGAATCAAAGAAACATAAATTACTCTTTATGCATTAAACAAAGTAACTAAGTTATAATTTTTTTCTTAAATTTTTGATACCAAATTAAATGTTCAATGCATAATCCCAATATGGACAACCCGTTACCGTTTTTCCGCCTCGACGGGTAAAATATGACTCCTTCGTCGGACGCGGCGCCAAAATACTACTTCCTATTTTTGCTGTTTTCTTTCTCTTCTGCCCCCGACCCCAATGTTGCCCAAAATCGAAACTTTTCATTAATTTCTCCGTCTAGGGTTTTTGCATTCGGATTCCAGATTCTTATTTTTTCCCCTCCTGAATCACAATTGCGATAGGGTTCTCACTCCGTTCGGTTCGGTTTTTGCGGTGACTGTAGCCTTCACAATTGAGTTTAGGGTTAGGGTTCTGAGTTTTCTCCCAGAGGCCCTCGATTCGTGCTGGAAATTTAGGCCTGTTGAACTGGGGAGACAAGGCTTTCCCAGTTTGCCATCCTCGCCCAGAAAAAGAGGTAACTTTGTGAACATTTTTATAGTCGTATTTTAAAATAGCCATTAGTACGCATCTGTCATTTTCGTTTCTGTCGACGACGTCTGAAGTTTCTATGCAAAATTGTCATTTTTCTTTTCCCCAATATTTAGCCATGTGTTTTTTTGTTAATTTTTTTCTCTTTTTTTTTAATTTTTTTCCTGTTCCTTTTATTGGAAAAGGTCAACGAATTGTTCGTAGGGAGTTGTGGGCTGAGCCTGCAACGATCGTTATAAACTGGAGTTATCACAATGTTGGGTGTGAATCGTAGTGGGTTTAATATCTCTAGCCGTTTTCTCCACCTAGCTGAATGGCATCCATTAGAATAGCGACGTTCAATAGGGCTTGAAGCCCTTTCCTTCCTCTGAAATCAGGTAAGCATCTTCCCATTTAAGGAGCAAGTACAATCTCGTATTGTGTGTAATGCATGCGGTCCAGGAAATCTGATTTAGCGCTCATCCACTTGATAACATTCTTGCCGTGAAAACCATTTACAGGGTCAGCAGAGAGCATAGTTACTAGGGAATTTGCTTTGGCCGTTTGAGGTGAGTTAGATTGATGTTTCGCTTGAATGGGAGATCTTTTTTTTTTTTTTGTTGGCATAACAAAATGTTCTTTTACAGATTTTCAATTAAAGAGATTTTTAGGCCGAGAGATACATCAACACCTTTAAGGTCCAAGCTCCAAATGTTCATTAAGAATTTTTCTTTTGCCAAAGTGATGGGCTGCTGTAATTGCTTCGGGTTCATCGGGAAACCAAAACGTCAAAGGGCTAAACCTGGCATCAACAAAAATCTCTCCCAGGAGCTATTGTTGGATGATGACATTGAAGATTCTGAGGGCTCATATGGTGGCGAGGTTACTAACACCACAAGTGGAGATGATAGTGAGGTGCAAATTCGTCCCAAACGTTCAGAGGAAATTTTGAACTTGAGAGCAGAGAATGGCATGATTTGTAGGCAGTTTCCTGTTAAGGAGACTCACAAAGTTGTTCGCACAGAGGTACTTGTGGGAGCAGCTTTGTAACTTTTGCTGTAAGGGTGCTTTTGATGTATAGTGAAACATCAGGACTAGGTGGGCTAGTGAAACATCTTGCGTATAGTCTTGGTGAAAACTGCACTTATTGTGTTTTGAGTACTTTATGGTTTCCAGACCCTTATTCTCATTATAGTATGGTATGTTTATTATGAGCTGCAAGCCTATTATTCATGAAATTTATCATTTATCTAATATAAATACAAAAGAACTTTTGTCAATTTTTAATGAATTGCTACATGTCAAAGGAAATTTGGGTTTGGTTTTTGGATTCTATCTTTACCTATTTAATGAAATCTAATTGTTGCTTTGTTTGCCATTTCTTCACTTGTAACCATAAATTACCATAGTTTATATCAAATATATTAATCTTGGTGTTGAATTGTATATGTTTATTTTGTGCCTTTACTATTAATAATGTTAAATTTGATGTGTCTTTCTATCTGAATGGTCATTTGTATTCTTGCAAAACTTATTTCTCTATTATATTGCATATCTTTTCTGTCAGAAGCTTTTTTTAAATTTTATTGACCTTTTCAGGATGAAAATGGGAACAAGATGATAAATGAGTACATTCGTGAGTACAAGATTGGTTCTGGTAGCTATGGGAAAGTGGTAAGCATAGTGTTCATGGTACTATGCTGTCTCTTAATGAATACAGCTTTCCTGAGCCCCCTTCCTACATGCATGACAGGCACTTTATCGAAGTTGTGTGGATGGAAAGCATTATGCAATTAAGGTAAGGACTCTTTTTGTTGTGGACAGGCAGCTTACTGCATGGTAGAAAATATGAGCATGTTATTGTTTCAGGGCTGCTATGAGTAGTGTGCTATGAGTGTTCACTTTTTCTGATAAATACAAATTTTAGTTTTTTTTTTAAGAGACTGAAAAGCACTTATGTGCCAAGATGGTTCTATGCTATTAAAAAAGAAAGAAAGAAAGAAAGATAAATGATCATGTACTAGTCATCTGTCAAAGACTTACTGGCACATGATAAGGGTGCAGTTGGTCATTTATTGAGCTGAAAACCTTTTGAACTGCAGGCCTTTCATAAGTCTCATTTACTGAGGCTTCGAGTTGCACCCTCAGAAACTGCCATGACTGATGTTCTGCGTGAGGTATATCTTATTTGTATATCTTTGATTTTTTCATAGTATATACTGGAAATGTGATTCAAATGTGAATATGTCAAATTTTGTTAAATATATTTCTTATTCCCTAGCATCTTCTGCTTTATGTGTACTCTTCTTGTTGCATCTACTTTTATCTGGTATTCTGTTTGTACAGTAGCATCCATATAGGTCACTTTTAGAAAAGACAATACTTTTTTTGTTTGTTTTTAGAATTTTGTACATGCCATTTTTAATTTTTTTTTTCTTTTGTCAAGTTTTTACATTTTATATTGCTTACTGGCTTGTGCATTTATGATATATTACATTAGTTAATTTGATTGTTTTAGCTGTTTTACTACTGTCCCTGCAGTAGGCTAAAAGACACGAATACTTTATTTTCAGGTACTCATTATGAAAATGCTGGAACATCCTAATATAGTCAATCTCATTGAGGTGATTGATGACCCAGAGTCGGATAACTTCTACATGGGTACTAATGACTAGTTTATTCTTCTTGGTTTTGTTTTTAATGATTGACTGCTTCTCCTGAAATTTTTATGTGTATGTGAGGCTCAAGTTTGAGTGAATAAGAATCTTTTTGAAGTCCTATGCTTGACTGCTGATTTTTTCTTGTACAGTACTTGAATATGTGGAAGGCAAATGGGTTTGTGATGGTTCTGGTCCTCCTTGCAGCTTAGGTGAAGAGACTGCTAGGAGATACTTGCGTGATATAGTTTCGGGATTAACTTATCTCCATGCTCATGTAATATCTCTCAATCTTTCTGTGCTTGATGTTGACTCAATTCTTTCTCTCTCTCTCTCTCTCTCTCACACACACACACAGACACACATACACACACACACACAACACACACACGCACAAACATGCACTGATGCACTCACACATGCACACACCACAGTTATGCCTTCCATGATATGCCTGTAGTTTTCATTGTCTGATATTTTAGTTGTAACGTCTCAAATAATTTTGTTTTGAGGATGAAAATTTAATAGATATGGATGCATGAGTTGTGAATTTTGCTTGTAATGTTATTTTCTTCTATATGTATATGAATATGAATTAAGCTTTTAGTCATAGGTGCTCCTTCACTCTACTGTCCTTTGGGGTGGGGGATGGAAATGCACATATAAGCCGAGAGATTTTGGGTTTTTTTGGGTATGGATAAGAGAGGACAGGTATATTAGCCGGGCTTGAAATTTTATGGTGCTTGATGTTGTATTCTTATATGTCTTCAGTCGGTGAGACATGAATCAAATATTATTATCAACTAAATTGTGGCTGATAAGTTTTGTACTTTTGTATAACTATTTACAAATAGCTATATATATATATGTATGTTGACTACCAGTTACCCTGCACTTCTTTTTTGTTCAACATCATGAGAACAATACTATTTGAAGAACTGCAATTGGTATTTTGTGCTGCTTCTTTCATCTATCCACTTTTTCTAGTGTTACTTGTGCGCTCTCTCTCTCTTTCTCTGTCTCTGCACTTGCAGCACCCCTTCTCATACTTCGGCAGTCTGCTATACATATCTATCTGAATTCCTCGGACATAATTGACATAATTGAATTACTGTTGTAGTAAAGGGTTAAAATTTGCAGTAATATTTATGTGATATTGCATTTATGCTATCTTCAATTGTTTTGATGTTGTAACAGGCGAAGTTCTTTGTACAATAATAATGATTACTACAACGTCATCAACGACAATGAATGGTAGTGGTAGTAGCAGCATTGTTATGAATTAAATAACCAAACTAGACACTATTGCAATTTCTTAGTTGGATAACTTATAGGTTGATGCCCTTCAAATTAGTTGTTTGCACTTGTGAAGCTGTAATTCTCTTTATGTTTGCATGTGCGAGGTTGTAATGCTCTTAATGTTTTCATGTCTGAAGCTGTTGCTATTAATGTTTTAAGGCTGATGTTGTCTGCAAGAACCTTTTCTGTATAAGTGCATGTCAATGGAAATACATGATATCAGATATGAATGCTAAACATAAAGGAAGAAACTTGTAAACTGACATATCATTTATCTTAGATGCTCATACTCTTCATGAATATGCTTTGAAATAGTTTGACTATGTCACTGGTGATTAATAATTTTTTTTCTTTGAAATGCAGAATATAGTGCATGGGGATATTAAACCTGATAATCTGTTGGTTACTCGTCACGGTACAGTAAAGATAGGGGATTTCAGTGTCAGCCAGGCTTTTGAGGTAATGTAATTACTGAGCTCAAATGTAAATGTGATTACTTGAAATATATGAAAGCTGATGAGTTTACTATGACATCAGTTGTGAAAATCGAAATCTGCAACATGGGACACACTTCAACTTTTCCATGTGAAAACTGAAATATGATTACACACCATGTGTGAAAATTGAAATATGATTACTTGAAAGTTATAGAAGCTGATGAATGTACTCTGTTGCTACTTTACTTAAGTCGATGACTTAATTTGTAGAAGCCTTTTGTCTTGTCAATTTTGCTTCATTGTGCTAATATCATGCTTCCTTCTCCAAAATGCTAACATGGGATTATATTCTGAAACTCCCTCCAATGATCCAGGGGCAGAGGGATGGCTGGCCATCCTGCTCATTCAAACCTTGATTGTTTGTAAGAGAAGCGCCCCCCCCCCCCCCCCTTCTCCTTTTCCCTTGTAATCTTTGCAAATTCATGCGATTCTGGCTCCACTCCTGCAAAAACCATGCCTTTAACTCAGTAACGATGTCCAAAGTTATAATGATAGAATTTAGCTAATTGAGGGTGTGGGGGCATTCGGGACCTAGGAAGTTGTGATTTTTCCTAAAAAGGATTAATCAATCATATATTATATTTTGGCCTAATTAATGTTTTCTACATGCCCTATGCATGCATATAGAAATGTGGTGGCGTTACATGGATACTAGGATGTGTACTAGGAACTAATATGGAGCCTGTAATTGGTTTCATTTTGCAGGATGATAATGATGAGCTTCGTCGATCACTGGCACTCCGTTTTCACTGCACCAGAATGTTGTTTAGGTTACAGTTTTCTTTCAAGCTTGTAAGATACTTTTGTCGTATGTATTCCATGAAAGTACATGTTCTCACTGCTGTTTTGTGTCTTGATATCTTTTAGGTCTTACCTATCATGGTAAAGCTGCAGACACATGGGCTGTAGGAGTTACTTTATACTGTATGATATTGGGTGAATACCCATTTCTTGGAGACACACTTCAAGATACATATGACAAAGTAAGAACATAAAACTTTTTTTCCCTCTAATATTATACATAGCCTTCACGTTACATGTTTTCAGCAACAGAAATCTCAGCATACTCTTTTCTTCCTCATCCAGATAGTCCATAATCCTTTAGTACTTCCAGATGATATGAATCCGCAGTTAAAGAACTTAATAGAAGGACTACTTTTCAAAGGTATATGACATTTAATCTGTTATTTCCTGCTTAAAGGGACATAACTGTATGTTTCTTGTCAAGTTGCTGCATTTGGCCCTTGCTCTCCCAACCTCCAAATATTTCTATGGTTCTCAGAGACAACTTGTGTTCTGCAGACCCAAGACTAAGGATGACATTGGGTGATGTTGCGGAGCATAGCTGGGTTATTGGAGATTCAGGGCCAATTCCTGAGTACTTGTGTTGGTGCAAAAGGATGAGCTTGGAGAGGGAAGACCATGATGGGAGCAATATACTTGCTTGACCAATACTGAATTATTTTAGGTTGGATTTGCTTATGTACAGTGGGAAAGCCCAGATATTATTTTTTTCCCCTTTTGACTCTTTGCAGGTATGTTATGATTATAGGGTTGGAATCCTTGGAATTTAAGAAAATATGGTTCATGTTGGCAATGATGATTAGCGAAGGCAGAAAATGGTTGTTTATTTGTGTGAAAGAATTTGGGGAGGGGTCCTGTATCCGGCTCTTTACGCGTACAATGAGTTTTGAGCTCTAGCAATAACACAATGTGTTTTGTTATACTCTTTTAGTTTAAATCTTTTGCTGATTCGCCGTATTCATCGGTCTTCTGTCAAAAATTACAGAGCTCTCAAAGGTCTTTTCTTGAGGTGCATTCTTGCCAACGCACCGAGAACCCAAGTGATGCGTCACCAACTCCTCCACGAGAACCCCCAAATGTGCCACTGTTGTCAAATTCTCTGAACAATTTTATGCCACTATTGGTGTATTCCTCCTCCTTGCGTTGCTCTATAGATACGTGTCCTTCTCGTTAATGCTAGCAATGAGCAAAAACTGCTTATCCAATTCTGATTCTGATGTGATGTGGGCAGGAGCAGCTAGCATTGTACTTACTTTATCTGCTTTTCCTGAGAAGGGAGAAAGGAGAGAAGCTCCAACTCAAAAAGCAACATGCAACCATTATTATTTTATCATAACGGGATGAAGTTCTTATTCGTTGCATCAGTTTGGTTCTTGTTTTCCATAGATGCGCCTCTTGAGAAGCTTTGTCCGTCCTCAGAAATAGACAAAATTAGGGGGCTTATTTAGGTTGTATCCTCGTCATCACCTTGCCCAAGCATTTTTTATATTTGCATTTTGAGTTGCAATTTCAAGTTCTTTAACTAACTGGTCTAATTCTCCACGTCTCTCTCTCTCTCGCCCGCGCCAGTGCACGAAAGAAAATTTGTACCTTTTGAGGAGAAAACGAAACGTGCGTTTTGGCTACAGGGAAAAGTTCCTTCCTTTCCTCCATTTCAAAGTTTCTTACGGCACCAATACTTTTCACAGTCACATGTTGGGGTTGAACTTCGCTTAGAATTTGTTAATTCCTGCCTTCCTGGTCATTTTAAGTCTGAATTTATAATAAAAAAATTACGTATTGATAAGACATTTATAAATATTTAACAAAATTTATTTTAATATCTTGCAAAATATGCTCATAATGTTTTTAGAACAAGTGTGTAATTTTATTTTTCTTATATTAGAAACATTTTAATTTTTATATACATAATATAATTTTGACATTTGCAAATAGTATTTCAAAGTTATATATTTTATCACACAAATAAATAAACCATTTGTTGTAATAAATATCACAAATGATTTATTGTAATAAATATCATAAATGATTTACAAATACACACACACAATAAAGAAAATTCTTGTAACTTCCATGTATTTGTCTTCATTAGTGTAACTTCCATGTATTTGTCTTCATTAGTGTTCACGTCAACTACGAGGACTGCTTAAGCGAACACAATAAATGAATCAGTGGTGATCAAGATTACTCTGCATTGAGAGTTTTTGAGGTTGCCGAGTTGAATCCGAGGTGGGTATATCTGCAAGGACACTCTGATGCCTAAATGAATAGGTGAAAGAGTAGAATAATAAGTGTGTAATGGAGTTAGATTGTGTACATTCACTAACGAAGCCTCCTCCTTAAATAGTCAGTTCCAGTGACATCTCCCTTGATCGTGGGGGACATGGGAGGAGTGAGGATTGGAATTGTCCACCCCAAGAATTCGTAGTAATTGATTAGGAGGTGTGCAAGTTAAGCTCGGGTTAACCAGGTCTTAGTGTGGTAGACATAGATGCGTCAAGGAATGGGCCACCTATGTTGTGCCTGAGTCCTGGGCTAAAGGGAGAGGCCCACTGCTGCTTGGGAAACTGTACAAAATAATTAAGTGTTTTTTATTAAAAAAAAAGCTTAAGAATAAAGATGTGATAGAATAATGAATAAGTATTGAACATGATGATAAATAAATTATAATTTAATTGAGAGAATCAAATTTTAAACTTTAAAGGAAGTATTTGTTGGGAGCCTAATCACAAAAATACTTGAAAAATGAATCTCAAAAGAATGTTTACTATGACACGATGGTTAAAGATAAAAGAAAAATGATAAAATTAAATTAAATTAAATAAAAGCCGTTGGAGTTGTTGGAAATTGGAAGAATATGAGAAATGAGAAATAATGCATGTGGTGTGGCTCGTGAGGTCAAAGTACATAAAAGAAGGGACCACGTCAAGTGACTGACAGGAGATTACCGTGGGGCTGGTGTGCCCAAGACAGCTTGCGTCAGCCACTTCTGAAACCTGAATATAACCCACTTGGATTTTCTGACACAGAATAAGAGGCACAACTATGAAAGTGGTAACAACAAACCACCCAGCCCAAGTATCACCTTGATAAAAAGTATTTAAATTTCCTGTGATTAAAAGAAATCAATAAATTAATAAAGAATTTTCCTTCTTGTGTATACTACACAATACTGTTTGTGAATATTGTTATGATACTTTAATTTTTATTTAGGTTAAAGAGTAAAATAATGTTTTAATCTTTATTAAGTATATGATTTAATACTTACATTATTTAAATTAGTTTCAAGTCAGTCTTTTAAAATAATTAATCAAAAATAACAAGAGATTTAAAATAAAATAATTTTAAATAATTTAAAGATTGAATCATATATTTATTAAGATTAAAAAATACATTACTAGTGAGGTATATTCTTAAGGACAAAAATACTACTTTACTCATTTGTTAAATATACCAATCAAATCAAGAACGAAAATATTATTCTTATATTTTATTTTCATACTTTCTTCGTACATCTACTTAAATGGTAAAAAAAAATTCACATTTTTTTATTTTTATCATAAAAAATAAGTATATAAAAAAATATAAAAATAACATGATTAAATCAAGAACCGGTTCTAAATTATAGTAACTCTAATAGCAGAAACAGAGATTATCCTAGAATCCCAGTGTACCACGTAGGAGTAGGACTGCAGACAAGGTACACGAAACCAATAATATTGTGTTTGATTTTGGTTTTAAAACCTCTAAACAATTATTTAGTCAAAAACTTATTTCTATCTAGCTTTTATTCAAATTATAATTTAAAAGTTGTGAAAAGTGATATTAAAGATACCATAAATAGCTCCAACTTTCATAACCATCTTGTATTGTTTTTGCTTGCATCTCTCAATTAGCATAACGTTAACGGTACGTCGTCAAACTAAAAGTCAGAAGCAGTCTTTTCTCAATCCGCGACACGCTTCTATGGGCAAGTCAGCACTATGATTCTGTATTTAATTCGATAAGGCTCATAAATTCCTCTTCTCTAATTTACAATCTTTTAGAAGTTGCAGGCTTAGAAGGTCAAAACAGATTGAACGTTTTCTCCTCTTCATCAGATTCAGCATATCTGGAAAAGCGGAATTGAATTAACTGATTTTTGAGGGCTTGTTTCTGTGGCTGTCACTGTCTGCGTCCCGTGCTTTTGATTAATTAGCACATCTTATGGGCTGTCTACTTCTACCGATATTGACCACCTTTCATAGTCTGTTAATTACTTCCTGTGTTTACCTCACACTGAGACGGGATCTAATGAGATTTGAATATATACATTATGGTTGGACCAATGGATATATCTGGGTTTAAAGTAATGAATAATTTGATGAGTTTAATCTAAGACTGCAGAAAATTAATGCTCTTCTGGACAAGATTTAAGAATTAAGTATTAATTGGGATCTAATTCGAGATGTATGAATGAGTGCTCAAATTAGAAGGAGTACGAGCAAATTATTGAATGAATATGGATGAATCATACTTGGAAGGCCCTTTATATAGGGCAAGCACTGAGTCTATTATAAGATATAATTTGTATTAAATTAAAATATTTTTTTAGATAATTAATTATGAATTCACATTTATGAGGATTGATCCTTGTTGATTGAAATTTTACCTCAATTAGGTTTTAACTCCTTGAATCCCCATGTGTTTGGGATTATCATGTTATTTTTTTAGTATGAATTAGAGAGTATTTTTACAAAATTTGACTTATTTAAATCGCTTCATAAATCTCATCTTTCTGAATCAGGAATGATAATGATATGTTTTTTGATGATATGTAAGTTCAAGAATTGAAATATAGTTTTGAAATTAATATAGTTTTGAAATTATTGACATAAATGGATGGATTTAAACAACCACTCTTTTCCTAAATTATTATCCTACTCAAACTTTTTGCAGTTACACTCAAGTGCAAGAATCATAGTGTATTATATGTCTCTCTTTTGTATTCAAAAATTAGAAAACTTCAGAATTTAAACTTTAGTCTCCTTCTTCAAAGTAAAATTTGCTTACTATTACATTCAACACTTGTTGATTCAGATATTTTCATTTAACTCAGTTAAGCGCGTACGCCTGCCACCATGTTATCATATATATATATATATATGCTTTTCTGAAGTTAGTGCAAGGTCACGGTTATGCTCAGGATTGAAGTGAATATATAACAATCCATAGTGAAACAAATAAATGCTTTGCAACCAGTTCTTGAGTTATCAATCTCTCAGTCAAATTAGTATTTCAAGGGCTGTCATCCGACATGAGACCTTCTCATTGAGCATCAGAGTTCACATTGCTGAATTTCTTGTCTTCCATTGCAAAATTTAATTTTTTTTTTCTTTGCCCCCTTTTTGGACACTAAAATCAAGTCCCAAAGCATAACCATTATAAAGAGTACATAGGCTTCTTCATTAAACCCATTTTTTCCAACCCTTAAATACATTATTTAATTTCTTTCTTCTCGATGTACAAAATAATGATATAAAATATCTGTAAAAGGATATATATATATAGATACTAACCTACTAAGAAATATATATATATATATATATATATATATATATATATATATATATATATATTATCCTTAAATGTAAAATAGGATATGAAATAATGATATAAAGTAACTGTAAAAAGTTTTTCAAAGAAACTTAGTGGCATAAAAATTTCTTTAAAATTATTAAAATAATCAGCAATAAAAAAAATCCATTTAATAAAAAACATTAAAAAATAATTCTTTAACGCGCATGACTGTATATCAATTCCAACTTGTGATTCAAGGATAATAAAAAATTCGTCATCATATGATTTTGATCATCATGTGCCTTATCAATCATTCTTATTTTCTTTTGCGTATAAAATTCGATGAAGAAAATGGTCACAATACGATGAACCATGTACAAACAATCATGATACAGGGACGAGACAAAAGGTATACAATTACAACTTTGTTGTGATCTAAGACCTCCATGCTTATAACTCCAAAAAAAAAAATCTCATATTTTTAAGCAACTTTTTCTGTGCAATCAGGCTACAGTATAGTCTAATAATAACTGTCACAGACTGTGGCTTATCTTCTTGTGTTCGTGCAGGATAGGCATTTGACATGAGTGGAGAGAAACCAAGCATAAGCTTAGGAGGGTACTGGCAGTTACATTGAATCATATATCAGTTATAAGGAGGGGAGAAATCCTCGCAAAAAAAAAAAGAAAAAGTAGTGGAGAGATGATGTAAGCAAAAATTATACAATTAGTGTTTTGTTTGGAAATAATTTTTTTTGGAAAAATAGTTTTTTTTTAATGAGAAAAGCTTCTTTTTTTAAAAAAAAAATTGTTTGGTATTAATTTTTAAAAATATATTATAATTTATGCTTATTTTAATTATGCTGTAAAATTGATTAATTTTTTACATTTTAACATATATTCTTTTTAATTTTTTTTAAATAAAAAAACGTAAGATATGATGTAAAAAATTAGCATACAAAGATGATTTCCCTTTCGGATCCATAAAAAATGAGGTTTGAAACCTGGAATGCGGATAATATAAGCTATATTTGGTTTGGTTAATTTCTATCGTGTTTTTATCTCAAACTAGTGTTAGAGTTAAAGCAATTTTGAGTTGCTTTTGTGTTTTCCTAAAGTCACGTTCAGCTCCTTTCGTATTGAAATACTTCAACTTTCCGTTATAACCTTTTGTCTTTACTCTTTGTTGGTTGATTTCTAATGTTTATACCTTTTTTCTTGTAGGTACATGTGGATGGACGCGCACTCTTATCTTATCAAACCAAATATAAAGTTTCCTTAAAAATTAGAAAAAAATATATAAAGTGCGTGGATAAGATATGGACAAATGTCCATTTTAAAATTATAATATATTATAAAGACTTATTATCATTAAAATAATTATGCTAATTTATGTATTTTCTAATTCATCATATAAAATATTACATTTAAATTATAAAATTTTAAAATTATAATAACTTTGAAAATTGAAATTTGTATTAATTTGTTAATTTAATAATATACTCAAAAACAAAAATAATAAGACAAAATCATATAAAATTTATATATTTTTTACTAATTATAAATTCAAAAATAATTTTAATAAATAATATTCAAACAATATTAATTCTTTTAAAATTACTTTTCAAATAAAAATTTTTAAACATAAATCATAATCATACAAATTTATTTTTAACTAAAATTAAGTTTATAAAAATAAATTTATTTAAAATTAAATTTATAAACTTTAATCCCAACACACACATAATTGGAATCTTAGAGCATGAAAGAAGATAAGATAAATCACATAACAAATATTGATCTTTATCATCTTACGAATTAAAGAAGGGTTGACATCAATTAATCATGTATGTTGAGATGGAATATTGTGCTGTGCTGTAAGGTGGGAATCAATGCCTAAGAAGTCTATAAAAATCTAGTCATCCTAATCCTAAACCTAACAAAGTCTACGAAAATCTGGTCTTCCTGATCCCAAAAGTCACTAGCATATTTATGTAGTCTACAATTCCACATAGACATGCGCATGCATCCACGTTTTAGAAAAATGGAATGACGAATATTGGTTAAATATCGACCGCTACCTCCCCTTCATCTCTTAGTTCCAAGTTCAAATTAGTGGGGCTTCATCACCGGCCAAAATAATTAAGTTTGATAATTTTTTTTCTTTCATTATTTCTTCCTTCTGGATTATGCGAGAGAAAATTATTCATTAAGTATCTAAATTTTAATGTGATAATTAATTAAAATCTCTAGTTAAAATTTGTTAATATATATATATATATATATGTAAGATTGCTAACATCCTCTCAAATTGATTTTTACACTAATAGATAGTAATAAGTTCTAATTTTTTATTTGAACAACAATGTTTTATTTTTTTATCTTTAAAATTAAAATATTTAAAAATATTTAAGATATTTTATTAATCTTTCTCTTTTTCTTTTTTTCAATAATTATATTTTTCTTAATTTATTTTTTCTTTCAACTTTCTCTCTCTCTCGTCTTTGATAAGTTAAGAAAAAAAAAGATGAGAGAGAAGAAAAGATAAAAATTAATACAAAATTTTAAATATTTTTAAATTTTTTATTTTTAAAAATAAAAAAGACTAATGCAAAAATTAATTGAGGGATGTTAGCATATATATATATATATATATATATATATATATATATATATATATAAAGAGAAATTAATTGATATCAATGTAAAACTTAGTATACTTACGGTATTTAATAACTTTTTATAAAATATATTTATAATCAATTCAACTGTTGAATTATAACTATCTCATTCATGCTAAATTTTAAAAAAATTGAATATCAATATAAATGTAATTAAATAGTTCATATGTTTATATATTTAAAAAGTATATATTACGTTAATTTTGAGATAAGTCAATGGAATATAAGACAACATTACATTAATGTAAAAATTTATTAACATGATCTATATGATAGAAACTTTCAATCAAACGATAGATTTTGTAAATAAACTATCTAACAAAAAGTTATTTAATAATGTAAATTTGTGTTTAATTTATACTGATGTCATTTGATCTCTCCTTTATATATATATATATATATATATATATCTTAAAATTAAAGAATCCAATTCTAATTTCAAAATTCAATTCGAACCCTAATTTTCCAAAAGAATCTTGAAAGTTTGATATCAGTTTATTTAAAAAAATCTTCAATCACTAAACGTATAGCTTCTTCTTTATTCTTTTCTTACAAAATACGAGTGAGTAGCTGTATCACAATCTTAGCTGGACTCTGCTGCTATTAATTTCGGCGAAATTCCGAAATGTTTCATTGTTCTTTGCAACAGGGAAAAAGAGAGGGAGCATAAATACTTCTGCAGTTTAAAAGGTTTGATGGAGGGCTCGATTTCAACCACATATTTTCAGTGTCACGTAGAGGCATCACACGAGGTCGACAAGTGGCACAATGAAGAAGACTGTTCCCTGTTGCCATTGTTTTGTTTTTTTCACTCTCACATTCACATCACCATTGGAATAAAGAAAACGTATTGGATTCTCTTCCGCCTTCTCGTTCCTGTTGGTTTTGCCGATTCCTCCATTTGTCTATTGGCATTGGCAGTAACATCATCACGATGGAATAAACGTAGATTATTACTTCTCTGTTTATTATATCAAAATCTTCACGTCATAGATCTTTGTATCTTTCTGCCCCCATTTATGCTTTCTTTAGATACTAAGCATGCCTTTGTCAATTGCTTGAAAGCTAGTGAGATTACACCTGATCAACACGTGCACTGATTTGATGATGAAAGCCAAGAATTTTTCTCTCGAAAAGATTCGAAGGAGGAGGGAGAAAAACTAGGTGCTTAGTTTTAGGTGCTTAGTTTTAGTGCAAAGGAACAAAACAAAGACACGGAAAGCACGCAACTTGAGGAAAGACAGATACACAAATACGAGTGATTCTCTGCCAACCATGTTTAGTCTTACGTTTCATTGTTAAATACTTACTCCGATACTTAATTTTTATGATTAAAAAAAAAGAAAATATGAAAAAAATAAAATTTTCTCTCTTTCTTTTTATAATTCAAAATAAATATATAAAAAAAGGTATTAAAAAAATTGTAAAAATAATATTTTTATTCTTTTTTTAGGTATCCTAAAATATTTTCACTCAAAAAATGAATGATTAGCTAATCTCTCAATCTTTGATCGTGCCCATGTGAGAGGAGATTTATTAACAATGCATGTTCCATTTATATTTATTAAGAATTGAATTCTAAACATAATACTTAAAAAATTCAAATCATCTCTATTTGAACCAACGCATATTAGTAATATTTTTGTTCTTTAATTAGATGTTTTTTCATACATACTCTACTCATAAACTATTGGTTATATGGTCCTAGTGTCCATAGTCTTTTCATTTCAGCAGAGATTTTATTATATTCTAATTATAGAAGGAACAGATAACCCAACAAAAACTTCTCTTTATATATTTCCCTCTTTTGTTAAAAAAAAAATTATTGTCTTTGTTTAAGCTTTGCAGCACTATAGAGTCATTATGAAATACTAATTAATTTAGAAAAATTAATATTATGTACGTAGAATATTTTCAATGACTGTATATAATAACGAGTAAAACATATCGGGGTTATATGTTAAATTTTTTTATAATCAAATTAAGTTTAAATCTGTTTAATTACAAAAGGCTGAAGGCTGAGACCTCAGAATCTGTGTGATTTTGGAATGCAAGACAAAAGCAGAAGTGTACGCACAGAATTGAAATACGAATGGCCGGTCCTCCACTGTTAGTTGTACTTGTTTAGTTAAAAGGAGCGAGCTTTAGTTATTTATAGATGTACTTTGTCAGTTCTCACATTGACATTACCCTGTCATTTTAATAATTTAGAAAAGAATTTAATTTTTATTTATTATAAGTATAAAAAATTTTGTATATTAATAATTTTACATCATTTTTAAATTTTTTATTTTAAAAGATAAAAAAGAATATTTGAAAAAAGATATTTATTTTATTTTATTAAAAAATATAAGAATAATTGAAAAAAAACAGTGTACAAACGTTGATGTAATAATTTATCACCGTCTGATCATCTCTTTCTTTCTTGTTTTTCTTTCTTGCAACTGATCTGCGGATGACTGAAAAAGAAAGGAGGTAGTAACTGATCAACTTCTTTGGCACTGCATTGATTGGCTACGGCTGGTTCATCGTACGAGAGGTGAGGCCACAGTAAATAAGCACAACAACTGGAGGAATAACTTGATAGAATTGTTCATTTTTTCTCCCTATCTTAATGAATTATTAGATATTTATTAATCAATATTTAAAAAAATGTGATTCTGTAAATAAATAAATCAAAGTATTAGTTACACGAATTTTATTTATACAATGCTATTCGTATATTATTTTTATTATACTATTATTATATTATTTTTTAAATAATAAAACAAAAAAATGCACGTTCTAATATTTTTTATTTTTTGAAATAAATAAATGTAAGCAATGGTGTAATAGAATAGTGTACATCAAACATTTTTCTATATTTTGTGAAAAAGTATAACATAATTTTCAAATTAGAATAAATTTCACACTTAAATTTAAACTCATAAGAGAAAAAAAACATTTATTAACAAATTAGTATACTCACGAATGAAACTGTTCATACAGGTTGAAAAATATATTTTTTAAGTATTATATTTAAATTTTAAAGCAAACATGTAAAATAGTCATAATTGAATACATATATATATATATATATATATATATATATATATATATATATATATATATTATCCTTAAAATACAAATATAAGGACAAACAACTTAATTAAAATTATTTCAAGAGAGATTAAATTTTGACTGGCGCTGAATGAAAGATACTTTTATTATATGATAAAAAGATTTTATAATTAAATTAACTTTATATAAATTTAAAAATAAATTTTAATTCAAATAATTCTGAACTAATTTTTATTTCATTAATCATATCCTTAACTAAAGCAAATTTGAATTTGTATACCAAAAATTGATTTAATTTTTTTAATTTATGCAACTTAGTAAAACAAAACTAAACTAAAAGAACAGTATCACCACAGAAAACAACATCTGAACCAGAAAATGGCCAAGGAAAAAATTTAAAAAAAAAAAAACAAAAGAAGAAGTAGAAAGTTAAAACATAAAGGTTGAAATAGACTTTGCTTCTTTGAAAAATAGATTTTTTTTTTCAACTCATCACTTGAAATTTATTTCATATTAATTAATTCATTTTATTAATGATTAAAGTAATATTTTTAATTTAATAGATACGTTAAAAAAGTTAAATAATATAAAATAAACTTTAGGGGAGGAACTAAAAAACCTTTTAATCTGTATTTTACCCACACATAAAATACACTGAAACGTAGGGTCACTGCGGCAAACTAAGCACAAATTTACGAGTTTTATTTGTAAGTCACTCGCAAAGTGCCTCGCTCTTTCCCTACCCCAGCGTGTAGCCGTGTTGAGTTCTCCAAGCCCATTCTGTCCATTCGTTCCCGTCGCCGGTTTCCGGCAACATGTTTTGACGGCACATGATTTCCGTCGAATCATTCGGCGGCTCCATTTCCGAGATCCGGCCCTTCTCTGCTCGTCCGGGTACCTCCACATTTATTTTCTCCACTTGTCCCCGCTTCTCAAATAAATCGATTTTTTTTTCTTTTTTTGATTTGGATCCGAATCCGGTTACTTGTCCTTGAATTGGATCAGAGCTAGCCCTTTCGCTCAAATTTGATTTTTTTAGTGATATTTTACTGTTCCATGCAACGTTGTTCCTTTTTAGCTCTGTTCCTTTCTTATTGTGAATTTTGCAGATGATTCTGTCTCGGTAGCTGGAAATCAGATAAGGAAAATCGCTCGGAGGTATCGCTGATTTTCTGGTATTACCAGAATTTCAAATCTTTGTGGCTGATTCATTTGATATTGTGCTCGTTTTTTGTTTTCGATTTTTTTAATCGGAGGTTATGGATTTCTGGTTGATGTACAAATTGGGAGAAGTTCCGTAAAGGGATGATTTTTTAGTGTAAGGTACATATTCGTAACTGAAGTTCCTCAATTTATGGAAAGAATACAGAAATAGATTGGTGGCATGCTGATACTGGAATTTACTTTCTGGGTATAGGCGGCATAAGAAGGAATTGTGAAATAATACTGGTCTTTGCTTGTGCCGTCCAAGGTTGCTTTCCAACTGCTATGGTTTTGTTGGGATACACTAAAGATTTTTTGACATGACAAAGAAATTACGTTCGGATTGTTCTTTGGAGGAGGATGAAAAGAAAGTGAATAACTTTCCGAAAATGAATACAAGGGAAGGAGTGAATGATGGCTTTTCTAGAATTGAACCAAATGATCCGCTTCTCCCTGGTCTTATTGATGATGTTGCGCTGAATTGTCTTGCTTGGGTTAGTAGATCCGATTATGCTTCACTATCATGTATAAATAAAAGGTACAATTTGCTGATTAATAGTGGGTATCTGTCTGGGTTGAGGAAACAGTTGGGAATTGTGGACGTGGAGCATTTGGTTTATTTGGTTTGTGATCCAAGAGGATGGGAGGCATTTGACCCCAAGAGAAATAGATGGATTACATTACCTAGGATTCCTTGTGACGAGTGTTTTAACCATGCAGACAAGGAGTCTTTGGCTGTAGGCAGCGAACTGTTGGTTTTTGGTCGGGAATTGATGGATTTCGCTATTTGGAAGTATAGCTTGATTTGTCGTGGTTGGGTGAAGTGTGAGGGGATGAACAGACCTCGCTGTTTGTTTGGATCTGGCAGTCTTGGTTCAATTGCTATTGTGGCTGGTGGAAGTGACAAATATGGAAATGTTCTACAATCGGCCGAGTTGTATGACTCTTCGACAGGTACGTGGGAACTATTACCTAACATGCATACACCACGTAGATTGTGCTCTGGTTTTTTTATGGATGGAAAAT
Organism: Castanospermum australe; assembly: GCA_019955255.1. Lineage (NCBI taxonomy): Eukaryota > Viridiplantae > Streptophyta > Magnoliopsida > Fabales > Fabaceae > Castanospermum > Castanospermum australe. The sequence continues at coordinate 1,777,853 of NSJW01000034.1, forward strand.
TCTACGTGATTGGTGGAATGTCTAGTCCTACTGTTTCATTGACTTGTGGGGAGGAGTATGATCTGGTGACAAGAAATTGGCGGAAAATAGAGGGTATGTATCCATATGTTAACGGGGCTGCACAGGCACCTCCGCTTGTAGCAGTTGTGGATAATAAGTTATATGCAGTTGAGCATCTAACCAACATGGTGAAGAAATATGACAAGGAAAAGAACACCTGGAAAGAATTGGGAAGGCTTCCAATCCGGGCTGATTCTTCTAATGGATGGGGCCTAGCTTTCAAGGCTTGTGGAGAGCAACTTCTGGTTGTGGGTGGACAAAGGGGTCCAGAAGGCGAAGCTATTGTACTGAATTCATGGTGTCCTAAATCAGGGGTCAGGAATGGAACCATAGATTGGCAGGTACTTGGTGTGAAGGAGCATGTTGGGGTGTTCGTGTACAATTGTGCTGTTATGGGTGTTGATTCAATGGAAGAAGCTGGTATCAACAATCTGACTTAGCCTTGAAGGGTGCTTCCGTGTTCATTCACCTCATTTACTAAGTTCATTGTTGCTGGGATAGCTGTCCCTAGCTGAGAATTTGGTCTCTTTCTTTTAACATGGTTTACTTGGATGTGTTTCTCACTTTTATTATCCATAATTCTTATTTCCTTGAGATTACTGAGGAGGCTTACACAGATATGTTTTTATCTTTTTCGTAGCCAACTATGTAAACCAATAAATCAAGGAGTTCTATTGTTTCATGATTTGATGCTCATTATTTGCTGCTTTGGTCCTGTATGTATAGCATCGTTGTCAAAAATTGCTTGTCTGTCTAGAGTTTCAGAGCTTAGTTTCTGTGGGTTGTGGACTGTAGCTAATGCACTCAGTGAAGTCGAACGATAAAGAATGCTTCTCATGTGAGGCCAACAATATTAAAATGCTACCAAATCTACCTTCACACTTAGCTCAAAATTTAGATGTCATATTGCAAGCATAGGTTAAAACAAGGTTATCAACGTATTTCCTGTTATTTATGATATGAAAATGAGGTCCCCTCAGGTCTATGATGCGTTTGTACACCTTGTCCATGCTTCCAGCTGTACTTCCTGGATTAAGATATTGTTTTCGTCTTCCTGTTTGTGTGGCATACACTTTATCAACAATTTGACCTAGAAATGATTCTCTTCTTTAATCAGGAAGATTAACTGGGACCATTCTTCATTACCCTAGCAGATTCCTTTATCCACTGCATTTGTAACCCAATATTTAATGTTTCACTTTCCTTGCTATATAGCATACACTGCATCAACAATTTTACCTAGAGGCTAGAGATGAATAGAAGGTTTACCTCTTTCCTCTCCAACTACCAAACATTTTTGTGATTGAGAGAAGGCTTAGGCAATGCCCACTTTATTTGTTGAGCAATGATTGTTGCTCATACATTTTACTGAATACTTCTTTTCTCGTCACTAGATGACATTTTAGGACATATTGTAACTGTTTTTTTTATAAAAAAAAAATTTCAAATTCTACAAATAAATTATATTTTCCTTCTTTATTTGCATATTGCTTATGTCTGATCCATCTCTTTTCCCTTAAGAACTATATGCCAGCAGTATTAACTTTTTTTTTTTTTTTGTATATTGAGTTGGTATATTGAGACTGATTCCATTAAGTGATTTGGATTCCTTTTGCTTTAACAATGGCTGATGCATCTATTCCCTTCTTGAGAAATATTTATACCAATTGAGCAAAAGGGGATTGGCCAACAGTCTATCAATTCTCTAGGACTTTTAAATGCCCAAAAATCTGCAAAGCAGGGAGAGAGGGAGAGAGAGAGAGAGAGAGAAAGAGAGAATGCCGAAGAAACAGCTAAGCAATATATGTTGAAGGTTGTTTATTTATTGTTACTTATTTTATTTAACTATTTTAAATTTGGTAAACTCCATTCTTTACATGGTTCAACCTGCTTTAGGTCTTTAACACGGCTTAAACCTCTGATTCTTTTTCTTTTGCTTTTACATATGATCATAACAACAGAATGTAGAACGATACGTAGTGTTACAGAAGAAGCTCATGCTTACTGAAGATTGTGAAGGTAGTAATATCAAGTTCTTTGACACCTCCAGTGAAGAAAATTCACATTTGCAGATAGGGAATACGATCCTGTCTGCCTGGTGAATTGTTAGGGCCGCTTCCACTGGTCTCTTCGGCTGTTAGTTTCTTTTCCACTTGCAGATTGTACTTTTTTTTTTCTTTAGTGAGCTAGCTCTGGGGGGAAGAGATTTGACCTTGTTCCTCACCTTTGGTGGGAAGTACATCTTGAGCACAGATTCTGTACCCTATTTGTAGTTGTGGTTTACCAAAAGGGGAGAATAACAAGAAGCCTCATAGCATGTTTGGATTTCTGTTTGTAAACCATGGTTTGCTCTAATAAAGAAGTAACTTTTCTTTACTTCTACTCAAACCATAATTTGAAACCCAAAATTATGTTCAAATATAACCAATCAAAATTTTGTTAAGCATGTTAATTGTGAGTAAAAGTCAGTTTGCACACCTCAAACTGAGATTTGAAGTGTTCAAACTATAATCCAAACATGCACAGTCATTGAACAAAGAGAACAGAGAACAGATTGAGCCAAAAGACTAAGAAAAGTTGCAGTTTAAGTTCGGTGCCTCATGTTGACCCCAAAAAAAATGTTGGGAACGGCATTAAGTCAACCATTTTGTTTGTTGAAAACTTCGTTTCATTCATCACTGAATTTTTCTCCTAACACATTGAGTTTTTTTTTTGTTTGGTTTCTTTTTATCTACCACAACATTATGGCAGAACGAGGAGGGAGGTTTCAGCTCTGGGATTTTTATTTTTTTTTGGGGTACCTACAAAACAGGATATATCAGCACCTACAGATATTTTATAATATAAAAGAAGAGGAAGAAAAATAGAGAAAATGTTTATCAGCTAACCAAATTCAAGAGTTGCACAGAAGTATCTCATCGATTCTCACCAAGAGGACAAATTAAAGCAGGACGAATTAAAGCAAATAAGTTCGCAAAATAACAATAGGATTCTTGCTAACAAAATCTCAAAGCAGAGCTAGAAACTAAAGTCTGCAGGTAATTTCAGAAACTGGTATCAAATCATAAAAGGCCAATAGAAGCCTCCGATCCATTGGCATGAGAAAGTGAAATGGCCACCGCTCATGCTTACAGGACAAGCAGTTCAACTGCAGGGGGCACATACGGTTTAAGACCGTCAGCAAACCATATGGTGGAGCTACGACGCAGCCCTCTGATCCTGGCCTTGACGTCATCTGACCTATCCATGTAAAATGACGAGAGTGAATCAAAAGCAATCTTCTTGAGATTGGGAGCATTCTCGAGTATGTTGACGAGCAACTCAATTTGACTGGGGTCTCTTTTATATCCAGACACTTCCAACTCTTTCAGGTCTTGGAGCTCATGTTTCAGATTGGCCTCCCACTGCTGCTCTGGTGGGTGCCTGAGCTTGCACCTACGGAACTGTCAAATCACAGATAGAGACACAGAATTGGAAACTCAGATTGGGATCAGCAAGTTCTAAAGACCATAACAAGTTGTGTTGAGATCAGCATGCACATGCAGCATCAATAATATGAAAATGTTGCAGGTCTTGCAGTTAAAAAAAAAAAACAAAAATAAGCTTCTGATTTGTAGCATGAATATGTTGGAGTATGAAGATATAACGTTTTCAATAGATGGGCAGTTCGTTTGTTATGATCATTTTTTTGGGGGGGGGGGGGAGGGGAGATATCAAAATGTAAATCTATTTAAAAGATCAATATCACTAAAAATTAGATGAAATCCAAAAATGGGTGAAGTTGAAGATATCAGGTAATCAAGTCAGCCTTTGCTTTTTTGCAATTAAATTGTTACAAATTATAATGGTATGGAAGTTAGAGATATAAGATGATTATTTACCTTCACCTTAAGCACACTTATTGCAGGAAATGCACTTAGCAAAGAAACAGAACGATCGAGCTCTGTTCCACTCCCGTGATGAAGTAGCAGCTCCAAATGCTTCACATTACTGAACTCGGGAAGGCCTTCAAGATTTGTCTGATAGTGGCACACGACATGAAAGATATTAACTGAAAGAAGCAAAAGAAAAGGAAGATGCAATCTACTTACTAACCTGATCTAGCGCACTCAGTTCCAATTTAAGAACATGCAGTTGAGAGAGTAACCCAAAAATATCAATTTCGTTCATCCTGAGTTGCAGGTATCTAGCATAACGACCACCAAAGGAAGCTTCCACAAGGCTTGGGATACTGTCAAAGGAAAATTTTCCAGAGTCTCCAGCGTAGGTGAATGTCACGAGATTTTCAGCAGAAATTTCAAGACATAGAATGTTGCATTCGACCAACTCCAAGTGTTTCAACTTCAGACCTTGACCAGAAACCTTGAGGCGTACGAGGAGATTCGACTCTTTGACAAACAATATTTCAAGAGATGGACAAGCTGATAGAAAATATTCAAGGATCTCTCCAGTCACGTCCACAGAAGCCAAGCGCAGGACCTTCAATGACTTCATTTCAAAACCTGTTTCTGATAAAACGTTGCGAATCTTATCGCTTATTTCCAGGAACGGCAAAGTGAAGTTATACGTAAAATCAAACTCGAGCATTTGAACATCCTTGTCAGCAGCAAACTTAACCCATTCAGCTATCTTTCCAGGGTTACCCATGTCAATGCAAATTTTCAGTGCTTGCAGAGACGGGCTTTTCAGTGACTTGAGCACTTGATCCACACAACTCATGAAGCTCTCCCACTCTGCAACAAAACGCTTGCTTTTTCTCAAAGGTCCAATGTGTTGTCGACGCAAGTCGTAAATTTTAAGCGAGTGATCGAAGTTCAAGGTCCCAAAGAAATAGGTCCATTGATGTCTCCATCTAGTTGAGAGGATGCTAGTCCTAGCAGCTTCTTTGATTGTCAAACGAGACAAAATAGTTGCAACGATTTCATTTGGCATTGTGCTGATGATGTCCCTCTGCATTTTGTTCCCTCTTTCTTCTGCGATTCTGGCCCCCTGCATCATTATCTCCCCAGACAACGCCCCTGAATATGATGTGTAAAACGAGATAATTCAGCAAACTACACATAATATATACCTCTTGTTTCGTTGTTTCAAAAGAAGAGATGCCCTAGACATAGTTTGACAGATTATCACTAGAGAAGATTAACATTGTATAATCTTCTATATTATATCTATAACCACTCACTTAACAGTTATTAATAAATTTAAGATTTAGTAACTTCCTCTCTATTCCTTGTCCATTTGAATCCTTGCAAACCAAAAATCCTGATTTAAAAATTAAAGTAGTTTATCAAAAGTTTATATATATTCATATAAATTTAGTTAAAATTATTTTTATTTAATTAGTTAATTTATAATTATAATATATTTATAAAATTGCTTAAAAAAATAAAAAATATAAATTGAGAGGCACTAACATGGCTCTCAAGATGCTAGTATTAATAAAGAGATTATGAAGAATTGGATCTCTGCACTTTGCATGAAAGTGTCTCCAAGGATTTGGATTCTTTCTTGTTTTTTTAGTACATTGACGACACTAACGTCTGTACCTATTACCTCCTCCAAACTACTCGAATTCCTTGTTACTAGCCCTTTCTTATTTTTGAAGAACAAAAATGTGTAATATTATGAGAGAGAATGACACAAATGTGGTGAATCATGATGGTCCCTCAAATATAAATTTGTATTTATCTTTCTTAATAGGATTGTTTTGTTCTTGTTAATTTAAAATTATTATTATTATTATTATACAATACAAAATGTTAATTTAAAATATTTTTTAAAAATAGTACTAAGTTAAACATATAATAAATAATAATTCTCTCAAATAAATTTTTTAAAACTTTACTCAAATATTAGATAAATATATGAAATGAGGAAGAGTCAGCACACATATACGAATAAAAACATCGGGATTTATATCTAAAGTCTAAAAGTTAATACATAGTTCATAAGAATATTTGGTGCTTCTTTTGGCAGGGATTTTCTGTGAAGAGATTTCATCTCAAGGTCTTTTGCTTCAATAATTGCCCGGGTAAACACATTACTCAGACCCATCGTTAGATGCGACCTAATTTGCATCTCATTCTTGTGTCTAACAACTTTTCAGGCAAACACTTGCAGCTTTATGGTGTTTTTTTTTTTTTGGAATAATTATCAAAGAAATGTGACTTCAAAAAGGATATTTGACAAAATTTCTCCCTGTCATTCAAATAATTAGACCACTTTAGTGGAGCAATCAATGATCAACTATTGAATATTCTACTTCAGAAGTCTTAAATTAAATTGCATTAAGAATAAATGGCAAGAATATATGGAGATAGGCTACAGCGTAATTCATATATACCATCTAGAAACCAATAACTTGTACATATATGGTATATATTATAAATCATTATATTGAAATAATGAAATTTTTTGGACTAATGGCTAACCACTTCAATCATCACTAATTATTATTTGCTTCTATATTGTATAAATCGGGTGGATCCATTGAGGCTTAAGCCTAATGCCAATCCAATATATGTTCTATTACTCAGTTTAAATTTATTAAAATAACTATCGCCGACAGGAGGTAGTGTTAAAAGACGTTTACTTGTCTGTAAACAGGGCCATTGCCTTAACGGGATATTTGGATTGGAAGATAATGAATGACAAAGAAGAAAAAAAAAGTTTATTTTAAAATTTAAAATAAGCATTTTTTTTTATATTTTCTTCTATTCTCTTTAATCCAAACACAACTTAAATGTAAGACAATTCACTTATTGCTCAGACGTGGACTTTTACTTTGAGTAATAATTTGATTTTCGACTTACTAAAGGCTTGTGTGTATAAGATTTTCTCTTGACGTTGAGGAAAATATTTTTGAGATGAGCTTTTATCCCAACACTCATTGCCGTTGCCATTGACGTTGGGACAAAAAGTAAAACAAACATAAGCGGACTTGATTGTTGAAGTGGATTTATCGTCCACTTGCGATCCAACTAGGTAATTGAGCGATGCTCCTCCACCCAACTTGAGAATTGCCTCTGATTGGAACTAATTAAATCTAGTTGAAGGTTTTTCTAAATTGATTAAAAGCTCATGTGTTTTTATAGTAGACGTTTGCCCAAAGCTATTCTCATCTATAAAAATCAGTTTGATTAAGAAAAAGTGCCAATATCGAATTGAAATGACCCAAGTGTAAACTCCAAACTTCTCAGCATAACCCATATGGGAACACCAACAATCTCAAACATGATAATAATAAATTCACTCTCATAGGATCTAAATGCCAATTTCCAAGCAATAGATAAGCTTAATTATTGTAAATCACAAATATTAGAAGCCATTGCAAACTACTGAGATAATTAGTTAGCAGCAGTAGGCACCCATATAACACGTTCAAAATCTATGATCAGTTGTATAAAAGCGAAAGCACAAAATTGATACATGAAATTCACAAAAATCACAATTGGGAGAGACAGACAATTTCAGTATTCCGAATAGGATTAGTCTCACGTGAAAAAATTTAAGAATACCCGAATATGATAAAAAAAAAAAGTAAAACACAAAAATCTGATAAGTACAGGAGGAGAGAAATATATTTACCTGTGAAAAGCTCCTGATACAAGAAGAGAGGTCTGTCCTCGATCCAAGACTTTTTGGTCCTCCCACGAAATATTAGAGAAAATCCAGGGACAAGAATGAAGGGCTTTCTCCTTTATATAAAAAGGCAAATTGTTCCAGTCAAAAAAAAAAAAAAAGCAAATTGCTGGACTCAATGAGCAGTAATTAACCTACACTATTAGTTATTTTTCATTAAAATTTTTTTTTATTAAAATTTATTGTTAGACTTTTAATATGCAAACCATTCCTATCTAAAAGGAAAGAGTACACAGTGAATTAAAAAGGAAATTTAACTGCAGTTTTGTTTTAAAAAAACACCCCTTTGCACATAGTTATTAAATTTACGCAATAGGTCAAATTAATGTTCAGTGCAAGGCTTTTCTTTTTATAATAAATTAATGAAAAAATTGTGTAACGGTAGGTCACTTATAATTTTACTAAAGAAGTCACAAACTTTTAATATTTTGATATTAATTATTGTAAGTTTCTTTAAAAGTACGTGATTTTATCTCTTACTTACAAGTTAAAAAATAATTAATTTTTGTATATAAATGTTGTAAGTTAAATTTATTATAAAAAAAAGAAAGCAAAAAATTTGGATAGTTTAGAAAAAAAAATTATAGTTTTAAATCTTCTTGCGATCATTGTATTGAAAAAAGATAAAAGCCACGTACTTTTTATAAAAAAAAAGTTACAATTTTTTTTGGTGCAAACTATTAGAAAATATCTTATTTAATAAATATGTAAATAATTTATTGATACATTATTTTCTAGTAATGCATTAAAATGGGTCAACGGTATATTTAATGGGTATAAATAGAAAAAAAAAATGCTCAATCTCCAGAGAATATTTATTTTACCAAGCATTAATTCAATTACCATATATCGTGCATCTTTTTTGAATAAAAAAACGACAAATTACCTTCCATATTGTCTTTCTGTCTTTTTTTTTTAATACCAAAAACGACAAAGTGCCTTCCATATTGTGTTTGCATTACTATCAGTGTGCCTTCCATATTGTGTCTGTGTTACTATTACTGTACCTTCCATATTTTCAATTTGTTACTCTGAGTGTACCTTCCATTCCATTTTGTCTCTGCGTTACTGTTTGTGGCAGAGGAAATGGGGTTGGTGAGGGTCATGGCCCCAAATCTCAAAACTTTCCTTTTAGATCTTTTAAAGTTTTTGAAAATTTTTCATATACTTTTACTTTTATCTCCGTTAAAATCAAAAAAAGTAAAATTAAGCTCCCACCTCACAGAAAATTTATGACTCCACCCCAAGTGTAAACGTAATATTATATTAAGAACTATTCCATATAACTAATTTTTTAAAAATTAAATCGTAATTTTACACTTCATGATTAAGTTATTTTGTTCTTGTTATTGATTTTGGGATACTAAATAGGAATTCAATGAAATGATTATTCCATTTTCGATTATACTAAATATGTTAATAAAAATAATTATACTATTGTATTTTAATTCCTAATATTAGTTTTATTAAAATTGTTCTAGTTAACCAAACATAATCTTAATGCATTTATTAATAAACCACTTAATCAGTCCTATTCAATTTTCTTCTATTTTAATATTTAAACAAATTCCATGTTTCTTTTTAATATTTCTAAGTAATAACAATCTTTCAATTGAAGTGTAATAAATATTTGATAAAAATGTACTTTTTCTCCTTTACCTCTCATTTGCTTCAATTTCATTCCTTAACTTACGAAATTGTGCCTATATGTTATCCTTAGCATCACCTCGTACCCACCTAAGTTTCCCAGTCAAGAAATACAATGTTGTTTTTATTCTTTTTTAAATTTATTCTCTATTTCTTCCATTCATATGCTAAAAATGTAAATTTGCAACTTGAAAATTCAATTATTGAGAACCCACTTTTGCTACCTTTACGCTCTGTTTAGAACTCTTAAAAACAAAATGAATTTAATTTAAGTTAAATTGCTTCAAAAATTAATTTTTATACTTAAAAATTATTATAAAATTAAAGTAATTATTATTTTATAACTTTTCAAATAAAAATTTTTATTTATAAATGAAGTCGATTCTCAAAATTTATGGTACCAAACACAAAATCAGAAAATATTTTCACCAAACAACATATTTATCTTGGATTTATCTTTTCTCATCCAAAATTTATTTAGTCCTTTATTCAAGCAAGCGAAGTCAAGATGAACGAAGAATTCATTGAAATAAGCAAATAATGAAGTGAAATCGATCATTCATTCTAGTACAACATGCATGCCTTAAATTGCTTTCTCACCCGCAAACATATTGGGGAACCCATGTCTATGTGATCTATCAAAATCGTAGAACCTAAAACAGAGCCGTTCTTGGTGAAGTGGTTTTTCAATGGTACCCGAACAAATGCTGCCTACAAAACTCATCTTGAATTAACCTCCAAATCCCTACTTGTATAAATTAGAAAACATGTAAGGGCGAGGGTTAACTCACTCCATGTGTATGACTTGTACACTTATATCATTAAATTACTTTTTTGCATAATATGAATTTTATTGATCAAATTGTTTAATTATATAATATTATTGTGATAATTATGTATACTAAATTTAAAATAAATAAATTATTCATAAATATAGAATCTAACGTACTATAAATTTATTTATATTTTGAAAGCATATTATATGTTAAAATAAAGTATTTCAGTAAAATTTTAATTAATTTTAAAATTTCATAAACTTTATCTTTCTCATAAGAATTTTTATTTTATTGGCTAGATTGATAAAATTAATATTCAAAAAAAGTAATTCAATAAAGTAAGTATGACAAGTATTATATTAAGAGTAACTAGATCTCCATCAAAATTGGGTATATGAGTTAGCATTTATATATCAACACATTTAAAACTTAGTAAAAAAAAGTAAAAAACGGGTCTATTTAACTACGGGTGTGTGACTCGACTTGAGGATGAGTGTTTGTTGTTTGATTTCAACAATATTAAGTTTTCAATCTTATTTAGTTCAAATTTTATATAAAGGGCTTATGCAATGTCAAAAATTCAAACCTTCCACAAAAACATATTAATGGGAGGAACAACCAGTCAGAAAAAAAAAACCGCCTTTTTCAGTTGTCTACTCAATGTAACTCAAGGCAAACCTCCCATAACTTCAAGGCAAAAAGGGATTTGGGAAAATGGAAATGCATCTCTTGCAGCTGCACCCAATGGGCTAATGGGCACATATGTTGCGATGTGAGGGCCATTAGCATGATCTAAAGATATGGGGTAGAAACAAACAAATTATTAAGTTACATCCACTATATAACAGAATCTTCCGCTTATTCTTTGTTGAAACATTGTTTTTTGGTCCAACATAATTTACATCTCAAATTATATAATTACCGGAACAAATTACATCCTCTTACCTTAAAAAATTTAAACATGAAAATATGTTTTTTAAAGTTACAATATTGGAACAAGTAATTAGTGTGTTTCAAATAACATTTCATTCAATCTAAAGGTTTGCCTAGTTAAACGAAATTTTTTCTTAATAACTTGAATTCATTTTTTTAGTATAAATTAAAAATATTTTCATAAATTTTGATATATTTAAATTATTTTATAAAATAAATAATAATAATATAATTTTTTTATAAAATAAATTTATAATTTTTTTATTTAAAATATAATTTATTTTTATTACGTTAACGTTCTAAAGTAAATTTAATTTTTTTTTAGATGACAATACTTGAATTTAAAAAATTATTAGTGCATACCTGGAGCGAAAGTTTTTTTTTTTTCCCTTTAAATCACAGTTATTGTGAAGATGTAGGTGGTTGCGAAGTGCGAACAAGAGGGTTAAGCGCAGCAAAGACAGTGGCCGTTTCCAATGGCGGAGCCTCTCCTCAACACTGAACTTTCTTCCTCTAAAACCCTAAACCCAATCGACGGTCAGGATTCGACCGTTGAATTGCATCAAACGCCTCCGCAAGACGTTCAAGTACATAATGAAACTTGCAGTTCCGATGCTGAACCTCGGGACGATGTCGTTCCGTCTGAAAAACGTAAGAGGGAGGACGACGCAGATCCTTCCCTCCACCCACTGTGGAAAACCAGCCTCTGTTCTTACTTCAGGCGCCAAGATGGCTCCTGTAGCCACGGCGCTGCGTGCCGCTACGCCCACGGCGAAGAGGAGCTCCGCCCTCGCCCCGACAACACGTGGGACCCGACGTCTGAGCGAGCGAAGAAGGCCATGAAGTCCGAGACGGGCGAGAAGTGCTGCGTTTCGGAGGGTGTTATGATGACCGAGGTTGTCGTCGATGATGTTGATGCTGATGACAGTTATGGTTCCAATCACGCGCTTCGGAAATGCTTGGTGCACGTACCGAGGAAGTGGAGCTCGGAGAATTTGAGGAACTTTCTCAATGAGGAGGCAAGCCGGTTTTCTTACATTTTGTTTTTTGTTTTTTTCAAAATTTATCTTCTGTCATTTACCTTTTAAATCTTTTTCTGTGAGATTGTTTTGGGTTCTAACTATCAGAAATACAATTTACATCTTGTATATATGCGTAATGCGTCTACTGAAATTGAACTTTGTAGTTGGCTAAATTGAGCAAAAGGATAGAATGAGTTTGTCTCTGGTTTCTACCATAGGGTCAAGAAGACATATTTTTAATTGTTCTGTTTTAGTAAATTTACTGATTCACCGAAAAAAAAAAAAAGAGCTGCTGTTAACTCTGTTGATGAATTCATTGACTGCCATTTAACCTGGTGTGAAATACAGGGATAGAGTAAAGGGGGAGGTGTTTATTTAAACTCAGCAATGTCTTAAATGAAGTCGTGTAGTTAACAATCAAGGTTATTGTTGTGATTGCATATTTCAAGTCTTCTATTCTCTTTTCTCCCATGGGAAAAAACTGTTCTGATGTCTAACTGAAAATGCCAAAAAGAAAATACAAAGAAATTGGAATTGGATTTAAACCCTCTTAGTGACTAGTATTGTTCTACAGGTGCAGCTCGATGTACATTTTTCCTGCCCTTTGGCAGATGATGTACATGCTAAAATTTGGTTGCACTGAAATTGTTATCCCATTGTTTCTTTCTATTGGTGCTCTGTTTATTCTAGTTCTTTGATGGTTGCTCCAGGAATTTTGTTCTTCTTTATGGGATAGATAAGAGTGAACGTCATGAAGTTTGTATAATATTAATGAAGCATTTGGTTATTTTGTTTCCTTTCTCTTTTCCAGGGTATACCTTTTAAATATGCAAACAAAAAGAAAGGTATGCTGGTGGGTTTCATTAGTTTTGAAAATGAAGAACAGATGAAGAGTTCGTCAAAGGTAGTTTTGATCCATTTACTTATTGCTTCATTGATCTGCAATTAAATTGGCAATTGATAATTTAAATTATCAATGTAATAGGATCTGGAAGGAAAATCAATTGGTATCAAAAGGTTAAAGGTTGCAGATGTCGTTCCTCGATCATTTGAAAAGAATAGTAACTCGACTGTTGCTTTCCATCAAGAAACCCCACAAAATGAAGTTACTGCATTAGCTAAGGAGAATACAGGGATTGGTTTTCCTTCAACTGGGACATTGGATCTTGAAACAAATGATGGCAATTTGGCAGTTGATGGTTCCATGCCAAAGACAAGAAGTTTACGTGATGTAGTGACTCCTCTAGCTCATATGGACTATGTTGATCAGTTGGAGCAGAAAAAAAGCTCTCTCATGCAGATTCTCAAAAGACTTGTTAGTTATCATTATTTTTATTTTTCATTTTATCATATTATCTGTTATGCATATTTCTTCCTGTTTTAAAGAATAAGCAAACTGAACTGTAAAAATTTTTCTGACAGACTAGGAATGCTCGTAAAGCTTGTCCAAGTGGCATTTCTCTTCCTGAGTGGATTCTAAAGTCTAGGGACATAGGTAATATTTATATCTTCAAAAGTTCCTCCAAATCTCCAAGAACAATTTTAATTTATAGTTCCGGAGTTCAAGAATGGAGGAAGGTGTCGTAATTTAGTTTACTCTAAAAGTACAATCACTACAATGAGAATTTTAATGGGTCATATGGTTTGTTTGCCTTTTCTCACACTTCTACAGGTGGTCTTCCATGCAAACTAGAGGGTATTATTGCATCACCAACTTTAAATGGATACCGTAATAAGTGTGAATTTTCAGTTGGATATTCTCTGGAAGGCAAAGTAACAGTGGGGTTCATGCTTGGAAACTTCAGGTAATCTGCATTTTCTCTGTTTGTAGAATGCTTCGCATGTAAGTTGTATACTAAAATATTATAGCAGGGAGGGTGTAACAGCAGTTGAGGAAGCAGTGGACTGCCCAAATGTTTCTACAATTGCTTGCAAATATGCTACTATCTTTCAGGAATTTCTGCAGCATTCAGATTTACCAGTTTGGAACAGATTTAAAAATACTGGATTTTGGCGTCAATTGACGGTATAATTTTGCTGGATTTGGTGTTGAAAATTTTATAGCTATGTTGCTTATTATTTGCCAATACGGTGATGGATATTTGATTTTATGATATAATTATTTACCCTTTTTGAAGCTAATTGGTTTTCGTATTTCTCTTGTAAGGTTCGAGAAGGGAGGACAAATGGAAAAGTTACTGATGCTGAAGCTTTTGGTGGCATTGCAGAGGTCATGCTTGTTGTGCAGGTTAGTTTCCAATAAAAATAATGTTGGTAACACCCTTCAAGGGAGGGGGGTGATGGTTTATTTTGTCCATAATTCATATTTAAGGCTCAGTGTGATTGTGAATATTCAGAAGGAATAGACTGAGAAGCCAAATTAATCTGTGCTGGTATTATTATGTAAACATTGTGAAAGGTTTATATAAGGACACAAGATCCCTCATTACTTGAAGTTTATGGATCATGTAGCCATGTACCTTATTGTTTATGTGCCATCCTTTTTTTAGCATCATTCACAGCTTTTTGCCGCTGATCTTGATATGTAGGTTTCTAGTGCCGGCTTTGATGATGCACTAGTAGCTGCTGAATTTAAGAGGCTTGCTCAGGAATTTGTTGCAGGGGCTACTTCACATTGTCCAACATTGCCTCTCACAGCTCTGGTTGTACAGGTAGTAGCCCTTCTAATCCAAGTTTCTGTTGTCGGAGATTGTTTAATTGCCATATATATGCATATCCATGTAATATAAATTGGAAGGATACAATGGATCAATGGCGTTACTGTTCCTGTGTTTGCTAGATTTGTTATTCTTTCTCTCTCTCTCTGAATCAGTATATTAGATTGCGCCCTTTTTTTAAATGAAGATCCATAACATTACCATCTATATCTAATACCTGAATTTTTCTTACAGTATCAACTTTCAAATGCATGTTATGCTGCTACTTTGGATGGATAAAGTGGCAGGTTAAAGTATTGTTGAGTCTTATAAGTTAACTATCATTGGTATTCATTGCCTTTGGGGTTTATGGAAATATGTCACTAGTATAGAAATATAACCATGTAACATAATTAGAAGCACTGCTAAATTATTGTTTCTGATACATGGACAATATGAATCTAGAGAAGTAGTTTAAGATTTTATAATTATTTCCATGGAAATGGAATAATAGTTTCTCCTTGAATTTTTAATGCCCCTTTCACTGTTACAGCTATAAATTTGCTGCAGATTTGCAATGGTAGATATTTGATTGTTCGCTTTCAATTCTGATGGCATGTTATGCTTTCTCTTAATTTTCTAAATGACTTCTGATGCGATAATTGGTTTTACATGTAGGACCACCAAGGCATATCCAATGTAGCGCCAGCTGATGCACCACTGCGCTTGCTTCCCGTCCCTAAAGCAGTTGGTGATCCTGAGGTGGATGAAAACGATAGTGCCATGGATGTAAGAATCCATGATTATATCAGCAATCTCCGGTTCTCTATATCTCCAACAGCATTTTTTCAGGTTGGGATGACAATCATTGTTTTGCTCTGATGTCAACGGAAAAAAGTTTTTCTGGTAGATGGAGTTTTAAGTCTACTTCTACTGCAGGTTAACACTCTTGCTGCAGAGAAGTTATACTCACTTGCTGGAGATTGGGCATGCTTAGATCCTGATACATTGCTATTTGATATATGCTGTGGGACAGGAACAATTGGCCTGACATTAGCACATCGAGTTGGTATGGTAATAATCACCATTTAAGTTCCTTTCTTCTTTCTTGCTTGCAGGTCTTATATTTGGAAAATTGACTGTTCAATGTGCCATGGGTTCAGTTGTTCAAGATTTAGAAAGTGATAATATATGATGTAATGATTACTTTTGCAGAGGTTAAATGAAACTTACATGCAGGACTTATTTTCCTCAATCTTATCTCTATGAATTAAGAGCTTTTTTTTTTTTTTTCCAAAATTCCTATTTTCTTTGAATTGCTTGAGCCTGATTTGGTTTTGGATTTTTCCAGGTGATTGGAATTGAAATGAATGCTTCTGCAGTATCTGATGCTCATAGGAACGCTGAGATTAATGGCATAAAAAATTTTAGATTTATATGTGCCAAGGTGAGATCCGCAATCCTGATTTTAAATCCTGGTTGAATTATTTTATGGCTGCTGCCCAGAAATTACGGGATAAATTTATATTTTGTTGGCATTGAGAAAATTTTATCTCTGACGGAAATTTTTTCAATTTGATTTAATTGTTAACTTGTAGTAACATTTCAACTTTTGCATGCTGGCTGATATATGAGGCTACAGGCAGAGGACGTGATGGGATCTCTGTTAAAGGAATACCTAAATGGGCCTAGGGAACAAGTTGATGATCCTATTATCTCTGGAAGTAGCAATGACGTTTCTGAGGGTAGTCCCTGCCATGAGCCTGAAAATGGTGGAAAGGTGTCTCAGTGTTCAGAAAATAACAATCCAGAAGTTGGAAGTGAGGTTCAGAAGGGTAGCAGTTCTGAAAACGGGAATACTTGCACGCAACAGTTTAAAAATGTTGTTGCTATTGTTGATCCTCCACGTGCTGGACTTCATCCAACTGTAAGAATCATCCTCTATGGTTCTCCCCTATATATAAAAATATATATATGCAAGTGACAATAATAAATTACAAGTTTACAACCATAGCTCTAATAGCACTTGGTCCAAAACATGATATAAATTCCATTTGAGGTATTCCATAAATTTTTCTTTTTCTTCTCATGTAGCCCTTTTTGAAAAACTACATAGAAAGTAATTCAAGGTCTATAATAAGGTTTTGGAACAAAACAAGGCTACAAAACAAATCAGGTTCATACTTTTGCTTTAAATTCGACTATGCAGTTTGTGACTCCTTATGTCATTTTCCACGTCTGGTTTTCATTGGGTCCTGTTCCACTGTACTACAGAGATCATCATTATAGTGACTTTCTTTGCATACTATGGTTCCAACATGTCTTTTACTGGAATATTTTGTTTTTGGGATATAAGAATTTATTAAAAAGGAATAAGAAGTGCATAGATGGAGAACAAGAAATCCTTCTTAAACAAAATCTAAGAACATTAGCTCAAAGCCTTCCAATCCCTTTGCAAAATCATAAGAGAAGAAACCCTCTAAAGAGACAATGATCTGACAGGCTGATACCAATAGAAATGCCAAAGGACAACTCTATCTCTTTAAGAAATGTGCTGGAAGAAATCTCTGCTGAAAAACACTAGTATTAAACTCCAAACGTAAGCACCACAACTCCACAATAAGACCACATTTCCAAGGAGTCTGAGCAAATCTACCTCTCCTAAAAAATTCCAAAATGCCTATTCCAAAGCTGTCATGGATGATGCAACCTCATGACTGTTTGTATTGGAATGATGTTTGCTAATTGCAAATTCTCTTTTTAGCAATCAAATTTAAATACCTAGTTCTGAAGTTACAGTTTCTCTCATGGCCAATATTTAGTTCTTGATAAATTTTTAACAAGGTGTTGCTTGCCTGTCTTCTGTGGGTATTAGGACTATAGGATCAGGTCAATTACTCAAATAGGTTGTATCCAAATAAATTTTTTATCTTGATGAATTTATACGCCCCATATTATGATATGTCAACAGTTAGCCTGATATATAATTTAGTTCCAAGTCTCTTGGTTATCTATTAAAAAATGGTAAATGTTTTATTTCACATTAAATGCAGACAAATAGGTTTGTGTTTTATTTAAATTTATTTCTTATAAAACTTTTTTTATCATATTTAAATTCAACTTTTGTTGCTATATATTATTGGAGTTGGATTCTGATGTTAACTGATCTGTGCGTCTGATCTGTTTAGACTTTAGAATCATGTTTTCAAGTGGTGCTCGTTTTGTAGGCAATTTCATGTATTGAAAGCAAGGTTTTTATTTTGAAGAAAGTGCTTTTGATGCTTTGTGGACCCTTCTTTATCATTCCTTGTTCTTATGTTTTCTATGTTCTCCACGTGTTCCATTTGATTGCATAATGCAATTTCCGGTCATCCTCTATGTTGTTGAACAAATTAAATTTTTGTAATAAAACAATATTGTTTTGAAGATGTTACATTTACTCTTTGATTTGGATTGCTGACATTTGAATTGCGAGATTGCAGGTGATCAAAGCTCTGAGAACTCATCCACGCCTACGGAGGCTTGTGTTAGTTCTTGTTCTGAATTATGCTATACAAAGTAACATCTATTTCCTTATGCAATCTAATTGTGCACCTTTAAATGCAGTTACATATCCTGTAATCCTGAAAGTTTGGTGGCAAATGCCATTGAGCTTTGTACGCCATCTCCGGCAAAAATTGAGAAAGGAAATAAAGACAACAGAGGATGGAGAAACATGAGCAGTGCTGGTCTAGCACGGCATAGGGCCAAGTCTATGCCTATCTCAGAGGCCTTCCAACCCGTAAAAGCTATGGCTGTTGATCTTTTCCCACACACTCAACACTGTGAATTGGTTATGCTCCTTGAGAGGTAGGTGGACCAGAGTCTAGGTTGAGATTTATGTCATTTGGTAGGCTCTTAAAATTTATTTGGCCGACATTTTTTTGTTTGTTTTTGTTGCATTCTACTCGATGGTGGATGTTAGTGCTTATTATATTTTGCTCTTGCGCACTTTCAATTAAGTTCAAGCATGACCTTCAAGATTCAGCAGTGTTTGATTTCCTTTTTCGCTGCATATATCATGAAGCATTATCTGCCTCTTTTTCGTGGGGGATTATCTTGTTTGATTACCAGTTAAAGGTTAGTTAGGATTATCCTAAATTGTCGTCATTCTTTTTAATTTCTTTGTGGAACCTGGTGGCTTTGGTCCGCACAAGCCCCGGCTCTCCAGGTGGCACTTGTTAGCTTGCTTTATGATAATTCTGTTTAGGTTTGGGAGAGATTTATTCTCTCATACCATAATATTCAATGTGTGTCGTATCAGTTATGTAGTTATTATTTTCTCTAACTTTAATCAATAGATGTATTTTTATAGTATTAATCATAGTTAGTATTGAGATTAATGTCTTTGTGATTTCAAAAATTAAATGTTTACTTTAAAGTTGGTGACAATAATGATTTACATAACTAAAATGACATGAGTTTAGTGATATGATATATAAGATAATAGTAATTGCAACTTCTAGATTTTGAGTCCTGTAAAGCGAGAAATATTTATGTACTTTGGGAGTAATATTTTCATCGGTTTATATTTTATTTAAAGTTTATTATATAATATTATAAATTTAATTTAGAAATACACATTTCCTACCAAGGAAGCAGTCACCAACTTGTGGTTTGAGTTGGCATTTCACAGTGGGGACGTCAAAGCAATAATGCCTCGTCACTAAGTCCTTGTGGGAGATGAGTCAGAGAAGACACTTTGCCTTGCTACAATTCGTGGATCGATCTCTATTATCTATTTAAATAATAGATAAAGAGATGACTCCCCGTTCCCGCTGGCTCACTTATTGTAACTGCCGAGCTTTTTGCAGTTGGAAAAATCAGAAACGCGTCTCACAAATGTTTGACAAATGGAATTAGTATTGTCGTTGAGAGTGGGATGTTCCTTTCTGGTTTCCACGTCATGTATGAAATATTTAAATTAATTACTGGCTGCTACGTTGGTGTCGTGATCGGTAGGTAGTGATGTCACTATCAAACACTTCAATTAAAATTATCTTGGGATCTAAGAACATGATGTTCGCTTAGAGCTGTCAAATAGAGCCAATCCAGGATTGATTGTAAAGTGGATTAAATCTGATTGGCTTACTTTTGAATTGAGTTAAAAACTAGTCAACTTAGCTCATTTTTGGTGAGTTAATGAGTTAAGTGGGTTGATTCACTAAAAATAAAAAATTTTAAAATTTTAAAAAAATTCAATTTTGGTTTGGGGCTGCTTTGCCAAGCTCCGTCATGTTTGGTTCAGAGGCGTGCCGTTGCGCAAGTGCGACGTTACTGCTGGGGGTGGAGGCTGCCGCTGGTGGTGGACTCTCAGTCTCACTTGGTGGTGGAGGTGTGTGTGATGGTGGTGGCGACTGGCGAGGCGTGCCTCGTGCCCTGGTGGGGGCGACTGGCAAGGTATGCCGCTGGTGGTGAGGCGGCACTAGTGGAGGCATGCTGCCGCGTGCGCTGGTGGTGTGCTGCCTTCTTGTGTTGCCAAGGTTAGGGATTTGGCCTTTGGGAATTGGAAATGGAATTTGGGAATGGCAGCAGCTCACGAATTCGTGGGACGGTGGGAGAGGGTCTGGCGCAGAGTTCGAGAATGGTTTTTGTTTTTGTTTTTAAGTGATTTGGGTTTGGGATTTTAGGTGGGTTGGGATTATTTTTCATTTGGTGCTTTTTAAAAAAAAAATGGGTCAGCCCGTGTAAGCTTGACCCAAATCTGTTTAACTCGTGGGTTATGTGAGTTAGATTAAAATGATCCAATTTTAAGTGAGTTGAAAAAATTCAACCCAATCTACTACTTTTGTGGGTTGAGTCGAGCAGACTCGCGGTTGTAACTCACATTGATAACTGTAATTCACTCTATAAATTTACAAGGGGAGAAGAATGAGTTTGTAATTATAAGTTTTAGAAATTAATTTGATGTATAAGTAAAATTTTATGCTTGAAAAATTATAAAATTGAAATTGATTTGATTTAAAAATTCATTAAATTTTTAAGTTATATGATTTAAAAATTTATTTAAATTTGGTTGTATTTAAGTGGATTTGATTTGATTTGATTTTAGTTCAATTGATAATTTTATTTTTATTAATTTATTCTTTTATTGAATTTAAGTAAGAGCAATAGAATAAATTTTAAAGGGTCAAATGATAAATTTTTATTCTTTCTCTCATTTTATAAAACTTTAAAGTAAGAGGAAGATTTGTTTAATGAAAAATGCTTATTGTTATGAAAAGTTTATCACAAATTAAGAACATGAAAACTTCTTAATCACTAAGAACATGTTTAAAATTGGGCAATTATGATTTTTTTAATTTTATTTTATTATATCTAACGAATCACCTGAATTTATGTTGAGATTTGTGAAAATATTTTGTATCAAAGGATAATGTTATACAGTTAAAAAAATTAAATTTTTTAACAAAATTTAGTTATATTTAAATATGATTGTTAAATAAAATAAAATAAAATGAATCATTTATCTATCCAAAAATTAATACGATATAACATTTTTCTTCATATTATTACTATTGTTATTTAATTCCTTCTCTTTTTTCTTTCTTTTTTTCCTCGTGCCTCTATTAACAAATAGTCAAATATTTACCATTAAAATATATACCAAAATCTTTTTTCATCTTCCTTTTTTGTCATTCTCTTACATGTAAATATATGTCACGATCATGTTTTCATCTTTTTTTAATTATCTTTTATTCAAACATACCAAGATTCCACTATTAAGGAAACTTTTAGGCATCAAGTCAAAGAAGGAGCGGAAGAAAATATTCTGTTATTTAAAAAAAAAAATGTATGCTCCTACACTTTTGTTCCTTTCTCTGTCCTGTTAGAAGCATTTTTCTTTCTCTCCTTTTGACTGTTCTGGAACTGGAGGTGTTAAATTAAAAGTCATTCAACACTTTGTATTGTTGATGACAACGGTGTCTTTCTTATTCCCCCACTATAAGTTCTGACCTTGCTTTTGGTGACCGAGTGAATCATAGTCTTATTCTTATTTTTACTTTACCTCGTTACATCCACATTCTGGTCCATTACGGACCTTGGGAGTCTAAAAGGCCATCCCGTCTTTAAATTTTTCATTTTCATATCCGTAAGTAGTATGTAACGACTTTATGTTCCTTAACTGGCACTGCTCCCCACCATCTCTCTCTATCTTCCCGCCCTTGCACAATCAAAAACACTTGTAAGTTGAAACAATGATAATAAATATATTTTTAACTTTGTCTTCTAAAGACTATGATAATGTCATGCTTTAAAAAAATATATAGTTTTATACAAGGTAAGCCTTGCGCAAATAATAATAAATTTTTATAAAAAAATATTTTGAACTTTTTCATAACATCATATTTATTAGAATTGTTAAAAATATCTTGATTTCACAGTATTTGCATGGCTTGAATTTACGTAGAACAATTATAATTATAATTATTAAAATTGGATCAAATTGGTTGGTCCAACCAATTTGACATGAACCGATATTTACTTTAATTATAATTTAATGTCATAATTAAATTTTTAATTAGACCAAATTAAATCGGTCAAAATTGATCATAACTAAAAAAATCAATCAATTTTCAGTGAATTACTCGGTTATAATTTTTTAAAAAAAAATTAATTTTAAATAGTTATATCTTTTGATTTAAAAGAAATTATAAAATTTATAATATATCAAATAAATTTTTTTTTAAATCTGTCACTGTAGTAATTCCAATTTATCCAATTTGAAATGTTTTCAAGACCTAAACTTACGGTTTAAGTCTTTTTCTTGATTTCACAATATTTACATGGCTTGAGTCAGTAAGAAGAATGATAATAGACAGCATTTATGGCGCCATGACATCTCAACACTGGTAGCTCGATGGCTGTCTCCGTGCCGTGTCAACGAATTGAATTGAGTCGGTGACGGGGGCTCAATCTCAATCCTCTGCATGGTCCATATTGCTTCTCACCCATAAATCAAAATGACCCGCGAATTGGGTTACCCTTAAACTAAACTAACTATATACATAAACAGACAAAAATTAATGTAAGTTTTTTTTATCTTGTTGGATTTGTAAACTTCAAAAAGTGACCCGTATAAGGTTATGTGGTTGAGTGTGCCTCTCTCGCGTAACCAAACTGATTGTTTGCTCCAATTTGAAAGGCGTTTCCAGGAGGGGAAAGCCAAGGGATAAGCATCTCGTGGCAGAAGCAAAAGCAGAGGTTTTGATTAAACTTTCTAAATAATAATCATATGACCATCTGCTTGGAATGCATACGAAGAGTCCCCTGTTTGATTCTTTAATTCAAAATTATGTGGAAGAGGCAAGTAGCAAGGAAAGGAGAAAGATTAAAAGGGTATCTATCTTTACAATAATGCATGGAGAGAACAAAAAAAGATAAAGATAAAGAAAACCTGGTCTCATTTTTACCCGTGCATTTATAGTATATATTCATTTCTTTTGGAGAAGAATATATCATTATCCAAAAAACACGAGCTTTGATTATTCAATATCAGTGTCAATTAATTATTAGTATTACTAGTAGTGTAGAAGAATTGACTAGAAATCTACCTGAAGTTGATATGAAAACATATTTATATATATAAAATTGAGAAATTGATGCAAAAGTACATGCACCTTTGTTGATGGCCATGGGTGCCGCCAGTGCAGTAAAATGATGCTTAATGATATAGTTCCTAGTTAACAGTTCATTAAGGTAATGTCAAATATATGCACCAACTAGTTGTGGGGCTGGACACACTGCTTTTCCTTTCTTTTTCTGAAAGATCTGAAATTGATTTGTTTTTCCTCTTTTCCCTGTTCCTTCAGCTGGGCTTCTTTTTGATAATGCAGTGGCAAGCTCAAAGGCAAAGAAGCGGGGTCACTTGAAGTTGAAATGAACAGGTGCCTTAGTCCCTGGTGTTATGCTCGCCTCTGGTGGCTGCCCAGCGGCCACGTTAATCATGACTATGCATCCCGTGACAGCGGCTGCACACAAATTTCGTCCACCCCTTAATTGATACAATCTGTGATAATCATAGTGTTGATGTTAACTTGAGTGATGAGTGAGGGAGTTTGGGTACCTGTGAAGCGTGTGTGGGTTAGAGGGAGTTTTGTGGATTTATGCTGTTCGAGTTCCCTTCTATGGAAAATTCATGATGTTAGAATTTAGACATTTAGTGAAGAAGTTTCCTTATTCATTTTTTAAATGTTTAATAAAAAGAAATTATATAGTTAGAATTTTTTTATTAAAATTTTTAATAAAATAATTTAATATATTTGATAACTCTTAAATAAATAAATAATTCTAACTATTTAATTCGTTCAACTATTCTACTTAGTTTTAACTGAATTTTATTAAAAATTTTAATAATTTTTTTATTATATAGCATTACCCATAAAAAAAAAAAAAAGAAGGAAACTTCCTTACCCGTTGCCCATAAGAAAACTTCACACAATTTTATCTTTTTACCTATTTGTCTGAACAGACTACTCCACAGAAATTGCGTGAATGGGATCTGGTGAATAATCCCCAAAAAAAGGCACAAAACATGGCATTTTGCGTCCCTGAGCTGCCTTTGGCAACAGTAGTCGCTAGCCATCCAACATGGGGTTTGGGAAGTTGGGAGGCGGAGCTGGGTGCTAGTGAATGTGATCCCTCGTCAGAAACTTCATCTTTTTTTTGTTTTTACTTTTTCTCTTTTTCCTCTTTAACTTTCTCTGTCATTCTTTTCCTTTTTTTTTTCCTTTACGTCAGTTATTGAGACGTGTTTGCATATAATAATTTGGATAATGACCGAAAAAACAAATAATTTGGATAACGTTTATTATATAAAAAATAAAATAACATTAATAATCACCAAGTATATAGCACAAATATTCTTTTTATGATTAATTTTAGAGATGTATTTTTTATATTGACATATTTAAAAAAAAAATTAAGTAGTGATTTAATATTTAGAAGAATCAACCTTTTTTTTTTTGCAAATATTGGTTTTAAATTTAAACTGAAATAAAAAAGATGACTTATTTAATCAATACACTAATAGTATGTTTAGGAATAATTTTTTTTAGAAAAAAATATTTTTTTTAAAATTTTTTTAATTATATTTAACTATTTTAATTATAAAATAAGATAATTTAAACATACACAGTATATATTTGAAAACTAATTATTTTTTAAAAAAATTACTTTTATTTTCTTATAATAAAATTTTAATTATAAATTATTAAAAAAAGCTCATAAAACCCTTTCAATTTTGCTCTATATATATTTTGATCCTTAAATTTTGAAAATGAAAATTTTAATCTTTTAACTGTTAAAATTATACACTTTAATCTAAAAGTATAACATTTGTCTAAATATAAACCAAAAATTACACATGATCAATACATGAAGACATTTTAATTAAATGATACCTATAATTTTTCATCTAAATTTAAATAGACGTTACGCTTTTAAAAGTTAAAGAAGTAAAGTATACTTTTTTTTAATTTAAGGATGAAAGACGTATAAAACAAAATTGAAAGAAATTTTTTAAAACTTTTTGCTAAATTATTTTAAATACAAAATCAACTATTCAAACACTTACAATTAATAGACGAATCCTTGGTTTTACTGGGATTGATGTAACATTATCTGCATGATTAGCAGAAGGACTGCGTAGGAGATACATGCGCAGGGTCCGCGCGCACTGGGGACAAGAGTGCGAGAGTGAGAGTGGCTGTAGTGTAGGCTCCCCCAGTCCCACCACCCTGTGTCATAAATGCCAAAGCTTGGTCTTCTGCTTAATCGTATTCACTTCCTCTTATCCCAATATCAATTCCCCAATTTAAGCTCTTTCCCTCTCCCTCTCTGTCATCACTCGTCTCTCTCACAAGTCACAAGGTGACTTAACTGACGCACTAGGCAATAACAAAGTGGTCTGGGTATGATTGGTGGCTGCGAAGACTGAATTTTTTTACTTGCTATTTTTCCTTTTCTGGTTGCTCTGGGAATTCCAAGTGGTGGGTTTGTTTTGTTTTTTGCCACAGCAAAATGAGTAGTGAGGAAAAGCCTGTCACTTTGAGTGAGGAACGTGATGCTGCTTCTTGCAAACGAACAGTTTCTCTGCCGGTCCCCAAGGTATTTCGTGCTATTCACTTCCTGCTGCTGCTTCTTCTTCTTTCTTTGTTTGGCAAGCTTGGCTTCAGAGCATGGGGGCTGGTTTGTTTGATGGACTAGTCTGTATTTTAAACTCTGAAGATGCTCTTTCCGTTCCCTTCTTTTTCTTCTCCATGCTTTAGTTTTATTCGGATGATGCTTCTTTCAGACAGAGATTTTCAAAATTTTTCTCGTAATTCGTTTGCTATAGTGGCAACGTTTGGACAAATTTTATTACGGGTACTTTGGCAGGAACTAATCGTTATGACTGTAAAGTTTGCCCTTTCGAATTTGTTATTCAATAACTCGTGGCTTTTGTACAAAAGATTTTAATTTTAGTTTTTTTTTTATAATATTCGGAGCTTGATCTATCTGAATCTCCTAACAACTGTATCCGTGGGATATAATTATCTTTCATTGTGTGGATTTTATGTATTTCCATTGCTAGCAAGTAAATTTGTTCTAATTTCTAATGCGTGTGCATGAAATCTGAGAGCAGCAAGCGTCCTGTTAGTTTTATTTCGTCCATGTACTTTGGATTATGCAGTTTGAAACCTCTTTCAAGTTGATGATAGCCATTTGAAAACCTTTTCAAGAAAATAAGGGCAAGAGTTTAGTTCTTCTGCAAATCAGCTAAGTTTTGCGTCCGAAACGCCAACTTCTTATATTATAGTATCGGTCATATATAGTTAGCTTCCAGACATCCACTTCAGAGAACCTGGCTGGTTAGAGACTTGAATCTGCTGGGCAAAGCATTAATTAATTTAATCCATAATAATATATTATCACTAATTAAATTGCTCAAAATTTCCTTTGCACTTTGATTTCTAGATGGTATCTCTTTATCTTCAAAGATCTTAATGTTTCTGTGAGACCATTCTGTTAAGAGTTCTAGGCTACTTTTTTTTTTTTTTGGTCAATTTAATGGAAAACAATTGTCTATCCTGAAGAGGATTTCAAGATTCAGTGACTGCACAAGTGTTTATTTTTTATGAATAGACATCCAATGCATTGCATACATCCCTACTTCCTGCTGCTAAGCAACAACAGTTTGAATGCTTGTTTATATTTTTCTTCCCAATAATGAACAAGATTCAGGGATAAATTTATTTATTTAAATATTTATATAATTTATAATTTCGATTATATGCCATATGCTGAATTGCTATTAATCTGAAATAAAGGATCTCTAGCTAAAATCTGTTTCTTAACATTGGTGGTTCAGTCTTTTGGCAATATATTTGATTCTTTGATGTTCTAATTCATTTGCTAAATGTGTCAATCATGCATATTTTTAATCCATGAGAATATGATTTTTGCATGGTACTTTTTATTTATTACAAAATTCCATGATTGAAAACTATAGCAGTTTTTTTATTCGGGGGAGAGGGGGGGGGGGGGGGTAGGCTAGAGGGTGGAAGAATCTGCTTATCAAGAAGGTAGATGAATTCGGTATCCCAGTTTTTGTTAGTCTAATTGTATTGTAGTTTGGTGGGTGCTGACACTTTAGGAAATAAGAGTGGGTGACTACTTTGATGAGTAGTTTAATTAGTTATATTTCAGTAGGTGTGCCTACATCACTTATTTTATCTATTCCATATTGTATTTATAGGTTGGTGATCCAATGGGGATAACTGAAGAAACCACACATGTTCCTCCTCGGAAGCGACAGAATCTTCTCCTAGAAATACCTTCAAGAACATCAGAAGAAAGTTCTCAAGATTTTGTTGGAATTAAGATGCCGCTGACACCAAGTCCCACTCCCACTCCCAAGAGAGTGAATTTTCTTGTGACTGCTCGCTCTGTTGATGCTCCAGTAAGTAATTCTCCTGGGCCTTCAGCATCAAGAGGCAAATCATCCATAAGGAGCTTCCTACCAAAATTAAGCTTCAGGTATCGGACATCATCAGATATTGAAAAGGCTACTACTGCAGCTCCAGAAGGTTCCCCTTCAGGCCCTCGAGAAAAGCCTTCAATCTCAAGATCGTTGTCCCTCACTAAGATATTTACCCCTAGGATTAAGAGAACATCATCATTACCGGTTGAAGAAATTGAACATTCAAACACAGAATCTGCTCATGGTGGAAGTGTTGGTGGTCCTCTAAATGTGAGATTTCAAGCAGTGTAGTGATAAATTTTTAACATGACTGTTTTATATGTATAATTAATGGGTGTCTCGGATTTTCGTTAACCAATAATTGGAACATGAGGATTTATATGTTTCCTAGATTTGTTTCACTAAATTATTGTTTCATGAATTTAGAAGCATGAGAATTTATTTACATTGAAAATTATTACTTTATACCATACATTTGAATAGGTATAAGGAACATCAAGTTTTAAAAAATCCAATGTTTACTGCTTAACTTTGAGTGCAATGCTTTTAAGCTCCATTTTTCTAGTGTCACCCCTGGTATTCATTTGTTGTTTGACATACATAACAAAAAATAAGTTTACCCTTTGTTTTAACCTATTATTTCCTTTTGCAGAGAAGAGAGGCCCAGGGGAAGATAGCTCGCTCTCTTTCAGTGCCTGTCAACAACAAAGAAAAAACCATAAGGAGGATGGATTCATTTTTCCGCGTTATTCCTTCCACCCCTCGAGTAAAGGAAGGAAATGAATTGTTGACCGCATCCCCAGCAAAGGATAACGGTATCTCATTATAAGCACTCGCATTTGCACTCATGAAAAATGATAGAATTTTATGTCAAGTTTCTAACAGGATTCTCTGGATTGAAACAGCTATGATGTGCCAAGCATTAGTAGTATTAACAGTTAGGAAAAATATTAACAGAATATTTGTAAGACTGCTTCTTAAGGCAGATCAAAACACATTCTCTCGGAGTATTGGATTGTTTTCTTTCTTTTTAACTTTTTCCCCTGACTTTCTTTCAATGCATCCCAGTTTAATTTCTAGTTTTGAAACACCTATTGTTTCCAATCCTATTTGCTGTTGGTAACTTGCCTTGATGCCTTTATTGGTCCAGAAAACGACAATGCTGATGGTGAAGATATAGCTGAAGAAGAGGCTGTGTGTAGAATCTGTCTGGTTGATCTATGTGAAGGAGGTGAGACCTTCAAGATGGAATGCAGCTGCAAAGGTGAACTTGCACTGGCTCACCAAGAATGTGCTATTAAATGGTTTAGTATCAAGGGTAACAAGACCTGTGATGTGTGTAAGGTGGATGTTCGAAACCTACCTGTCACTCTCTTACGGATTCAAAGTGTTCGAAGGAGGAATATTGGAGCAAGTAGGTCTCAGCTGGAAGATGTAAATGGATACTGGTATGTGTAGTTACTTTTGTTTGATAAAGATCCTTACTGGTTTCCGATGAATGAATTATGCCAATATAATTCAATTGGGAGCAAAAGGGATAATAGAATCTTAAGGCCTTCTTGTATATAGATTCTTAGTAAATTCATACCTTTAATCATGAAGCACCATCCTGCCACTCTTAACTAAATTTTGCATTATTTTTCCTAGTTGCCACTGCCTTCATATATGCAATAATGGTTATCACAACATATATAATATGGAGCCAACCTACTGTCATGCCTTGAAATTGAAGTAATAAACTTATATGCTATCTCAAGATTCAACATAGGTTTTTGGACATCCCATGATAAGTTTGCAGTACGAACAATCTATTACACTTCCATAACAATCAATATCCATGTTTATAGTTTCTTGTACTATATAGATTATTATGAAGTCAATATTTTTCCTTGGAGTTTTGCAGCCATTACAAGTGTATTGTCTTACAACTGGAATAGAGTGTTTTTGTTATCTCTTTATTGATAGTTTCTTGTACTATGGATTATTATTACAGAGTCACACTTTTAATTTGTCTGCTCAATTTAATAGGGTTTGGCATGAAGTGCCAGTGCTTGTCATTGTCAGCATGCTTGCCTATTTCTGTTTTCTTGAGCAGCTATTGGTAAGAATAACAATCCTCTCATATATTTCAAAGTTACAATTTTGTATAGCCACAGTTATTCGACTCTGTGCAGGTTGGAAAAATGGGAACTGGTGCAATTGCCATATCTCTTCCATTTTCCTGTGTACTGGGTCTACTCTCCTCCATGACATCATCAACCATGGGTAGGTTTGCAGAAGATAATTGATAAATATTGTCGAGATAGTTTTTCGGAGAACTCATCATACTTTATAAATTTATAATGGTTAATAAGTAAAAGCCATTTGGTCATTCGTGCAACAAATTGACACCGTGGCAACTGTGATATATCAGTCAACACAATTTATAAATGATGTTGGCCATGTCACAATTGCTGATAGATAATGACACTGGATTATTCTAATTTTCTCAGCAAGTTATGTTGGAGATTTCTTTTCCGTGACGATACTTTGTTTTTCTTTGCTAATTTCATGATGCTTGGTTGGGTTTCGCTAACTTACACCCTAACTTTTTTAACTGTTGTGTCCAGTGAAGAGCAGGTTCATCTGGATTTATGCATCTGTCCAGTTTGCTCTGGTGGTTCTCTTTGCGCATATATTTTACTGCTTGGTAATGGGTTTTTCTATGAACTAGAATCGTTTTACCTGTATTTTTCACTTGAAACCAAGATTGATAATGTTATATGAGAAATAAATGGTCAAATGAATCAAATATGGCGCCAAGTTTTTGTCGTTAATACAAAATGAGCATGCATGAAAATTTGTTACAGATGAAATTCTGCGCTCTCCAAATTTTTGTGGTTAGAAAAAATAATTTTATGAGATATAATAGAACTGTGTATTTTCCAACCTGATTCTAGCTAAGTTCTGGTTTATCCATATCTGGATTCCACAGGCTAGTCATGCATGCCTAATTGCCAAAGATGGAGGCTTTGGTGATAAATTTAAATATTTGTGGTCCACGATTTTTGTTTTCTCAATGGCAGTTGTTGTAGCTAAAGCATTTTCCAGAACTTTTGTAGCATGATTGGTTGGTTATGGATGCATGACAACGAGTACGAGACCCCTACATGAAGAAGCACTAGCATGCTGAATTATTTTTATGTCTTTGTCACCTGCAGGTTCATGTCCAAGCAGTTCTGTCAATCCTTCTTGCAACATTTGCTGGTTTTGGCGTGGTGATGAGTGGGAGTTCTATTCTTGTGGAGTTTTTTAGATGGAGAAGAAGATGGCAGGCTTTTTCAGAGCAGCAACACGGTCCTCAAGCGGCACAAGCAGGACAATACCCTCGAACTGTAACAACACCACGTTCTCAACCTGCGGAGCAAAACCAACAGAACTCAAATCAGAGCTGAATTGATGTCTTTGTGGCTTCTTTCACAATGTCAACAAGCTAAGGGCTGCAGCAGGTTGCTTTTCATTCAGGATTCGGCAGAACTTATTGTATAGGTGCTTAAGCTCTGGCGGAATTTTATTACTTTACATCTGCACGAGACTTCATTGTACAGCTTATGTGTAGCAATAGAATGACTTTGACTTAGAATATAGCTTTCTCTTGCTATGGTGAATTTCTGTTTATTTGTGCTAAGAATTTCAGCACAATAAAACCTGAAGGCTTCCAGCCTTCCTTTTTGTAGTCTTGGGTGAGAGTGAGAGACAATGATTTTTTTTTTTTTGGTAGTCTTGGGTCAAAGTGAGAGACAAGGATTGAGGAAATCTATTTGTGAATTTGTCGCAAGTTGATGGGCCAATATCAAATGTAATGATGCAGTAAACTACATGGAGCTTTATGCACTTCTATTCTAGGACCTCGAGCAGATTTTCTACATCTACTGCTTATGAAACACTTGAATCAACACGTTACACGTAAATGATCCTGGCTAAAGCTACTACAGTTTCCTGCAAGCCAAATGCCTGTTTGGAAAAGTGGATTACTTCGATATTCATCTTTTTTTTCTTGAATATCAATACCCAAACTCATGAATATCTGGGTATCATAGAAGCACACTTGGTAACATATTGTATACAAATCTACACATTTCTTGGGGAGGAAATTTGTAAGAGACCTATTTCTCTCAAGGGTGGAAATCTCTAATCCTTACGTAATAAGGTACTGATTGGGTTGCTGTCTATTCATATCTTTATGACAAGATCATTGTTGTCACTCACGAGTTTTGCCTTATTCTGTCACCAATTTTTTTTTAAAAAAAAACTCGCTTTATTCTTTCCGGGTTGACAATGAATTATCATCCACTTTGCTTGCCATGCTTTCCCCTTTGTTTTGGGAAGAATAAAAATAAAATCTTGCCAGCAGCTCCACAGTGACAAGACAACTTAGTTTCATCTTTTTAGTTACACTTACACGTATGAATGTTTCAGAATCTA
This sequence comes from Castanospermum australe, assembly GCA_019955255.1. NCBI lineage: Eukaryota > Viridiplantae > Streptophyta > Magnoliopsida > Fabales > Fabaceae > Castanospermum > Castanospermum australe. The sequence continues at coordinate 1,810,056 of NSJW01000034.1, forward strand.
AGCTGTTGAAAAGTAGACTGACGTGGTATTTGCAATCACTATCTAAGCGCCAAAGCTTCAGCCATTAAAGGTTCTTTACTGATGGGCACACTGCTTGAGCTTTATGAAGTGGATGTTTTGGTGGTTTCTTTGAAAGAATTACTTTAAAAGAGAGTTTTATATTTAAAAATAATGACTTAAAAGTAATTTTTGCAATAATGAGTTATTGAAATAATATTATTTGAGTATAAAATTGCTAAAATAATATAAAAATATTCTTAATTTACTATTTAAATATTGTAACTGATAATAAATTTATAAAATTTGCATGATTAATGAAACTATCAAAATTATAATCACACTTCAGGACCTAGACTTAATTTTAGGTTTGCTTACTAATCATCTCATTTTGTGCCCAAAATTACATTTGTAGTATTTGCATAGTGTAAATGTACGTTTCCTGTTAATACTTCTTACATAACAAATTTATATTTTATAATTATGTACTAGTATTTTTAAATTTGACGAAAATAAATTAAATGAGCAATTTATAACTAAAAAAAAGTTACTCTTATAATTGTAGAACTGTCAAACTAAGTTGAGAGTTGGGACAAACTCAATCTTCAATCCTCACCAGTGCAGTCACCATGAGTTATGAGTTAGACAAGCTAGTCTACTTACAAAAGAAGTAGGTTAAGCAAGGTAACCCACCTTACTAACCCAACAATTTGTCAATGGTGGTAACCTAGCCCACATGCCTCAATCCAATTTGATGCTTTAGTGTGTAATTATGGACATAAAACAAATGGTAGTGCCTCCAATGTATGATATTTTTGTTCAGTTAACAATATCAATGACTTTTAAATTGTTATTACATGAATATTGACATAAAATTCAACTGTTTAAAATGCAGAGTTACTATATATACAAAAAAAAAAAAAAACCTGAAAAAATTATATAAAAATTATATGAGTCGATTCTCCCATTAACAAACTCCCAATTGGAGTCGTATAAGAACAAGTAACTTTACATGTTACTTATACAACACCTCCTAAAATTATAATTGGCCACATCTACATATGAGTATAATTGATCTTCCTTTGAATTTTTATATATCAGATTTAAATATGGACATTCGTACAATTATGACTTGCGAGTGATAGTTGTGCAATAGGTGATGTGAAGAATAACTGGGGTCAGCTGGCCCAAAATTTACCAAAAAAAAAATGAAAGCATTACATGTTTATCTTGGGCCTGCTTAGCCTTTGTGCTTAAATTTCCCAAGAATATTTTTGTCTCAAAAACCTTATGGTAGAACCCAGACTCTCAGAGATGGCAAGATAAAGTGGTCCGTGTCTTGCAAGCATGATGGTACGGGGAATACTGGGTTTGCTACTTATTGTGGATAAGAGGAGTAGGGCACTCGTTGACTCGGATTTAGCATAAAATAGGATGAATATTGCTACAAGAATCGCAGCACAAGGACTGCCTCTTCTCAACGCTTGTCTCTTTCCCACCCTCTCCTTCCGAGGTGCCCTTCAGTCACGACCGCTGTTAGTCTCTCCCTCTCTTCCTTCCCACCTCTGTGTCCCTATTTGGTGCTTCTTCTTTTTTTCACTTCTTTTGAATTTATTCAATAAAACAGTAAGCAAGGAATTTAACCAAATTTTTTGCCCTTCAATGCCTCTGTTTTTTTCTTTCTTTTATGCCCACTAGCTACAAAATGTTGACTTTATGCGGTATTTTACTTTGGTGGTCAAATCTAAACCGAATTCAGTTCTACACGTTGAAGTTTTGCCTGGGTCATGGTTATTTTTTCTTACTATTCTCTGAGGTGTTGATAGCACTGACTGAACGAATTGCATTTATGCTTCAGGGGGTCCGCAGGTTGGCTCTTGTTCCAAATTTGAGAAAGAGTAGGGAGTTGAGAAGGGGTTTTCCCAAAAACATGGCTTGGAGTTTGGATAGTTGTGAGTTCGGTGTTGAAAACAAGATAGGGGTAGTTCGTCCAGCAACAGATGCTTATGCTGCAGAGGCAGTTGAAGCTTTGAAAGCTGGGAAGGTTATTGCGGTACCCACTGATACACTATGGATTTGCTTGTGATGCTTGGTATGCTATTTGAGTCGGTGCTTTCACGTCATGCCTTTATGATATCATTCATACGCATGTTTAATAAATAATTTTATATTCTTTTAATATATTTTTTTAATTATTAAATAAATATTAAATACTTTTTATATTTTAAAGGTATTAATAACACGTTTAGTATAATTTATTTTTTAAAAATTATTTTTTTTTTAAAATTTTTTTAAAAAATATTAATTATAAATTATTTTTATCACAAAATAAATAAATTTAAACACATATTAAATGTTTTATTTTTTTATTTAATAATTATTTTATTAAATATTAAAAAAATTATTAAATTTTTTTTTAAAAAAGATACAGCAAAACTCATGTTTAATATCCTCCGAGCGTGATTTTTATTTCTGGCCTTATTTCTTTAATACGTTACACATTGTATTTTTCATTTTTCCTCACTTTCCTTAATTAAATGCAAGAAACACTTGTTGTGCACTTGGGACTAGAGCTGATATTGAAGTTTTCTGTCCAAAACTCTGAAATGTACAAACTACTGCACGGGCAATATGTAGCTTGGATTTCAGTTGTACTAGCTTTGAGATTCAAGCTTCGCACAGTCAAGATAAGAGAAAAATGGGGAAGAAAATAAAAAGTGAAAGAACCTTTCTTCTTGTTGTACCTTCTGGAGGGAAAATGAAAACGTTATAGACTTACAGTATAGCATTGTGTAAGAATGAAGTTATAACTGCAGTGTAACTTCAAGGAATTTCATTAATTGAATAAAATTTAGAGAGTCACAAGCCTCTCCTGCACAGGGCAACACATGGCTGTTGTTACAATGGAATATGGAATAAGAAACTATTCAAGTCCATAACATATCTGTTGTTTTAATTTGTGAGCCTAATATTTAGTTATTCACAATCTTCTGACAAAAAATCCAATTAAGTTTGATCGTCACAGACACGTGTCTATTGAAGTCCTCCATGAAAGGAAGCAAATGAATAATTCCTTCATCCTATATCCATTTCATAAATGTTTAGATATAATATCAATTTTCTACATACACATCAGATGAGATAAAAAGTTGGCTCCACATGATACCTATTCTTCTGAATGGCTGCAATATGTTCTATGCATTTAATCAATATGTTCTTCAAATTTTCATTGGCACTCCACAGTTTCCACACATCTTGGCCAACTTTATTTCTCTGTATACTTTAGTATTCTTAATGATTGGTAATTACCTCTTGCCTTCTGTTGGGGCATGTTGGCAGCTCGTTAGAAGCAGTTAACAGGATTTTTGAGATTAAAGGTCGTAGGCATACAAGCCCTCTGGCTATCTGTGTCGGTGATGTATCAGATATAGACCGTTTTGCTGTCACTGACCATTTGCCTCACAGTCTGCTCGATTCCCTCCTACCAGGGCCTGTTACAGTTGTACTAAAACGAGGTTTGTAAGTCATGTGTCATGCTGAATAATAATATATACATATATTGGAAAATGAAAATTATGAAGTAAAAGTACTTAGAATAGTCTACAACATTTGTTTAAATCAATCAGTTTACAAAATTTATTTGATGCGACAATCGAATCCTATGTCATCAATCCCTTTGTTCAATTGTGTGAACCTCAGATTTTGTTGTCAAGATCCTATATATTGTCTGATTTTTATACTTGGATATTTTACAGGAGAGTCCAGTGTTCCTGAACAATCTTTGAACCCAGGATTTGATAGTATAGGAGTTAGAGTGCCTGATTGCAATTTCATCAGGGTCATTGCCCGTGGTTCAGGAACTGCCCTAGCCCTTACCAGTGCAAACCTAAGTGGACAGTCAAGTAGTGTTTGCATCAAAGATTTTGAGAACCTCTGGGAACATTGTGCCTTTGTTTACGATGGTGGTTCGCTTCCAGCAGGTTCTGCAGGTTCAACAGTTGTGAACCTCACTACACCACAGAAATACAAGATACATAGACCTGGAAGATAGATGAGCTAATTCTGTTCTGCTGCATTGTTTTAAACATCTTATTATGCATTTTAGCATGGACTCTGCTATGTCAGATGCTGATGCCAAAGACTCTTTCTGTTAGATAATCTTTGTTCCCTAATATATGATGGAAATTGGGGGATTCTTATGTTCTGATATTTCACCATGGATTTATAAAAAACGAATGATACTAGATTCATCTCCACCTATTAGCGAGAACTTTTTTCCCCCCTCCTCTGGTCAATGGGTGGTTCTCTCTGCAAAATGCGTATGAAACAGAGTCATCATTTCTGTTTGAACCAACAAGTTCTAGATCTTTGGTTACTGCCATTTGCTTTGGGCGTGTATATTTGATGTTTTATAAATATGAGTTCTATTTTGCATTACAGAGTGCATTAATTATGCTCTCGTTCACCTGCTATTTGCAAGTGCAAACGAAGAGAGTCGCCATCTTGGAAAAGCATTCTTTAGTTGAAGCAATGGCCACTTAAATGAGCGATGATTCATGTGCAATGCCACGTTCTAGGCCTAATGTCTCACTTGTTAAAGACAGTTCTTTCCCTTGGACATGGGAGAAACTATCACCAAGCCTGCTTATTTCTATAAACTGGTACATACTCCCCACAGGGTCTCTGGGATGCATGAACATACATTCGACATTCGTGGGAACAAACATTTTGCATTGGGATGCATTGTATTTACTATTTAGTTGTACTAGGTTTTGTATCTAGTGATTTAAAAGCTTATTTCATTCCATAATAATATGTCAGGCTTGAAGAACCTAACATGTTAAAAGACAACAATGAAGAAAGTTGGTTTATGATCCTGCATCTGATCTTGGTCTCGTTCTCTCAGGTGATATTTCAGTAGTTCTTTGTTGTTTTTGTTTCCAGGCTTAGGCTCATGAGAAAATTAATAGAGCCAGTATTAAATTCTAACAAATTTATTATTTATTATTTAAATATTCATATTTTATCAAAATATAAACGGAATTTTTTTAATCAATAGTTATTGACAATATAGTTTACTCTTTAAGGTATATTTTATATCTTATATGTATACAGACTAATGTCTTTGCTTTGTTCCTATTAATACTAATATAATGTAAACATGCAGTAGTAGAGGATAACTAACAACCCAAAAATATTAACAATTAATTAAGACACTGATTTCATTAAAATATATATATATATATAGATATCAAAGTAATCTCACGGACATAATCCGGGGACAATGCCAATTGGATGACCTCGGTCAATGCCAATGTCAGATGTTGTGGCACTGAACCGCATTGAAATGATGTGTGCCAAATTTAAGAAGATTATTTACTTAATTAGATTACGAATGCTACAATTGGGCAACTAGCATTACTCCCCACATTTCTTCGTCGTCTTAGTTTTGTTTCCACATTTTTGTTTTTATCCCTCGTATTTGGGCAAACGACCCTACAGTAAATCATCCATTAATTAACGACGACTTGCAATTCTTTTAGGCCAACTCCCAACAACTGAATTTATAAACCGAACGTGAGAGTATGGCGGAAGAGCATAAAGTGATCGAAACTTTTGACCCTTGACTGGAGTAACCGGCAATGCAAGGCAAGGACCCCTCCCCCACTCCCATGGAAACTTGTGAGTGACAATCTCAAACTTAAAGTAGGACTTTTCGTCTTTTCCACTCTCAAAAGATCGTATTGAGTATTTTCAAAATAAAAAAAAATCAAGACTCAAATTAATTTAACAATGGCTTTACATCTTTATACCATTGTTATTTTACTTAATAGTTATACTACACATTTTCAGCATCACACATGTCAATTAATAGACTTCTATTTACGTAAGGTGGATGACTCAAAAGGCACGATGCAACATGACCTTTTTTTTCTTTTTTTTTTTACTAAAACAATCGAAAAAAACTAAATTTCAAGCCAAGTTCTTGCAACTAAATTTTTAACCAAGCACAATTGATAGGGTAAGAAGGATTATTCGTACTCTCAGTTATTAATTTATACTCTCATTTAAAATATTTATAATTCTAATTACTTAAAATACTTTTAATACGTGCTCTTTTTGTTTTCTTAGTTAAAATTGTTGACTCATAAGCTATTCTCAATATTTGTTTATCAAATAATTGATTTTAATGGAAACACGATGAAAATCAAAATTTAAAAAATTTTCATTAAAATGTCATTATTAATTTCACCAATTAAGCATCACTTTAACATATTTTCGATATTAATCATTGTGTTTTGTTTTTGACTGCTGCTAGGCAGCTCGAATGAGATCTCGAATTTAGTCAGCTCGATTGAGGTGACAAAGTCCTTTAAATGAGGTGCCAAAGTCACTTAAATTTTAATTATTTGTTATTATATTTAATTAATAATTTGTTTTAACAAATTAGAAAGGATTATTTAAAACTTAGAAGACACAGTGTGTATCATCATCGACGGCAACAAAATTGATTGCAGCGAGGACGGCAAGTCTAATTTCAACAAGCATAACCGTGAGAGATTTCTTTCTTATTTCTATTTCACATGAACCAGTATAAAATAAGCTCATTCCTGTCCGTAAATTAGACCACACAACAACTGAAAATCAGGAAAAACAAAACAAAATAAAAGGTACATAAATAGGAAAAGGAAAAGCATTTGATTAATGAACCCTAATAAGAAATTAAAAAAAAAAAAAGATGCTGCTAGAGACAAAAATTCTGCAGAAATGGAATTCCTTATGGCATATACTTAAACAGTTAGCTGCTTATTTCAAACACTATCTCATAGCTCCAAAACCTATATTATTACCTCTGACACAGTTGCCACAAAATCAATCCAAACCTCACCAAATAACTAACCATTTCAGCCACTAAATTCACCCCAAATCAGTTTCAGGACAAGCTGTATATTTAACCTTTATGCAGACTTTGAAACTGGAGCAGTAACACTGATATTGCAGCAAGGAAAGAAGCTAATCTTGCAGCATTAACACTGATAAGCATTCACAGAATTTCAAAGGGTGGCACAAATGCTTGGACGGCTTATCTGCTCGTAATGGAGATGAATTTAAGGGTTCGCACCATTGTCAGAGGAGGGGCTGAATTTTTTAGGGCTGGAGTACTGTATGTTGACGGTGAGAAGGATCTTAATATTTCTTTTTTTTTTTTGTGGTTAAAAAAAGGATGAAGACTTGCACTTTGGATGAAAAACTATGAAGACACGTTACTTCCATATCAGATGCCGCATCATTCGGGCACAGAGTCGGGAAGATATTATGTCTGAATAGCATTTTTGTTTGTTTTTAAATGATTTCCTCCATCACATATAATTTTATTTTTGTTGCCGCGTGCATATGAATTTAACTAAAATTAAGTAATTAAAGTAATTTTATCTATTCACATTAAACGAATGTTACTTAAATTTAACTGAATTTCTTTTTTTGAACTTTTCAAGAAATTTTTCACTAATTTTTTTTAAAAATTGAGATTAATATATGAAAATATGTCTACATTTTGTTCCTTAAATTTCGTTATTTAATAATTTATTTGTTATTCATACAAAAATGAGTTTTTACAATTTTTTTAAAACAACAAATGAGTTAAATAATCACAATAAGAGATAGACATTAAAATTGGAGTTTCAATGAATAAATGGAGGACAATTAGTAAAAGAATCTTTCACTAAGGACACTTAAGCCAATTAATATTAAGACGGCCAATTAATATTAAGACGGTTAAATTAAATATTTGACTCATTTAGTTTATACTTATTTTTAATTTAATTGTTATATTTTTTCTTTTCAAATAAGTTCATAGTTTAATTTGATTTCTTTCTTCACCAAGTATGCATATGTTTACAGGAAAGAAACTAAATTAAAAGCATTTAAATTTATGAGAGGTGAAAAGAAAAAAAAATATAAGGATTAAATTAAAAATAATATAAATTATAAGTATTAAATATTTAATTTAGCCTATTAAAATTTAATTCTGATTATATGTGAGTGTAACATGTGTCATCACATCACTGTTTGATTATATATAGTGTAAATAACGCTTAAAACATTTTACAATGAGAATGCATTAAAGTTAAGCTCTTGATAAAAATAATTAAAAAGGATAATACGCCCAATGAAATGGATTCCATTGGGAATAGCTGCAATCCATGGAAGCCAAAGAATAGATAATTAAAATTCAATACACGAATTGAAAGTAGAATAAGAAATATCACAATGTTTAGTACAACTAGTAACTGAAAAGAAATTTGTAATTTGTAAAATGATGATAGTTTAGTTTCAAATTCGAAAAATCTATAATCAAATTGAATCACTATCCGATACGGCCAAAAGGGCAAACAGAAAACTAGAATAGTATGGTAACAATAAGAGTATAACTGTAACCTCTGGCCAGAGCTACGAGATACAAATATGTACGGCTTCTACAGAAGTTCTCTCCTTGCTGCGTATCCGAATTGAGACCGCTGGATATTCTTCTGGCGCTTCCTGTAGATCAACCCTGCCATCACAACCGCTCCAACAGCCACGATCACTCCCACCGCTATCGCCGCCTTCTTGCCGGAACTCATTCCTCCTCCGGTTGTCTTATTATCCAGATCCTTCGCTCCGGTGTTGCTATGTGCGTTACTATCTAGCGCTGCCGGAGACGGAGAATTCCGACGAGAAGTAGCTGGAGGCGAACCAGGAGGAAAATTCACAGCAGGCGGCAACGAAGGTCGGGGTAAACTGGCGGGGGCAGGGTTGGGAGCGTTGGCGGCAGGAGACGGAGCCGCGGGAGAGGGAGAAGGAGAAGGCGAGTTAGGGGATGAATGCGGCGACGGAGCCGGTGAGGTCTCCGGCGGATGGGCGAAGACAGTTAAGACAGTGATGTGGATGAAGAGAGAAAGGAGTGAGAGAAAAACAAACGAGAATGTTGCATTTGCAGGATCCGCCATTGGTTGCGACAAGATGGCCGCCGATAAGTGAATTGAATTGAGTTGCTGGAAATTTTGAGTTGGAAGTGTTATTGAGAATCAATTCAATTAAAGAACGTGGATCTGAAATGGAAATGGCAGCGACAAACGAAGACGATGACCGAGAAACTGTTTGAACCGAACGGAACGGAAACCAAGTAGTGCGAGAAGATCATAACGATACAATGCGATTTATAGGAGGGGAAACCTCCGGACGTGGAAAATCGGAAGGTCCAGATTGAAGGGAACGCAAATGGAGGTACCAATGAGATCCGGACACGTAGACAGTACAAATAGTGAAAAAGCAGTGCGTTGCACTGGATTGATAAGAGAGGAGCGAAGACTAGACTCTGGGGGGGGTGGGGACACGGGGAAATACCGAGGAAAAGTAGCAGTGGCTTCTCCGCGAGTGTTGTGGGGGGGGAGGAGGGGAAGCGGTTATTACTTGGAAGCTTCGTTGGGAAGGAAATGACCGTGAAATGAGCATTTTGATGCTACTTACTTTTACTGCATATCCAAATGATGGGGAAAGCCATTTTGTGATGTATTTGGACACGAGCATAGACACAGTAAAAAAACAGGAAATTTTATTTAACTCATCTTTTTTGTTTAAAAGAAATTGGTTCCCTTTTAAATCTCAAGTAATTTATTTATTTTTAATTCGTAGGTCAATATATTGTTGTATTTCTCTATGTGTCAGGCAAATATGAACTGACATGGATTAATACTGTGGGAAAATTGACACTTTTATTTACACATTTCCAATAAAACAAGTTAATTGGCCTCGACTGGGAAAAGAAATTGTAAATTTTTGGATAAAAATTATACACTTTTACGACATTTTTTTTACATAATTAATGATAAAATCTAAAAAATATGCCACCAGATACGAAAAGTTATAACTTTTATGCTTATGAGCAGTTTGCACTGGATTGTTGCATTTTTTTAATAGTAACAATAAATTACAACACTATAAAAAAAAGATAATAATAAATTTGCATAAACCTAACATTTATTAGCGTAGGTTGAACTTAATTATAAAAACGACATAATTAAACTCTGAGAAGAAAGAAAAGTCCAGAGCTGACTTATGCAAGTTGAACTGATTGATTTTGTTGTGGCATTAGTATTTGGCCAAATAAAGGATTGAAAAATTAAGAAATTACTAACTTTCTATTAAAAAAAAAGAATATATACAGAATACAATTTTAAGAGGATCTTTTTTGGTCTTAATTGAGTAAAAGTGAAGTTAATATAAATAGAAAAGTATAACACCTCAAATAAATCAGGGCGATATAGCATCATTGTATTGGAGAAAAAAAATGTGCTATTTCGATAAACTGAAATAATATAAGCATGGTGATTAAAGTGGACAGATTTGAACCTTAGTGTGAAGCTGGTAGAGAATTTTACAGCTTTTGGGTAATTTATTTTTGGCATTTGGAGTTATTTGTTTGAAAAATTTATCATTAATTATATAAAAAATTGTTACAAAAGTGTGTACCTTTTACACAAAAACATTGCACATTTTCAATACGAAATTAGTTTACACGGAATAAAAAACAAAAATTACAATTTTACAACATTTTTTACATAAAATTAAAATTTACAAGAAAAAAGATTAAATTACTTATTTGATCATTATAATTTTTCTTTAAATTCAATTTAGTTCCTTTCATTTAAAACGAGCAATAAATACATGAACATCATTTGAATTTTATCTCATTTTGAAATAGTTACTGAATTTTCAGATTCGGGTGAGAGACTTTTAAATTTTTTGAAACTTAAAATCAAACCATTTTGCCCACTAATTAAGCCAAAATCATTCATTTCATGACTTGCATGGGTTAATTTTTATATATGTGAGAATATCTCATTTCTCTATATTTTTTATTTAATTTCTATTTCCTAATATAAAAAATATCAAGAAATTTACAAAGAAATTACATTTAAAGAGAATTTTTCTTCTGTAGCAAAAAAAAAAGGAAAATTTTTATGAAAAATAATATGAACAAATTAAAAATTATTATGTGTATAAATACATACAAGTCATGTAATAAACAATTTTTACTTAATTAACGGATGGAATGGTCTATTTTGCAAATTTCAAAAAGTTTATAAACCTCTTATCCAAATTTGAAAATTTGGGATGACTACTTTAAAATAATGTAACATTTAAGGAATATCTATGCATTTTTCTCATTTTAAAATTTTTAAAATGGTTTTTATAATTTTCAAAAAAACACAAAATGTCCCTTATAATTGTCAAACAATACAAAATTATCTTTATAGATTCACTTTAAATAGGAATCTTTTGGAGAATAAACTCAACTAACAGAAACCATTTTGCATTGTTTAAAAATTATAACTTTTTAAAATGATTTTAAAGAGTACGAACTAAATTAAATTTGAATTAAAACTATAGTTTTAAGAGTTTAAATTTGATTTGCTATTATTTAATAATGTGTTGTCAAATCTTAAAAAAAAATTGGTAAAAAACATGGTAATATGGAATAATCCTCCTAGACATTTGAGGGATCTGCTTTTATCTGATGCCATAGGAGTTTCAACTCCCAAAAATATTCTTAATTTGTGGTTTTTTTTTGTTGGACACTAGCCCTTTTAGTTACTAAAAAACTTTAAACTGATAATAGATAAAATTAAATCTTAATTTAAAAAGAATGTAAAACATCTTTGCTTAGATGTCATAAAACTCAAAAAATAACAATTAGATCGTATTTAGTATTTAAGAAAAAAATCAAGACTCAAATTTTAACAATGGGTTACATCTTTATACCATTGTTATTTTACATAACTTAATAGTTATACTACACATTTTCAACACCACATATGGTTGACTCAATTTGTTTTTTGTTTTTTACTAAATCAATGAAAAACTAAATTCTTGGCCAAGTTCTTGCAAATAAATTTTTAGCCCAAGCACAATTGATAGGGTAGGAAGGATTATTCGTACTCTCAATTATTAATTTATACTCTCATTTAAAAATATTTATAATTCTAATTACTTAAAAATACTTTTAATTCATGTTCTTTTTTTTCTTAGTTAAAATTGTTGACTAATACCGCTAGTCTCAATATTTTTTATCAAATAATTAATTTTAATAGAAACATAATGAAAATCAAAATTTAAAAATTTCTCATTAAAATTAATGTCATTATTAATTGCACCAATTAAGTATCGCTTTAACATATTCTCGATATTAATCATTGTGTTTTGTTTTTAAATGATTTCATCTATCACATGTAATTTTATTTTTGTTGCCACGGGCATATAAATTTAACTAAAATTAAGTAATTGAAGTAATTTTATCTATTCACATTAAACGAATGTTACTTAAAAATTAACTGAATTTCTTTTTTTGAACCTTCAAAGAAATTATGTCACAATTGTTTAAAAAGAAATTGAGATTAATATATGATAATATATCCACATTTTGTTACTTAAATTTCATTAATTAATAGTTTATTTGTTATTCATACAAAATATGAATTTTTAAGTTTTTTTTTTGAAACAACAAAAGAGTTAAATAATCAAAATAAAAAATAAATATTAAAATTGCAAGTGTCAATGAATAGAATGGAGGACAATAAGTAAAAGAATCTTTCAGTAAGGACACTTAAGCCAATTAATATTAAGATGGTTAAATTAAATATTTACACTCATTTTTAATTTAATTTATATTATTATTTTTTAAATAAAAACTTTTTAAATTTGGTATATTCCTTCACCAGATATGCATATGTTTATAGAGTAAAGAGACTAAATTAAAAATATTTAAGTCTATAAGGACTTGCTTGAAAAAAAAAAAAATATAGTAATTAAATTAAAAATAAATATAAATTATAAGAGTTAAATATTTAATTTAACCTATTAAAATTTACTTTTGATAATATGTAAATGTAACATGTGTTATCACATAACTGTTATTTATTTATTTATTTTTTACTGGAGTTATCACATCACTGTTTGATTACATGTGTGTAAATCATGCTTCAAAAGTTTTACAATGAAAATGCATCAAAGTTAAGCTCTTAATAAAAATAATTAAAAGGGATAATACACCCAATGAAAATGGATTCCATTGGCAATAGCTGCAATCCATGGAAACCAAAGAATAGATAATTAAAATTCAACACACGAATTGAAAGTAGAATAAAAGTTTTCACAATGTCTATTACAACTAGTAAGGAAAAGTAATTTGTAATTTGAAAAATGACGATAGTTTACTTTCAAATTCGAGAAATCTATAATCAATTTGTAATTTGTAATATGGGACAGCGGTTGGGAGGCTTACAAGTTCGTTTAAGGTAAAATAATTATCTTGTAACTTATGCTATCATGTTTGGTAATTATTAAATAAAATTATTTTTTACTTTAAACTAAGTTTTTGATTGAAATAAGATTTTATTATTTTTGTATTAGAATAAAAGTAAGTTATAGAAACTGTGATATTTTTAACTTTAATATTTATTCTTTACAATCTTTATTTTATTTTTTTTTATTACACTTTAACTTATATCTTTTTTAATAATTACATATTTAAAAGTGATTTTGATTAATATTATTCAAACAACATTTATTTTGTCAAAATTAATTTTTATATAAAATTTTTTAAACATAATTATTCATTTCAAAATCATTTCTAATCAAAATTATATTTATAAAATTAAATTCATAAAAAATTAAATTTATAAAATTTAATCTAGACATATATTAAATTACTATCCGATCCGAAGAAAACCTAGAACTAGAATAGTATGGTAACAATGGGAGAGAACAACCACTGGCCTGAGCAGGGATTTAACTAGGTTCCGGCCGTAGCCACAACGCATCGCAATGTGACTCGCATCAGATCACATTAGTCCGTGATAATTGTAACGTAATTATGACTGTAACGTAACTATAATTTAAAACCTCGACCAGGACTAACAGGTAGAAATCTTGCAGTGCCGAAAACTCTGCTGCCGCTTCCAGCAGACCAACACTACCATTGCAACCACACCAGCAGCCACGATCACTCCGACCATTGTCGCCGCCCTCTGGCTGGGATGCGCTTCTTTTTCGGCTTCTCCTCCGGTTGTCATACTATGCGGCGACAACAAAGATTGCGGTGGGGCAGGGTTGGCAGCGTTGGCGGCAAGAGTAGGAGTCGCGGGATGGGCGAAGACAGTGAAGACAGTTATGTGGAGAAGGAACAGAGAAAGGAGCGAGAGAAAAAGAAAGGAGAATGTTGCATTTGCCATTGGCTGCGAGAAGATGGCCGATAAGTGAATTGAATTGCTGGAAATTTTGAGTTGGAAGTGTTATTGAGAATCAATTCAATTAAATAATGTGAATCTGTAGCGACAAGCGAAGACGATGACTTAGAGGACTGAATAGTGGACTCGAGGGGGTGGGGACACATGGAAGTAGCGAGGAACGTAGCGTGGGGAGGGGAAGGGGCGAAATTGGGTATTACAGCAGAAAACGCCCACAAGAGACAAAACTAAAGAAAAGGGGAGTTCTCGGTGATCAGCGCCTACCAGCTGGGAATGTCATAGAGAAGAAATATAAAGGAAGGGAAAGCTGGCAATTCAAAGGGGGAAACCAGTCCTTGTGGAAAAGCTTCTGGAAATCTAAGGTACAAGAGAAAGTCAAAATTTTTGGACCAGGACTAACCTTATTCGTAGGAAAGTCCAATGTGACATTGTATTCCTAACATGTTAGAGGCAAGTCCACACGGTAATGCCTGTCAACGCGTGCTTGCACTAGATAGAGAGAGTTCAATATCATGGGATCAAAGAGATTCACGAGTGAAGAGCTTGTGTAGGAAATCACATTCATAGACTTGATATCAAGTCTTTGACATAAAATATTAAGATATTAAATTTATAAATTTTTTTATATATATAATATTCACTTAACTCATTTATATAATGTGATATTTCTATTCACACTTAAATTTTAGCATTCTTTCTGTCAAACGTGAGTTATCATACTCTCTTAAAACAAAAGTGCTTTGAGTATACAGTATCACATGGGCATCAGAGCCACGTTGTATGATTTTAGGATCCAAATTTCTGTTAATTAGGCATGTTTGTATGTTATGGTTTTAGATTTTTGTTCCTTTCATGCACATTTTTAGATTCAGATCGGAAAGAATTTTGTAAAAATCCTAACTCGATTCATTATGGCTGTTGTAGATCTCATTGAGATGAATCTATAAACAGCAAAATTGCTCTGCATCGATCTCTGTAGAGTGAGAAATTTCTGCTCCACTTTTCATATATAATACTTACGGCTTTTTTCCCCATATTCAAAATTACTCATTTTTCTCCCTTAAACCTTGTCGATTTCTTGATTTTCTTGAGGGGTTTAGTTTGCAATCCGTTGGACAATATTTTCCCAACCAAAATCGCGTGAAAAACGCATGAGAAATTGTGGAAGAAAGCTCGAACCTGGGCGGATATGGTGAACCCGATTTCGGGAGATTTTTTGCAAAATTTCAGCCTCAAATCTGATCCATTTGACTTGATTTGGGATGGGTATTCTTAGAAATAGTGAGATCTGCTAAAGCCCCATAGAATCTAGACAAAAACGCATCAAAAATTGCAAAATTGAGCATGAACGGCAACAAAGCATCGCTGGTCTGACGCAGCAATTTCGGAAACCAAGCACGATCGAATCTCCATCTTTTACCATGTTTATGTCGGGGATTTGGCTTGCAATTGATCGAGGACTGATTGTCCGTTGAATCCGCACCGAAACCAGGTGAAAATCGCGTCGAAACGCGAACTATAGAGCTTCTCCGTCGGGTTCCATGGAATCAACCTGCGGCCTGATCTGGTGCCTTCCCCACGCGCACCAGGAGCGCGTGGGAGCACGTCGTCGTTTCTTTCACCGTGCACCACTTTTTCTAAATTATATCATGGGATTTTTTTTAAAAATTTTTTGCTGCCATAATTATTTTTTATAAAAAATATTAAAGAATTAATTAAAATATTAATTTTTCAGCTTAATTTTTTGTCTAAAACATACTAGAAAATTATTATTTAATATTTTAGATTTAAATATGGTGTGTGTACTCTTCTTTATTTATTTTTAAAAAATTTATACTCTAAACTTATATGGATATAGTATTTTTTTATATCTGTTTAAATTGTATAAGTACAAAACTGTTTTAAAATGCAGTAAAATATATTTTTCATTATCAGTGAAGGTGTTTATTTTTGTTTTACTTTTTTTTGGACTGTCATGATTTTATGAGTTTTAATGATTTTTGTATGATAAATTTTTCGCTGATTGATATGAGTTATTATCACCAAAGTGGTTTACTTGTATTATTTTGTGGGATTTTTTCATAAACTGGAAAATGTTTATTTTTTTTTTTACTTTCTTTTAGATTGTCATGATTTTATGGTTTTTTAATGATTTTTATATGAGAAATTTTTCATTGATTGATATGAGTTATTATCACCAAAGTTGTTTACTTGTATTATTTTGTGGGATTTTTTCATAAACTGGAAAATATTTCTAATTAAAGCGTGTGATTTCTTACCCAAACGGAGTTATTGTGTGCTTTAATTAAAAGTATAATTTTGATGACGTTATTAGAAAATTCATTGGCCTAGAAGATCTGTCTGTCCAAAGGAGATGGATTTTCAAAACTAATGTGTTCTCAATTATTAACTCATCTGTGAGGTTATAATCTTTAGTTGCATACTCTGTCCAAAGGAGAGTGTGTCATTTTATGCTGACCTCTCTATAAATGTTTATTATATTTTAAAGTTATTTTATACATCTTTTATATTGTCTAATGCATTCATGTTTTATCTTAAACAGATATATCATTTTTTTATGAATAAATATACTATTTCAATTGAAGTATGGACTAGTCCTGTGTTTTAAATTTTGTTGAATTTTATCATAAATGTCATCAATACTTGTATTAAATTTGAATACATATTATCTAAGTTTATCTTGTCCTTTTAAAATAAGATAAGATTGTATATATGCGTATGTTGAGCTATGCAAATTTGTTATATTATAGAAGACACTTGAATTTGTTTTATTACCAATGAAGGTACATATTGTTTGGTATCTCACATTCACTAAATCGTGTTGTTATCTTTATTTGGATATTTATTTTTCTGTATGACTAGTTTTATGGATCAGTATGAATGTTTATCACCAAAGTGATTTGTTTATATTGTTTAAATTTTTTTGTTATTACGCATAATTGTCTACCTAAAAGGAATTTTTATATGTTATAATTGATAATTTTGTGATGCTTGTTAATGTCAGTATCTTCTAATATTTGAGGCTATATGCCCAAAGTAAATTACTTTTAAATATTATGAACTTCTTACTAATAGCTTCACAAGAAAAGAACTTATATATTATTGCATACCCTACCTAAAAGAAGACGTGTGGTATTATATTTGGGCTCTTGTCTTAACTTATGATATTGAAAAGTATACTGTTCATTGTTCAAATAATTGATGTTAAGTATTTCATATTTATTTGTACAATGATTTTGCATGGTAAATTTTGCCTAGTGAATTTTAAACTATAATGATGAGAGATTTGAATGATGATTGTGACTCTATAGTCATTGGAAGAAAATTTTATATTATTTTTTTTCAAATTTCTTTAATCTTATTTTGTTTGGACACAAGATTTCACTCGTAATAAAATTTAAGGATCATGAATATTTTTGTATATTGTATTGCATTAGTTCATGAATTATTTATTGTTTTGTAATATTAATTGCACTTATTGAATAATTCTGATCAGGTTATTTTAGCTGAAACAAATCTATGACTTATTGACCTACTGAACCATATACTATATTAATGTCTTATATTGAATAGGTTAGCAACATACAAAATATTGTTGGTATGTTGAATTCCTTTGTTTTGGGCAATATTATATCCTGGCATGGGATAGTCTTGAATGTTGATGTGAATATTTAGTCATTAAAGTGGTTCATTTACGACAACTGTAAAGATTTTTTTCACATCAACTTTTGGGATATTTTCTTCAAATTACTGTATGAGATTACTTGTCCACAGGAGGTTATTGTGTGTTGCAATTTTGAAGATTTTCACAAAGCATATGTGTATAGACACAATAACACTAGAACCTTGTTTACCTAAAAAGGGACAGGATTCTCGAGTTATATTGTTAACTTCAATGATTTTATAAATTTGTTTGCTCAAATGGGACAATTTTTGAGTTTTATTGTAATTTAATGTGTCAGCTCATGATTTTAAGGCATTCTTATTTTTGTCTACCTTGCCCAAATAGAAATATATAAGTTGTGAAACTTTCCTTCGATAATTCATGATACTAAATAACTGAATTCTTAATTGTTTCCATGAATTTTATTTATTTGTTCATGATATTACAAAACTCTTGGTTCATATATTTGCATATAAGTTTTATTTTGGCCCTAAACTTTAAGAATTTTGGGATAAAGCTTACATGTGTGAATTTTAAAGTAAAATTTATTACTCTTTTAATTTTAAGTACTCAAAATTTGATGCATATTTTGTTATTATTTTTATCTCATTATTTATCATAAGATGGGATGATTAACCTTATATATTTGATAAATAAACCCATTGATAAATTTTCATTGCAAAAATGGGAGATTTTTTCATTTTAAAGGTTTACTCCTCATTCTTTTAGCCGAGTAAATCTAATTATTTACTCTTTATCAGTATTAAAAATTAGTTTATTTTAATATTTTTATTAATGATGAAAGTTCCTCAACTTTATGAGAATTATAAATTGTTCTCAAGATTTTATCCTACTTTAATTATTGTGTGATATTATATTAGGGTGATATTATATTTACATGTCACTAAAAACTTCTTTGACTCAAATACTCAAGGCCAGTTGTTTTGAAGTTTTTGAAATTTTTTTCAAATGTCACATTGTTGATCCTTTAACCAAAAATTTTAATGAAAGCAAGATAATTTTATTAATTCTTTTCATGTATTTGGTTAGTAAGAGTTTAATTATGTTATTATACTTATCATATTAGACCAAGCCTCTTTCATTTTTACAAGTATACAAATTGGCCACTGAAAATATCCAAACATTAAAACTACGTTGCCAACAGTTCAAATTTATTCGATATTCTAATCATCATACAATGCTGAATATAATTCCTCTTGCATAACATTGTATGCCTACACTGTTTGGAAGCTCCTGAAACTATCCTCCATACCCTTTGGTCCTGCAATCAAGCCCAAAACGTTTAGCAATCTACTGGTCTGAGGAACAAAATTAAGCCAGTATCAGAGGGAGGGTGTCAAGACTGGTTTGATCAAATTTTATTTCAGCTCAGCGCAAACCAGTTTGACTGGTTCCTTACCGTTGCTTGGTTCATGTGGCATGATAGGAACCTGCTGATCCACAAGGGGCAGGGGAGACCAACTTTGGAAACGGTTGCTGCTGCAAAATCTTTCTACAGGAATTGGAGTCAAGCTGAAAGTGCATGATCATCATCGGAAAAAGCCAAACAGGGACAGATTCATAGCCAGAGATTCTCGAGGAATGGCCTTAGCTTGTACATCTATCCCTAATCTATAGCATATATTACAAATCCTATAATTCTGGAGGCAACAGCAATCCTGGAGGCTCTAAAGCTGGCCTCAACTTGGGCGTGGGACATCTTGGCAGCGGAGAGTGATTGCAAGAAAATCATTGAGGATCTAACTAAAAAATCTGAAAAATGCGAAGACCATAATAATATAATACGAACTGAAGAGAGAACTGTAGAGTAGACAGAGTAAACAGTGGTTGCATTGGATCGGGCAGAGAGGACTGAACACTAGACTCGAGGGTGCTGGGGACACAAGGAAATATCGAGGAAAAGTAACAGTAGCTACTCCGTGAGTGTGGAAGGGCCAAAGTGGGTATTACTCGGAAGTTTGGTATTGTACATATGATGGGAAAGCCATCTGTACAATATCTATACAATATACAAAGGAGAAACTTGAAAAAGGCATATTAGAAAATTGAGTCTTGGGGCAAACATATTTCAAGAATTGTATGATCATGATTTGTCGTGGGGGACAAACAGACACACTTTGTTTATCATTTACTTCTTTGTCTTTGCTATTGATTGGAAGGATGACGCCAAACATAATGACATACAGAAAGAAATAGTCTTCATGCTTTAAGATATTTTAAAGTGACACTTCCCGTATCATCTTGATATATGGTTACATTTGGATTAATGAACATTCTTAGTCTTAATGTCTTTGAGATTTAGATTTGCCGTCTTTATAAAAGGTCCAACGTAACTACGATTAAGTTAGTAGGAAGAATGCTTATCTTCATTGTTTGTTCTAACAATACATGGACTAATTAATGAAGCAATAAAAACAAAATGGGCAATGCATCTGCTCTACTAATTATGTTTGCTTATTTTTCATCGTAAGTATATAATTATTATCCTGTTAATGATTACAAAATTTAGTATTTTGAGTAGGCCGTGGTTTATATATTGAATTGATTATTTTCATTGTATACACATAATCTTTTAACAGTTATTTCCTTTAAGGCTTTAACAAATATTGAATTTAACTTCACATGCATGTTCAATTTGTCTTGCAGGATATTAACTGTCATATTTAAGCTAATGCCAATTCTCCTGTATGTTTCATGTGTCTGTTAGAGCAAGATTGTTTGGTCATCTGTCAGAGCAAGTTTGTTTGATTATCTGTTAGAGCAAGTTATTTTGGCTTCATTCTATTAAATTTCAAAGTAATGTAAAGTAACTACACTTTATTTTTTGGGTATCTAGACCCAGTGCCTTCTGATGGTAACATTGGGGTGTGCACGGGGGAAATCCATGTTTTTCTGAAACTTTCCAATTGCACATATAGATTAATGAGAAATTATAAAGTTTCTGGAAAAGAAATTATGTATTATATTATAATTGAACTTTATGTCAGCTTAACAAATTGTACATCACTTTATACCAGCAGCCGTGTCTTTTCTAGGATCCAATTGTTCATATGTAGATTAACGAGAATTTATAAAGTTTGTCAAAAACATATTCTGCATTGTTGCTAGATTAATGAAACTGCTCCATACCTCCCACTATACCAGAAAATAATTTCTTTCATGTTACAAGTGCACGTATTATAACCTTACATTTTTAGTAATGCATTTATGCTACCTAAGAACTACCTCAGAAATTTTAATTAAAGTAACAACTACCTAAGAAACAAAAGACATGGTAACATATAAATAAATTTTAGTGTAAAAAAACTTTAAACTGATGATGTATAAAAATTAAATCTTAATTTAAAAAGAATGTAAAACATTTGTGCTTAGAAGCCATAAAATTTGTCACCATATGTGGATGAGAGACAATCCAGCATTAAGGACCCATCAAATTAAATCTATATTCAACGAGTTTACCAATCATGCCCAACGAGTCATTTCGGTGTCACACTGCCACCTTTGCAGGCTTCCACAAACCAGTTTAGCAAGGATGCCCATCTATACTGTATTTGAGCTACGTACAGTTCCCAGTTTTTTAATTTGAGTCTCACCCAAAATTGTAAAATACACAACGTAAAAATTGAAGCTAATACACGTTACCTTCCCATTTCTCCAACTCTCCCCCCCCCCCCTCCTCTCTTGTTTTTTTCCTTTTGCATTTTTTGGCTAGTCACACTGTTAATCTGTCTGAATCATACTTGTTCAATCTTTATAATAGAAATATTAACTCATCATAGTTCATCCTTCACGTCGGCACTGCTGCTCTGACTCTCCTTGACATCAGAACTCTCGGGTTTAGAAGTTGCGGTTGGTTTCTGGAGCTTGAATGGGATTGATGCATGTTTCTTGAGGAACTTATAAAAGGCTGCCACTGTACGATCCGTATCAACAGTAATCTGCAGATACAATGAACCGGTTATATTTTAGATCATCTAATGACAAAGCATATGCAGATCCAGGATAGCTGAATGGTGAAAAATATATATTGTCGTTTATTTACATACAGGGTCAAAACTCTTGTTTCCTGCTGGGAAGAAGAGGAGAGTGGGGAATCCATCAGCCTGCAAGGTGAATATAAACTCAGTACACATGCGTTCATGAAAAGGCATGACAGCTTCTGATGTCATGCTTAACTGAAAATTCAAAACCTAGTATGAGTTGGACCAAATGCCATTTTAATTGATAAGAGAAGTAGCCATACCATATGGTTGCTAGCAACATCTAGTTTAAATTTGGGTTTACCTTTGCCCTGGGATGCTCATTTGTTGTTCCATCCATCTTGGCTATTACAAGAGACTCAATGCCACGAAGATGTTTTGCAAGCTTGTTGTATGTTGGTTCCAGTGCTTGGCAGTGGCCACACCAGGGAGCATAAATCTAATATTCCAACAACCATTAAATTAACATGAACATGGTGCAGAAGCAATTGGAAACTAGTGGGTTAGAATTGTACCTCAAGGAGAACATCCTTTGACTCATCCAAGACAAGTTCATCAAAGTTATCCCCAACAACTATCTTCACATCACCATCGTTCTGTCATCAAGTCAGCAAACATGTTAGACATGAAAAACCTGGCCGACAGAACATGGATGGAAAACAAAATAACTTACACTTTCAGGAATTGGATCAGACTTGAAGAAAGGTTTTAGCTTGTCTTCAAGGAAATCTTCCCCAAATGCCTGAGAAAAAATAAAGACTTGGAAATTTTTTAAAAAATGAACAGAATGAACGGTCATTTTGTAAACATTCATGCACATTCCATCACATGGTAACAAAATGAACAAAGCCCCAGCAGGAAGAGAGAAAAGAGTACCTTAATTTTGTCAACAGTCACATCTCCATCAAGCACAAATTTTCTTCCATCATCATTTCCGGTGTAAGCAAGTACCTGTATTTGAAATTTCACCAGTTACTTAAATTTATAAAGGATGCCATGAATCTCATGACTCGTCTACTAAATGAAGTTAAAAAAATGAAAACCGGGGGGGGGGGGGGGGGGGGGGGGGCGTGTAAATAATTACTTTGGGACCATTCCCAGTGATACCAAAATGATCTGAAACAGGCTTTCCAACATCTTCATTATCCATTTCCACATGAACAAAGATCAGCTGCGACAGATAATTGTACATTAGGAATAAATTATTGTCCAAAAACAAAGATTCTTAGGGGGGAGGGGTGGGTGAATGATTGGAAACTTATGCTTCATTTTATAATTAAATATGTAGAAAGAAAAATTTATTGTTTCTAAAATTTGAAATGATACATGGGACTGTTATGAGCAAATCGAGCAAAAACAGAAAGAAAGATCGAATTTCAGATATCAGCACTTGCCAACAGTCAAATGCTAAACTCTGATTATTTTGCAAATAAGGGCAGGGTTATCTATTATAGGCATACACCTAGAGGGTTATTCATAAAATTTAAAAACCAGTTCATGTTCAGGTTTAAACTAGTTTCACAAATCTATACAATTTTGAATTGGTTCCAAATTATGCTAAGTTTGTTTAAAAATTGGTCTTGAACAAACTTTGTACTAAATATTGTCTGGTATATCTTGGTGTATCCTCTTGTCAAATATCAAAGAAAGGGGGATTACTCCGGTACCCATCTTTTTTTCCTAGGTATAGGTACCCAACCTGATTTGTCAAACATTTATTGTTTGTTAGTTTTACTTTTTAAACTTCAAGCATTTATTGTGAAAAACAACAACCATAAATATTTGACAAATCATTTTGGGTATCGGTACGCTAGAAATAAACTAGGGTACCATAGCAACACCCATAGAGAAATAAGGAAACAGGAAACTTGTGATTAAAATAAGTGATTAGTTTAAAAACCACTTATGTGCTAGACTTTCTTTTGAGCCCATTGTAACCTGCTACTAATCAAATAAGAACTGGTTTTTTACCAAACACACAAGATTTCAAAACCTACTCCATTGTACCTAGTTATCCAAGTTTTAGAGTTTGGCAAACACCACCATAGAAAACTACATATGACATTCATTAACTCAACTGCATGCCTTCTTAACTAAATTTCGTCTACCCCACACTTTCTCCCAATCTACATTCATGATTCACTCAGCAGTTTGCTGCATTGTATTCTCATAAACAGCAAGGTATTCTACTTTATTTGCATTGTTTCTGAAATAAAAGGCATATACAAATTTGTCTAGACTCTAGAGAAAGAATGCTATAACAGAGAGTATTATATAATAGCCTGTATGGACATATACCTTTCCCTTGAAAAATTTTGCTGCTTCTTGAAATACGGGGATGAACTTCTCTGAATCATTTGAAGTCACAAACAGCAACAACTAAAATGAAGTTTTAAACACATAACAATGATAGAAGATTGTTATGATCTCATTTCCAAAAAAATATTACTTCCTAGTTAAACAAATAAAAAGATACAGATATATAAGCAATTACTTGTTTCTTTATTTGACTTTCAAAAATTGATGGAGCACTTTCTCTTGTAAAAGTTGCAACCAAAGGAAGCTTGTTAGAGGATACAAAGTCTGCTATTGCAGATTTTACAAATTGGCCATCTGTGGAGACATATGAAAATATATCAAATTTCCAAGAAAAAAATTCAATTTTTTTTTTTGGAAAAAAAGAAAAGAACAAGAAAGAAAACACACCAAAATGGTTCAGTTTCTCCTCCTCTTTCTTGACGAGGACCAAAGCAGGGCATTTAACATTTGGGTCAATATGGAAAAGCTTTGCCACATCAGGATTCACAGTTTGATAAAAATTGATATCATCCTCAAGTCTTGATGCAGCAGCCAGCTCCTCACTCTCAAGACCCTGCATATTATGACAGGGTAAATGAGGCATAACAACCAACAATTTCATAGATTTAATTATTACACCCATCAGTTTCATCTAGAGAATCAACAACAGCAAATGGCCCTTATATTCCATTTTTGTCAGCTCCATCCAGGAGAAATTTGCTGATTGTTAGAAAATGAAGCAGTGTGTCCTATTATGATGAAACTACCTTAGCACAACGAATATGTAACCCTGCATCTATCAAACCATATTGAGTAAATTCTAAAGCTGAGTTGCAGAGAGAGGCTTTGGAATCAAAGTGTTTTCAGTTAAGTAGGAGTATGATGGAGTTTACGGAATGCAAGTTCAGTTAGAAGCAAGTTAGCAATGTTTTAGAGGTTTAAATTAGGGATCACAGCATACCATAAGTTCCACCACTATTTTGGAATCTTGGATCCTTCTGACAAAGTTATGGGCATGTCAGACATAGGATTCAAGTTAGGTGGATGAAATGGAAAAATGCTTGAGAATTTCTGATCACAAAAAGCCCATTAAACTCAAAAGAATGATCTCCCAGACTGTTATAAGATTAGCTATGTTCTATGGTAGTGAACGTTGGGCAGTGAAAGGACAAAAAGAGATTAAAAAAAAAGTACAATGGAGATGAAAATGCTGAAGTTGATGAGTGGACATAGATGGAAAAAAATAAAATTAAGAATGAATCTATCCAAACAAAAGTTGGAGTAGCATCTTCTGAGTAAAAGATAATGGAAACTTGCTTAAGGTAGTTCAGTCATTTGACAAGAAGACAAATAGAGGCTTTAATAAGAAAAATGAATCAAATGGAAGATAGTCTGATTCAATTGGATAGACCCCAATGGAGTTGATTGATCCATGTAGCTTTCTCCATCTAGTAGGATAATGCTTGGTTGTTGTTGTTAAATGAATAAAATCATCTTGAAATGGAAAATCAGTTACAAAAAAAAAATATATATATATAAATTCTACTTGCATTTGATAACTGGTCACAAACCAGACTCGTAAACAACAAACAAGCAAGCCTTATCCCATTAGGTGGGGCCAGCTACATATATCAAAACTACGAGAAATTATTGCATGCTCCTGGAGCACAATAATTTCTCTCAAACTACAGCACTACGCCATTATCAAAAACCAAATATTCAATAAATTCATTTTGAAGGTCATTTTTAATGGTTTATCCAAAAGGTTTCTTCTGAAACCAAACCAACAGTGATCCGGTGAATGTCGAGCAAAAACGCAACCAAAATAAGATGGGAAACAGATATGACCCAACACAAGAACTATGAATACTTACAACTAAAGAGTTGAGGAAGCCCAAAACAACTTTACTTTCAGAGGTCAATATGCGCTCAGCATCATCCAATGTAGTTATGTTGTGTATACCAGGTCCTATCTTCTTCCTAATCCAGGTCACTATAGCATCTCTGTGTTGCAATAGAGAAGTCAGTTCCAATCAAAGCAACAGCTTGCATTCCACTTATCGACTAGAAACAACTCAAGATTTAAAGAAAAGGTAAGCTGTTTTGATAAGAATGCCCAGATGGGAGAAAAGGAATTGTAAGCAAAATTTCAAAATTTTCACTTTCTCTTCCAATCCGGTAACACTCAAGATCCAAACAGTTCAGTAATGGAGTGGATGACACTTACTTGGTCCTGTGGCCAGTATAAGGCTTATGAACCCCATCTATGAAAAAGTAGACCGTGGGGAAACCCTGAATATCGTACTCGTGGGCCAATTCATTCTCCTCGGTGGCGTCCACCTTGGCCAAAACCACACTCTCGCCCTTCAACTCGGTGGCGGCGGCAGCGTACTCCGGCGCCAAGGCCTGGCAGTGACCACACCAGGGGGCGTAGAATTCCACCATCACGAACCGATTGTTTTCCACAACGTCACTGAAGTTCCTCTCCTTCAATACGACGACGTCTTTGTCATCCACCACGGGCTCTTTGTAAGCGTCCGGGTTGGCCTCTGACTCGTCGAAGCCGGAGAAGTCGTCGTCGAAATCTTCGTCGTTGTCGTCGAACTGGTCCGGATCTGAGTAGCCGGCATGGTGGTGGCCTGAAGTGCTGGAGCTGTCATCAGCGTCCTCGAGAAAGCTAAGATCTTCGTCGTCGTCATTTTCGGGGGCGTTCTTGCAGAGAGATGGGGAAAATGAGGATAGGATGAGAAGAACAGTGAGCGAAAGCAAAACGACGAGTTGCCGACGAGTTAACATTGTGGCCGTGGTGAGCGAAATTAAGATCGCTTCGCCGTCGCTGGGGGAGTGAAGCAGGAGCACTGAGATCTATTTGTGAGGACACCTACCTTTTTTACATTTGGGGCTTTGAGAGGATACTTTCTCTATTCTACATTTTACAATTATTTTATGAAATAATCTAGGCTGCTTAAGGGCTCATTTTGAGTTAAACTACTTAAAAAATAAATGAATGCAGAGAAAATTAATATAATATAACATTTTTAAAATATAAAATAATATAAAATAATTCATTTTAAAATTTTATGTTTGTTAAGGTATTATATAATATATAATAATCACTTCAAAGTTTTTTAATATTTAAAATAGTACTGAAGTTAATTTATTGAATTTTTTTTTATAAATAAAAAGTGTTTTTAAAAAATTTAATTTATTTAAATTGACTTATAAATTTATTTTTTTTAAATTAAGAATAATAAATTAAATCGTAATTTTTATACTAAGTTATATATTCTAACACCTCCTGGATGAGTTTAACCTATTAAATTTGATTTTATTGTGTTGAATTTAATTTTCCTTAAAAAAAAAAGCACCAAGGCTGGTCTCAAAATTTTAAAAGATGGAGTTAACGTGCATGTAGTAGGTAAGCGGCACACAATGCACCTGAGGTTGGGAACGAACCATGAGGCTGTCCTGTAGTCTTCAAAAGATGTTTAGATACCGAAAGGGGCGGAGTGTTTTATTTTCAATCAGAAGTTTGGTGTTGAGACAGTCCCCGAAAGATGGGGATGTAACTTATCCTAAATTTAATGAGCTTAACCATGCTATGCACTATTAATATATATATATAATAAATTATTTATTATTTATGTATGATGTATAAGTTTATACATATTATAATATACGAAAATAATAATTTTATTTAAATTATATTAGTATTAAGTGTATTTACATCAAAATTATAAGAAATTTTTTTTAAAATAAGATATGATAATAATAATAATAATTTATCTAAATCAAATTTATATTTAATATACATTATTTAGCAACATTATTGAATTCAAGTCAATTTTACTATATGTATAAATTACTTGATATTATTAGTTTTTATAATTCTCTTATAAGGTACTCGAAAAGTGTTAAATTTTTTTATTTAATTGTGATTTATTATTAATATAAATTTTTTTTATACTATCATCTAATCATATCTTTTTTAGTGTTTGATTTATAAGTAATTATTATTTTAATTAATTTTTTTTATAATTTAATAACACATAATTAGATAACAGTATAAAAATAATTTAAAATTAAACTATTTTTATCTCATTATTATTTCTAACAAATCATTTTATTATTTAAGTTAATTCTTATTTAAAGACTAACTTAATTAACGAAATAATCTGTAGCATAAATGAGATTAAAATCTCTCAATGATTAGTATAAAATTAATAAAATCTTAATAAGACTAATTTGGTATTTTAGTATTTTTTTATTTTTTCTTTTCAAGTTTGGGCTGTTTTTATAATTCTCTTATAAATTACAACTCTAATGAATTTCTCAAAAAGGAAAAAGATGGTTTTTCTTAACAATAAAAGAAAGGATGGGCTGAAAAACAATTTGTTCAACTGTTTAATATTTGGGCCCAGAGGCAGGCTCCTTTCTACAGTCCCATAAGCAGAGTCCCTGGAGTAGGATTCCACTAATACGACGTCGTGGGGGCAACAAAGAGACTTTCCCAAAGCAAAATAGTAAAAATCCACATCACAACGAACGGAAGCGCATCCAAACGAGAGGAGGAAATCAAATCCCCGCAATTGAAAAACTTGTTCCGACGAATCCATTGCAGGAAAACGGAATCATGATTAGCATTCTCACCCAGGTTCGCAATCAACTATGTTAGCAATTTAAGATTCTCTCTCTCTCGCTTTGTTTCATTTCAACCACAAAATTGGTCGGTTCTGAATTTGAGTTTCGGTTTTCAATTGGGGAATGCACAGGAGCGGCTTCTCGGAGCCTCACTGGGAGCCCTATTCACAGGGGTGGTTGTCTTCGAGCAACGCCGATACATCTACAATTCCATTTCCAATTCCCAATCTCCGTCTCCGTCTCTGGTAAATGCACTCTGCCTTTCCTTTCCCCTTTTCTATTCCATTATTCAGCTCGCGCTTGCAACTGCTTTTAGATCCTTCATGCGCTTCTTCTTTCAATTCATTGTGATAATGGACTATAACGGCCTTTAGTTGACTTTAAATTTTCGAAATTGGTTGCTTTTCAACAATTGCGTCAGCAAGGTGGTATTCTTTTCTGCTTTATACATTGGTTTTATCTAACCAATCTAATTGAATTCTTTTTGTCTCTGTGTGTGTGTGTGTGTGTGTGTGTGTGTGCCTGTGGTTATATATGTCGTCACATTACTGATGTAAATGGAGGTATACGCTCAAAATTTTTCATTTCCTGAATGTAAATGATGTGATTGTCTAATTCATACTGTTTTTCGGAATGTCTGGAGTGTGGGGAGAGGGGCTGGGAGTGGGAAGAACCAGGTTAGTTCACAATTATGAAGAATACAAGTAGGATCTGTCTTGCAACTGGCCAGTCTCAAGTTTTTTTTTTTCTGGTTGGGCATTAATTTCGTATAATATCTTTGATTGGTCAATATGTTGAATTTTTTGATTATTCAGAGTTCAAATCTTATGAGAGTTTGATTGGTATTCCCTTAAAATTGAGGTTGAAAAATACAGAGATGATTTTTTTTTTTTCATATAAAGCTCATTTCTGAGTTTTTCCTCATTTTTAAGTGGACACCCAACTGACTCGGGCTGAATGGTAAGAAATTTCTGAGGAGCTATTTCCATCATTTTTTTAAAAATCTAAAACAATACCATAATTTGTTGGGCTGGTGGAGCAATATATGTTCACAGTGTTTTAGTTGTTGAAGCTACCTTGCTGCTAGCATGTTTAGGCAGTTGGGTATACAGCCACAGTTCACTACATGGGAGTATGTGTTGAATTGAGTGTTGACTTGTCCAGAATGATTCATAACATTTTTCCGTCATGATTAGAAGCGAGAGATGGTAAATTAGATTTTCATCTGTCTTTGTGCCTCTTGTGAAGTTATCTACAAAAGAATTATATGAGATTTAAGGTGCAGATATTTGAAAACTTTGGTTGAATTTGTGGGGTTTGCTTTTGAATGAAGCTGGGTATATGCATTATGTTGTACCTCCCTATGTTTTTCTATGTTGCCAAACTTAAAACCTAATTCACTTTTGCACTCCCTTGTTCAATACCCGTGAACTTCCATGTGTTTTGTTTTTCTCATACATGGAAGGGTTGCATCTGATTCGAAGTCCACAGTCCTGGGCAACTTTGACATTAGAAATAATGGACATTCGATATATCATGCAGTGTCACATTTGACTTATAAATTTCTGTCTTGCTTTGCTACTTTTAAATTCTAACTTTTGAGCTTTGATGCTGTAACAGGTTAGAGAACCCATATTTGGGAAGAAATCACGTTCTGAATATGCACATTTATGGAACAAAACTGTGGATCAGACATTTGGACCTTTGATAAAGTCTCTCAGCTCACGTGGATGGTAGAAATGTTTGAGTGATTTTTTTTTTTTTTTTACTAATGTTTCAACTTCTGTGATATCTAAACATGCAATACTTGGCCTTATTTTTACCTTCACATTCTGAATTGTTGAACGGTTGTGCACATGGGCAGTGCAGAGGATGTTTGAGGATCTATGTAATGTTTTCTGCAATTCTCATACGTTGCTTCAATATATGCATCAAGCTACTTGATTTTTGTTCCCTGCAACGCTACTAATTTCTGAATACTAGAATTTACTTGCGCTGTCTGTGTGTCTGGAATGGCTTTCTCTTAGCATGTTGCAGGTGCCTGTCGTCAATGAATTGCACTTAATAATTCACACACCGGTCGGCACTGTCTTAAAGTGATCTGCTTTCGCTTTGAAGTTTGGACGGTTCTTAGCTTCAAGTTCTAAGAGAAGAAAGCCAAGTTAAAGACTTTATGACTGAAGCATTAGTTTAGAAATTGCATAGAAGTTTGTCACTTTTTTTGAGAATAGATAGAGACCGCGATGAAGAAGCCACTTCAGTATTGTTTTAATTTTGGTTCAGGTGCCTTCAAATAAAAACGTTTCTTTTGGAAGTCAAATATCGAACTTCAAAAGAATAATGTGAATCTGCTTCTTCAATTCGATTCTTTTTTGTTGCAAAATTTTAAATTTAATTTTTCTTAATCAGTAGAAATGAAGAAATAATGGCGAGGATTTGTGCAGAAAATTTATGTTCGTACTTCGTATGTGCTTCTTTTATTAATTTGTTTATTGTTTGTCTACTGCACAATGGGAGGAGGAGGAAACTTGCCCTATATTCATATCCATAACTTATGTTTCATATGGTCGAAATTCTCTAGTGGACCTGCTTTTTTGGTATTCGCTATTGCTTCACCATAAATTTATCTTAATAACTAGTAAGATATTGGAAACGCATGATACTGATAATCATGAGACAACATCCAAATTTGAAATTAATCACTATCATAACCATAGATACATTGGCTAACCACAAACATAGAAGAGAAATGCAGGCAACTATATATAAGAAATAAGAAGGTGAGATCTATATATGGCTGGGGAAAGGATTTTTGTGGAATTGGGGGTGGAGATGCAGAAAATTCATGGCCTGTTCTAAGCTGTGATTTCGAAGTAATTATAGAAGGTACATCAAGCTTGAGGTTGAACACTATTATTGGCTCGACTCATGTTGGCTTGGCGGGTGACCCTTACATAGTAGACGCCCATAGCTAAAAGCACAGCAAAAGCAACAGCAAAGATAATGCCTGCTACACCACCAGCTCCGATTTGTTTCCTACTTTTCTGCGACGTCGAGGCTCTGCCTTCATATATTTGAGTGGCTCCCACTTGAGCCGCTAGAGGCAGTGGTGAACATCTGGATGCAGTACATGGGTCTTTGGTCTCAGGCTTTCGTGCGTTGGGATGAAAGAAGTCATATGCTGATGGTGGAAAAGCTACAGGACTCTCGTAAACAAGCCCGTGAGGGGCTCGTTCTTGGCCTGTAGCAATCGAGAGAAGTGCTAGAGGAAGGAGGAAGAGGAAGGAGAAAGCAATGGGACTCATGTTTTGCCTCTTTGATTTTGTGTAAGAACCACTTGGAAGCAGAAGAAGAGGTAGCTTTTGGGATGACAAACTTGTGGGGGGGGGATGCACTTGCTTTTATAATGTCACGAGGTCCTGAGGAAGTGGTCGTTCCTTGGACTTCAATTTTTGTGTTAGGAAAAGGTGGCTAATGAGGGGGGAACAGAATTATGGGTTTTGTTTTGGCAGACCCCAATCCCAGCATTGAACTCTCTGTAATTCCCAAACTGCCCAGGGTCAAATGTTGGTTATGTGTAGATCAAGATGTTATTACTCCAGTACTTGGAGGAGGTTTTGTAGGAATATACTGAGTTTTCGACCCTTTGATCTGGCCTTCAGTAAATAAGTTGGCTTGGAACTGATGCCCTGTCCTGGTGGACTTTTCAAAAGAAATGGTTGCACACTTGCACTTGCAGGGTAATAAGAATTGTATTGATTGAAGCTGCAGGGGCATAACTGTCATATAGCCTCTTGTCACGAGCTTATTGCTTATTTCGTTATTATTTGGGTCTTCTTGAGGGGGCTCTAAGTAAGAATGATGCTTATACTTGAGTAAGGACTTGAGTGCTTATTTTTCTCATGGTTTATGTACTTGATTGCCCTACTCAAATGCATACAATACGAATAAGAAGGGACTAGGGGATTAAATCATTGAATCATTAATTCACCATCCTTCCATTCCACGGTTAAAAACATTCATAATTCGCTTTGGAGTTTAAAAAGAAAAAAAAAAAAACACTCTCTATCTGTACATAGTGTGCAATGCATCCGGGTATTCAAACACAGTATATTATTACAAACTCACACTCCCCTCGGGCCTCATTGACACGTGTTAGTAATCAAATAGAAGTTTTGAGAACTTTGCATCAATTGCTTAAGAGGAGGAGGCTTAGTTAAAGCCGATGCATATTATATTAGTGAGGGAGAAGGTTTGTGCTTTGCTTACTCGCTACGTGGAAAACTACAAGTAATCAAAAGCATGGGGTTGCCTTAGCTTAGAGGGGCAGCAAAGGCCCTGTGTGGCCTGCACTGCCACATTATTGCGAAGGCACAAAGCGCATGCAAGAGCTGAATAGCAAACGTGTTCTTCTTCCAACTCAGCCACTCCCTCTATATGTGATGTCATGTTAATTAAAAATCATGTCAGCCTCCATGCTTTCTCTCCTTTTGTATCGCTATGCTCATTTCCAGTTCATGCCTTTGTGCAGGAGTGGTGGATGGCAACTGTGACTCTCTTTACTCCTTCGCCATGGCAGCGCCTATGTTTAACACTTGCACAGAGAGATTCTTAGATTAGATCAAAATACTCAAAATCTGATCAATAAATTCATATAAGACTCTCAATAATAATTAATCTTTTTCTTTTTGGTCAACCAATAATAATTAATCTGAATTGTTAGATTTACACGGAGTTTATGCATGTAAGAATTTTGTCTTGCTTTGCATTTTTCGACGGCATAACGTTGATGGCCCATTTGCAAAGCACGAGGGACTCGTAAGATTGTTTCGCTTGTTTGTTTTGATGTTGTCGTCTTTTTTTCTTTCGAAAATTCAAAAAGCAATAATGCTACAAAGTGGATATACATATATGTCATTGTTACATTTAATGAGTTAGTTTAGTGGTTAAAGAGGTGCTCCTTATTACTATTTGAGTTCAAATTCGATGTAGAATGCATTCTTTTTTTTTTTTTTGGTAGGGGAGACAAGGGTTGAGGGAAGGGGGTTGGGATTTATTCTTCAGCAGAAATCGATCTCAGGTGTGAGAAATGTTAAGGCAACACTAATGCCATTGAATCATGCCTGATCCCACTAGAGTGCACTCTTAAAATCATCCAAAGTATGATCTAGTCTTAATTGATGTAAAAGTTGGCTCAAGAATACTATTATAGTTCCAAAAAAAATGTCAATCTTATATATAATTTGGTTTATAATTATGATCCTATCATCGTTTAAAAGATGAGTAATTTTTTCTTACATTTTTCTGATATTAGGATGCTAAATTGTTGGTCGACTTTGGTTTCTTGTCAATTTCATTGCCAAGATTAAGAATGCTATCTTAAGTGATGGATCTCCAACTCTGTTTTGTGGAATTACATTACATTGATGGATATAAATATACTAGCAAAATAAATCATAAAGTTCTATTTGATATACTGTATAAGAGATTTAATAATATAATATAATATAATTAATATTGTCTACCTTTATATAATCTTTTGACATATGGTTAAGATAATTTTATTTACTTTTGATTATATAATAGATAATAATCAAATTATTTTATCTCATATAATCTTATACAATCAAACTTAGATAAAATTATTTTAATCAGATAAGTTATTATCCAATATCTTATCCAAAAATTATATAAAAATATATACTATTAATTATATTATATTATTTATCTCTTATACAGTATATCAAACAGAGGCTAAACATAAAAGATATAGTATGAACTGAAACAATTCTAGTAAACTAATCATATCAAAATCACTGTTAAATTTGATTCATTAGTAGACGTGCTTATACTTAACTATGTGGATCTCATGTAATCGTGTATAATGAAGCATCATTTTTGCCTAATATTGACAAAAACATTTTTAGAATGAATTTTGTATGTCATTTTTGTTCAAGTAGTTAGATTTTATTATTTTGATTTTAAAGAAAAAACTACATCTAGAGAGAAAAATTTAGGAAAAAAAAAAAGACAAATGTAAAGACAAAATGATAAATAAGGAACAAATACTGAATGCAATATAGAATTTTGGGTATAGTAATAGATTAATTGGACTTTGGGTCTGGCTTGGCGCTAAAAAGTGTATAGGTTTAGCATTGAGACTTAATTTAGGTGCTTTGACCCAAAAGTTAGGCTTAAGCTTACGCCCACTGACAAATAAATGTGGTTGAAGAATCTGTACAATGTCAAGGCTTCAAAATTCTATGAAAACGTAATCTTTAAAAAAAAACAATTTCAGTATTTCAAACAAAATTATTCTCATATCTGAAAATTTTGGTATATTCAGGGAAGTAACAAAAAACTAAAAACGGCATTAGGAACTGCATAACAAACTATCGTTCATTTAAATTTAATAAAAAAAAGAAGAAATCAGTTGACATACGCATCACCACCATCCTTCAGTAGTATGGTTTCTTCGAACTGAGATTCGGAGGATTTAGTATTTCTCAAAATAAAATTAAATAATACAGAAAATGGTCTGAAAAAGAAAAAAAGAAAGGTGTATGTATAATTTCTTTCTTCTTTTATTTATGCAGTATTTTTCATTTTTTAAATTTTTTTTATCATAGTAAACTGTTTTTTTGTTGTAAAACTTTTGGACAGCGTCATAGCAAGCTCAAAATCACGAAACTTCTTATGGGCCTAAAATTCGAGAAGTCTCAGCCAACATTTTCTGTTTCGAGAGGCATCCAATCCGGTCACGCTGGTAGATAAAGTCGTAATGCAGGTGTGCTTTGAAGTTCTGCATCCAAAATTGAATCCAGTGTTGGACGATTCAATATGCCATACCCCATGGCCAAAAAAAAAAGAGAAGCATCCAAAGCAAAACGTCAACTTTTTTTTTTCTCTGGTATTAAGCAAAACGTCATCTTTATACGTGGACTAATGAAATTTCGTTCCCCTCTATTAAAATTTTAAAATCCCATCAATAACTATGTACCAGTATTTTTCTTAATTTGAACTTAGTTCAACACTCAGCTAAATTAATTTTGTGGGAAGTATAATTATTTTTAAAACTTTTCAAAAATGGGATTTAATCTTGATTGATATAAAAATTGACACTAGAACACTTTTACGTACCGTACAATAATTTTTTTTTGCTTTTTACTAAGATACTTGACTTACACACCACTACATGATTAAGACTGTTTCACTAAAAAATATAAAATGATCCATCATCGTCTTCGTCCAATCATATGATCCTTGGGACTCAACCACAAGCCATGGATATCCGGTTGAGAACAGAATATGCTGCAAACTCAACTTTTATAGTGCTTTCTTTTTCTTTCAATACGCTTCTTTTGATTATTTTTGGTAACTCTATCAGAGAAAAGAAATCGAGACGATGAAGCCAAACGTCATTTTCTACAATTTCCTTTTCAACATTAAACAGTGTATTATTATTGCTAACCCAACATTTATCGTGAAACTTCTATATGTCTTTTGGTCATGTGCTGGGTGGTTTGATACAATATTGTCAGAATTATACTAAAATGAATGATTCGATAGTTTTAATTATAAATTAGATATTTAATAGATTATAATTAAATTTTATAATTAAATTTACGATTAAATTATTTTAAATAATTAAAATCAGACAAAATTAATAGAAATTATTTGAATAAGTTGATTTAACTAAGTGATTATTAATATATATTTTTTAAAAAATTAATATTTTTTTATATTTTATGAATATTTTTATAAATTTTATACTATTACATATGAAATTTTTTCATAACATCATTCGATTCAACCATTTAATTTAAACGATTAAATTTAAATTAAAAATCTCGTCAATCCACTATCTAATTTATTTTTAACAATATTAACTTGACGTTACAATAAAATGTTTTTAAAAACCTTTACACTTCCATTTGTACAATAATTCTAATTTATATCATTTTGAATGTTCCGATTTATAATTTAGGTTTATTAGATCATGACAAGTTTCATGAGTGCTCAAAAGGGTTTACCAATTGTATTATGACAATAGTGCTTTTACCAACACTAATTTTGTGACTTTAAATCAAAGCATCTAACAAACAACTAATACGCACCTAATCGGCGCTACATGGAAAATGGCCACAACATCAGAAGGGCATAAAATATGTATGGTGAAGCTAAGTTATATTAACTCACTAATCTATTATTTGAAATGAGTGGCACAAAAGCAAGGAATCCCGAGCCATCTACCAAACCTGTTTACTTTTTCTTTCTTACTTTTTTATTTTTTTTCCCCTTGCTTTATATAAGAGTGTCCCCAGCAACTACGACGACAGATTAAAAAAGTCCAAAGCTTCATGTCACGTCCAATAACCGCCACCACAAAAGCCAAGTTAGATAATCTTATAAGGTGGGAGCTTTTGAGTACAATGGTAATTTAAATATGATGCTAAGCTCTTCCATTATTACTCATATGCAATAGTTTAATACATGAGGATAAGCATCCCAACAGAAATCTATATTGAACAGCTGTCAAGATTAGACCCCTAATAGTTGAAGGCACTAATTGCAGCGTGACACAGAAAAATTTAAAGAAAGAGTTGTGTTTATTTCTTTTGGGGGTAATGGGTGAAATGATTTGAAGGTTCAAGAAGCTTGTAGCTGCATATCAACTTGTAGCTTTGTTAATTAAAAGGTAAAAACACAAGATGATTTGCAATTCCAAAAAAGTACAGTTACTTCTGTCATTATCCGATTTTCAAGCCTAAGATGGATGATGACACCCCACCTAATTCTAAAGAGAGAGACCAAAAGTAAAGTTCAAGAATTAAGCCTGCCTCGAGCATTGGAAGAGCTATTGGTATTAATTGGTTCTTTGTACTATTTTGTCTTTCGAGTTGTGCAATAGGAGATTTTCCATTTTTCTACTCTCAACACCCCCAGTCCCAAGATCACAACGAGAATATATGTTTTTCCATAGATGTACGTTCAAGTGTTTTAAGTTTAACAAAAGCATGGCATGCCACTGAAAGAATAATTAAAATAGAAGGCTTCACTTACTAGTTATTTCAATCACTAGAATGAGCTTAACTATGTGCATAAAAGTATCAGCAATATCTATATATATATATATATATATATATATATATATATATATATATATATATATATATATATATATATATATAATGGCACGCAAGCCAATGTTGATAAAGCTTTGAGAACACAGGCAAATACTAGTAACTTAGTAAGTTTCATATGGAAACAGAGGACGATGAATATACCACTTAGAGAGAAACGGGTAAAATGAAAAATGACTACAGATGCACAAAATATCAAAGCCAACACATGAGGAATAATGGAAATAGAAAAACACAGAAGGGATACAGAATACACCCTTGGACATATACAAGCATGCTTATCTACAATTTCATGGCTTTTTTTCCTCAAACCCCCCAGCGGAGAGTAAGAGGCAAAAACGCCAAAAAGGGACCCGCAGACAGACTAGCACTCCTGAATATGGAAACTGTTATTGTTTTGGGAAACACCGTGGCCTCGTTGGACGAGTCATAATTGAGGCGAGAGAGGCTGGCACAGAACGCGAGCTAGCTTAATTAAGCGTTGCTCCTGAAGGATCCAAGAGCTTTGATGGCTGTAGCTCTCAGAATGTGCTGGTGGTAGAATGCAGCCACGGCAGCTCCAACAAATGGTCCAACCCAGAAAATCCACTGAAACAAATCACCAAAATTAGTGTCAATTTGATTGTAGCCTTGTCTAACCGTTTTGTTTTCTTTGGGAGAAAAATTAAGGGGGAAAAAAAAAAGAAAAGAAGAGCGAGCTTTGTATTAGTTTATGGATAGTTACTTGGTCATCCCAGACTTTGTCTTCGTTGTAGATTACAGCTGCTCCGAAACTCCTTGCTGGGTTAATGCCGGTACCGGTAATTGGGATTGTAGCCAAGTGAACCATGAACACAGCAAATCCAATGGGTAGTGGTGCCAAAACCTTTTTATTATTTCAGAAACCAAAAAGATTCATCAGTGAAGTAAAGTGAGAGAGGGCAAGAGTGGGTGAGTCATGACCCAAACCCCAACCAAAAAGAAGGGGGTGGTGGGGTTGAGTGGGTGTGTGAATTGTGATGGAAGGGTTGCTTAAGCTTAATGCTTACAGGAACATGGGAGTCCCTAGCGTTCCTCTTAGGATCAGTGGCAGAGAAGACAGTGTAGACGAGGACGAAGGTACCGATGATCTCAGCGCCCAAAGCGGTACCTTTGTTGTAGCCATGAGCCACGGAGTTGGCCCCACCTCCATACCTGTCGTAGTATGATTTTTGGAAGCCCTTGGCCAGTCCAGCACCGCAGATTGCACCCGCGCTCTGTGCTACCATGTACAGAATCGCCCTTATCAGCGACACCTTCCGTCCCAGGAACAGACCGAATGTCACCGCCGGGTTGATGTGTCCTCCTGCAACACCAATTCCACACACCCACAATCTTAATTTCTTGATTCTTGTCATATACGTTCCATCCATGATACAAACAAAAAACCAGAGGGAGCTACTATAACTTGTTAACCTCCTTCTTGACTTCAAGTTCATCTATAAGAAAAGTTCAATTACAACTTTAGAAGGCCGTGCTACAATTAAACCAAACTAAATTTTTTCTTTTCTTCATCCGAACCAAACTAATATGAGTGAAACAACAGTGTTGCTAGCTAATTCTTGTCACAAGAAGTTTCACCCCCACCAACTTTTAAATCCGGTGTCACTTTGTACTAATTAATCGGTCATCATCATCCATCTTGAAAAAGTTTCCATTCTTTAATTGATGTTTACTCTTCTAGCTGGTATGTGTTCGTTTGCGGATATGAATATTCCTAGTTATATAACTACAAGCAGTGTGTGTGTGTGTGTGTGAGTGTGTGTGTGTGAGAGAGAGAGAGAGAGAGAGAGAGAGAGAGAGAGAGAGAGTGGAAGGGGAAGCGTACCAGAGATACCGGCGGTGCAGTAAACAAGGATGAAGATCATACCACCAAAGGACCAAGCGATACCCAAAACACCAACGCCACCACAGTCGGTGCCAACCTGGGGGTCAGTCTGTCTTTTGTAGCCAATAATGGTCAACACTGTGATGTAAAGGAAGAGAAGGGTCGCTATGAACTCAGCGATGACGGCTCTGTAGAAGGACCACTGTGTCAGCTCCTCCGCGTCGACCAACGGCGCCGGAGGTGGGTCATGGTAGTCTTTGGAGGAGTATTCTCCTTGCTCTGCAACCTCAACGTCTTTCGCCATTTCTGGTTCGCTGCTTGCAGCTACTGAGGCTGTTGCTGTGTATGAAAGACAGGAGTAGACGTCGTTGGAAGGGTTGGTGCGCTAGCTACTAGCTAGTTTGCGTGCTGCTGTATACGAATCTGTGGTCTGAGGAAGGAGTAGGAACAAGGGGCTATTTAAGCAATGAAAAGAAAGAGAGAGAGACATCACAGCGCAAATGAATCAAAAATGATTAAAATGTGAGTTTTTGTATGTGTGTTTGGGCAGTGACATATGATTAACATAATTTTTTGCCGCCTCATTAGCTTGATTTCGCTTGCATGGCCCCACGCCAGGGCTAGCTACCCTTCCAACGGCTCTTGATCAATTACTTAAAGTTTATCTACAATGTTTCTCATGATTCAACGGCTACATGTGGTTATGTTATGGGACAAGTGTGGATTGCCGATTGCATGTAAAATGGAAATTAGAACGGAAAATTAAGCAGCAAGACAAACGGTCTATGCTCTTTAGCTTGCGCGGCTATGCTCTGTCAGTCAAAGGCTATGGCCCCTCCGGGTGCTAAAGACTAATGGGTCCTCCCACTTAACTTTAACTAGTCTTATCTTATTTCATTTCGTGATACA
Organism: Castanospermum australe; assembly: GCA_019955255.1. Classification (NCBI taxonomy): domain Eukaryota; kingdom Viridiplantae; phylum Streptophyta; class Magnoliopsida; order Fabales; family Fabaceae; genus Castanospermum; species Castanospermum australe. The sequence continues at coordinate 1,850,864 of NSJW01000034.1, forward strand.
GAGGAAAAAAAGAAAAGGGCACATTATAAAAATATTATACTATACATCCTTATTAAATCTCTCTTTTCATTAGACGTGTTAATTTTTGTTAAAAAAAATATATTAATATTTTTATATCTTTCGTTTATTTTTATATATAACTTTAATTTCTACTTAAAATTATTTGATTAAATTTAAATTTTTTAACAAACTCATTTAAATTGTCATATCATTATATATTAACAATAAAATTATAATAATAAATAAAAAAATTATTTTTATGTACAGCAAGTTTTACATAAATTACATTTATAGTATTTTATAACTTAAAAACCAAAAGTTCTTGTATTACTGTAAGAGATTTTTGTAATGTAACAATAATCAAATTATCAGAATATTATATTAAAAATGAAAAAAAATAAAAGTGATTATCATACCTGAAAAGAATTAAGGACGTTACCGTAATTTTTCGTAGAAAAAAGTGGAATTCTCTGGACAATGGAGCTATATTTGACTATCCCCTGGTAGAACTTTCGAGCATCGAAGTTTTCTTTTTTTTTTTTTTTTGCGATGTTCAAGCATTCATTTTAATAACTTAAAAACCAAAAGTTCTTGTATTACTGCAGGAGATTTTTGTAATGTAACAATAAACAAAGTATCAGAATATTATATTAAAAATGAAAAAATAAAAAGTGATTATCATACCTGAAAAGAATTAAAGACGTTATCGTAATTTTTCCTAGAAAAAAGTGGAATTCTCTAGACAATGGAGCTATATTTGACTATCCCCGAACTTTTCAAGCATCAAAAGTTTTTTTTTTTTTTTTTGCGATGTTGAAGCATCCAAGTTTTGGTTTTTTTTATATAAATATAGAAATATTTTTTTTATTTATCATAATTTATTTTTTAAAAATTATTTATTAAAAACGATAAAAATTATAAAAGTCAAAAATTATTTTAATTCAAAATAACTTTTAACTTGTAATAAATAATTTTTTATAATTAATTTAAAAATTATTTTAAATCAGAGCAACGCTTGAATTAATTATAAAAAAACTTGACAATCTTATTAAAAAATTACTGTAGGTTAAGATAACTTTTTAACTTAATTAAATTTTTTTATTTTTTTAACAACAAATTCAAAAGTCATCATAATTTATATTAATTTTTAAATTAATTATAAAAAAATATTTAATGCAGATTCGAAGACAACTTTTAGCATTTATAATTTTAATATATTTTAATAAATAATTTTTTAAAAAATAAATTATAATAAAAAAATACTTTATATTTAAATAAAAAAGCCCCCAAATTTTCGTGGCTCAGAAATCTTAGATTAAGAAAAGGACAAGAGACTAAGATATATTATCCAGAAAATTAAAAAGAAAGATATCAAGAATGATTTTCAGTACTGCAATTATTAATTTGATTAAAACAAGAGGAAAGGTGGTTGTCATATTTGTTGTTGGGTGACGAGGGCTTGTCGGATGAACTTATCTGGACGCACCTAGCAAATAGGTTTTGAACACATTAGGGCTTCGAATTATCCTCACCACAAGTTTGAGGCCCCTATTTCCAATTGACTAAAAAATTCAATCATTAATTCCGCATGTAATTAAATCATAAGTATCTTATGCAGATTTGAAAAAATTATTTTTCTTAGAAAGTGAAACTACAAGTTTGCTTTGGAAACACTCTTTTTATTTTTTTACACGTTTAAAGTATTAAAATTGTCTATTATTATAAAGTATTTTTTAATAAAATTTATAAATAAAACTCCTTCCATTGATATTTGTGCAGGATGCCACAGTATTCTAATATTATGTTTTCTGCGCCTATATGCATTTCGATTTACCACCAAAAAGTAAACATTTAAATAAAAAGAATATTCAAAGCTGTTGTAATTTGATTGCTATCTTATTGGACAAGTTTTTATAAAATACCCCAAAAAACAAAAAGAAAAAAAGAAAAGTGTCTGTGACGTTATTTTTCCTTTTTCTTTTCTTTTTTTTTTATATACTTTTCACCTTGTCTAGATATTGGGCAGTACACAAGATTTTGCATAAAAGATGTAACTACAAATTGTAAGGAATCGGTTCAATTTTTTTTCCTGTTGTAATCTATATTTAATTCAAATATTTGGGTACTAGCCTTCGTGCTGATTCTATGGGTGTTGCCTTGAAAGGCTGTAGTTTTTTTTACTTTGTTTCTGATTCCAAAAAAAAAAAAGGATAGAGTGGGAAACTAAGAGGTTCATTCAACTTTTAATATATCAAATAAATATTTTTATTTTTATATTTCAAAAATAAAATTTAAACATTTTATATATACAACTGATTTATTTTACATCTCATTGTATAAAAATTATGCTTACGCCAAGAGATAGATGTAATAATGATAAAGTGGTTTAAATTTATGAATTATGCTTAACCTTAACGGTTTATTGAATGCACCTTGTAAAAGAACCAAGTTTCAAACTTTAATAAATTAATTAATTAGTTTATAAAAATATCTAATATACATTTATAAATAAAATGTTTTATATTATTATTATCTTTTAAATGAATTTAATATTAATTTATTGTTAGTATAAAAAAAATTTATATTGTTTTTATATTATTAAGTATGTGTTTAGATTAGTTTATTTTATATTCAAAATAGTTTATAATCAAAATTTTATTAATACAATTTTTTAAAAAAATAATTATTTTATAAAAAATAATATTTTCCAAACATGCTATATAAGAAGAATTGGACAAAAACAAAGCATTAATTAACAAAATTTATGACCTAATTTCATGTTTTTAGGGTGACACAAAAGTTTTATCATGTTCTAATATCGGTTTACATGACTTGGTATATAGTTTCATCCTAATTGATCATAAGATTTCCACGGCATACGGACAGGAACCGTTGAACTTTTTCACATGCTTGGCCCTCGCTTGTGAACAAATTGATTTGATTAACAAGAGGGCGAGGTTTAAACCCTAATAATTAGAATTATATAACAAAGAATTATTTGGAAGCCTCTATCCATCATGATTGATTATAGCATGCAGTGATGGATGACAGGCTGACTGAATGTATGGGACCAAAATAGTAAGTCCTCTTTATAGATGTAGACGGAATTAAAAACTTCACATGAAAAAATTAAATTTATAAGATCATTTAAATAAGCTGAATTTTTTAAAATATTTTTAATTCACTCAACAAAAGAAAGATTAGAAAATATATGCGCTGGGATTAGAAAATATATGCACCGGTCTTAGTTTTCCAGCCACTCTCATTACATGGACAGCAAATATGCCATTGGTGCTATGTCCGTGATGAGAATTTTAGGGGAAAAAAACAAAAAGAGGGAGCGGGGTGGGGTGGGGTCGGGTGGGGAGGGAAACTTTTTTCTTCTAATTTCAGTGCATATGCAGTATTCATATTCAAGAATCGTGTGTATTATTTGAGAGTGAATTGAATTGTGATCGTCATAAGAATTTGGATTTTCAAATACGGAGTATGATGTTGTGGCTGAGAGAGCACCACGTGTTGAACACCAAGTTTATGATGGACATAAAAAATCTCTCTGGTTTGCCTGTGTAACTTGAGAATGACCTTTGCCCTGGTCGGTGGCTTCCTTTATAGTTTTTAATAAAAAGTTCGATTTCATTAGGTTGTCTTCGCGCTTCAGCAGCCCTGGCTTGGGATTAATATATACTGTACATTTTGACTCGGACTCTTAATCCTGTCACTATCCAATAATTCCTTTGTTTTACCGGAACTATGCAGAACTTCATTTATTGGAAAATGATCATGAGCACATCTGCAAGAGCAATGCTCACAACTGAACCAAGAACATCTTCAATCCAAATACTGTCATTCCATGGAGAAACTGAAGATGCTAATTCATAAACAGTCTTGTTAGCGATCCTACGAGCATGTGAAAAGGAGATAGCTCGAAAATTCTGCAGCAAATTTATGGAATCTTCAACAATCTACCCAGTTAAAAGTTTCCACATCAGAATAATTCCATCTTTAATTGTATTCTGCCCATTCATGTATTCAAGGATGTTGGTTCATGGGTGATAAAATTCTCAACAATGCCAGTGAGTCCCTGAATGGAGAGACCTAAAGGACAAGCAATGAATTAATAAAATGTTTTGTGTTCCAACATCGATTGAGAAACATTTCAGGTACGTGGCTTTGGCTAGAGTGACGGAGGCACTTCCCAATAGTTCAACTTCTTCTCCCATTTGGCATTCTTTTAGCTTTCGTTTTAGATTTAATAGTGAGTATAATGCCTCTTAAGGACTGAAATTTGTCTGAAATAACTCCTTCGTCGGTTTGATCTTCTCATGCTCTAACCTATCAACACATCGCATATATTGTAACTCTCACACAGGAATGAAATGCATTTCTCAGTGGAGTAGAGAGCACACGAAAGTGCAATCAATTGTAATTAAAACAGCACATTCACGAGAAAAGCAATCACATCTCTACCTCCATGCCTTTCATTTTTCTTCATCAGGAGGCGTGCTGTGTTTTTCATTATCAAACTCTTAGTCTTGCCGTTTTATACTGTGAGATTTGTGAGTAAATGCAAGTGCTTCACAGTCGCTTCCAGATTATCTCCTCATTCACAGTTGACTGTAATTTCACGGGTGGGTCGTGGTGTCATATAAATGACAATTTGAGAAGTTAAAAAGAAAATTGATTGCACAATAAATTAAATAGGATATTGCAATAGTTGGAGAACAATCTCACGTCTTATTTATAATGAAGGTGTCGGGTTACTACTCTTATTGTTAAATTCACAGCATTTGCAAACGGCGGTCATCGCAAACGACATAATTTGTATAAGATTCTACATTCTCGCCCTCCTTCAATTGCTTCGTAATTACCCTTCTACAGAAAAATCTCTTAAGTCTCAACAATTTGAGTAGCTTTTTTTAGGGAAAATTTAAATCCTAATCTTTTGAATAGGCCCGACCAGTAATCTTTAAGTAACAGATCCTTAGTATCATTTACATACTAAAAAAAATTCGGAATATTTTATTTCCTTATTCCTGACAACCTATTTCCCAAATTCCATGAAACACTTGTGTTGTCTCCCCTTTTTTTCTTTTTTTTTTGGTCTTAGTAGTCTCCCCTTTCTCTTTGACTCATTGTTACTAGAAATGGCTATTGGGCACTACCCTCGGCTTTGCAGGAACATGATTAAAATGCCTGGCCTGGCCTGGCCTGGCCCAATACAAGCCAAAATCACAGCAGTAGCCGGCCAGACCAGCTTCTTCATCAAAATTCTTCAGCTGTCTTCCAAAATGATATCTAGCTTCTTTGGTACAAAAATGGTATCTAGCTTGGGAGTATTGGAGGGCTTCCCAAGTGAAATCAACAAGCCAAGGTGCAACCTCGATCCAGGGCTTCATCGTGTGCCTGAGCTCCTTTGCCATTGCAATTTATTTGTAAGAATAACCGAACTAATGCTAATGTAAGTTTTGATGGCTACGACTTGAAATGAAAGCTTATGCATATATATATCCATGTCTCTATCTATAATGAAACGGAGAGAAGCAGAACGGGAAATAGGAGTCTGCAGAAACTGTGCCAGATATTTAACTGAAGTTATTCATTTTGACTGAATCGACAATGGGAAATGAAGAGCTATATATACATTCACAAATGGTGGTTGGATTAGGGTTGGGAACCAAACAGGAAACGGAAACTAAGGAGCAAATTCTGGTGAAAAATTATTAAATACTTTCAGAACATAATAAATATATATTTTAAAAAATATTTTAATCATTAATTTTAAAAATATTTATATAAATTTTATATCAACAACTTAAAATTAATAATAAATATACTTTATAAAATATATATTTATTATGCTCCTGAAGCGTGAAATATTTGCTCATTAATACAATGAGCAAACCACGTAGAGAATGAGTTTGGTGGCCCATGGGTTAGAAACCAAACCAGGGAACAGCAAGAAGAAACAAACCCACTAACTAGTCAGCAGTACTCTTTACTCTCACGATACACGTGAGATTTGCACTTGACAATCTCTTCAAGTTCGAAGCATCTCATGGATCATATCAGAGAGTCTTTCTTTTTTTCTTTTTTGGCGGAAGAGAGTTATTCTTCAGTGGCTGCTACGCTGATTTAAATTAGAAAATGTACTTAATGTAGACTTGTACATTCATAATATAGACAAGAAACATTAAATAGACCCGTAAAAAGAACATAAAATAGAAACAGCCAAGGAAAAAAAGAATATGATGATTTTTAAACTCGAGTAGTTTTCGTTATATCAAATTACAGTCTACTGTACCTGTCCACCATTTTTTATCCCAATTGATTTGTTCCACAAAACCAAAAAAAAGAAGTTGGTCCTAATGGTTAAAATCCCAATTGAATATTTTATCCATTGTTATTTTTTTCTTTTTAATCAATAACAATGAAAAGAAACGGAGAAAAAGAGCATACGTTACTAAGAAGCTTGTAAAACAAAATACGGTAAGTGTATGTTTAAAATTAGTATTGGGCTAAAAATAATGGTGAAGCTTTTATGAATGAATTTTATATACCTTATTTTTACTTTCATATAAAACGTACCCTAAAAATACAATTCTCCCTGCTGAAGGACTCAAGGGAGATTGGAGGTCAAGCCAAAACTCCGAGTTCCGACGAAACAAAATGGGCACAATTAACAGTACTAAAAACGAAAAAGTGAGTTTCCCAAATACCATTGATCAATAAGACAAGACATTCCCAAGCAAGACCGAATGCAGTTCGCATTGTAGCTAACAAAAGAGGCAAAAACTAAAATGGCTGTTTACCAGAAACAATTGCACAGGGCTGACAGAAGACACGATGCCCCCCCAACAATATCAAATCAATACAATCAGCCATTACTGCTGAATCTGATGGCGAGGTAGCATACCACATGACATAATCTTAGACATTATAAGCATGTTTGGATATACTTTTTAAAAAAAAATTATTTTTTTTTTAAATACTTCAACACATTTTAAAATATATTTAAATATAACTTTTAAAAAAATAAAAATTAAAAAAATTAATTTATTTTTTTTAAAAGTTAATAATTTCTATATTCTGAAAAAAATAAATAAAATAATTTTTAATATAATTTTATAATAAAAATATTTTTTATTTTTATTAAAAATTACATTTTTTATCTTGTCTTTTACTTTATAAATTTTGATATCAATGACTATATCACTTAAAAAAATAAAATAGAATAATATTAATAATATATTATTAAAATTTGAGTATACAATTAGATATGTTTTTATTATCTTACGTTTTGTTTTCTACGACATTGTTATTATTATATATTTGAAAACCTTACCATCCCTATTATACTAACTTATTTAATTTTATCTTACATATATAACACATTATATCTTACATTTAAATGTCTTTTTTAATAATTTTGATATAAATAAAATACGTCTATTCTTTTTTATTTAAACAAATTTAAAAGTCTTTTTATTATTTAAAAATACTTATTAAATATTACATTCAAATATAAAATTATTTTTTAAAAAAAAAGTCTATTAAAATAAGATATATAAAAAATATTTTTTTAAACAATTATCCAAACGAGCCCTATATATAAAAAAGCATAAGTACAATCAAAAGTTTTTAATTGCAATTGCGATCGCATTACAGCTATTGTGGACTGACGTCTATTAATATGGACAGTAATCGGAGTGTGTTGCGGTTGCAATGGATGTTGCGGCTGCATCAAATAATACAATCTGTAATTTAAAACCCTGAGTACAACCTACCAAATAGATGCTATCAACTACCACTTTGCTAATATTCAACCTCCATGACACTACAATCCAAGAAGTTCACAAACCCACAATAGAAACATTTACAGCATGTTAATCCCAAATATATTCCCAAACCAGACCTTTGATTAAGGCAAGTTACCTCTACCGAAGGTAGAACACCTCGCTGTGGAACTATGCAGGCGTTGTCCTCATCTACATAATGACCTTAAAGTATTTAAAAAAGATTTAATTAATTCCTTTAAGGAGGCTCTGTATAATACAAAACCAGTACCTTTGGTATTTCCATGGTGGGATTAGTTCCTTTAAGATATACCACCATCCATCAACTAATATTTTGCTTGCAATGGCCTTGAATATCATAAGAGTGAAGTTTAAAAAATAACCATTCATGGGAGTAAACAATAGCAATACAATGAAAACGAAAGGAAGTCTATCAGATGGAATGAGACAAACCCCAAACTTTAATTTCTGAAATAACATCAGGGTGTCAAAAACAGCATATTACATTACATCATTTACATGCTAACTTACTACTCCTACGTCCTGCATACAAACTACAACCCAGTACCCTGAGGTTCCTTTATCCAATAACAAAAGACTGCACTTAATAAAAATTCCTTAATCCAATAAGAATTATCTACATGAACTATACTCTGGATGCAGGGGAAATTGAGCAAAGCCCCTTGCCATAAGAGATATAAGAGACACTCATTATTAGAATTTATACTGTTGGGGTATATCTGTCGATTCTACCCAAAACTAATCGTTTATTAATGGGCAAATCTACAAACACAGGTGATGTGGTTAATCCAATACCTCATCCAAGAGGACATGTCGTTGGTGCTAAAGACCATTGACAATGCTTCCAATAATCTCTAAGCCAAATGGCACCTCCTAACGTAGCAAAAATGAGGTGGATAGTGGAGTATCAGGAAAGTCCTGCTGAATGCGTGTGTATAATTACCTGGTAAATTAATAAGCACCATAGTAGTGAAGTAGTGAGACAAGAACTAGCTGATAAACAAAATTATATCGAAATAACTTATCATCTCGTAAGCAATCTTAACTAGCTGATAAATTCCTCCAAATCATCTAAATTATCCCAAATAGTAAATAAATTTAAGCACAACCTTCAATAGTTCACCAAATTTATATAGAAAAAGCACTAATCAAACAAAAAAAAAAGAAAAAGACCTCCTCAATCCTGAGGGATTTCAACATCTCCGTCAGTGATCTCCTGCTGCAAGTCCTTGGGGTCCTTCCCGTCCACCGTGCACCCAACGGAGACGCAGGTGCCCAGAATCTCCTTCACAGTCCCGCTAAGGTCCTTGGCCATTGACCTCGGCCTCATAACTCTGGCGATCTCGATCACGTCGTCGAGGGATATATTGCCATTGTGCTTTATGTTCTTAGTCTTCTTGCGGTCTCGTTCGGGTTCCTTCAAAGCCTTGATGACTAGCGCTGCCGCAGACGGAACCACCGACACCTTGGCCTGGCGGTTCTGGACGGTGAGCTTGACGGTGACCCGCAATCCCTTCCAGTCCTTCGCAGTCTCCTTGGCGATATCTTCTCCGATCTTTTTAGGGGAGAGACCGAGTGGACCGATTTTCGGGGCGAGTGAACTCGCCGCACCGACTTCGCCGCCGGTGACTCGGACGTAGACGTCGACGACCTGTGTGGGGTCGAACTTCGGCGGCATTGTTGCAGAATCGAAGAACTAGGGTTGCAGGGAAGAAAATGAGGTGGGGAAGAGAAGAGGGGATAATATATGTTAGGCACTAGGGTTTTGCTGAAGCCGAAGCCGAAGCCGAAGCCGAAGCCCAAATGTCTGTTTTAACACTAAGCTAAGCCCGGATTTGAACTGAAACATGCGTCTTTAGCGTAAAAGATAAGGGTTTATTCGTCAATTGGCATAAAGACCATTTTATGCGGGTTCTTTGGCAGAATTCCCGGAAGATTAACGAGAGGGTACATGTATCTCTGACTTGTTTGGGTTCTGTCGGACTCCAAGCTGTGGGCTTGCTTTCTTTGGGCCACTGGGCTCCTGTTTCTTACATTATTCCTTTGAGCTTGGGCCCTTGCTGTCGAGTCAGTTTAAGTCAAAACTTGGACCCTTTTTTATTAGCTATCCAAAAAAAAATTGAGTTGTCAAAAGTTGTGGTGGTTGATGGGGCTAACCTATTTATCCTTGTAAATGAGGTGGATCGGGATGATGTATCAAAGCCATATAATAAGTGAGCCTTTTGACTCTGTGTCATAGCCATAGGGTCTGGGTTGAGATGGATTAGTACCTATATGGCCGAGCTGGCTCATGGGCTAAGAAATATAGGTAACATTTGTATTGTTGTATTTTTTTGGGTACATAGGTAATATTTGTATTGTATAATTATATAATTATTATTAAGTCGTTTGTGAATTTCTCAATATTTTATTATTTTATTAAATTTAACTAAGGCTTTAAAGAAATATTAGTGAATGGTTATAAAAAATTAAGAATATTTTTAAAAATCTATAATTCTTTTATATTTTAAACGTTTTAGTGAGTTAACAAATAGCTTGAGCTGAATTGGCATATCAATAGCTTATAAAATAATTAGTTGCCTTTCTTGGCCTAGTCCACAAAATCCCAACTCACTGGAGTTAACGTTGAGACACACAAACTTATTTTCACAACTATATATTGGATAATGGAGGCAAATTCTCAAAGACCCAAACAATAATACCATACATTGTGGGGCAGGCATGAAAAAATGATACGATATGTGAGGCCTGGGATAAGCATCTGGGAGGGGGTGGGGTCATCTCAGCTTTCAATCACACTGATACGTAAGTATCACAGTGGTTTCTTTCTTTAATTTTCATATATTTATTAGAGTTATATCATAATTAAAATTTACATAATTATTTAAAAAGTCATATAATTTTTTTTTATTTTTATTATTTATATAAAATATAATAATTAAGATTTATTTTTCTTATCTTCCACAATAAATACTATCTCATTTTATATATATATATATATATATATATATATATATATAACACATTAAAAAAATAAAGAAAAAATATTATTTTCTATCCTATTACTTAAATAAAGAAAAAAAGAAGTAAAAAAATAATTTTTTAATTTAATTATATAAAAATAATAAAAATAAAATATAATTATATTAAATAATTTATATATTTTTATTATAATATTAAAGAATAGATTTTTTAGATAAAATTATAATTTAAAAATTTTTTTCTCTCTCCTATTTTCTTCTTACAAGTGAGGAAAAAATTCTCTCTCACTAAGCTAAAGTGTACCAGAGCTAGCCTAATAATGGAATGATGCTTTCTCGCCCCCCCCCCCCTAGTCCCTAGCTTGAAATGAAAAGGAGATGCTCTAATTAGTTACGGCGTTCCACCTTTTAGCGGGCAAGGGAGACCCTACTCTCAGCGCCATGCACCTATATTCCCAACTCATTATCTATCTACTAAATTAAAATGGCCCCAAGACAAAAACTGGCCAGCAAGCATATGATATAGCCATGTAGCTACTAACTATAAGTCAAAAATATATCATTAGGGTTACAACTTTAACCAATCAAATGCCCCACATTTGAGACATCATCCTGCAACTGCATGGTCTGCCAAAAGAAAGGCTATGAACTATATCTATCAATCCCCTACCTCATACACAAATACCAACGAAACCTAATCAGTGAGTATATATCTCTAATATTAAAATATCAGATTTATAAGAGGAGAAAAAAAAAAGAACATTTCCTTTTGTTCAATTTATTTCCAACTTGAGACGAGTAAATTACAACCCTTCTCTTTAAAATTTGAATTCATTAATCTTTTGGATGAATTCCTATTCCAATTAACTTCTATACAGGCAAGTTGAGGATGACTAAATAAATATAGCTTATACGTTAAGAATTTTAATGTAGTTTGTTAATTTATCAACTTAAATAACAACGTGACAAATCAATTATCGTAGTAATCTATATCGATCGCAGATAAAATATGAAAAAGTATAGAGATTATTAAAATCGTTTTTTTTTTTAAGTAAAGTAAACATCACTCCGGAGAGGAATCTTCGTAAGCCTTCCACCTGGTATCTTTATAATTGAAAAGGAAGAACCCATTAGTTTTGAAGTTAACGAAGTTTGTTTTCCAAGGTCCAGGTTTAGATGCTTTTGGTCATAGGGTGAGAAAAGTAAATTTTAATTATTAAATTTTATTAAAATATAAAATTATGTAATATTTTTAATAATTATATAATATTTAAATATTATTTAATTTTAATTATTTATATATAATTTAATAATTAAAATTTATTTATATAAATTTTTATAATAAAAAATATTCTCACTTTGCACATTTTATTCTTTATACTAGAACGCATTATTCAAAGGATGCAAATATGCAATATTGTTGGCCTTTTGCGAGTTGTTGAATTCATAAGTGGTTTACAAATTCAATTCAAAGACAGTGAACATGCAGACGTGCCGCCCTGCAAGTGAACTTTCAATAAAATAATAACTCCAATTAATTGTCAGTTAAATGCGTTTGTTAGGAATTCCACGTTACAGAGGAAATGGATATAAATTAATTACTTGACTTTATTCGCTACAGCTGAACTTAAAAAGACATAGTAGAGGGACCAAAATATGAAAGGGGAGTAATATAATCAAAAGTTAATGGCTGGGGCACACAGTTAGAGTAGGACCCCTTTGTCTCTCATATTTCCTATATATATATATATATATATATATATATATATATTATATATATATCCCTAATATTCCATTAATGTTACACAATTAAAAAAATATTTTTTTATACAATTCAATAAAAATTTAAAAATATTTTTAAATAAAATTAAATAATAAAAATTACTTAACTATTTAAAAATCAACAAATATATTAAGTCACTATATGAAAAATTTTGATAAGAAATTTTGATTATATAATATTTTTTAAGTTTCTCTTACCAAAAAAAATTGTTTTCTAATTTTCTGTACATTTTATTAAAAAAATTTGGAGCACTCATTTATTACTTAAATGGGTGAGCACAAAATCAAAATTTTGATAGTAATTATAGAGTATTTTAGTTTACTTCCTTAATTATTTTTCTTATCAACTATTTATCTATATAAATTATTCTTTTCATACTTAAATTAAGTATTGGCTCGTGTGATAGTTAGTTTTGAAAGAATTAAAGAGGAAAAGATCATGTATAGCTTTGGTTTAATTGATTTTTGTATAAATTTTTATTGCAACTTTATTTTTCATGTGATATATTAGTTACGATTTTTTTTTCTGACTTTGATATATTGGCTAAGACATTCTTAATGCACTTTTAGTGGATAACGTTAGAAAAATGATGATAAAGAAAAATATTAAACATATATATATATATATATATATATATATATATATATATATATATGTATTTTTATGCGTTGTGGCTCGTGAGCACTAAAAGTGGAGTGAAATGTTGTAAACTATTACACTTTTTATATTGACTTAATATATTTAGATGAATTAATTTTGTTAAATATTAACTAAAAGTGTCAAATTAAATAATTAAAACAAAATATAACTCCTAAACTAGTAGTTCAATCTATTAAATTTGACATATGGTAGATAAATTTTAAAAATCATCCATGAGGAATTAAAATGAAGACAAAGAAGGCAAGTTGGCCATAGTTTTTTTTTAATTTATAATAGTAGTATAAAGATTTAAACTTATAATTTTTATAAATTATCAAAATTTTTCACGCTTAATCCACTCTTGGTGGCTTGCCACAGATTAACTTTTTTTTTTGTACCATTTAAGTTAATTAAAGATGAACTAAAGTTGCTGCTAATAAAATGGCAAACAATTAACAATAAAGTACGTTGCATGAATCATGATTGTACCACTGACGTGAAAGAGAAATGAATGACCTTGGACTTCATTAGCAAAACATTAATGATTAATCCATGGCTCCTACATTGCAATTAACTAATATTGAGATTCGATGCTAATTTAAAATTTAACTTTGATCGATGTACGAGTGACATTGCAATATATATTCTTTCTACCTACATTTTTCATTTTCTTATTGCATGGAAATGAGATTGGATCCCTCTACCCACCACCAATTTGTCAATACTATTGACTGTAATTTGGAGAGCATTTTCACCATGTGATCATCGGGACAGAGATTATTATTATAATGAATATTACAAAATCAAATGTGCCTCAACTTCTTTTCTGAAAATAGGAAATTGATATATAATCTTTGTGCAGTCCAGCACACACTCCGAAGCCACTTTCTGCCCTAAGAGTAATAATGTCGTGATCCTGAACTCGTAAGTTAAGATAAATTATTGCATGTTATGCACTCGTTAATTATTTTTTAATATTTATTATAATAAATAATTATTTTTATTTATTTATTATTTAAAATTTTTATTTAAAAATTTAAAAAATTTTAAATAATTTTTAAATATAATTTAATGTGATTAAATTATTTTTTCTTACTTTATTAATGTTTTTTTATAATTTAATTTAATTTATTAATTTTTTATTAAAAAATAAAGATAAAATTTAAATAATTAATTAATATTTTTTAATATTTATCAATATAATATTAATTATTTTTATTTTAAAATGTGTGTGTTTTTTTAATAAATATATTTGTTAATTATTTAATATTAAAATATCAAAATATATTTAGGTAAAATATAATCTTAAAAAATATTATATAATTAAAATTTTTGATAAAATAATTTATTATATTTATTAGTTTTAAAATAAATAAATAATTTTTATCATTTATTTTATTTAATATTTTTTAATTTTAATTAAATTTTATTAAAAAATTTAATTTTTTTTAAGTATGTGACATTATTCTATGATTCTAATAATATGTTAAGAATACACAATAAATTTTTTATATGTTTATAGATTAATTATTATTTAAAAAGTGTTTAATTTATTTTTTATTTTTATTTTTAATTAATATTTTTTTATTATAATTATAAAATATCACAGTATTTTTATTTGTTTCTTATTTTTAAAATTTCCATCAAATCTGAAACGATAATTGAGGAGATAATCGCGTGTCGCATTTGAGAGGATAATATTGGGTCAGGACCAGCTGGCACGCAGGAGCAACCAGCGACTATGCGTCATCCCCGAGTGGGGGCCTACTTCACGTGCCATCATGCCCCCTTGTGCTCCCCCACCCGATCGTGGAACGCCACGTGTCTTTTGCTCATCACCACGACACTTGTCGTCATCCTTGATAGTCTGAACAGAACCACTTTTGTCCTCTTTTCTGGAACCAGGTCCCGCGTCGCGACAAAATTTGAGACTTACCAGTACAATTGCCATTCAACCTTTCTATCCTTCCTCGTAAGAGACAAGTTTATTTTCCCCAAAATGCCCCTCCACCTTTGATTTCATCTTTTGCACACTTGGCGCACTTTGACGGTGTGGCCACTACTTAACTGACGCGTGTCTAGTTTCTATTCGTTTTTGACAGCGTACGGGCTTTCCGTAACCATTATCCATTTCAGGTTTAAAGATTCCAATTAATACGGAAAAAAAAGATATGGTATAGTTTTTCTCAGTTATAATGGACAAATAAATTTGCTGGTTGTGAGTTTTACGGCAGAAAAAGAGAAGCTTTTGCCTTTCGCTTGTGCAAGTTACATTACTTGGTTTTCATTTTGAAGGTTACAATCTACACCCTCTAGTTTAGCCGTTTAGGTTAGAAATACTTTGTTAGCTAGTTTTGTAGGCAAGCTAAACACATGTGGATTGTATTAATGATTTTTTAAATGGATAACCCAATTAAATCCTAATTTTTTGGCACAAAACCATCACGACAACAACATTAAAAATTACTTTTTCTGTTTTTTATTTGTTGTTTAACAAAATTATAAAATATTAATTCTATTTTTTAAAATTTATTTTTAATATTAATAAAACGAGAGTAAATCAATAAATTGAATAATGATATTTTAAATATTTTAATAAAAATTATTTAATCAAATATACTTATTTTTAAAAAAATTATTTAATTATTTATTTGATTTTTATATAATATCTTAAATTATATATGGCATTATATATATATATATATATATATATATATTTGTAAATTTAGGACGCGGGATGTGATATCCTTGTGAGTCAGTGGGTGTCTTGGTAATTTCATACACACGAAGTTACTGAGAAATGAGGATGAATACGCGAGATACAGAGGAGGCAGCCGCCTTATCCATAATGCAACCGTAGATATTCTCTTTAGGCATCCACAAATGGAATAAAATAAAGGCAAGCGAACCTTTATAAAAGCACATCAGAGCAATGGTGTTGAGGAACCAAAACAAAACAAAGTAGAGAGAAGAAACCCATCGACGACGCAACCACGCACGCATCACAAACAGAGGAAGAAGAAGAACTCTAGTCGATCAATACAAATCTCTCTATCTCGTTTCATTTCAGTTCATTAGCATTAAATTACGAAACGGGATTGGAATGGCGACCAGTAAGGGCTACTTTGCTAGACCAAGCTACCGCTTCCTCCCTCTCCTTGGGGACACCGACCACTCCCTTTCGCTAGCCATGGATTCCGATTCCCCCTTTGAGTTCGACGAGCCCGACATCTACAACTCGGCCATCGCTAACTCGCCCGAGTTCCGCAAATCCCTTAGCGGCTCTCGAATCGCCAAGAAGCCCTCTTCCGCCAAGCCAGCGGACTCCGAAGGCGGCTCCGGTGCTCCGGCGTCGCTGCCGGTCAACATCCCCGATTGGTCGAAGATCCTCGGGGTCGAGTACAGAGAGAACCGGAGGCGGGGCGGCGTCGACGACGACGACGACGAAGCCGAGAGCTACGACGGTTGGGATGGTGATGAGAAAAAGGGTGGGAGGGTGCCTCCGCATGAGTTTCTGGCGAGGACGAGGATCGCTTCCTTCTCGGTGCACGAAGGGGTTGGCAGGACTCTCAAAGGACGGGATCTCAGCAGGGTCCGAAACGCCATTTGGGCCAAAACCGGGTTCCAAGACTAGGAGGAGCAATCCGATAACAATCACCAAAGTTTTTGTCTTTTTCTTTTTTTTCTCTTTTAATTTGTATGAGTGATCTTATTTTCATTTTTGGTGATCACATTCACATATGAGATGATTGTGAGGGTGAATTATTGTTAATTCGAAACCTGAGATTTGTATTCGCACCCAAGGAGGTTGTTCTGTAACGTTGTTATGATTTCAGTTCAGAGCGAGAGCCATTCTTTCCTCAGTTTTGGTAGACTTTCTGCCAACATACGATGATCAGAATCTAAATGGGGAAAGAGGATGGGGATGCGGATGGGGGGGACCACCACGGCCGGAGTAGCATGGAAAGCGGGCCTGTTAGTTCAATGATTGGTTGGGTTTGGGTTTGGGTTTTGATGTGGTTGGGTTTTACTTTACCAGTATTATTGTAAAAAAGGAGGAGGATTTTTGTTTGGGAGTTGACATGGTACCATTTTTTTTTTATTGTTGATTCCAAAAAAGTAGATTTTTGTAAAATGTAATCAACAACTGACAAATATTCAGCTATTTATTAATATCATAGAGAATGGCTATTTATTAGAAATTTAAATGTTTTACAAAATATTATAAATTTATATTTTTGTGTCTTCGTTGTATAAAAAAAATAGATGAATATAGAAATAACGTCCTTCTTAGCTTGATAGTTATGGATCTTTGATAATTGAAATTTAAAAAATTGTAATTCAATAGAACCTGAAAGTTGTGATTCGGTGTCTCTTGGACTCGATTTGTTAAATTTTGGGGACCAACCATCTTCTTTAGTCCTTTGTAGCCCACCTTTGATTTAACAATTTCAGGGTACTTTGTTGTTGAGGAAGACTGTTAAGAATTAAGTGGTTATTCAATAAATTTTGATGAGAAATTTAAAAAAAAATAATGCAGGAAGTATTACAGTAAAAAAAAAATAGCCAAAAATTTATTTAATCATATATAATTCTGCACTAATAATAATCAACAAAAGAAGCAGGGAAAGAAAATGAAAAAGAACTGATGTGGTGTTCATGATGAACACAAAGAAAATGAAAAAAAAAAATGTACTGTTTGAGATGAAGAGAAATAAAATGAAGAAAAAAAGATTAAAAGCAGTTTTGTAGTTTTCAATACACTTTCGCCACTTATATATTTTTTGTTGAGTATCACTTTGATTATTAATATTTATTTTATATCACTTTAGTTACTCAAGATTTTAAAAATATACTCATTTTGACCAATCACCATAAAAACATGATTAACTTAAACGAAAAACGGTCACATGACTATGAGATGCAATTTTAACACCCTGAACAAGTTTGAAAAAAAAAAAAGAAATTGAACACATTGATTTATTTGTTTCTAAAGAGTTTAGCTCAGAAATTTCAAACTTGCATGAGTGTTTATTTCGGATTTTTAATTTTTTTTAAGATGTTAAAATTGTATATGATAGTTATGTAACCGTTTTTAATTGAAATTAATGGTGTCCCTAGGTGAAAGTGGTCAAAATAAGCCTATTTTAAAATAGTGAATGGCCAAAATGATACAAAGTAAAAGTTAGTGAGTAAAATGATGATGAATAAAAACATTAATGGCTAAAGTGTCTTTTCCCATAATTTTATATAAAATTTCCCCTTATTTTTAGGACAGAATTTTTGAGAGAAAATCATATTCAAAATGAAGGGACATCAAATGTCTGATAATGACTATGAAAAATAACTTTAGCCTTGTACACATAATATGCCCTTAATACAACCACTCCGTTTCTTCATCTGTTTCCCACTCAATCAATAATATCCCACCTTCCACGTAAAATAAAACAAAAAAAATGCACGCCCGCCGTCATTTCCAAAAAGGTCGGCCCACTTGAGGCCCATCTGAACAAAAACCCCTGAGGCTCAGACCCAAATGATGTCACGTCCCGATGCAGTAGCCTCTTTTTCTATGGTCCTTCAACAATAACAACATTAATTACCACTAGCCCACAGGGTTGGGCCATAGAAAATGCGTTAACCCGGCCCGCAGATAGCACTGCGTGTTCTGCGTGGCCGGTTCAACGGGGACGAACGTTGGATGCAACTACCGGTCAGACTCAGCCGGGCAACCAGCGACTGGTAGCGGAAGGAAGGAACCCCAAGATTTGAATTTCGTTCCACCCCAATTCTCTCTCTCTCTCTCTCTCTCTCTCACTATTCTCTATTCATTATTCACTTCACTCCATCCGAAGCTCTAACAACGGTTCTATACCAGATATGGCTTCCCAATTCCACTCGAGCTCTTCCACCTCCGACCATGACGGCGACCCTATCCCGGACCAGTTGCCTCCGCTCACATTGAACTTCTCAGATGGGGCATCCGCGCATCAAGAAGCCGACGGCCTCGTCGACGGATCTGTTATTCAGACCGCTCGACTCTCCGTCGAGGAGGGAAAGCCTAGCGGTTCTTTCGAGCCCGGTGTCGGTGCTGTGTGGGAGAGGACCGCTTCGGAGCTCGAAGTGGATGCCCCCTCCAGCCCTAGCAGCAGTGGCTATGCTGGTGAAAGGGGAACAAGCAGTGCCACTAGCGGCTCGGCAATTGAGCTTGAAATAGAGGAGATGAGGATTGATGACACTGACACTGACACCGTCGATGCAACCTCCGATTCCCAGATGTCCTGGCTTCCCGGGAAACGACATGTCGACGAGGTATATATATTGATGTTCCTACTACTTGTCGTTATTTATTTATTTATTTGGTAATTATTTTATTGGAGAAATTGCTTGCATGTTCTCGGTAAGAACAATTTAGTGGCACACACTGGCGCTGCTATGTTCATGATATTTTGCCATGCTGATTTTTTTGCATTACCTAAAGTTCCAGACTTCCTGGCCTTTAGTCACTATAAACAACTGATTACGGTTTCTTGAAGAATTGTGTGACCATTGCTATTGTTCTCATGATGGTACGAGCACATGTGATGTAATATCGTTTGCTTTGGCCAGCCATGAAAACCTCTTCTTGATATGAATCGTTCTCTTGGCAACGGGTGTAAAATTTCAGGGGTTTCATTTCATTGCCTAGTGTCTAGTTTGAGCATTTGTGAAACTAAATTTGGAATTTTGGATTTGTTCATGGGCCTATTGATAATTTGGAAGACATTCTTGTCTTGCTATCGCACACTACAATGAACAAGTGTTTAATGAATAAGTATAAAATTGCAGTAGTATATAGGAAAAAAAAAACAAAAGAAAGGAATAAATTCAACACTGCACTTCTTCTCTAGCCATTGTTGCTGCCTGTTCGTGTCCATTTGTTCTATAGATTTCAATGATAGATAAAGAAGATGAAACACATCTTTGAGCTACTTGAAGCAATTAGAGTATAGGGTTTTATTACATAAACAGCTCCCTTATCAAATTTAATCATTAAACTCTACGAACTAAGCAGTTAGAGTACTTTAGCTTTGCTGATGCACACATTTATTTTTATTTTCATGCCTATGAGGCAACACACTCTCTATGAGGATATGTATAATATCATATTCTATTTGATTAATGAATAAAGTGCAGGATGATGCTTCCATATCATGGAGGAAAAGGAAGAAGCATTTTTTTATTCTGAGTCATTCTGGCAAACCAATATATTCTAGGTTAGTGTTTGGTGACTCCTCACACGGGCTTCCCTCAATTGTTATTCACCTCTTTTTTCTTTTATGGAATTCAGCCTTAAATTTCATGTTCCATTCTTCTATTTCTGGTTTCACACCATGTATTTGCCTTGTAGGTATGGAGATGAACACAAGCTTGCAGGGTTTTCAGCAACTTTGCAAGCAATCATTTCCTTTGTGGAGAACGGGTATGATGGCTGTCTGTGTTTTGGTTAATTATAGCTTGATAGTTGTACTATGTTTGACTTCATATTTGAATATAATTTGAGTGGGACTTTTTCAAACTTTTATTTTCCCTGTTTTTAGGGGTGACTGTGTCAAATTGGTGAGGGCTGGAAAGCATCAGGTCTGATCATTTGCTCTGTTCTCTTGAAGTTTTCGTTCTTGAATATACAGTTCCATTTGAGCATTAATTCCTTGAAAGCCAGCTCTTCTAGCCCTCATAATTATTATGTTATGCAACATTATATTTTAATCTTTGCTTAGCTTTAAAGTGTAAATGACACATACTGGCTATCTTTACTTTTTGGTTGGTGAGCTACTTACCTTATGTAAGTAGTGTTTAGGAGAAAGAGGGTCCCCCCCCCCCAAAAAAAAAAAATAATGCAAATTTTCAAACTATTTATGGAAATATGTTGTTTTTGCCACGTTAGTGGTTTTTTGGTTTTCCATGTGGACTGTGCCACATGGACTGACACAGTTTGAAACAATTGTGATTTTCAAAAACCCGAGCAGGAGGCTGTTTATCTGTTATGTCTCGCTGGATTGATACTATGCTTCAATGTTGTGAAATCTTAGTTTCAAAGTGTGGTATAGGTGGTTTTTCTTGTGAAAGGACCGATTTACTTAGTCTGCATCAGCTGCACAGAAGAACCTTATGAGTCATTAAGGGGGCAGTTGGAGCTTATTTATGGCCAGGTATAATTGAGTTGTAATCATAAAAAATTTCTGGGTTCATGTGCTTGCTCACTCTGCATGCTTCTGTGATTCTCAAATTATTATTACATCTTTCTTTTAGTCATTCAAATGGACACATTATGTTATGATGACATTTGTGTTGTTGACACATGCAGATGCTTGTTATACTAACGAAGTCAGTAAACAGATGTTTCGAGAAGAATCCAAAGTTTGATATGACACCCTTGCTTGGTGGAACAGACATTATATTCTCTTCTCTAATCCACTCTTTCAGTTGGTTTGTTTCTCTGCTCTGTGCATGCCTGGTTTTATTGCATTAAAGGAGAAATAATAAAATCTTATTTTCTTCATGATGGGGGTGTTTTAGGTGCTTGTTCTATAGTCTTCTGTGTATTTCTTTGGTGCGTTGGGTAGTGGTGGTTGTTTGTTTCTGTAGTATTCCTGGTTTGTCAATATCTATTTTATATTTCAGTAGTAAATATTGTTATTTGTCCGATCATATCAGGAACCTAGCTACATTTCTTCATGCCTATACTTGTCTACCTCTTGCATATGCAACAAGGCAAGCTGCAGGTGCTATCTTGCAAGACGTTGCTGATTCAGGTGTTCTGTTTGCAATACTGATGTGCAGGCACAAGGTTTGACCCTCTAGTTCATTTGTCTATTCATATACTGACATAAAATAACACATTGAAAGTTGAATGCAGGTGATTAGTCTTGTTGGTGCTCAGAAAGCTTCCCTTCATCCAGATGATATGCTGCTGCTGGCCAACTTTGTTATGTCATCAGAATCCTTTAGGCAAGTAGAACTGGCAAAATTTTATCTTTCAGATAGAACTCACAGATGGTTTGATGGTATAATTTACTCTTCATTCATTAAAGATTTAGCTAATTTTTCAATTTGGTCATGGAAGTTATAAGCATTCTGCTGTTTTCTTTTAGAGATAATTATGACTTAGGAAATGCTGGCAAAAAAAATTCCTATTCAGGAACATTAACCACTTGAGTAGCAAATAATGTTCAAAGAGTAGCTAACATGTTACGTGTTAACCACATATTGATTTAATTAACCATTCAAGTTGTTAATGTTCCTAAATTGGCAACTTTTTTTGCTTGGAGTTCCTATATCCTTCTCAGAAATCAATATCTTTTGAAAACTAATTTAAGTTTACAGGTAGAATTCTGCTAAAGTTAGTGTTCAATTATTAAATTATACAATAACCAGCTTTTTAGGTGGTGTGACAATTTCATTGTGGTTTACAGCTTCATTCTCAGTTTGCTCTAACATTGTGTAAATATTCAGTCTTCCTCAATTCCCGTTGTTATTGAACCTAAAAACAGTGAAACAGCTTACTGAATTCCCATTGTTATTGAACCTACAAACAGCAAAGCAACTTAGATCTTTGCAGTCGAAAATTGTTTGAACTGGATTTCTTTGTTTTATCATATTGTTCTGCATTTCTTACTCCATTTCTTGGGCTTTAATTATGCAGGATGTCAGAATCATTTTCTCCTGTTTGCTTGCCAAGATATAATCCTTCGGCATTTTTGTATGCTTATATCCATTATTTTGATGTGAGTCAGATTTGAATACATAGACTATTGAAACGTTTGCTATGTGTTATACATTTAGCACATATATGACAGTGCCTTATGTATATCGGTGGCAGGCTGACACATACTTGATGTTGCTAACCACTAGTTCAGATGCATTTTATCATCTTAAGGATTGCAGGTAAATGATGGTTTAATAAACTGACCACTGCTATTTTTGGAGTTAGGGCATACAGTAACTTTACTGATCAAACCAAAATGGAGATTTTAATTTTTCATAATATACATGATTTTTTTTTTTTTCAAAGAAAGAGGAAAGAACATAATGGTTCATAGCAAAGAGATCTTAGGTCTCCATGTTACCATGTAGCAATTATCTTTCTTGCATGGTTCAGAAATTTGCCTGCCCAAATTTATAGGATTCGTATTGAAATGGTCCTTTTGAAGTCAAACGTCCTTAGTGAAGTTCAGAGATCCTTGCTAGATGGAGGAATGCATGTTGAGGATCTGCCACCCTTACCAAGTTCTGGTTCATCTTATTTGGGCCAGCACAGGCTTCCGTCAGACTCTCCTGAAAGATTGAAGGAACCTAATTCTGACATTGGCGGACCTGCTGGGTTGTGGCATTTCATTTACCGCAGTATATATCTGGATCAATATGTCTCTTCAGAGTTCTCAACAGTGATTAACACTTATCAGCAGCAGAAAAGGTATTAAACGTTGTGGCAACTTGTTCACTTTTTGGCCTTTCCGTGCTACAGCTTTTTGTCTTTTTCTTTTTAATGCATTTTTGTTCTTGTCAGAAGAATAACCTACCTTCATTGTTGCAGACTGTATAGAGCATACCAGAAACTTTTTGCATCCATGCATGATAAAGGAATTGGGCCACACAAAACTCAGTTTAGAAGAGATGAAAACTACGGTAATATAAATTGTGGTTCATACTTCATAGTGTGTGTTTGATTTTGTGTCTGAAACGGATGTCTGCAGTGTGCATCATCATTCTGCACTGCGTGTTGTCATTTGGTGCAAAAATTATGTTTGGGTATTGAAATAGCAGAATGCATTTTGGCATTGGGTTTTGTGAAATCCATAATCAGCAGGAAGTAAGTTTTTCTTCGGGTTCTATGCCCATTGAGCCAAAATACATTCTGACATACATTACACATGCTTTTACAAATTTGTTCTCATTTATAATATTTACATAACTTTTATATCTTTCTGGTAATTCTACTGAACTGTACCACTACGCAAGCAAAACTCATTCTTACAAAATTACTTTTGCTAAACATTCTTCTAAAAGTAATTCTATTTGAAAAATGCATAGTTATAGTATATCCAAGCTCATATATGCAATATTTTGATTATATAGTTATGACTTATGAGCCGATGCAACTGTTTGATTTAAATTATATGCAGTTCTTTTCTTGTGAAGGGGAATGGGGAAGATAAGTTCATGCTTCTGTTTGTGGCTATTTGTTCTCAAGTTTAAGCCATTATGGTTATTTCAGAAAGAGTGATGCTGTGAAGAGGTAGAGCTCATAAGAGGTTGAGCTTGTTCACCGTGATTTGATTTTTGAGATTCATGCCAATAAAAGACAAACCAATTTATGCATTTTTGTCATGCTGTGAAAAATCAACTCAACTAGTGACAGCTCAACCTCTTGACTGGTCTACTTCCATCGAGTTTAACCTTTCAGAAAAGTTGAACTTTCTGGTAGATCCAGTAAACAGTCACTTGGCAATATAAGTGGTATCACCTTACAGATTTATATATTCAAAACTTGAAGTGTTAATATAATGCATCATTCTATCATTATGGTTTTGTTTTTTCATGTTGTCAGGCAGCTAAAATTTTATGATCAGGATTACCTCATGGTTGTTTTCAAGCATGCTTCCATACATTTTAGTTGCTTTGAGTTATAAAGTGCCATTAGATTTACATGCTCCATTTAACTCTGGCGAAACTAACAGAATCTTTTTTATGTAGCAGTTCTTCTCTGTTGGATGACACAGGATTTTGAGCTTTATGCTGCCTTTGATCCCCTTGCTGACAAGGTACTAATTTTGCTTGCCTACAAGGTTTCTTGATTATTTTGTCTTCTATAAAAAATGAGAATGCCCTATCCAATAATACTGTATCCTCCTAAGCAATCTTCCCAATAGTTAATGAAGAAAATATTGAATAAAAAAATAAAAATATTTAATATCTTAAAAATATAAAATACATTTAATATTTTCTTCATTATAATTATTAGGCTAATTGATTAGGAGAATATAAAATTATTCTTTATTTGAAAAAATTAGAAAGGAAAGGGGGGAGGGGAAAAACAGATTTGTTTCTTGGAAAAACTTTTTCTGTATTATTTTTAGTATAAGAAAAAGAGGGAGAGGGGAGCTATATTAAAGGTAGTAGTCATCGGTCAAGATTTACAAAATTGCATTTATTTTTGTGCCACCCTGATTAAATGAGTTCTCAATTGTTCTTGCACCGTGACCATATGCAGGCCTTGGCAATAAAGACTTGCAACCGTGTTTGTCAATGGGTAAAAGATGTGGAAAACGAAATATTTTTGCTAGGAGCTAGTCCCTTTTCATGGTAATTTCCTAGGCAATATTGTAAACGTGTACGATAAATTTTATTTAATAAAATTTCTATAGAATGTATTCTTTATTTATTTTCTTTTAGTTTATTTTCTATAGAGAAAAAAAAAAGAAAATATCTTATGTAAAAAATATTATACTAGCAGTTTGTCAAGTGTCACGTCAAAAACATTTCAATCTTTTGTCATCACCAATTGTAAGAGCTGTTACATCATGTATTAAGGATGTTTGTAAGATTTTTGCGTTAAATTTATTTTTTTTTAACGTTAGGGGTATCCTTAATTTAGTTTTCTTGAGATTATTTTTTTAAACAATTTTAAAATTTATTTAACTTAAAATTTAAATTTGAATAGTTAAAGAGGTATGGAAACTAATTCTTCCCATTCCAATAATATGGCAACTTGTATTTAGAATAGCCGGAATGGATTGTGTGTGTTTGCAAAAGAAACACAGTTTGGTTGAACGTTACTCCCAAAATTGATTTTATAAAATCTATATTTGAATTAAGCTGTTTTTTTTTTGTCAGAATATTTGAATTGAGCTTGAATACGTCCCTAGGCGGCCAAATTCACCTCAAGTATACCCTTGCTAGCTTTTGTCTCCGTTAAATTCACAGATTTTCTTTATTTATTTGTCATTAATATTTTATATTGCATGTATTTTTTATATGAGAGAGAGAGTCAAGAACTTAACAATAATATTGTTAAAACTGGATTGGATGTTGAACTAACGAAATTTTCAGTTTAAGTTTAATTGGTTCAATTGATTAGACTCAACGGTTGAATTAAATGATGTAATAATATACACATATATTATAACACACATCACTAATAATAAAAATACATAAGAAAGTTTTAATTTAAAGATGTAACAGGAATTTTGATTAAATAAAATAATAATTAAAATATATGAGAAAAAAGACTAAAATAGTCTCAAAAAAGACTTAAACAACAAATTTAAATCTTAAAAACATCTCCAGTTAGGTAAATTTAGATTGTTACGGCGACAGACTTGAAAAGTACTTTTAATTGATATATTATGGGCTTTAAAACTTTTTCAAATCAAAAGATATGACACTTTAAAATTAAAGAATTTTAAAAAAATATATAACTAACTAGTTCATTGAAAATTGTCCAAATTTTCTGGTTATGACCAACTCAATCTAGTCTTACCACAAATTCGATTATAGCATTTAACTATAAACAAAATAAAGAGTGGTTTACGGTTGAATCTGTTTGATCACTGATCTAGTTTAGTTTTAATAATCATGCAAAAATATATACAAAGAGTAATTTCAAAAATATAATAATCATATAGCATTAAAATAAGAATGATAAGATGTTAAAGAATAATTATTCAAATATAAAAAATTAAGAAAAAAACTAACGAGATAGTTTTATTAATAATATATAATAGATATGCTCTGTAGATTCAAAGTACAAAACTAAAGTCATAGCAAAATAAGTATGTTCCATGGATTCGTTTTGTCTTGTTAGTGGAAATATTGTTGGAAGAATTTTAAATGATTATTAGTTAAAAAAAATTTTATATGATAATTAAATAAGCATTCAATGTCTGACTGTATCTTGAAAAATTAATCTCTTATCTAATGAATAAAAGAATATTCTAATAAACAAAAAAATAAGCATTTGGTATAACTATTTTTATTAATAAGCATTCGGTGTAACTATTTGATTTTTATGAGAGAATATTTAACAGATTCATCTTTTTTTATATGAATTTAACAGATTAATCTTTATTAATATCTTTCCAACATTATTTGGTCAGAGTTGAAATTGAACGAGTGAACAGGAGAGATGGAGAGGTTGCAAATCATTTGATGACTTCTATGGTTTTCTTTTTTTCTTTTTTGGTACAGATGACTTTTATTAGTGGGAGCTTGGTGACATGGCTTTTGAAAATAGAAATGCGATAAAAAAAAAACAATTATTAAGAAATTGAAAAATATTTAATATGTAAAATATTTAATTTTTGCAGAAAAGTCTTGATGCAATGTTAGACTAAAGAAAAATCTAATAATAACGGAAGAGGTATGAGTTTTTGTATAATGTAAAATATTTATTCAAATAACATTACTTAATTTTCTTACACAAAAGAGACAAAGTTAAAAGATTGAGTTTATACAAAGAGTTTCAAAACTTTACATATACTAAGTGCACTACACATTATGACACGTATCTTATCATAAGATAAATTTAATTAAAAGAATTAATTTATGCTTATGATGTTAAAATTTAATTAATTAAACGAATTAAACTCAATTTCTACACGAATTTCACGACTAGGAGAACATGGCAATGGACTCTGAATATCCATGCTGATTGCTGTGCCCGTGAGTGAATCTGAAGATTTGGGATGAACAAGAAGAATAAAATGCTGCAACATATGGATAATATTTTGAGGAATTTTTAGATAGCATCGATGTAAAATTATATTTTTATACTGTGTCACTGAGTGTCCGTTTAATGGAAATAATTGTTAGTCTAGTGATAATAAAAGATGAGAATACAAAAAATTTTATATTATTATCTAATCATATATTATCAAATTATTAAAAGATTTTAATTAAAATAATAATTATTTAAAAAATTAAAAATATAATAACATATAATTAAATAATAATATAAAAAAATTTAAACTTACAGTGAATTAAAACTAAATCTATAAATGACATGACACTTCCTCAATAATACAATGTAATAAGATTGTTTTATGCCCAAATATATCTAAAAAATTTTCTAATAAATTTTTGAAAATTGCTAACAATGTTCTCAAAAAACACTAATTAAGAAATTAAAAATATTAAATATTAAATGAAAAAAGAAGTATTTAAAGTATTAAAATTTTTAAAAATTTTTAATATTTTTTCTTTACATAAACATAATAATTAAAATAAAACATATTAAATACTTCTTAATTAGCACTAGTAAAATGAAAGGAATACTTCTTGCAAAATTTTCTTTTATTAAATTGAAAAATAAACGAGAAGACCAAAAAAACAAATTATATATGATGCTCCATTTAATGCATGGACGTCAATGATGATAAGGTGTGTTCAATTTAGTTGGGTGGGGGGAAAAAATAATAAATAAGAAGAAACCTTTATTTTTTGTTTTTTTTTTTGGGTTTTTCTCCCAAGCCTCTTTCATTCATTTGCGTTGGCCATCGATCTCCATTGTGGATTCGGTGGCACCAATTTGTCAAAAGGCACTAGTCACCAATTTTTGGAGATTAGAAAAAGCTATGTTCCCCACTTAACTCCTCCATGATAACGAAGGCTAGTGCTTTTAATATAAAAACAACACAACATGGTCTTGTTATGACTTGGGTTTGCCAACAAAACTGTGCTCCATCATCCATCTTCTCTCTCTGTCATTTACAAAAAAGAGTACACTGTGCGTAGTGTGGAGGCCACCACACATTCATACTGAAGAAGAAAAATAAAACGCACCATAATTATCACACTAACTCGGGTCACGTGACCTGATATAGGGTCCCTTCAGTGCCTCTTCCATTATTTACGCCATTATGAAAAAAGTGAGTCCCTCTCTTACTGTTTTACAATCATCACCTCTCCTTTGGGAGCCACCTCCTTTTTTTTTTTAATATTAGTATAATCATATTTTCAATAATAATAATAATTCATTTAAGAACATTTTTAAAAAATAACACTTAAATTAGATACTAAACTGAAACCTGATCCGTATAGTTTAACAACATACTATGCTTTTTTTAAAAAAGAGAAAAAGAAAAAGACAATATAAGATAACCATTAGTTGTGAAAATATTGTGATTTGAGTATAATTGGGTTCAGTTTCATATTTGTACTACGTTATAAAATGATGTATTTAGATTAAATTTTGAAAATTTAATTATTAATGAATGTAATTTTATAAATTTAATTTTAATTAAAAATAAATTTGAGTAAAATAATTTATATTTTAAAAAATTACATTTAATACAAAACAAAATATTATTACTTTAAATTAAAAAAAAATTTAAAATTAAAATTTTGTTTAAAAAATAATATAAATATTAAAATAAATAGATAAAAAAATCAACAAAAGTTTATTTGTACTTTCAAAAGCTTTTTCTAATAGTACAAACTTCCCCTCAAATACAATCAAACATAAATTGGAGTGCATGTGGCTGAGGCTAAAGAAATTAAAAGGAAAAAAAAAGGTCCAAGGGATTAAATGTGCAATTTTTTTAGGTGTATCTCACTGATTTGCTTTATCTTGCGTTACTAATTTTTAATCGTTATGAGACAGATAGCCGTCCTAGCACATGTAAATGCTATTAGGTTAGAGAATGATAGGTTTTGGGCATTAATGCAAACATTATTAGATTCCACCTGTTTCATTAAAACTATGAAAAGTATTTTGTACGAATTACGAAAAACTATGGTGTGCAAGTTTCTTTTTTAGTACAAAATACACATTCGTATGACTTTTTGGAGTTTGGGAGCATATCTAAAATTAAGAATACCATTTATAATTATGAAAGGACGGTAGATCAGGTGACAACCGAGCTTGTTTATTGATCTATTACTGTAAATCCACATTTGTTAGTGGAACACAAGAAGTTATAAATATTCATAAATTAATAACTTAGAGGTAAAAGAGTGGGTATTGTTAAGAAAGAGACCATTAGTATAATCTAGCATAAATAATATAAATTTTTAAAAAATTATTAGCACTTATCAATGCTGCTCCAACATCACATAAAAAAAAAAAAAGTCTACAACACTATTTTTATATCAAGAAAATCAATGAAAAACCTAAATGCTAAGTTCAAGTTCTCAATTTCTCATAGTCTTCTTTGTCATCTAAAGTCTAAACACAAGTTAGTAGTAGACACTAGGGGAGGGTTTTGTGATCGTTGGTGCCTCAAAGGCTGAAACTCAAATCCTGTCGGTTCAATTCAATTACGCGTTTCATTGATTGTTTGTCAGCATCAACGTATGCTTTTCATTAAAGAATAGAAAATCTACTACTAGGAAACAAAAAACAGTGTTATGTAGTGTATATGAGTAATAAAATACTTTTGTTAAATGATAATAATGAACAAGTTGCATTACTAGGACCCAGGATAAAGAAAAGAAAGACGACGGTATTAAATTATAAAAAATCTAGGAATAGAAAAGATCACATCCATGCAGCCAAACGTTGAGTTGACTCACAGCAACAAAGCAATAAATTGGTTTCCAATATAATATTAATATTCTCAGAAACTAATTTTACTCCCTCTCTCTCTTCTCTTCTTCTTCCCAGTTCCCACCTTACCCTTACCCCGCTTCCCTTTCCTTTCATCTTCTCTTTCTTTTTCCTTCTCGCTTCTGCACAATCTCTCTCTCTAAGCTCGTGTCGTGTCATTTCTGCAGCAAGAAACCCTAAAACCCTTGATCTTGTCGGAGCTGATTCTCCAGCTGCCCCGACCGGAGCAAAGCCCGTGTCTTTTTTTGTCGGAATCCGACCCGGAAACCGGTTGGTCCGATCTGGCTCCGGCCTCCATTTCCCGGAGCAGACCACTTTCTTGAGAGAGAAAGTGCGGAGCTTGCGGAGCAGAAAATGTACAAGAACCAGCTTCAGGAGCTGGCCCAGCGGAGCTGCTTCAACCTCCCGTCCTACACTTGCATTCGGGAAGGTCCCGATCACGCGCCGAGGTTCAAGGCCACCGTCAACTTCAACGGTGAGATCTTCGAGAGCCCCCACTACTGCTCCACTCTCCGTCAGGCCGAGCACTCCGCCGCCGAGGTGGCGCTCAATTCCCTCTCCCACCGCGGGCCCTCACACTCCCTGGCTGCCAGGATCCTGGTGAGTTTCTCGCTGTCAATGGCGGCTTAAGCTACAATAGGGTTTCGCTTGTGCGTTCTTCACTCTCATTTCATTCTTTACTCACCTTTGTTAACTTGACAAGTAAGGGCAAAATTAGGGAGAAACAAAAAAAATGCTATTTGCTAACATCCGCGTGCTGATGAAACTGTAGCGTGCTCCACTGCTTCGTTTACCTCTGGTTTATTAGTTCTGGTCTTTAGGGGCTCGGTGAGAGGAAGCTTGTGCTATCCTGCACCGTGTTCTCTGCTACTGTTCTTTTTCTCGGCGTTGGTCGCCGGTGGTGTCACGGGGTTCGGTCTGCCGACGCCTGAAATGACCAAAAATGCCCATACCCTTCTTTGATTCTGGTGTAAAGGTGGTGGGATTTTTCTGACGAGTTGACCCCCACGAAGGTAGGAGGACTATAGCAGCTGTGTAAACTCGGAACCTTCTGAGGAAGCCTGTAGTGGATTGCACTCGATTTGTTTTGTTCAGTGTGTTTGATTACTCGATTGGTTTCCTAGTAAATCAAGGGTAAAAAGGATCATCGTGCAGAGGGGTTGGGATTCTCTTTGCTTAATTTGTAGTGAGGTGCAATGGAACTGCATCTTGGTGCACCAGAAATTTTTTTGACAAGTTCTGTTTCTTTTATGCTTGGGTAGGATAGGAGGGACTTAAGTTTTCAACTTCAGTGTTTTTGAACTCTATATGCTTGTATGCTACAGATGGCAAGAATATAGTCATCTCATGGTTAGAATAAGAATTGCTGTTACTTAGAGCGTAGATATAGATCCCTTTCGTATTACTTTATTTAGAATTTTTACAATTTATAACTTGATGCTGACATATACACAATGTGGTGGCCGTGGCCCGTATTAATGTGTGATGCTGTTTCCTTTTTGAGTGATTAATTGGCCTTTGGTCTGCTACAAGGAATTGCATCTAGCTTCTTTCTCTTGGATTGCTTTTGGCAATGTGCTATGCGAATATTTGAATTGTATAAGCTGTTGAAGAACATTCAGATACATACCGCAGCAGTAGGAATTTCTCCCAAAATCATAATCTGGCTTTCGCAAATCAGTGGTCCCTTCAGTTATACTTGAATCTCAATATTCTTTGAATTTGCATTGTGTAAAACTAATTGTTGTATTGATTCGTCAATGGGTGATGATGCACCTGATTGTCATCAAATCAAGTTTGATTGAAAAATGCTGAGAATCAGGGGGATCCTTGCCTTAAATTTTTGTAGTATTTGTATGATAAAATTGGCAACAAGTAAATTTAGTAAGCAGTTATAATATCCAAGGGAAAACGCCCCGTTCATATGCTCACATTCCAACTTATTAAGCTCTGTTTCTTATTGGCTGATGCTAATGTCTTCCTTTTGGTTTGATTTTAAAATTAATACTAAACGTTGCAGGTGGGTGTAGAACCATGATCTTACCAATCATTGCTGTTTCTAAAGGAAAGATGTGGTTTTGAACCTAAGATTATTGGTGAAACTTTGCACTTAATATAATTCGTCATTCCTAAGTGATGCTATTAGAAACCAATATGAAAAAGAACAGAATATTTGTTTCTTAATAAGGGAATGAACTTTCCACTCCTCTGTTGTATAACTTGCAAGAAGTTTGCCCATTGTAAACTTATAGTGCACATGGTTGTATGCTGGCTCAACACATTTCTGATGTCAATTTAACTCTCTGAAAGAAAAGAGAAAAGACTAATTGTAAACATGATTTGTTTGATTTCCCAAATAACCAATAATATTATCTGCAACTTCTTCTATGGTTTTTGTTGGAAGCCTTTGACCTTCCCCGTGTCTTCTAAAGTGGAATATGTAGGAACCCCAGCATGTGGTGCAGGGTTCTATGTTTTCTCCTATGTCTACACTTACCTCTCTTCTTCCCTCCCCATATATATATTTTATGGACATTCTATTTCTAGGGGCATTTTATTCAAAATATTTTCTTACTATGGCCTTTGTTATCATTGTTAATACATTTATATATATCCACATTTCATGGTATGTCTTCATTGCATCATTGGTAATTATATTTTCCTTGTACTTATCACACTCAAAATTTTAGGATGAGACAGGAGTCTACAAGAACCTCCTACAGGAAATTGCACAAAGGGTAGGGGCTCCATTGCCTCAATACACAACATTCAGGTCAGGCCTAGGGCACTTACCAGTTTTTACTGGGACAGTAGAATTGGCTGGAATCACATTTACTGGTGAACCTGCCAAGAATAAGAAACAAGCAGAGAAAAATGCAGCTATGGCGGCTTGGTCATCTCTAAAACAATGTAAGTGGCTGTCTAGCTTTTGTCTGAATAATTAATTGCTTCCGGTAAAGATATGGAACTTTACATCAATTTTTTATCTGAATATGGCATTATACATAGACCAAAAAAAGGAACAGTAGCAATACCCAACCCAGGTCTGTTTCCCTAATTCTTGTAACTTGTAATTGTAAGATAGGTGGCAAGTGAACCAGTCTTAAATTTTCTTATGGAACTGGGGTGGTGCACACTAAACATCTATGCTTAAACATTCTTGTGTACTTCCACAGTTTATTTGTGATAAGGGCCAATATTGTCTTCAACGCATTATTAAAAAACCTTCCCAGATGCCTACTACTTAGCTATTTCCATCCCTAGATACCGTCCTTTAGAAGAGATAATATTACATGCCTGATAGTTTTTACCTGTCTTTGTGACAACCTAAACAACTTTTTTCATTTTCTTTGAATCTGAATCGGATTTATGATCTCCTATGAAAATTATGAAATAATAATTGACAATATTTTTCTTTCTTGCCAGTGGCAAAAGAAACTGCAAGCTCTTCAACTGAACCAGAAAACAATGACGAACTAGAACAGATCACAATAGCACGGGCCTTACTGAACTACCATCTGAAGGAAAAGATGGCAATGACAAATCCAAATGCTCCAATTCCATTTCCGAAGAAGTTTCAGATTCAAAACCCTAGGCCAACCAGTCCTCAACCTCCAGCTGTCACTACATCAAAGATACTTCCCTTAATTTGCCAAAAGACAGCACCTAGATGCAGGTCTTCATTGACAACAGCAAATGAAAGTCCTCGAAACAGGCATCCACTAGCAGTGGCGGCAGCAGCAGCCAGTGACAATACAATGGCATCACCACAGTCTTCCACACTAGAAAGCCGAGCAACCCATTGCCTGAAGTTCCCTGCAGCAGCAGGAGCAGCACCTTATGTTCCCATTCGACAAATGAGATCACCCTGCCAGGGGATTGCACCTCCGGTGACTATAAGGACTGCAGTACCTGTATTCTCGGCACCTCCACTTCCGCCACCAGCGGCAGTGCCCCATCCTGTAATACTGGCTCCTGTACGAGTAGCTCCTCCAGTCAATATTCGGCAAGCTGTTCCAGTATATGCTGCTCCACCAGTTCGAAAAGATGAACCTGTTCCCATCCAAAAAGATCCACCAACTATTACTGACCCTGGCCATCAAGACAAACTTCCAGCTAAAACTCAGGAGACGGACACCAAGACTGAAAACACTCCATCAGAATCTCAGACAGTGCAGAGCTTGGAGCAGCTGAGAATTTGAAGTTCATTGGAGTAGGTCTGAATCCATGGGAATGTTGTCCTGGTTTTGTGCTGATCTATAGTTTGCTTCTCATCTTATAATGAGTGATGTTATATCATCCCTTCCTTTTTTCCTTTCTTACCCCATTTTGTCCTGTTAAATGCGACAGTTGGCGCAGGTTAATTAGCATCAGCAGTCCAATATCTGTGAAAATTCAAGAGCGGTTTGGCATATAATTTGTTCATGTTTTTGCTTTTATGTATGTCAGTCATATCTTATTATACCTTGTCAGCAAGTCAGCGAGCTTTGATTAATAATTATTGCTCGCTGTTTCCTTGCTAGCACCATTGCTCCACTCGTCTTGCGTGTGGGATTGCTGCATTCTATCCCACCCTTTTCCTGGCCATCGCTCTTGTGCACAAGTTTTCGACTTTTAAGCGAGCAATTCGTGGCATGTGTTTCTTTTGGGAAATCATAGAGCATTAGAGATTGAGAATATGTCTATTGAACAGTTGAAGTGAAAGGAGGACGCGCCCCATGCTTGTCCGTGAGAAGCCTCACTCATTGAGGCTTGCAGGGTCCTGTACTGAGGAACCGGACTTAACGCAGCCCGTCTATATCTTAGGTTTCTAGGTTACTTCTGGGTCCCATGATAGTTTGCTTTACCTTTTATTGATAGATAAATGGAGCTACCTCAGTAGAATCAGGTTCTCCATCAAGTCAGAAACTTCCCAGGCCATCTTTTCCCCTCAAAATGTGGTTCAAAGTTTTTTGGATGGAATAATGCTTCGCGAATCCTTAAAAAAGATAAAAGAGATAAGCATGTAAAGTTATTGAATTGCATTGCATGGGTATACGATTTAAAAAAATTAATGTTATATCTGAAAGTAAATTTGATAGTGCAGAAATAAGTACAAAGTATTATTTATACAGTATTATATGTTATCTGTCTTAGCATTACCTATCATTTTATATTTTCACTTGACAATGAGTTCAGAGCATAGTACTCGAGAAGTTACTTCGTTTGAAGGCCTTGTGCCATCAGCTAGAATAGCAGTCCAATTCAAAACCCAAGAGTTTGAGGTTGATTTTTTCTCATATTGATATTTGTTTTCTCCCATTTTCAATGTCTTCTGGTATCAAGCTGATGTTGATTTCTTTTTTTTTTTTGTTCAATGGAGAGGGAGAGCCACCAAGTCTAGATTAAGATAGAAGATCGTGTACGTTGGTTTCATGAAATAGACCTTTCTGGTATTGAACCACTACCTTTTGTCGAGGAACTGGCATTCCATATTCCTTTCTCTCAATCAACTTTGTCACGTTGTATTCAACGAGTTGAAACACGCACTGTTAGAGTAGTTCAAATGTTAAGTCACATTAAACCAAATGAAACAACTCCTCTACCTGTTAAGTCATTTTCATCCCGTCGTCGATTCACAAAACTTGCCTCTGTGGACCAGATGAAATAGCATTCAAAATTAGCAATTTTTCACCCTGTAATTGTGCAAGTCTCAGATTCGTGACCAGAGAAGAGGGGTTAACACAAGCTTCTATAATCAAACAAGCACAGCCTCGGACTAATGATCTGTAACCTTAACCGTGTCTCGGTCTTAAATGGAACTGCAGAAGAATTCATGGGGAGGTGGTTGGTGTTTGTTTAATGCTTGTTTGAATTGGACAGAATTTTAAGCTGACCACTATTCTTCCCTAGTTAATAATTATTACGATGCAGGTCCTCTTTTCCAAAAACATAAACGATCAGAAACTGCAAGTATATGCCATTATTGAGTTCATAGATGCCCAAAACGTATAACTGGTTATTCCCATTCATTTATTGCTAGGGAACCCTGTTCAGTCTGTTCTGACCCTTTTACAACACCTCCTACCATATCTTTCTGCATGCTGATCAATTGCTTCTTCTTATCAATGAAATTAGAACTAAGTCGATCCTCATAGATACCTTTCCTTCTTATCTAATTTGGACTCTGTAAGTGACTAAGTGGGGCACCTGTGAACTGAGGAACACACTGTTAATTAACCAACCAACTTCAAAAGTTATTTCTCTTTTTGTTTTTGTTTTTTTAACTACTAACTTCTTTCTTATAGTTGACGTATAAATTATAAATTTATAATAGCGTCCATCAAAATTTTAATGGTTGGCTCTAGAATTTGGATGTAGATAGGGGAATTTTCTTTCTCTTACTTGATTGTTTTTTCCATTAAGACATATAAGTTAAGGTTGTTAAGTGGCTTTTACGACGTTATCCCACTTTGCATATTTTACCAGTTCATAGAAAATGATGGAAAGCCACACCACTAGGCAGAGATTATTTCACTTGCAAATGGAACCAAATTTTGTGTTCTATTTTTTAAGTAAAAAAAATATATCCACTAAGGCAAGACAGATAGTGTAGTAGAAATGAATCTGTCCACCATGGCAGATGAGGACAAAATATAGGTAAAAACTGGCTAGGGATCCCTCCCATAGCCCCATGGGAACCTCGCGTCACACATACGATTCTTTAAAATTTAAATCATGCTTGTTTGTTTGGACCTCGATTGGGAACCTTTTGTTGGTATGATGTTACTCCATAATACCACAAAATTCATTACCGTTGTCTCATTAGAGAAAACCAGCAAGTTTTCAGATATTAATAATGCAAAAAGAAGATGAAAGGATAAGACAACCTATACGGGACTTCTGGAGGCTGGGCCTGGTGCTGCAGTCTTGAGGTTCTTGCCAAGCACCAGCGATCACAGTCACATGAAGTGACTAATGGGTCCATTGTGCCTTTCAAAATGGCCTAATTATATAGGTCTTTTATGACAGATTACAGGCTTAAATCAGGTTGTTATGCAATATTAATTGATTTGCTTGTCTTGGAGTGGCACTAATAAAAGATTGCCACGTCTTGGACTTGGAGTGGTCTGCTTCAAATGGAGGGGTGTGGGTGGGGGTAGAGAGTGGGGATAGGAGTGTGTTGCCCTCCATTCAAACCAAGTGCATAGTTTTGCTTCGGCAACACCCTTAACCACCAAGACCCTGCAGTGTCATCTTTATCCATTTGGGGGTTAGAGCTTTATGGTGAAAAGAACAGAGCATGGGAGGGTGAAATGATGTTAAAAAAAATGCAAAGAGGGTACGATAATGACAATAATAAGTGTGCCAAACAAGCAAAGGTCAGTGAGACTGAGAGAGAGAGAGAGAGAGAGAGAGAGAGAGAGATTCACTGTGTGTCAAAGTGGCTGACTTCAGTGGGGCCAAGTCTCCACTTCAACGACACCAACCCCCCAAAGCAAGGCTACCTCAGCATTCTATTCATTTACGCAACAAACCAAATTTTTATTTTTTAGGAAAAAAAAAAGAAAAGAAAACTGAAATGAGGGATGTGTGTGGAGCCGGCCCAGAGAGGAAGGGCCCACATGATTGGACCTCAGATGGGGCCCAAAGGGTGTGTTTTAGGGGAGGCACTGGCACTGGCCTGGCACTGGCACTGGCACTGGCGTTATATTCCTTTCCTATGAGAAAAGCAACGACTGAAGGCAAAAGGAGATGGGAACCCTCCACCC
The DNA here is from genome assembly GCA_019955255.1 of Castanospermum australe. NCBI lineage: Eukaryota > Viridiplantae > Streptophyta > Magnoliopsida > Fabales > Fabaceae > Castanospermum > Castanospermum australe. The sequence continues at coordinate 1,889,422 of NSJW01000034.1, forward strand.
ATTAGGAAGAAGAAGGAGAAACATCAATTAAATCATAAAGAAAACACAAAAGATAGAACAATCAGGGCAGGAGTGGGGGGACAAAGTGGAAGGATGTTAATCCCATCATTGTAAAGTTTAGAAAAAGAAAATATTCCCATTTGACTTTGTTATATCTCATCATACACCATTGATTGTACTACATATTTAGGAGTAAAAAATATTTGTATATTCATTCATATGTCACCCCTACTGTATTCTGATTTTGTTCTCTAGTTTGACAAAATCAAATAATTAAACTTGTTTCTCAACCATGTCTTGTATTTCTCCCTATCTATTTAGTGTATATATTATATTTTTAAAAAAATTAATTTGTACTATTATTATTATTTTATACATAATATTATTTATTTTTAATATTATTTTAAATTAATTTTAAAGGTTTAGGAATATCTATGATTTAGTTAAAGTGTATGATAATATGATACATTGATTAAGATAAAAGTATACCTGCATCAGAATATCTTTTATAAGTATATCCCTATCTTAATCAATATAATAGATAATAGATCATCGTACACTTTAGTTAGGTTTTAAATATTTCTAAATAGTTAAATATAGTCTGAAATAATTATTATTGTTATTCCTCAACACATATTCTAAAACTAGGGGTGTGGTCCAATAGGAATTACTCATTCTGCAAAATAAAATTAGAAACATGAATAAAATCAATATTATTGAACACCAAGGTTATTCTAAGACTATCTAAAAGACATTATTTGTATCAGTGGAAATGTTTGTGATTAAGTTGGTATTGTGAATAGAGAGAAGAAAAATGATTTGATGACCAAAATTAAATCACTTTGGGTGTGGTTCAATGGTGCCTGGAGGCTGAGAGATGCACATCATGAGGCACAAAGTGTTGTCTACATAGCAACTCTTCTTTTCACTTTGACACAGGAAAAAAAGAGAGAAGGGGAGGGGATTGTTGTCTGATCTGAACTGATTGCTCCCAAATAATGCCGACAACACCATGGAAGCATGAAAGGCTTTTTTCCCATGTTGGAAGTCAATTTCCTTCACCCTTTTGCCGTCCTATGTTTCCACATGGGTATTTGCCATTGGCATGCTTGGAATGGAATTAACGCAAAGTCGTTTGCAGCAGATTGGAAAATCTTCTCCTTTTTTAAACTTCGGTGTTGAATCTCAGTATCTCCATTATCATATCCGAACAAAGATCTTGACTATTTGTTTTTCTTACATATATTTTAACTACGTAGATATGTCAATTTTTTTTTTCCTGTTTCTGTCATTTTGTGTATTTTCAAACGCCCTTTTGGCATCCAAATTTGTTGTTTTTGTGATTGAATCTAAAGCGTTTTTGTATGGTATCAATTCATTCACCACCACCCAGTTTTGTATTTTACATATATTCATAGGATTGGATGAGGATTTTCACTCCACCACCCATGTTAGGGTCTTTTCTTTTCTTTTTTTTTAATAAAAAAAGGCTTTGACTTTTTTTAATAGGGATTGCGATTTGGACGCATGGGATTGGGATTATTCATTTGTACAGCTGCAGCACAACCAGCTTGTTACGAAGTCCACTGCAAAAATATTAAATAATTATACATTATCCGTGCGATGCATAAAAAATATTAAAAAAATTACAAAAATATTAAGTATAAAAAATTATAAAATAAATAAAAAATATTAAAAATAAAAAATAAGAAAAAGAATGAAAAAAGAAATTTAAAAGGTTAATTAAAAGGTTTGATTTATTTTTATCAGACATCTTCATAAATATTGTTATGAGACTGAGACAATTAAGAAACTCTCACAATAAATATTTTATTTTTGAGATATAACTTATTTATCATTATACCTAATATTTATTGATAAAATATTTAATTTATGAATTTTTTCATAACATCTAAAATTTACATATGTACTTATCATATAATTATTATTTTTGAAACTAATATAATAAATTCATATCACACTTCTCTTATTAAATATCATAATAAATCATTTTTATATTACAATTTATATAATTTTAATCAGCTTTTGCGTAAATAATAATTTATCATATTTGCGAGTTCTACATAATTACTAAATTTTTCCCATATGCCTAAGTAAACCAATAGTTTAATGCCACGCCAGCTGCACACAGCTTTTTGAAGTAGATCAGCATCCAGAGGATCACATTCACAGAAAAGTATATTTGCTGAGCCAAGACAAAATATAAAATCATTGTATGAAAAAAGATTAATTTCGACCCAATCTGTTAAAAATGAAAAATATTTTAGATTATCTTCGTCGTTGCTTGTGATACAATAATAAAAAAAGTTGGACTAATTATTGTGCATAATAATGAGGAAAAGAACAAATAATAATTAATGTTAAAATTAATATATTTCTGCTGCGTGTGAGCCTTGTATTTATGGGAAGCACGTGACACTGCTTTTCGCGCATGCCCAAAGCAGGCAAAACTTGGAAATGACACGTCATAAATTATTTTTCTATATCTTTTCAGTTTTTATTTTATTTTTTTATTTCTATTGAGGAATATTCAATTTTTTTTATAAACATTCAATTTTGTTTATATCTTAGTTCAAAAACTTTTAAAAAAATATATTAAACAGTAAAAAATATACTAATTTATTTTCATAATACTTTTAAAAATATCAAATGGTATTATTTTGAGTGAGAAGAACTTAGAAATCAACTTTAGTAGTGAAAATTTAATTCTATATAAAATAAATATTTTTTAAAAACATTTACTTTAATATCTAATTATATTTTAAAAGACTAGTCTCTCTTTTAATAAAAAGGAAAATATTTTAAAAAATAGAAAAAAATATTTTTAAAAATAAATTAGTATATTTTTTCACTGTTAAATGAATGTATAACTTTTATTTTATCCTATCATTATCTGTGAACTTTGATTTTTGTTATTTTTTATAATTATGCATCACTTATGGGCATCACCGAAATCACAAAATATATTTAAAAAAAAAAAGAAATCACAAAATCTCACCGACCAGAGAGGCTAATGTGCGCGGAGGGTGTGGTCTGCGCCGGAAGAATTATAAATAAAATCAAATTAAATTAAAAAGTAGGATAGCGGAGAATAAGTGAACAATCAAAGCATTTTGGTCCGGAATTAAGAAACCGGTTTTTTCTTGAAAATTTTAAGATATATTATCGTTCTGGTTCAAAGTTGGAAATTGGAAAGTGGAAGTATGGTCCCTCACATATTTGTATTTTGAATTTGTCCTTATCTCGCCCGAAGAATCTCCACACTGCCATTCCCGTTCTCTCTCAATAACTTTCTATTCCTCCATTCTCTTTAATTAAAGTAAAAATATTTACATGACACATGACACTGGGAAGCTCCAGCTCTCAAATTTTTCTTTTTCCTTTCTCCAAATCATTGGACCTCTTTATATTATCAAAAATTAAAAAAAATAAAGAAAGTAGCATTGATTCACGTCTGAACCAAACTCGATGATTCAACCATAAATCAGTGATTTAATTTTATAATTAGATTAATAATTAAATTAATTATAACAAAAAAAGTAATCACTTAAATGGGTTAATCATTAACTTTTTTAACAAAATTAATATTTATGACATTTAATGAAGGTTTTTATTTATTTTATATTAGCAAGTAAATATTTTTATAATATTATTCGATTTAAACAATTAAACGGACTATACTAAAAATTTTATTAATTTATTGTTCAATTTAATTTTAATAAAGTTATATATCTTGTTTAATAGGAATAAGAAAAAAGAATAAAAATAATACATGGGGAATTGGAATGTCAATGTGTTACGCTTGCACTCTAGCATTGATCCACTAATTATTTAGAATTTTTGTCAATGATTCAATTAAGCTACGAGTAAAATTATGTTGGTTGAATTGACTCCATACTTACAAAGTCACAAATTTGACAATGATTTTCAATGTAATAAAATTAAGACTCGACTGACCATCAATGCAAAACTTGGATGATTGAATTGACTTCATATTGGGTTTAATTTTAAGTTTTTATCATTGTTTTATACTATTATTTAAAAATAAATCATTAAATTATTAAATTATTTTAATAATAAAAAAATATTATAAGTTTAATTTTGATCAATTATCAGTGTAAAAATTTGTACACTATCATTTAATTATGAATTGTTAAATCATTAAAAAAATATGACAATGATAATAATTATTTAAAAAGTTAAATATTAAATAAGATATGATTAATAATGATAGTATACCAAAATTAAATCCAAATATTATTAGATAACAATGCAAAACCATTTTACAATATCAACTAACTACATAACATTGCATATGGTATTAGCACCAACTTAATTTGCACTAATGTGTATTTGTTGCTTATTTTAAGACTATATAAAAATTTTAAATTATACTTTTTTTTATCACATATTATAATCAGGATAATTCATCAAAATTTTTAAAACATGTAATGCTGATAAACAAAAGCAATAACTGTTATATTTTTTGGTTTAAAAAGAAAAAATCTTAAAAATCAATAAAACATAATAATTAAAAGATAAAATAATTTGTGTACTTTGAAAGCTTGAAATACTCATGGTGTCCAACAATACATTTGTACATAGCATCTCACTTCTGAACTCCATTCGTGTAAGCAGTATATTACAGCATTTTTTTTTTTTCCTTTACTTTTGTTATAGATAATATTGGGTAGCTTTTTAAAAAGAAATTATGGATGCATTATTTTCGATAATGAAATACTAAGATCCTCTGAACACATGCATGACAATAGATATAAGTTAAATTACTTTTGATTTTTTCTTTGACCTTCCAAATTATTTCAAAAGCATAAGTGTTTTTTTTTTTTTCTAGATGCATAAAAAAAACATAAGTGTTTGAAACTGAGAGAAATGCAGCACTTAAAAAATTTACACTTTCAATCACAAAAAACAAATATAACAAAATTTAAAAGTACTTACATCAAAATACCACATCGCTACCATTTTTATATTTTAAAAATATCACTTTATAGAGATATCATAGAGATATCAAATCAAATGAATTTATAATAAAATAATTTATGTTATTTAATTAATATTGATAATTTATAAATACGTGATAATTATTAAACAGAAGTGTGACTTTATTTGTGTTTATTTATATCATAAAAAAATTACTGAATTTCATAAAAACTTGTCATGATTCGAGCTTATTTTAAAAAAGTAACCTATGAGATAAATTGAACCATAACTAATTTATAGATAATTGTTATAATTCAAGTTTATTAAAAAAGTTTATTTTAAAAAATTAATTTATTAAATAAAAATATTTTATAATTTAAATATTATATTAAATTTTTTAAATTATTTTACATAAAATAATAAAAATATATATTTAAATATAAAAAAAATAAAAATTTTGTTAATATGCGCTTAAGGACACACATTAAAAATAAAAAATAAAATATTTAATATTTTAAAAATTTAAAATATATTTAATATTTTTTAAATAATTAAAATAATTTAATAAAAAAATAAAAATTATTTTTATTTTTTACATACATATTAACAAAAACTCAAAAAATAAAACACCTTTAATTTTCAAAAATTTGTCGCGGAATTAGTATTACTCTTCCAGATAATATTGAAGATTCTGTCAGTTTGTGCATAATATAATATTTTGTTCAGACAACTATAAATTTATAATATGGTTATGTGAAAGTGAAACTTTTAGTATTTACTTTGGGTGGGGGGTGGGGGGAAGAGGAGTTGGTGAGGGGAGGGAGTGAAGTGTGGGCCTGAACGTGTCATTTCAAAAGAACGGGAGGGACAACGACGTAAATGCGCCGAAAATTATAAAGAAACCTCACTGGCAAGTTTTTCGATATGTGTGCTTCGTGCTGTGCTGTGCTTTGCAGTGCATCGTGCAAGTGCAAGTTTGCAACGCTTCTCTCTCTCTCTCTTCCCTCACTTTATTCCCACTGTTTCAGCTCAGATCACTGTCTCAACCTTGTTCCTTTTCTCCCTCTCTCTTCAAATATTTTCCCGGAAAATCTAGATGTTTCGGCTTCTTTTTTTTTTTGGTGACGTTTCAGCTTCGTTTTTGAGTAGATGATGAGGGTTTCTCCTTCACTCTCTCTTCTTGCTTACTCCAACTCTTCCTGATGCTTCACAACTGCTGGCTCTCTCTTCCTTCGTCGAAGAGAGGGACGGGGAGAACATCATTTTCCTGAGAAAGTTGAGTGTCGAGTGCTCGGAAACTACCTATTCGTTCCTTCTTCCTCAAGCTCCATCCATTCACAAGTATTCTCTTATTCCGTGCTCCTCACTTTCTGCTTTTTTTTTTTCTCCTCCTCCTTTTCCATTTCCGCTGGAATCTGGTTGAAAAGGGAAAGCTCTTGAGTTCAAGCCAGACACAAGGTTCAAAATTTCAAAGGAGCTTATTTTGTTTTTATGCATTTCACATTCACACTGAGCTTGTGCGTTTACCCAAAGAAAAGAAAATAATAACGGCCGTAAAATGAGGCTCGGAGTTTAGTGAGGACAAGTGGGTTTTCTCTCGTTTGTTAGGGGAAGACAGATTGCGGTATTTGCGGGAAACAAGCTGCTGGTGCAGGTGGTTTTCTTGAAAGACTGGAAGTAAAACGAACCGGGGATTTTCTAGCTGCTAAGAGCGACAGTTTTGTGTTTGAATTTGGAACTATCAGGTGGAAAAGTTGGTGTTTCTGGTGTGAGTAGAACTTGAACAACCAATAACGGAGGTTGCAAAAAAATACACACTTTTCTATTCTGTCTGTATTATAAACCCATTTGCTTTAACTTCGACGAGCTCGAAGTGTTATCCATTTCCATCCCAAGAATCTTCTGGTGCTCTCTTTTTATTTTTTTTTTCTCGGTTTTCTATGCTAAGGACGGACTTTACTGGGAGGAAGCATCTTCTCTCTTTGGAGGTAACTCCTATAAATCCTTTTTGCTATCTTCCTTAATTGACATACGGATTTTGTGGGTTTGGGAAGCATGGCTATGGCTGTGGCTCAACACAGAGAAAGCAGCAGCGGTAGCATTGACAAGCACCTTGATTCCGGGAAATATGTCCGCTACACGGCTGAACAGGTTGAAGCACTTGAGCGGGTTTATGCTGAGTGCCCTAAGCCGAGCTCCCTGCGAAGGCAGCAATTAATCCGAGAGTGTCCCATTCTTTCCAACATTGAGCCCAAGCAAATCAAAGTTTGGTTCCAGAATCGCAGGTAAGCATAGCAGATCAACGTGTTACCTATTTCATGACTATAATTGTTTTTAAAAAGCTTTCAAATCTCAATCCTTTTTGTTCTCTCTTGATTACCTATATTATAAAATCAGTGCTTGAATTTTGTGGTGAAAGGGTGGTTTTGTGTGATTTGTTGAGAGCCTCATATGGTTTGCCTTTTAATTACGCAGGTGTAGAGAGAAGCAGAGAAAAGAGGCTTCCCGGCTTCAGACCGTGAACCGGAAACTGAGCGCAATGAACAAGTTGCTGATGGAGGAAAATGATCGGTTGCAAAAACAGGTGTCACAGCTTGTGTGCGAGAATGGTTATATGCGGCAGCAATTGCATACTGTAAGCGTTTGAACATGACTCAGTCTTTGTCTGATTGTCAAGTTATTGTGGTCTTCAACGTAAAGATATTTTAAGGAACTGATCCATTATTTTTTAGTTACTATATTTGTATCATGGTTAAGGCCTTTCTTAGATATTAACAATAGTTGTAGCTTTTATATTAACATATGATGAAAATAGATATGATTTGGTTGTTTGAACTATTACTAACGTAATTTCTATCTCTGCAGACATCAGCAGGTACTGATGCTAGTTGTGATTCGGTGGTTACTACTCCTCAGCATTCAATGAGAGATGCTAATAACCCTGCTGGGTAATTTTGAAACATATGAAATGAACTTTCCCATGTTTCCTCTATGAAACTTTCTCAAATTCATTTTCTATTATGATCCTTGCAGACTCCTATCTATTGCAGAGGAGACCTTGACAGAGTTCCTTTCAAAGGCTACGGGAACTGCTGTTGATTGGGTCCAGATGCCTGGGATGAAGGTTTCTTTTTTTCTTCCTTGCAAGAAAAATAAGTAAATAAATTAGTGATCATGGCTTCTAGGAGATAATTGCTGTGATTTTCATAATTTCTTTTTGTTTTTACTATCGTGATACTTGCTGATTTGAACACCAAGGCCAAGTTTCGTTCACTATAATCATGTATCACATTTATTTTTTCAATTTTCTTTTTGACAGCCTGGTCCGGATTCGGTTGGGATCTTTGCCATTTCACAAAGTTGTAGTGGAGTGGCAGCTCGAGCCTGCGGTCTTGTTAGTTTAGAACCAACAAAGGTAAATTCACTCTTGTAAACAAGTGACAATATGGTTTGCAATTTTTGTCTCATTTCTTGATATGCAAGTTAAAGTTTGTACCTCAGTAAGCTGTTAGAATTTTGAATTGTTAAAACGCAAAATTTTCAACAGATTGCAGAGATCCTAAAAGATCGTCCATCTTGGTTTCGGGACTGTCGTAGTCTAGAGGTTTTCACAATGTTCCCTGCTGGAAATGGAGGGACCATTGAACTTGTTTACACACAGGTGAGCATTGAAATATGAAATTTAGTGTCTTAGTTATTTTATTTTTCCTTGTGAGTAAACGTTGATTTTGTTACAGACATATGCTCCTACGACTTTGGCTCCTGCCCGGGATTTCTGGACTCTGAGATACACTACAAGTTTGGACAGTGGCAGTCTTGCGGTGAGTAAGCTTTTGTTGTCTCACTCACTGCTGTAGTTATTAGTTGCATAGGATATATATAAAACTGCTACCCATCACCCTTTCTTTAAATTCTCCTATGGGGAGATGATTTGATGTAATTTACATTTATATCTATTCTGATTCCACTTTTGAAGGTTTGTGAGAGGTCACTGTCTGGTTCTGGCACTGGCCCTAATGCAGCTGCTGCTGCTCAGTTTGTGAGGGCTGAAATGCTCCCTAGTGGCTACTTGATTCGACCATGTGAAGGGGGAGGGTCAATCATCCACATTGTAGATCACTTAAATCTAGAGGTTTGGCTTGTTGACAATTAGCTGGGTATTTTTCATTTCTTTTTATATACATTAAATGCTTCATGTATTTTTCTAGGCATGGAGTGTGCCAGAAGTGTGGCGACCACTTTATGAATCATCAAAAGTGGTAGCTCAGAAAATGACTATTGCGGTAAGTTAATTATCGTAGTTCTTAAAATCGGGTTTTATTGAAGAATTTGGTTGACTAATGCGATTATTGTGAACAATATACAAACTCTGAATCACAATCTTTTGAGCATATCCTGTATTATGTCATTGAGTGTTTGAGTGATTAGTCTTTCCGGCATATAAATGTTACGCTGCACAGCAGATTCATCGTTTAGAAGTTGCCACTAAGGTTCTGGCCTTAAAATCTTTGGATTAGATATCTCCATATCTATTTTTTGTTCCCTGCTGTTTTCTCATCCATCATTTAAAGTTCATCCAAGTACTTCACTAGTTTTCTGGGCCCATCTTCTCTTCATTTGATTTCTATCTCCCATGCCTTCCTCTAAGGAGACGGGTATTGATTTGATGGCTTTTGTGATAGGCACTTCGCTATATCAGGCAAATAGCTCAGGAAACAAGTGGTGAAGTGGTATATGGCTTGGGTAGGCAGCCTGCCGTACTGCGAACTTTCAGCCAGAGGTTGAGCAGGTAGCAACATAAAATACTTTGTTTCCTTGAAGACTATTTTATTTCAGCCTGCAGTTCTAGAGTGTTGACGTTTACAATATCACCTTATCTGATCCATTGTACTCTTTTTTGGCTGAAAATTGATGCATTACACCGCAGAGGCTTCAATGATGCTGTCAATGGTTTCAATGACGATGGCTGGTCTGTTCTAAACTGTGATGGTGCTGAGGATGTAATTGTTGCTGTTAATTCAACCAAGAATTTGAGTGGCACTTCTAATCCAGCAAGCTCCCTTACATTCCTTGGTGGAATTCTCTGTGCAAAAGCTTCTATGTTGCTCCAAGTGAGTCGGAGAACCCAACAGCATGATATTTTTAATAGATAGTGTTCTTTTTGGAATCCTAGTTTCTAATGAATTGAAAGATGAGAAGTACATGTTATGTAGAAGACCTCTGTAGTTTCTTCTTACATTTCTTGTAACTTGCTCCTAAATTATTGTTGTTTTCATCACGTGGCTTATTTAACATTAAAACTGGCCCTTGATAAATTGATATACAAAAAATTCTTGGATGAAAGGGATATCTTTTTGACATATTCATTAATATTGAACTTGCTACTGGTTTGAAATGGATAAATGGTTCTTCTTTAAAGAAAAAATATTAACAGGTAATGTTTACATCTTTGAAATGTTATATTACAAGTCTTTATTCTGTTTTACTTGCAGAATGTCCCTCCAGCAGTTTTGGTTCGCTTTCTCAGGGAGCACCGCTCAGAGTGGGCTGATTTCAATGTTGATGCCTATTCTGCTGCATCACTGAAAGCTGGCTCCTATGCCTATCCAGGAATGAGGCCTACAAGGTTCACTGGCAGTCAAATAATTATGCCTCTTGGCCATACAGTTGAACATGAAGAGGTATGATTGTATTCCCTTGCCCAGCCACATGCCAGATGGAAATATGCCTTCACTGTGTCATGGGATCCATTAGAGATTTTGGCTAGGGTTGTCTTGAGTTCTTTGTCCTTTCTTAGATGGCAGATGCATATTTTTCTTTGGGCCATGATTTGGTTAACATATCGTGCATGTTATGCTATCCAGTAGTGTGATGTCAACCATTTGTGGTTTGATCACCTTACACATCTATATTTTCAAGCAACATTCTCACTAAAGTTATGTTTACATTCCAGATGCTTGAAGTTATTCGGCTTGAAGGCCACTCTCTTGCTCAAGAAGATACTTTTGTTTCTAGAGACATTCATCTCTTACAGGTGCTGCCTCTGACTCGTGTAGAAATGCTGGAAATTATCTATATTCTGTCCTTTTTGCATAAGCTGAATCGGATCAAATATTGATGACTTGATATATCATCTTTGGGATAAAATGCTTTTTTCGTACTAAAGATGAGATGATTTTTGGTATAAATATCTTGGAAAAGTTCAGATTTTCATTAAACAATACTTTAAGGAAAGATCACAATATTAGAAATGTGTCATAATTCATGATCTGGCTGTACTAGAGCCGGCATTCTCTGGGTACAGCCATACAGGTCAACTTGGAAACAATCTTTACTATTTCAGCATATTGCAGCTGTGTATAATCTTTTTGAAGAAAAAATATTGATTATAAAGTGTTGGATGATGTTTGGTACACAAATACACCAATCTTTTTTTTTTCCGCATTCCTCTTTTGTTGATATTTTTACATTGCAACCTCAGTTTAATTCTAGAGTGCTACTTGAAATCCTTGCTAACTTGTGCCTATCAGTCAGTTTTTGTCATTCATCTGCTTTCTAAGGATGATAGTTCATTTTTGTGCAGTTTTTTGGTTTAAACATGAAAGAATGTGATCAATGTAGACAGGTCTAAGGGGCCTTCTTTTTGTTTTTGTTTTGTCTTTTTTGCAGATATGTAGTGGAATTGATGAGAATGCTGTGGGGGCTTGTTCTGAGCTCATATTTGCTCCAATTGATGAGATGTTCCCAGATGATGCTCCATTGGTGCCTTCTGGTTTCCGCATTATCCCATTGGAATCAAAACCAGTTGAGTTTTGTTTCTTTGTATTTTACTTTTTCTTTAAAGCTATTTTTCTCAGCTTTTTGGATTTTGCTCCGTTACTCAAATTTAATCTCCTTCTGATAGAAGGTGCTTGTAGTGACTGCAGATTGTTAAATTTCATGTGCTTACCCAAAAATCACAGGATATTATTTTCTTTTGAATGTCAAAGCACAAAATATTTTATTTGAATACTGATTGAACATGGACCGCGTTGTTTAGAAAGGACCTACTGGTACTAATCTCCATACATGGATCCCTGTAATAATGTTACTTTGTTATTGTGTTTCAGGGTGATAAAAAGGATGCACTGACTGCAAATCGGACCCTGGATCTGACATCCGGTCTTGAAGTTGGCCCAGCAACAAATGCTGCAGGAGATGCATCAAGTCATAACACTCGATCAGTGTTGACTATTGCCTTCCAGTTTCCTTTTGACAGCAGTATGCAGGATAATGTCGCAATCATGGCACGTCAATATGTCCGTAGCGTGATTTCCTCTGTGCAAAGGGTTGCCATGGCTATATCTCCATCTGATGTAAACCCAGCTGTTGGAGCAAAACTCTCTCCTGGTTCTCCTGAAGCTCTTACACTAGCTCACTGGATCTGCCAGAGTTATAGGCAAGTCTGCTTATCTCTATAATATTTCCGACAGTCTAAAAGTCCCAAGCATGCTATCATGATTGCCATAAGTGGGTTGAGAATTATTTAGTTTAGTTCACAATGTGATTTTCTTCTATCATGCTGTTACGTTGTGTTAATTGTTAAATGATTGACATTATTGTCCGGTCAAGCATTCTATTTAATATTTCTATTTCTAAAAATGTCTATAATATGTCTCTCTCTTTATCTCTTTCCCTTTGTCTTTCCTCTAAAAACAGTTACTATTTGGGGACGGAATTACTGAGATCTGATTCTCTTGTTGGTGACTCGATGCTGAAACATTTGTGGCATCATCAGGATGCCATTTTGTGCTGTTCGCTGAAGGTATGGCTGTGATTTCATAACATGATACAGTTGATCCTTTTGTTTGTAATGAATTTGGAAGTGTATTAATGATAGGCATAGCCCTTTAAAGCTGTCGTGTGAGGTTTATGTCCATCTTTTTTGGTATTGCAGTCGCTGCCAGTGTTCATCTTTGCAAACCAAGCTGGCCTTGACATGTTGGAAACAACTCTAGTGGCTTTACAAGACATCACATTGGATAAAATATTTGATGAGTCTGGACGCAAGGCATTGTTTGCAGATTTTGCCAAGTTAATGCAGCAGGTAATTTCCAGAATCGAACACATTCACATCTTACATTTAAAATGCTGATATTATTTTTACTGTGATCACAATTTTTTGCTCTATCGTTCAAGTTACAACCTAGTTTTTCGAAAATGGCTGAACTTTAGACTCTGCTTAATTGATTCTTCCATCAGGGGTTTGCTTATCTGCCAGCTGGGATCTGCATGTCCACAATGGGGCGTCACGTTTCATATGAGCAAGCCATCGCATGGAAAGTGCTTGCTGCAGAAGATAATACTGTTCATTGCTTAGCTTTCTCTTTCATAAATTGGTCATTTGTATGAAAATCCAATTCGTGTATTCGATGCCCTGCTTTTTCCCACTTGAATATAAGAAACGAAGGGGTTAAAAGGAAAGGAAAGGAAAGGAAAGAATTTAGTGAGGGAAAAAGAAATCCGAAATTTTTGTTCATCCATTACAACACAGGGTCAGGTTTGCATTTAATTCGATTTAATTTATTTCTTCTTTAGTTCAGAGACTTGATCTTGTAAGTTTTTTAGTGCTAGGGTGAAGTTGGCACCTGAATGATAGATATGGAGTACTTGTTATCGTCTGTTGTATCTGACGACTGAGTTTTTTTTTTTTTTTTTGGGTCTTCAGAGTTTCAAGCAAAAGGGCATAAAGCCCAAAACACAACAATATACCCCAGCACATGGTTGATGACTGCTAACCTTAAAAAGTAGAGTCATGTTATTGACCATTGACAAGAGCGCATGCTCAAGATGTTTGATACAATTTTCTGTTGTGACTTGTGTGACTAACTCGACTCGACCCAATCTATGTTGTCTGAACTTTAGCCCATCTGTTATTTGTTGTGGCAAGAGCTGCCTTCCCTTGTTGGTCCTATTGATGCTGTGCAGAGTTGCAAACATTGCATGGTTTTTTTTCTTTTATTTTTAAATTAAGAATATCCTCACAAATTTGTTTCACTTGAATCACCTTATAAGCATCTCTTTGGACTAAGAGTAATAATATAATTTTTCTTAATGGATGTAATTATCAGGAGTGAAATTGTAATTTTTATGTTTAAGGATGTCGTCACATTATGGGTACTTTGCATGGGTTTTTGTCTATTATTGGCAGAACTTTTCTTATCTACGTTAATGTGCATTTTGTCCAACCTGGATGTGTTATTATAAAGTAGATTGCAGCATACAACATTCAATTTTGACTCGTGTGTGGGGAATATATTTTAGCATTTGAAAATATGCAAATAATCACGTGAATTTTACATTCTGGAAAAAAAAAAAGGTATTCTGTTAAGCAAATCATTATTCGCTTAAAATTTGATCATGTGAATTGTGGTAGTGGGAGGTTTAAATATGGACATGGGAAAGGTAAGGGGATAAACTATAGTCTTTTCTTTGGCCGTTGTAAAGGGATAAAATGGGAGTTCGAACTTCTGCCATCAAGCCAGTTCGAAGATTATGTTGGTGCCATGTTAGGGGTGTTTTTTTTCTCCCCTATTTTCTTCAGTTAAGAAAAGTTGGAGACAAGAAGTTATTCCATTTCAAAGTAAAGGAGTGGTACGAGTCTCAACAAGGATTTATATGCTATATTTGGATGCTACCTAAAAGGAGAGAGAGAAAAGAAAGGGAAAGAAAAGATGATCTAAAGGGATACATATCGTCTATCTTTGAAAATAAATAATTTGGGCTTACTAGTTTAGGCAATCCTCGTTGGTTTTTTCAATATTTTTTTTTTGTTGCCACATGTATTTGCCATTCTATCATATATTAAGTGATATTCATGGGTTGGCTATACAAAAAATAAAAGTTCATGCGTTGGCCCATTATGTCTTGCATGTGGGATGGGGTTACTGAATTTAGGAAAACACGCGCACACACACAAACATAACACACACACACAGATATATATATATATATATATATATATATAGAGTAGAGATTTAATATAAATTAAATTAATTTAATAGTTGAATTATGTGATATTATTTTAATAATTATGCATACTAAATTTGAAATAAATTAAATATATATAGATATATAATTTAATAATTAATATTTATTTATATTTAAAAAAAATATTATATATTAAAATAAAATAATGTGATAGAGTACCAACTAATTTTTAAATTGTATAAAATTTTATAAATCTAATCTATTTCATAAGAATTATCAATCTAACGATTAAATTAATAAAATTTAACGTTCATAAAATATTATTAATCAGAGTAAGTATACTTACACTTGGTATAAGTGAATCCGTACACATACAATAATGATAAAAAAGGTTTAAGTAAAGTTCAGTTGTGTTCTGAGGTGCAAGTTCTGCACTTCAGTTGAAGCGAACTACAAAGTTTGAGAACAAAGTGGGAAGATGTTAAGATAATGAGAATAGGAAAAACATATAGAAAGAAAAGAAAGAGAGAGAGAGAGAGACCTCTTGCGTAACAGAAGACTAGAAGAGGATAAAGCTAAGAAGAGAAACTTCCTCTTAACTTAACCTTCCTCTTTTTACTATTTATAGGATTCAGCATCCCTGGAGGCCATTCGAACACTTTGCTGGAAGAAGCGAAAAGTTTCTCTAATTTATGAAAAAAAAAAAAAAGGTAGTATCGAAGTGAAAACGCACATATATTAGTGTAAGTGGGTCTCACAAGCTTAATTTTGCCGATTAAAAGCTAAAGATGAACTCAATGTGTCTTAAAAAGCGATCAGAAGGGTCCAGAACCTTCAGGGGATGAAGTCAGCCGAGACAATCACGAACCCTTGGGTTTTGGAGTACCTCCAACTCCACCTGTGGATCTAGGCCAATCCAACCTGCACAACTTTTTGGGTTTCAAAATCTGACCTTTAAGTGATATTTTTATTTTGCTTTATTTTGAAAAAGTTATTTTTCCAGAAAGTTAAAAATCTTCGTATAGGAATAATTTGTTATTTAATAATTTAAAAAAGCGAGAAAAGCGATTTAATAATATAAAGAAACGCCACACCTCCCGTTTTTAGTCTGTGCCAACTTGGCAACTTGGTTCTGCTGTCAAAGCAGCAGGGAGCAATGTATGTTCTGAACGATAAGTACCTTATGCTATGAAACTAAACAAGCCCAAGAAATACAAAGCTTTTGTCGTTTTGTTTATGGTTTCTTCACCCACCCTTTATTCGTCCACCATGGCATAGGCCTGCAGTTTTATTTTGAGATAAAGACAATTTAATTCAACTCAAATAACATATATTTTACTTTTTTAATAAAAAAATGGCATTTAGTTATAAAAATAATATAACAACATTTTATAAAAATGTAACTATGAACCATTAACCGAACTAAATTGTCACTTTTCCTTTCCATGTAGACCCAATAGCCGGTTTATTTTGCCAGATCAATGGTAGTATATATAACGTTACTTGCACACATTTCCACATAAAAAACGCCACGCAAAAAACAAGTTAATATAGAATCTGTTTCTTTACGCCATGCATACCACATGGCATGCACTGATCATACGTCCTGTTACTGACTCCACCATCGAATATGCAACCAAGCAATATCACATTCCAAAATCCGAAACCAAATCTCTGGTTTTGATTAGTTTAGTTCCGCTTATCCATACTTGAGCTGGAACAACGATAGTACAGGCAACCATTTGACACCAACAAAATGATGCCAAGCTTAAAACTCCGACGGGTGCAAAACGTAACGGGTAATACATGATATCAACACTTACTTCACAAGCTGTCCAAGTTTCTGTCGATCACTGTTTTTAATTACTGGGATGCCAAAGACCAGAAGCTCAGGACAAACGATGGCACTGTGGCGAACCAACAAATAAAAGCCATGCTTGTAGCTGTTTCAAACTGCACACAGTGGTTCTGTGAACAACTTCCAAGATCATTATCAATAAGGACTGTGATGCCTGCTGATGCACAGGCTGCAGCAAATGTAAGCGTCGAAGTGACCTGCAGGGAAGATACAGGTCTTCTGAAATTAACACTGGAGCATTTTCATAGGGAAAAAAAAAAATAACAGAAGTCAAAGCTTTATATTTCTACATTATGAAGCTTGAGAAACTGGTTGATATATATATATATATATATATATTGTAGAGAGCTTTCCAGTTGTGGTGTGTGTTGCTATTAATGAGTACCAAACAAACATGTCCAAGTGATTGTTCTCTGAAACTATACGCACCATGCATATCACTCTATTTAATGTTTGCAATTAAATGGCACTTTGTGTGGGATGAGTCAGTTAGTAAAAGTTATGAAAGAATTGTGCTGCTGATGACAGCTAGTTCAAGAGAATGGAATCCTAAAAATTATCCCGAGCATGTGACAGTTATTTTACATTGCAAAATGTATCAAAATTATACAGTCTTACAAGAGATCTTACCCCATCGCCAATTGTAAACAAACTGACAACTCGATAATTCTGCAAAGATCGCCTTACTAAGAGGGCATATACATCAATAATAGCCAATGAAAAGCTCCACAAACTCTGCAAGCCGGCAGCCGCAACAAGGTAACTGGCAGAAGATAAGAAAATGATTTTATGTAATGCGGTAGAATTTCATAAACAAAAGGGGGCAGTTGATAAGAATGGGACATGTTTTTACTAAACAGTGGAGGCAAATCAGCATGGACAAATACAAATAAGAACTAAGCTATCATATATGCAATCACAAACCACGGCAATATATATAAGGAACAGGTAGCAGCGTCAAAACAGGTCTAATATCAGAACTATCCAACAACAAATCCCATTCTCATCTAAATATACATAATACATCCAATTAATAGCATCCCAGCCACACGACTACAATTATATGCCTTTTGGGTATGGCATTGACAAGATTTTTTCATTCCATTCTCGGACTCTCCATACAACAATTAGTCAGTTACTATTCCAAGCATTTATGTGATTTTGTCTTTATAGAAAATGTGATATAATATAAGCAAGAGGGAAATGATTTTTTATGCAAACAAATCCACACACACTTTCCAATGTTGTCGATCATTCTATGTCCTCTCAGCAGGTTAGGTAGATGTTAACATGTTAAGACTCCTCCAGAAAAAATGTATATAAGATGTTAAGAAAGATAGACAACGGGATAATCTTATTTAGCAGGAAAAAAACATATCTCCCACGTTTCTCTTCACAAATATAATTCACAAGAACCTTATGTTAATTTGCAAGCACTATTTCTTGTTAATCATGCACCATCATCACACTTGTTGAATTAGCTTTCTACGAAGGAAAGATGCTAAGTATGAACAATGACTCTTACCGATTGAATAAGTTTGATGCAGCAACACACTCAGATCTCTCTCAAGAACAGTTTTAAATTCAAAACGATGTGTCAGCACAGAACTTGGGCATGCAGTCTATTATTATTTACTAACCCAGATCCACCAATGCCACTTATATCCATACCCATGTGGCGGACACTTTGATGAAAATTTAACTAAATCAATTAAAAAAAAAATAAAGACAAAAACTGCTGCCCCCAAAAGCCGGCTCTTAGGATTAGGTGCATCCTCCAGCTTAAATATGGTCCCCAAGTCTTCCTCCTGTCCGATGTGGGCTTAGACTTCCAATACTCCCTCTCACATCGGAGGGAGGTACACCCTTCTCGGGCTTAGACTTCCAATACTCCCTCTCACATCGGAGGGAGGTACACCCTTCTCGGGCTTAGACTTCCGAGCACCACCGGTGGTTTTTAATTCCTACACGGGGCATGAGGTCATCAGAACAGGCAGCTATACCAGGGCTCTGATATCATGTCAAAAGAGGCGCCCATTGCTCTATCCAAAAGCCGGCTCTTAGAATTAGGTGCATCCTCCAGCTTATATATGGTCCGCAGGTCTTCCTCCTGTCCGATGTGGGCTTAGACTTCCAATACCTTTCGGGCCCTCAACAGACAAAAATCACTTATTGGAATCTCTTTGATCCAAAGTTTAAGAAAGCGTTCCAGATTAGGAGTGTGAGTCACAGAGTCGATAAGCCAATTTGACCAAATCCTTAGCCTTAGATAGGTTTCTAACTATAGCAACCATAAACAGAGCAACACCAAAAAAAAAGTCAGAAATTTATATTCACAACGGTAGAAACTGATGGATTACCAGAAGGCGGTGACGGAAGGGAAATCACTAGTGGAGGCCATGATGGAGAGTGCGGCAACAGCGAAAATAAACTGCGAGACACGCAGAGTTAGCCCACCGGCGGTGCCGGGCATGCCTTGGATATCCTTCATCCTCACCCTGGGAGCGTTTGCGTTTGCACCACCTTCAGTCGTTGGAACGTCTTCAACTGGGTGAACCGAAGCATGGCTCACGTTCATTTCTCCTACTGACACTTCAATTCATAACCATGCCTCTCTCCGTACACTTCAATTCATTTCTCCCAATTTTTTTTTCTTTTTTTCACCAAATCTGATCAGTCATAAAATCTCATCAATAACCCAATTTATTGCCGATGATCTAAGCCCCTTGTCCCCTTCCGCTGGCGAGAAATTCATGCTTTAATAAATCAAAAATGAAAAACAGTAAAAAAGTTGACTCTGTCGGAAAGAATGCTGGAATGCCCTTTAATTGATTCCCTCAAAAGAATATAAATTTCATGTCAAAACAAGCAAACTAGACAGAATCAAATTCGTGATTCAGATCGTTTTCCTTCCTTCATGAATAATAAAAAAAGACGAAGAAAAAAAAAAGTCATACCAAGAACAAGAATTGCAGTGAAGTATTAGTTCCCAGCAAGATCCGTGTTATGACGAAGGAAAACGAAGGAAACAAAATGGAACGAGAGTGAAGGAAGATACGAATCGCAGGGCTTCAATGCTGGTGTATGCGTCAGCTGTGGAGTGGTCTTTGTTCAGATTAGGTGTAGCTGAAGGCTGAAGCAGCAAAATTGATACTTTACAATCACACGCGCTCAACTGTTGGCGGGTTTTCACTTTCCATCCCTCGTTTCGCGACTAACCCTTTTATTTCGGGTCTGACGACTTTCCTTTTTGTGGAAATTTATTGTTATGATAAAAAAATATTCACTTAACTTTTTTTTAAAAAAGAATGAATTATATAAATATTTGGTTAATAATAATTTTTCTATAATTTTAGTATATCAAAATTAATTTTTTTTATTGAAACTATTAACAAAACTTTTACTCAATTCAAATATATTAGCGTCTAAGGAGTGTAAATTTGCTTGTTATTTTTTTTCATATAGTTATTAATTTATTTTTATTCAAATACATATAAGAATAGTTACTCTATTAATTATAATTTTTTATTTAAAAAGACATTTTGTGAAAGAATACGTTAAACATTAAAGTCAAATCAATATTTCATCATATACCAATATAAATATAGATGAAATACAAGATATAAAATTACAAATCCACCAAAAAAAAAAGATATAAAATTACAAAGTAATTGAATTGTATAATTTTTAGTTTTACATTTATAAATTAGATAACATCAATAACGAATCTTTATATATGAGAAATAACACACTTCGCCTCCTACAGACGGGAGTAATCAATACCAAAAATAAAAAATAAAAAATCAGCGGAGTAAAGGGTAAAGGGAGAGCGATCGAATTATTAAATTAAAAAGAAAACAGTATTAGACGACAGATTATATTATCTTTTTTTTTTGTCTATACAAATCAAAACTAGAGTAAAAGTGTCTAAAAACATTGAAAAGAATTCAATTCATTTCCCAAATTAGTAAAAAACTAAAAATATTATAAAGTATAGTGCTGAAAAGAAATTTGTGGAGTAACTCTATTTTTAATCTTTTAAATATATAAATATTATTATTTTAATTTTTTAATAAATTTTATTATTAATTTAATTTTAAATTATGAAGGTAACATCAAAATTATATTTTTATATACTGATAGGAACTAAATTAATATAATTTTTATAATTTAGAGACTAAATTAATATTAATTTTATATAACTAAGAAATTAAATTAATAATATTTTTTTATAATTAAAAAATTAAATTAACGTTAATTTTTTTATGATCAAATTGATGTCATTCTTTATGATTCAATAATTAAATTAATGTCAAAATTTTTTAAAAAATTAAAGTAATAACACTTATATTTTTAAAAAATTAAAAAGGATTTTTTTAAACTTATATATTGTAATAAAAAAAGAAACTTATATTAATAATTATTATTTTTTAAAAAATAAATTATCCAACACATCAGTGAATAAAAAATTATTTCGTTTGTTTGGTTTGTTTTGTTTTCAACACAGATTTTAGTTTTTTATTATATTTTTTTATTAATAATTATAAAAAAATATTATTTTATTTTCATTCTATTCACTATTTTAAAAATTTTATTAAAAAAGAACCACGAAATTAAAATATGTTTCACCCATGGCTAAGGCACAAGGGCCGTAACTATATTAACAAAAATTGCACCAGTTGATTGTGAATTATTTGTGAGCCAACGTCCAATACGTTAGGCTATGGTGTTACGCTTCTCTCACGTTTAACATGTTTCTTTTTTTTGTAAAACTGTACTCTTATAGGTTCCAAAAAATAGATATACCAATCTAGCTTGACCCATTTTATTTATATTATGCAAAACTTTAAAAAAAAAATGTAAGAGTCAGACTGTATTTTGATAAATTAAAAAATAATAATCGTATCAGCCTAGTTTAACTCAAAAAAGAAAAACGCAATGGGTCCAAACTGGCCGGACTAACCGGTTTTACAACTCAGGCATAAAGTTCTTGATTCTTGAAGGACATACCTTTGTCGACAATTTCGATCCCAAATCACTCGCAGTGTGTCTTACAAATTCAAAGGGCTTTTAAATGACGCTTCTAAAACTTTAGACTTATTTGGATTGGTAATATAAGATAAAAAAAAGTGAAATAAAATAAAATGATAAGAGATATAATCGGTTTTTTAAAAATATGATATAATAGAATAAAATTTAGTGCATTCCATTTCATTCTTGTTCCCTTTTAAATTGGGAGTAAGAGATGAAACTAATTGATAATTTTTTTTATTTTTATTAATTTTTATTAAAAATTTTAAATAATGAAATAAATTTTTTTTATTGTTAAATATTCAAACAATAATACAAAAACTTTATTGCATTTCACTTAATTCAATTTCATTTCATTTCACTTACTATTAAATATTTAAGCAAAGCCTTACACACTAATCTTACAAATTTATATGGCACTTACAAATATTGACAAGAATAGTAAAATCAATTTTTTATATAATTTTGTTTAGATTATTGAGATTATTTTTTTTCATAAAATATTTTATAACAAAATTTAAATTCATAACATTTCAACGAAGCTCATTGTGTTGAGATTGAAATCTAAGAGGATATTTAGTTTGTTTTATGTTTTTGTTTTAATTGATATGTTTTCTATAATACTTATAAAACTTAATACATTATTTTTATTCTTTTTTTTTTCAAAATGCTACCAAATTTTTTTTTATGTCAATCGCGTGTATAATCTAATATCTTAAGTATAGAAAGGAAAGTTGTGTCTAACGAAGTTTCTCACGTAGAGATTATGATAAAGATGACTTATTCTTAACTAATTAATTAATAGGACTTGTTCATTGAAAATCTTACTTAATTAATAATCACTTGACGGTTATGACAAAGCAAAATTTATTCTTAGAAAATTAATTATTATTTTAGTCATTAAAACAGATGTAATGAAATACATATAAATTATCTTATCTTACCTGCCACGTCATCGCATCTTATGGTGATTATGATTGAAGAAATTTCTAATCTTCCTCCACTTTTTAGATGGTGGCATACGCGGCATTTAAAAGCCTGATATTTGCTTCTTTTGCAATTTGCAAGCATTTTCCTTCGGCGAGCCTTGAGAAAACTCATAAGTAACTACACGAAAAAGCAGTTTGCAAGACGGAATGAAACGACTACTGCTCTTTTTTTCATTTAATTTTAATTTACTTTTAATATAAATTTTTTTATATTATCATTCAATTACATATTATTTAATATTTAATATTTTAAATAATTATTACTTTAATTAATATTTTTAATAATTTAATAATTTATAATTAAATAATAATATAAAATATTTTATATTAATAATAAATTAAAATTACACTCTTTTTCTTTTCATTTTTTGAGCATTTGGTTGGTAGAATTATAAACAACTAACTCGGGGCGGTTGATTCGTGGCAAAGTAATGGGTTGCTGTTACACCTGGATTTTCTTCTTTTAAAAAAAAAACTTAGAATTAAATATTTTTCAAGAAAATTTAGTATTTATTGAATTAAATTCTTTGACATTTCCCACTTTTAATTTCTCCTTTTTTAATGTAAAGAAAATAGAAATCATGCGACATGAGCCAAGCGAAAAGTCCATTAATCAAAAATTAAAAAAAAAATAACGTGAAAAGTCCAAACACGATATTTGTAGTTTTCTAACCTTAATCTTATTTTGTGTTCCCATACACATAATGAGAAAAAGCTACATGTCTGATTTTCAATCCGGTTTGCATATTAATCTTTGATCACAAAAAGAAATTTATGGTTCTCACTAAAAAGTTGCAAACCAAAAGCATATTCTACATGTACATCTTTGCGTACGACTGCTTGTGAAAGAATATACATATATTAGTGAGTCGTGATGATATGAGAAATGTCAAGTGGAGACGTATGATATAGCTTTCTTTTTTTCTAAACCTTTTTTTATAAAAAAAAATATAGACATATAATATAGCATGCAACTTCAGTCTTCGGATATATGCAAAGCAAAATCAATTGTTGAACTTAAAGTATATATATGATGGACCACGAAGCAATAGTTACAATGACAATGAATTATTATTAGTATTAGCCTATTTGGGATACGATAATATTATTGACCAGTGTTATTGGCCATCCTAATTAACAATGACCATGTATTATATTTTATAGCAATGAAGGGAAGTATCATAGTCTGTGTCTATGAGTAACTCATTCTTTAAATTTTGGCTTCATTATATAATTTTATTTTTACTTTAAAAATCTAAACAAATATTTTTGACAGATGAAGTTTGTTGAAAAAATAAAAAAATGCTTAAATTAGTTTTTTCTACAGTATATAATTTAAGAAAAACTTGCCTATGTTTTTAAATAAAATAGAAAGGATGTAAAAATAATTTATTCTCATGAATTTGTCTTATTTAAAGTAATCCTTTAAAGTGTAGAGTGCACTGAATAACCATTAATAAGAAAATTAAATGATTTAATTATTAGTTATACATATTTTTGTATTTTATCAAATTTTAAATTGTTGATTTTTTAATCAATTGTATAAACATTAAATTTTATTATTTAAAGTAAATCCCTAATTTTAGATAATTTGACTTCTTTAAAATAACAATTTTTATCAATAATTTTAGAAGATTTTAAATATCTAAATAAAGAGAAGAGAAATCATAACTCAATTTCTTAGTATCTTCCCTCTCATCCTTTTCTTGTCTTTTATTTCTTTTATTTCTTTTACTTTTTCCCTTCCAACATCTAAAAATTCTGTAATGTCATGTTTGGTGTAAAAGAATAAAATATTACTCCACATTTAATACTGGAATTAAAATATTTCTGTGTTTGTTAATAAAAAAGAAATATGAAATTACATTCTTGTGTATTCATAATTATATTTTACAAATTTGTAGAATGTTATTCCTTAAAGCAAATATGGGTTTGGGAGCAGATCAATATTTGACATTTTTTTACTATTATAATCTTATTTAATTTATAAAATGGCAAAGATTATTTTTTTTATAATCTATTCTTATTCTATAGAAATCTATTTTTTACATCAAACATAGCGTAAAAAATTATAAAAGTGATTTCTAGTGATAATACTAAGTTCCATCTTTATGAAACTGTGATATTTAACATTGCTAACGTACTCACAATGGTAAGTTTCAATGACTTGTGCATTGTGGAGCAATTTCCGCACGAATTATGTGGCAAAAGTTTCAGCTCAGCTAGTTGTTTTGTCGTGACCAGCATCATCCTTTTGAATGCAGTTTCTGTGCATCGTTTAGCTAAAAGCAGTTTTGTTTCATCCGGCGATTTTAAGCTTGGTTTGTTTCCTCGTATCACTAAAAAGTTAAATGAGAGTGAAACGTAAAATGAATGGTATTTTTTTTTAAACCAAAAAAAGTGTTAATACACATCAATTGAATTGATGCTAAGTTTTATAAAGGAATCATATTCGCATCAAAAATTGTAATTCAAATAACACCAAATTTCTATAAATAATATTTGATTCGAAAATCGAATCATACTTAAACTGTTTTGTTAGTACTTTAGAATATAAAATTATGCGAAGTGACATGTTATAATATGACATTAGCATTAAGCTTTACATGAGCATAAATGGAAATCAAGCAAGCATTCATCTGACTGAACTTTGTTTAGCTAAATCAAATTCAAATCATATTTCTTGCTAAGCTTGCCCTTAATACATGCTGATCTCAATAATTTATAATAAGTCTACACCCTTACTCAAGAAAAATAGAGAAGTTAACGAAAAGCTAACCTACCCGCCTTCTTTATTTTGGATTCAAAAAGTCGCCAAAGCGGAGAACACGTGCCCTCCCAACTCCTCCTTCTCTGATCTTTTCGTGCAATGTCTTTTATTTTGATTTAATATATGATAAATAATATAAATAATTATATTATGGGATGGCAATTTTGGTAACGGGATGGAATTTGGATGCATGCATGGATCCATGTTCCATCCATGCATGACGGTCAAACGATGGGGATCGGTTAAGCTACTCGCACGTGACTGTCACAAAAGCATGAAAAATTTTAGCTGCCGCATCACTTGACACTTGTCCCCAAGGTTGACTGTGAGTAGGATTTGCCTCATTTTTTAACCTTTTGCTCTCAGATAAGTAAATAGGAAAGTCCTTGTAAAAAAAAAAAAATAAAGCCACACATTATCTTTAAAAATGTTTTTTTATGTATAATTTAATATTATAATTTTTAAATTATTCAAACTTATTTTATTTTAAATCTTTTGTAATAATTTTTTTTTGGCATGGAGTTCTTTTGTAATATTTAACTAAATTATAAATTATGTTTTTATAGAACTAAAATATCTTTTTGTACAATAAGTAAAATAAGATTTGCTTCATTTTCTTAACATTTAAAGAAGCAATGTAACTTTTTTTTATCATATTTTTTTAGATTAAAAAACTTATAAACATAATATTATTTTTTAATTCTTAGGAATTTAGAGTATTGAGACGATTAATTTTTATAAAATTTAAAATTTAAAATATTTATTTTAGTAAAATTTTAATTTAATTATTATTAAATAACATACTTATTAATATTATAATCATAATATCATAAACTTGATATTATAATTATAACGAAAAATACTTTGCCGACGTTTAAAATGGGAGAGGAATTATTTGATTGATAAAAAATAAATCTTCAAATGTTTGAAATATACGCCACGAGATTAGACTTGGAGAGCACAACTGATGGCGAAACACGGTACGTGGTAAAAAAAAGAAAAAACTAATTCAAAGTTCAAACATGCATGTAGGATGTACATGAGGAACCCATTATAGAGTGCACATCCACATCTATGTGCATCCATTGCGTAGCGAGGGATGGTTCTGTGGCAATTCCGGAGTACATCGTTTGTACTTGGGCGTCCCCTCCATTAGCGTAGCGATCAGTAACCTCTCTCTCTCTCTCTTCCCACTCTGTATCGATCTTCACGGCCTGGTATCTTTTCGATCTCTCTCCCTAGAAATTAGGGTTCGCAGCCCTTCAGAGCAGCATCCTAAGCTTCGTGTTGCCCTCCGCACCTTGAGCTCTCCTATTCGATGTTCTCCGGCTTGACCTAGATTTGCCGCCGGCGTTTCGAGGGTTTACAGATCCGGGGGAGCTGCTCCTTCAACCCCTGCTTCACTCCCCATCTCTCTCTCTCTCCTCCTCCTCCTTCTCCGACATGTTTTGGAAGCTCGCCTCTCTCTCTGCCACCTCTCCTGTGAGTTTTTTTTTTCCCTCTTCTCGATTTCAGCACCGTTTCACTCGAATAGGCGAATTGTGCTGCATTTAAATTGCTGTTCGATTCTTGGTTTCTCTCGTTAGTCTAAGCTTCAGTTAGTTTCCCCTTTCAAATGTCATTTATTTAGCATTAGTTATTTTTACCAATTAATTAATTGTTCTTCCACTGTGCTTCGCAACCGTCCCGTGTTAGCGTAATTTCCATTGGCCGGATCGGCCTTAGCTTTCTTGGGTTTCCATGTCCTTTAATTTGTTGGAAATTATAATTACGGAAACTGATATATATATGCCCTCCTTTTCGGTCTGCTGTTTCTTCTAACGAATTTGCTTTAGTGGCCTACTATGCTAGGAACTAGGAAGAAGGATCTCAATTAGAAACAACTGATGCACTTTCGCAAATTATTTAATTAATATTTTTTGTAATTTACATATTTTTACTCCCTTCTGAGCAGAGGCTACTTCGACTTGAAGTTCCTCCGTCGTAGCATGTTAATTTGGGCACAATGAGCAATGAAAAACCCTTTAGCTTTACTTAAAGTAAATACACTCAAATTACTGCAAATTTATGAGAAAAAAGAACCCCATAAATGAATCTTCTAAAATTTTTGCGAAGGCAGTTCGTGACAACTTGCTTAACTTTCATGATTATCATATTTCTCTCACATTCTCTGTAATGATACATGTTTAGAGTGAAATTTTATAATTGAAGGCTTCATAATTGATGTTGAAAGATTTTAAGAGGGTGTCTTGATTGACGATCAAAGTCTTAAGTAGCTTAAAGCTTGTGTAGCTTATTTACTTGTGCATTTTGTGTTGCTGGTGCTGTACAGGTGGAGGCAATATTAGATAAGGAGAATTTCACTTTGGAAGAGCTTCTGGATGAAGAGGAAATAATCCAAGAATGCAAGGGCTTAAACAGTCGTCTCATCAACTTGTATGTTTTCTGAATAGTTTGAATTAATGGAGTTTTTCCTACCCCTAACAATTTTTTTTCAGTCTTATGCTTATTTTGGTTTTTGCTAGAGCCCAATAGTATCAATTGATCCATGTAGCTGACTCTACCTAATGGGATAAGGCTTGATTGTGATTGTTGTTGTGCTTATTTTCTGTATCTATCCAATTTTTACATTCAATGTAGATTGGAAGTAAGTGTAATTACATAAAGCACAGGCTGGATATTCAATTGTATGGGTAATTAATAAATATTTGCTAATGTTTTTTTTTTTTTTCAGTCTGAGAGATAGAGCTCAGGTTGAGCAATTGCTATGCTACATTATCGAAGAACCACCGGAAGATGCTGAAAACAAACGGGTCTTCAAGTATGCAGTCATAACAAAAAACTTGTTGCAAAAGAACTTTAGAGCATGTTGCTTTGTGTATTTCCTATTTTCATTTTCAATAAAAACAGAAAACAAGCTTAAAAATGTGTTTGGTTGGGCTTTAATGAAAAATATTTTCTCAAATATGAAAACAATAATAGTCGTTTACTTCTCAAAATGTTAGAAACAGGAAACAAGAAGTTTAAAATGCAGTGGCAACTTTGTAATTATAATAAAAAAAATCAACCAAACATGATTTCTAAAATTTGAAAATCTGAAAATGAAAATCATTTTGAGGAAATGAAAACAGAAAATGTTTTCTCAAGCCAAACTGACTATTATACTTCAACGTTTCAATTTGCTTGTTTCCCTCATTTTAGCATATGATCATTGGTCTGTAATCTAGGTTTCCCTTCATTGCCTGCGAGATCTTCACATGTGAAATTGATGTCATTTTGAAGACCTTGGTGGATGAAGAAGAGGTTTGTACTTATTTGATTCATGACACAATTTAATTTAAGTTTTGTTGTGTATTAATGCTATACTTGTATTTATTTCTGCTTCCCATTCTTGTAATTGCAGCTGATGGATTTATTATTCTCCTTCTTGGAGCCTGATCGTTCTCATAGTACCTTACTGGCTGGGTACTTTAGCAAGGTATATGTTTGATAATGTTGGAACTCTTAGTTTGTGTGACATTTTGTAAAAATTAGCTATATGATTATTAAAACCACGTGCTTGGTGCTGAGTTCTATGTCATTTGGCAGGTTGTTGTTTGCCTAATGATTCGAAAGACAGTGCCACTTATGAATTATGTTCAAGTAAGTGAAGCAATGTGCTTTTGTATTAGAATTTGCTATTTACAATTTTAAGGAGACAACAAAGCAGTACTGGGTATAAAACTTCTTCCTTTTGTTCTTGGCACCTTTATGTGGAGCATTTTTTATGAAAACCACTTACAAATGACCTGGCATGATTTCTGCCAAATGATTTAATTTTTTATTTTTAATTTATTATATTTTGATTGAGAAAGATAAAAAGAAACAGTTACTTTGGTAATTCGTATTCTGTCTCATGAAATAAAATTGTGCCATGTATAACTACTCAGTTTTTAGTCTATGCAATGATTAAGCTCTATGGTATGTAGTCTCCTTGTGAAATCATCTTCGTTTAATGCTTCAGCATACTTTCTGCAGGCCCATCAGAACGTTTTTCGCCAACTGGTTGATTTGATAGGAATTACATCCATTATGGAGGTAAACTTCTATCTAGCAGTTATAACATTATTGGGATCCTGCTAATTTGTTAGCATGGGTTCTGACACAAGTTCTTTGCACAGGTTTTGGTTCGATTAGTAGGTGCTGATGACCATGTATATCCCAATTGTATAGATGTGATCCAATGGTTGGCTGAAAGCAACCTGCTGGAGATGATTGTTGATAAATTAAGTCCATCTGTAAGTGAAGCATCTATCTGGATTTATAGGCCTTTAGCCCGATTTTGCTCATTAGCTGTATGCCAAATATCATAATGTTCACCATGTTTAGTAGGAGACTAGTTGATTTATTTACTGGTAGATGATCCATGGGATATTCTTTAACCTACCCCCACGAAGCCATTCTGCACTTGCCCAGTATTAAGTGATTCCAGGCTTTTTCATTGAGCTTGCATGAAGCCACACTCTTGAATTTATGCTTGTTCTACAAGTGTGACGTTAGCCAGCTGAAGGAATTTGTTTCCTTGACAGTGCTGTTTTGTGTTTGTCATCATAGGCTCACATAAAATAAATCTTGGAGCTAAAAATGGAAAAAAATTAGAAAGAAATTAATCTTTCTGGGAAATAGGAAGATCCCAATCTGGTTTATTTAAGTGTTTGAATTATATAGGCTCTTTGATGCCTTGTTGTCTTTTGTTGTAAATTATCTGACAACTCTTTCCATTTGAACCAGTGTCCTCCTGAAGTTCATGCCAATGTAGCCGAAACATTATGTACAATAACTCGAAATGCATCATCTGCTCTAGCGATTAAGCTTTCAAGCCCAGGGTTTGTATTGCAAGGCTTTATGGTTTGCTTTCTAAAATATACCTGAATTACTAATTTTTTGTTGATATGCAGTTCTGTTGCAAAAATTTTGGGTCATGCATTGGAAGATTCACAATCAAAGTCTAGTCTTGTCAACTCACTTTCAGTGTGTATTTCTTTATTGGATCCCAAAAGATCAGCTGTTTCATCTCCTCTTTTTCATTCATTCCGAAGTCAACACATGTATGAACCACCAATTCCTGTAAACCCAGAGACTATTAGTGCAATGCTCCCTAGTCTTGGTAAGTATGAATTCATGCTGTTTGTGTTATCCTCATGCTGTCAAGAGTTTATATATTCAATATTAGGGTTTGCCGATAAAATGGGTTTTAATGTGTTTTAAGTTCTAATTTTTTGATGAATAAGCAAATTATTGAGTTTATGTTTGCCATCCCTTTTCTTTCTAGTCTTTACTCTTCCTTTGTCTCTCTCTTCCCAGTTATTCCAGTCATCAATAAATATCAAAGTATTAAAATGTTGTGCATTTTAGTCCTGTCAGGGTTTCCTTTTGGGGTGGGTGGGGGTGTGTGGTAGTAGTTATGTGCCATGTTGTGTATCTTATGATTATTGTGGAACTGGAGATTGGGAGAATGGTCTGGCCACTTTTTCTTTTGTTTGGTACAAAATCTGTTAAATTTTGTTCAAGTAGCCTTATCACATCAAAGATTGCATATCTTGTCTGCAGGTGAATTGCTTATGCTTTTGAATGTGTCTTCCGATGAAAAGGTATTGCCAACAACATATGGAGAATTGAGACCTCCACTTGGGAAGCATCGGTTAAAGGTTAGTAGTTATATTTTTATCATAAATTTGATATGCATGGCTGCCCCCTTCAGAACTAAGTCACAGTTTGGTCAGTTGAGGTTGAATTCTTGTTCCACATATCAGCGTCATTGTGTACTTGAGAACTTTTTTATTCCTGTGCAAAAATAAATTTAATGTGATCTTTGAATATATTTTCTTTTTCTGACCAATCTGCAATTTATTTCAGATTGTGGAGTTTATTGCAGTACTTTTTAAAACTGGAAAGGAACTGGCAGAAAAAGAATTGGTCAATTCAGGAATTATTCAACGAGTCATTGATCTTTTCTTCGAGTAAGCAACTTTTAATTTTCAATTTGACAGAGTTGTTGTAAATGTGTAGAGAAACCTTGATATCTTCTGTGTAGATATTGTTACCTTTTCTGATAACACATTTTTAACTGGCCTATTCTCTTTGTGTGCTCTGCTAATACAGGTATCCATACAATAACTCATTACATCATCATGTAGAAAGTATCATATTATCATGTTTGGAGAGCAAAACAGATGCCATTGCTGAACATCTTCTTCGAGATTGTGATTTAATTGGAAAATTTCTCCAAGCAGATAAACATTGTATTCTTTCTGCTGATATCAATCAGGTGAATAGATGCTTCAAAGTTCAAACTGATAGATAAAAAATCATGTCTTGGTCATTACTTTTTCAGCCATGTATATTGTTGACTCACAAACATAAACTCTTGAACTATGATGCAAAGAAACATGATTTGCTTGTAAATTTTTTTATAATATATGAGAATTCAATTATCTTGATTTTCTTGAAAGGGAAAAGAAGGATACATAAGCTGCAGTGATATCTCCTATATGCTGTGCATAATACTTTATCTCCATTCCACCGTTGAGTCTAGTAGAACCTCTTTTCGCTGAACTTGTGTGATCTTGCAGCCAACAGTACCTGCTGCTGGAAGGGCGCCACGGGCAGGAAACGTTGGACATATTACTCAAATTGCTAACAAACTTGTTCACCTGGCACACAACCGAAGTCACATACTGGCATATCTTCAGGTTAGTTGTGTATAATTTATTTCCAGGTACAAGAAAGGTTCATGGTTTTCATAGTAAATAGCATATGAAACTTTTACTATTTGTATAAATCTCTGAAAGATCTATGAAATATGCCTTGACATCCATGACAAATTTGCTTAAGAACTCATCTGGCATAAGCTTTCAGTGTCTCTTATTAACAGTATTCTGTTAAAAGCCCATTTTCTTTTACATCAAGGATTTATGATCCTTGATGTACCTAGTTCACTTTTAATAATTGTTTAAATAACAATGGCATCAACAGTGTTTAGACTTTAGACCCCCGAGCAACGTCTGTTCTTGTAAAGCACTGCCATTGTTTTGTATGCATTCCTCTACGGGAAATGTAAAACTTGTCTCTTTGGCTTGTTCTCCGAGGACCACCTTGCCATCTCTGACACATAGTTCTCCTGTGCTCAAATTTATTTCATATGAAACCCTGGACAAGCTAGCAGATGATTAAAAAAAGCATTATTTGTATCTAAAACCATGAGTTTGAACTTGCATCTTGAATTTATGTTGGGATAAACT
Organism: Castanospermum australe; assembly: GCA_019955255.1. NCBI lineage: Eukaryota > Viridiplantae > Streptophyta > Magnoliopsida > Fabales > Fabaceae > Castanospermum > Castanospermum australe. Next base: position 1,922,281 of record NSJW01000034.1, read on the forward strand.
TTTTCTTTAAATACTTCAACTTGATTTGTTTAACATCTGCAGGAAAATAATGAATGGAATGAGTGGCAAGCTACCGTTCTTCAGATGCGTAATGTGGTTGAGAATGTTCACTGTTGGACTTGTGGGTAAGCTTTGATCTCTATTATCTAGCTCTAAATGCTTAGCAAAAGTGTTACTGGGAGGATCAAGATGTTTGGTTGGCATAATGTCTTACTTGGTTGTGTTAATTTTGGTTGTAATAATATTATTGCTAAGTGGGCAAGGCCATACGTTAAATGGGTAGTCTTATGACGACAAGTAAGGTTATCTTGACCTCTTGCTTGTCTTGACCAATAGGGGTTGGGTGGGCTTGATTTTCTCTGAATGATATTAAAATTATAGGGGAGTAAATGTAATCTTATAATTTGCAATTTTGACTATTGCAAGTTTGTTGTATTAAAGAGAAGCCAGCCATATAGTAATGACGTGTATATACCATGTTTTGGTTAACATATTTTGCGATAAGGCTGTAATAACTATAATATCTATTTTGCACTTCTTCATTTTGATAACTCAAGTGCAGTTATGATCTCTAATTGTGCCTTTTACTTTTGAGTTGTATGTTCACTATGTTATGTTGTAGGTCCTTTCTCATTTTGATTGATCTCTTATTTCGCCTTGTTATATGCAGACGTCCAACTGCATTACAAGATAGGATGAGGGATAGTGATGATGATGACCTTCACGACAGAGACTATGATGTTGCAGCTTTAGCAAATAATTTGAGCCAGGCTTTTAGATATAAAATTTATGGAAATGAGGATAATGAAGAGGTTTGTAGTTGTTGGCTGCCTCTTACCCTATCTGTGCATGCATGTACCAATTTGTGTGTGTGTGTGTGTGTGCATTATTGAATCCTTGCCCCCCTTTTTTTGTTTTTTTTTTTTAAGTTTCCCAGATTTGCCTTCTGGGTTGGCCAATGCAACCTAAATACTGGACTAATGCTTTGGTTGTCTTGGTTGCAGGAACACGGCGGTCTTGGTCGAGATGATGAGGTAATAGTTTTGTTTATTCTTGGTAATTAAAGTAATTTTATTTGTTTTATTTTGGGGATTTGGAGAACCACTTTGGCTCTTTAAAATGTAAATGTCTGTCTCATTCAGAAATTGGTGACTTTATCTTGCTCATTATGGCCCTGCCATTCCTACAGATGTGCAGCACAATTTGATGTGTGCTGTAATGTTATTTGTAATTACTATTTGAGCATTAATTGCCCCACTTTTTTGTCAGCACCTATCACCATGTGATTTAGTCAATTTGTTGTATACATAAACCAAAACATCTAGTAATCTTTTACTCTTTTTGTTAAATAATTTGATATTAAGTTTATCTGTTGCATAAAATGCAGGATGTCTACTTTGATGATGATTCTGCTGAAGTAGTCATATCGTCTCTAAGACTTGGTGATGATCAAGGGAGGTCAGTCTATTTAATTTGTCATATAGCTGGTAATTATGTTAGGAGGAATCTGATCTTCTCGTGGATTAATCAAGCAGTGCGATATTATTTTTAGGCAAAGTAATATGCATACGTACATACATATATATACTTAAATAGATACATTGTCCTACTACTGTGCCCAGCATATATCTTTTTAGGTTTTCCTGTATGCTTCATCTTTCATCTTCATCCATTCTTTCCTCTTTTTTTTTTTTTAGCACTTTTCAAGATGATGACAGTGTAGTGTAGGATGTAGTCAGACTAGAGAAAGTAATATCCTTTGCATGCTACTATGGAAGAATGAAATATGGATTAGATACGGAAGAAACAGCATATTCTATCAGCCTTCTTTTACTCTGCGAAGTGCTTATTGATACTCTATTCAGGGATATCTTCCTCTCCAGTGGATCCTCATCCCATTTTTTCAGCTGTTGTAACAGCTGTAATTATGACGAATGTTTCACATCCTGTCATAGAAATGGAATGTGTTCTTTCATTTTCTTAACCCCCGAAGACATTTCTCAATTTTGGTTTCCGCTTTATGGTGACTTGTCTTTTTACCTCCACATGCTATTCTCCTCCATCATATATTGAAATTAGTACTGTGGGGAGGGGAAGTAATCAAAGTGGATAGCATAAGGATGCTGTGACATTTCGGAGTTTGGACCATGGTCAGGAAGTTACTGCTGCATAGTTAACTTGAATCTTGTGCTTAGGTATACATTTTTTATTTGGTAGAGATACACAATTTAAAATTATTGTTGATAAAAATTGATGAAAGGAAACACATGAATGATGCTTAATCTGAAACGATCATCATCATATAGCTGTTCTTACAGTTTCACGGGAAGATCTCCATAAACTCATGTTTTAATTTTGTTTTTGCTTTCAACTTGTACATAGACATCTATTCAAGTGTTTCATTTATCCACCTGGTCCTGTTCTATGCCTACTTGTTGCTGGAATTACATGGTTGTGTTAAAATACTTTTTTTTTGGGTGTGTTTTTATGGCTATTTAGCCATGTAGTTGCAGTTACTGGCTCTTCAACCTCTGATGACCTGGTTATGATGTTTTTTTCCCTCCTTTTGGTGGATGGTTACTTACATTGGCTATCAAGCTTTGGATGTCAAAGGCGTTTATGTATTTAGTGTGTTTGGATTAGCTTATTTTGTGGTTAAAACAACTTATAATTAAAATCTTTCTGAAAAAGCTTTTGAAGAAAAAAAGCAATTTTCTCCCTATAATTAAGCTGTCCCAAACATGTTATTAATATCATCTTTTTAATGTGGATATAAGAAAATATCATTTCTTTTATGCAGTAACCTGTTTACAAACTCCAACTGGTTTGCATTCCAAGATGACAGAATTGGTGATGCACCTGGGGGCACATCATCCTCTGATATGATGGATGAGATAAACTTGCATGGAGCTGCAAATGGTGGTAATAACAGTAGTGATGATGAGGTAGTGGTTGGAGAGGATGAAGAATTAGCTGAAAGCAAAAATACCGTGAATGGTACATCTAGCTCAAGCACAAACTTCTTGAGTGAATTAACTGGTAGCAATTCCGCGAACGGAGGTGCTTTGGACTTTGAAAGTGAGAAGGCAAGCGCTTCGCAGGATACAGGATTCTTCAGGTTTGAGGTGCCAGACAATGAGGACTTGCTTGGTGACAGGCTTTTACCTGATTGGGTGGGATGGGGTGAACCATCAGATATGCAAGTTGCTGGCTCAAGCATGAATCCCTTCGTGGATCATGATGAATCTGTTGGCAATCCGTCTACTAAACCTCAATTGGGCAGCCCCAATCCTAGTTCTCCTTCAAATGGGGAATCTGTACCTTCAAATGGGTCGCCGACTACTAGAGATTCAATCGAGGGGGGTGGTGACTCGAGTCAAAGATCAGTGGCAGTACCCTCACTATTTGAAGAGGATGTTGAATTTGTAGGTGTAGAATTGGAAGGTACCGAGAAGGCTATGGAACAGGCTCTCAAAGAAGGGATAGTTGGGGAAGCAGGACCATTGAAAAGAAACACAGTCCCAAAAGTGCCAGAAAAGGAGAATTCCGTAGATGGTGGTCCTGAAATGAAGGAATTCAATGACGCAAATTACTGGAGGGTTGACCAAGAGGTTGCTGTTTTGGAGTGACGGACATGGTGGTAAATCTCGCTTCCTCTGTATGAAAAATTGGACTAACAGCGATGGACCCCATTCTGGGTTCGCAAGGGAATGCAAAAAATTAATGTACAGTATATTTTTGTTTCAATTATGTTCTGTTTATGTTGTTTCCGCATATTAGATATTAAGCTTGCTTATTATTTGAAGTTTTGCCTCTTCCTGCAAGTGATTTAAGGGAATTCCCGCATTTATCGCATGTTTATTCTGGTCTTCTTTCTGGGTTCATTTCTACGTTATTGTTAATTTGAACTCGTTACGTTTCACGTTGTTTAGTCTGTGCATCGTCTATTAGGTTAGATACGTAGAATTAGATGTTAAAATCCTATGAGATGCGCATTAGCTGAGTTAAGGCACAATATCTAATTTTAGCCATGCGTTTTTGGAAATAAAACCCCATGCTAATCCAAATTACTTTAAAGAGGAAGATACAGTATCACTGATTCGTATTGACTTTTCCTGAGAGTTGCAGTTGGAGAGACAAGTAGGATAGTGCCGATGGAATTATAAAATATCGCAATTCTTATCTACATGTCATTAATTTAATGGGTGAGTGTTTATGGTATCAATGTCGTTTCTTATTTTTGGTGGTTAAACATCTATTGATTACTGATTTTTGCAAATAAATGTGTGGGAAGACATATTTTTTTTTTTTTCTAAATTTTTTGACTGGGTTCGGGAAGACGTTCTCATGACCTCAGAAGGTAATATACTAAATGATATAGATTTTATTATAAAGTATTTAATAAAATTAGTATATGATAACATAGATTCAATTTGTGTCATGTTTTAATTAAATTGATATTTTACTCTTGGAATAGGCAATAATTTATAGTTTGAGAGCATATTAATTATGACTAGCAATTAATAAATATTTGACAATTCATTAAGGTATTATTCAGTTAATTTTTTCTTTGTTGTTTTTTGGATTTTTTTGTGTAATACTTAGTATTACCCAGTTTGATGTACATTAATACTTCAAAGGCGTGTTGAACTGTTTAAAAATTATGTTTGCAGTTTCTTTTTTTTTTTTTTGTTCAATTAGTATTCTAAATTACACGCTAAGTAATTTAAGAAGTTATTAAAAAATAACACAGACAATTCTAAGAGTATGTGTTTATACAGTTCCTCAAATATATTAATTTGATCTTGCTATAAATTTAGATTAGAAGTATAACCAAATCCGTATCAATTGTAATTCGGTAATTAACAATTACTCACCACGATGAAGAGCCGCATCCAATTCTACAAACTACTGGTCAAGTTTTTCATGCTGCCCATCACAACGCATTTGACAAACACAACTCTATGATTTCTGTCGGTGGTTGGGATCATTAAAGCACCTGGTACTTTTCTCTCTGCAATATCAATATGTTGTGCACTTTTGACTCGTTCTTCCTATCTAATTAAGGTGTTTTCTTCTTGCAATCCACTATTGGTAGAATTAGTTTCTATTTAATGTCAATCACTTAATGTCTTTTTAACTAGTTGATTAGACGGCCAGACGGCCAACGTGGAAAGTTGCAATTTGCAAGGTAGATTACCAGCAGGAATTATGGCGTCTAGATTCGGATCCCGTTCCACTTTGGGGTCCCTCACTTTCAGATTAAACGCTTATTAACAATTTGCTGTTGAAGACAATTATGACAGAGTGACCATCGTGTTAAATCATAATGGCTTTATAGTAGCAAAAGTAGATGATACTTGTAATGAAAAAAAAAAAAAAGTAGAGACGATAGTATAATATTTATATGCAATATAAAATTTATTATGTTACAATAGAAATATGAATAAGTAATGTGGTTTAATATATCAATTATCCTATTGCACTGGGAGTACTAATTAAGGTTTTTCAATATCAAATATCAAATATTAAATTTTTGCTGAAAATCACCTGCCAAACCATATTAGAGACTAGAGATCAATCTAAATTTACTATTAAAGCCAGGGATTTAGTTCTTTTAAAAAAAAAATACTATATAACTAGAATTTTTTTGTTAGAATTTTTTACAGAATATTTAATATATTTTTTTTTTGTCCTTTGATTGATGAGTGATTCCTACCACTAAATTTCATTTAACAACCTTCATTTATTTTACTTGAATTTTGTAAAAAATTCTAATTATATTTCTAACTGTATAGCATTACTCTTCAAAAAATAATGACAATTTTGGATCTAATATGATGAAGTAAAATTATGCTATAATAATACTGTTAAATTAATGTGCATGATATCTCTACTCCTTGTCGTTACATAAACAATTGTGAAAAGAACCTTGCTTTGATTATTTCAAGTCAGCACTTAATTAAGAAAATTAATTATTTAAATGTACCAGGCCAATAATAAAATGCGACTTTAAGATTGTTTAGAAAATATTTAGTCTCAATTAATGTAAAAGCTAAACCGGTATACCCATATAGCACAACAACAAAAAATGATGAATAGACAAAACAAACACATTTTCCTTTTGTGAAAATTATTGTTATAAGTGCTGTAACAATAAAATAAATAGTAACAGATGAAATGAGGCTAGCGGGAGATATGAATCCTTGAATCTTAGAAGGTTTCTTTTTTAATTTTTGAAAATTTTCAATATAAATATAATATTATATTGATGCCCAACAAAATAAAAAATTTGACAAGTTTAAAACATATTAGCCTTTGGCTCTCAATATAAAATTTCTAATTCTACCCCTAACATCAACAGAAAATTTCTTAATGTATCATATTTAAAATTTTTATTAAAAAATAATTGGACTGCATAGACGCTACATTAAACAAAAATTTCCACAATGGAATTAAAGCTTTTTTTTTTTGGGTACAGAATGGAATAAAGCTTTGACAAAGCAAAGAAAAAGAAAAATCTCACAAAAAGCATATAAAATCTGGTAAATTTGATAATATTTTAAAAATAAATTAAAAAATAAAAGTATGGGGTTGCCCAGAGAAAAGAAGGGGCAGCAGCCCAAAAACAGAAAGAACAAAGGAAAGAGACTGGACCAAGGGAGAAGGGAAAGAGAAAAGTAGATTCAATGACTTGTGTTACTGGTGTTACTGCTACTGTAGATTAGAGTCAACGTTAAAACTATCCAAGGCAATAACAATGTTTAAGATAGTTGTCTCCTGCACTTTGTCAATAAAAAAGCGGGTGGAGTGAAGTTAAAAAAGTAAATAATTATCAGTGAAAATAATTCTATCTTTACTTGATAAGACAATTAAAAAATTAAAAGTTTTTATCATTTACATTTTATTTTTTAATATATATTTTTATATTAAACTTGAAATAAATATAAAATAAAATAAAATTTTTTTTATTATGTCATTTTTTTCATATGTATCTAATGATAATTGATAATGTCTTATCATGAATTTAAATTATGTTTGATATAACGTATAAAGATAGATAGTATAATATAATTAATATTATTTATATTTAAATAAAATATTTAATAATAATTTATTTGATTAAAATAATTTTATTTAATTTTAATTATATAAAATTATATAAATAAAATAATTTATTTTTTATTTTTATTTATTATTTAATTTAAATTAAATAAATTTATTTTAACTTAATATTATATTATATAATATTTTATTTAAATATTATATAAAAATAAATAATATTAATTATATTATAATATTTATCACTTATATTATATATCAAGTGAAACAAATAATAGTAATAATCAATTAAACAAACCTCATCGTTGAATTCATCATAACTCAATGTAATAAATTCCCGCTCTCTTTGTTTTTGTTTTTCCGGGTTTTGTTTCGTAAATTGTAATAAATAAATAAAAAAAGAAAAATTCATGGGCACAAGTTGGTAGGGCCTGCAGGTGAATCTCAGCATGCTCTGTCGCTTGTCGGCTTGTGCTGACCCATTCTCCATCACGTATTCATATTCTTTGGGTCAATTATTATTAGGGCTTAATTGATTAACTATTGTTGCAAGCATTTTTTAAATTATTATTTAGTAAATTTTTAATTCTTCATTGAAAATATTTGATTATGGTAACATTTATTTAGAAATTAAAATTTTTAGTAATTAAATATATATAATAAAATTATAATGTAAAAAATTTTATATTGATAATTAATTAAAATTAAAATTTATTATTATTATTATTAAAAATAAACATGAGTTTTCCGTCCACCCAGTTTTGTGATGATACATATTTAATTTTTATATTACGTATTATGTTTCAATTAAAATAATGTAATTTTTGAAATAAATAAAAAATTTTAATTTGTGAACGCATCCTATCATTCTTACTTTTCATAAATTTTTATTTGTATTTTAAAAATTGAATGATTTAGATTTTATTATAAAATAATTTGATGTACCATATTCAATTCATACATTAGGTGTTATGTTTTAATTAGATGAGTATATTATTTTGAGAACACTTCAAGAATTTCTAGCTTCACGCTCACATAAAGGTGTTTGATCATAACCCAGATAAAACTTAAACTTATAAAACCATATCCAATTATCAATCCAAAAATACAACTAAGAAAGGAGAATTAGTAAGTGCCTAGCTAAGCCAAGATTTGCAATGCAATGCAACGCAACGAAAAGACTCAAAAAAAAAAAAATAGTAGTCTTATTATTTTCACGAGTGAAATACATGAGATAACGAAGTAGGAAGATGCCACCCCCTTCCAATGCAAAGTAAAACAAACTCCAGAAACTACGGCTTTGAAACTGAAAACAGAGGGAATTCAACTCCTTGGAACCTGTTTTCCTTGTCTTTGCTCTTTGTGAATTGGCACGCCCCATAATTTTCTTCTTTATCTTGACACAAACTTCCAGTGCCTGCTCTTTTGACCATTTTGACTTGTACTAATATGCAGCTAATTTTCTGCAACAGTAATCATGTGTTCTAGTTTAACAAGTTAGCAGTGATCCCCGTTCAAGTTATATATATTGTGATTCAATTTGAAAAGCTGAAAAAATGGTTTATTGAACGAAGTAAAGTGAATGTATAATATAACTTCTGGTGCAACAACTCAATCTATTAATTGTATCAGTTTTGGATCAAAATAACCAGAATTGAGTTTGAGGGTTGGAAAGGAGAAAGCCACAGCATAGACATTATACTGCTTTAGGGAAGAGTAGAGAGGAGGAGTCAAGTCCCAAAACGCCATTAAAATGGCCAAAAGGGCGCGGCCATCAAAACGACCACACAGCTGGGGAACCGCACGTGAAACGTGAAATTTAGAATCGAATTGTGGTATTCAGCTCCTCACCTCATTAGTCTTCATCTCTCGGAAACACTAATGGTCTGGTCCCACTCCCACGTGTGGCAATACATGGCTTAGGACTCATCAAAACACTGATATTAAGGTGGTCTTGGTTGAGCTCGAGGGATGGACCTGTCTGTCCTTACCCTTCAACGTAGAATTCAATTCAGAAACCCCATGCAATGCACTGAAGCTATTGGTGCCGTTTGGACAATACAGCGGAGACAAATCCCAGTTTGCCCGTCAAACTGCCGGAACAATCCCTTCAAAACCCAGATCATGTTTTCTGGCTTTCTTTTCTGATCCCAACCTCTCAACTCAACTGAAACCCCCTCAAATTCAGGTTCATTAATATAAGATAATGGTCACTGAATATTTTTCATTCTAGTAGTAATTAATTCACTTGGCTAACCCAAAACTGATGTAATCTGTTAGATTAATTAGACCTCCTGATTCATTAATTTACGTATGAGTGATATGTTTGAAGTTTTTTTAAAAAAAAAATTAAAAGAGAAGAAGAAGAATTTATTTTCTCGTTTGAATATTTGAGTAAAGAAATGAAGAGTATTATGTTCTCTTTTTTTTTTTTCAGGGTTGAGTTAACGTAAAAATAACAAAAATTATAAAATTAAATTTTTTTTCAATTTTGAGGGAGAATTTATGCCTTCATTTTCCTTCATTTTCAATTCTTTTTAAAAACTTTTTAAACAGGTGTATGTTGAGATTATTTTTTCTTCACTTTTCCCTTACTTTTCTCTCGTCCAAACAGCATAAAAAAGGACAATGCATCAGTGATAGGGACGACACCAACCTACCAGCCATTATTATGTCTTGCTGATACCATATTAAAAGAAGAAAAAAAAATTACGGTGATTTTTGAGAGTAGAGGAGTTCTTTTAATATTTGCTCTGAGATGGTGGGAAGACACTGTTGGCAATGGGAAGGGGGACCTACATCTGGGTTTATAATTGCTCAAGTTCTTTTAAAACACAAGGGTGCTTCCAGTTTCTAGGCTTTGTTTGAATTTGAAATTTACGAGGCAAAAGTCAAGGAGTTCAATGTCGGGGTTTAGGTAGATGTGGGGATGTATATTCCACCTAGAGCGAGTAGCTTGTGGCTTGTGCTAACTTCACAATGACAAAATAGCCTGTTTACTTGCGTTCTCACACATCACCAGAGTGCTACTCTTAACTCTAGTTTAGGAACAGACAAGGTCTTCCTTTTTACCTTTTAGTTTCCGTTGTAAAGTATCAGCGTCATTATCTTGAGAAGCCGGAGAAGACTAAGTTTCAGAATCCCCACAAAGAAAAAACCGTACAAGTGGTAAGACAGGTATATTTATTATCATAAAAAAATTGAGTCCCATATCAACGACAAAGCCAGAGCTAAGAAAGTCAAAAACTTGAACTTGAAGCCAATTTCGAAGCGACATTTGCGTTTTGAAGAACGAAATTCATGTTACAACAACGTAATCAATCTGTTCATATTTTCACATTTCACAAATTTGAAATTTGTGGTGAAATTTTTTTAGCCTTCATCTATTTCCAATCAGATACCCTGGCTAATTATCTGAATGATTATTAATGCACAGGGTCAAGCATGATCATGATAAGCTTTCTTAGATGTTTCTTCAGAACTGTATTAGCCATGTCAATGGCACGGTTCCATCTTCAAAGTGCAAAGGAAAACAGATCATTCCATGGCACTGGCAGTGCACCTCATCTAGTTTAGGTGGGGTTACTACATGGCAACCAGTAGAGGGAGGAAAATTACAAGACCTGTCATGATCAGCATCACTAACTACTAATTGTAGGCTACACTTCCCATGAAGAGAACAAATGGCAGATCCTGACTTTAATAACAACGGGATGACCCGTTATTCGGTGCGTCCACACACACCAAACAGAGTACGGTCAATTTTTATTTTTTAGAGAGCTGGTGACGTGGAGACACGCAGCAGCTGAAGCCCCAATGGAGAAGTAAACTCGCTAAATGGGGTCCAAATCTTGGTTTAATATATTACAATAATAGTTGGCCATCATACAGGCATCATTGTTTGGACACTTGAATAAACGACGATGCCAACCTTGATTAAAGGATTCAGTTCATACTCAGCCACTACGAACGTAAAGAGTTAAAACTATGTCCTTCAACTTATCTAATCTCAAAACAATGTCTTATATGCTCCACCATATTAAGCAAATATGCTCAGAGGACCTGTGTTGTTCGATGCATCCAATCCATGTTCACCATTCCGTGTTCCTGTAATCCAGGCCCTGCAAAACAGATTTCAAATCACATAAAGGAACAATCACGCATAGAAATTTTGGGAGAATTATAAAGAAGGAACTCCTAATAAAAAATATGGACATTGAAGAAACAAAATGTGGTAATTTTGAATAAATGAATCTATACAAAAATGGGAGCAATTTTACTTTATGACAAATATTTTATTAGTATTTCCTTCATAATAATTTTTCTTCCTTCCTTCTTCTGCTTGGTCATCTAAGTAGACCAAGATTAATTTTAAAAAAAAATTCCAAGTAGTAGACCAAGTCCATACTATGATCCGTATCCAAGAAACCACACCAACATTTTAGTCATTTACACAGAAAAAGAAGATATAAAGGTGTAACAAGACTGAGCTCATTTTCTCTCTTACCTTCTAATACCTTTGCTGCCAGAATCTGTCAGAATTGTCAATCTTTTTGCTGTCTTCATGAAGTCACTGCAATGTGATCACAGAAATAAAACCCCAATAAATATGACTCGGATAGAAATATGCATCTGACAAATACAAGCTAGAAGTCATGGCAGTGCCAGATCTAAGTACCTCAGTGAAAACAAAACGATGATTGGCTGTTTGACACCAACATGGAAAAAAGGGGGATTAAAACGATACCTGAAGGGTTCTTCTCCAGTTTGCTTAACAGCACCGGTTGCATCACGGTAGAGCACATGGCTCAACAACTCAGATCTTTCTATGCCGAACATGTTGGCCAGTATCCTGTACAACTCTTCATAAGAACCAAGACGCGATAGGTCTAGGGTCCGTCCCACATCTTCTGACTCCATGAAAACCTTGCAATGACCAGTATCCAAACCAAGTTGCCAAGAGAACTCAGTAGCAGAAGATTTTCCTGGTGAAAACTGCTGTGAAAGTGCAGATTGGGAGTCACCAAAGGAGCACTTTTCTTTGTCCTTATTCTCATATGGTGAACTTTTTCCGGTACAATTATGAGACAACACATCTCTAGAACAGCTTCTGGAAATTTGTTGCTCGGTGAGGATTGGTTGACCAAAAAGCAAAAACTGGTGTCTCTCCACATTATCAGATTTCTCCAAACTCTTATTAGATTTTCCCATGGTCAGCAAGCATGATAAGCTTTCTTTGCTCTTATCATGGTTGGTCATGTTGCCATTTGAAATCTCACTATGCACGTCAAGCTGCTGGACGTTAGTTGGAAGCATCCCCAACTGCAGTTTATTGTTAAGGTGGAGATCTGACAGAGATATTCCAATTTGAGCATGCCTGGCTCCCTGTATGCCTGCAGGAGCATTATCAGATAGACAACACAAGGGGCTGTTGGGCCCAGGCGGGTTGCCTGAAAACGTTGGTACTGGAAATTGAACATCAAAGGGGAAATCCGGGTGTTGTGGAAACCGCATCTTCTTCCTTGGTGGAGAGAAGGGTGTGAGACGGAGGACTGGCATGTTTGATACCAATTCAACCAACCATGGGCTAACACGCTTCACATTTTGTAGCAAATCTGGCTCATCCCAAGTAACCTATAGGGATAACAGCAAGATCAATCAAGATTGCATGATAAAATTTTCTAAAGAATTGAATGGATGTGAAAGCGATTAAATACACAAAACAAACATCTCCACAATCAACATTTGGCATTTCAAGCTCTGGAATAGTAGTATTTACACAGAAATTGCAGAGATAACCATAAGATTCATGGGTCAACAACTGCCTGTGAATTAAAGCACAACTAAAGGGGAAAAAAAAATGTAAAACCTTCAATTTCTGTTCAAGCAATTTGTTCCATATATATAGATTATACACAACCAGACTCTTCATAGGCCATAAAAACTGAACATTGACATAGCACGAATAGATCTCTAAAGGAGCATCAGAATTGAGCCGCTTATGCCTCATCAAAAAGCAGGTTTGGAACAAGATGTCTCAACATTTTCACCAAAACCGAAAAAACGCAAGAAAAAGTGTTCAGTTTTGTACAGTCTTAATAATAAACAGGGGTGAGACTTGAGAGAGTACCTGTAGAAGTCTCCAGGGGGATTTGGGCCAGCGGATAGGATCAACAACCTCAACAGAAGCTATGGTCCCCATGAACCAGCTTATCCTGGAAGAATCCTCAGTTTCAAAGGGCATCTTGAACCTCATCCCAGAGCACCATTGAATTCTCATAGCCGCCCTCACAGTCGAAGCCCTAATGCAAAACTCAGGGGTGCTTGCTCTTGGGTAATAAACAACTTCAAATGGCTGATTGCTGGTAGCCAGTGTCACAGCTTCCATGACAGATTCAGGCCTCACTCTTGCTCTTCCACTCAAATTATACCCACTACCATTTCGCAATAGCTTGTTCCCCTCTCTCAAGAAAACAGAGAAGGCCTCATAAGGGCCGAGACCACAATTTCTGGGGCCTGAGCTCCACCCGGCCGAGGCCTCCGATCCGCCACCGATTCCCCGCTTTGCTCGTCGAATTCCAACACAGAGATCCCCATTTTCGGCCCTCAGAAACACGATGGAATCCCCTGCGACGAGTTTCTTCTGGTTTACGAAACTGCTCCACCCAGTCGTCAGCAAGTGGCGACGAGGTGTGCCCCTGTATATATGCCTAAATTTCCAAAGTTCACCATGAACATCTTTGGCAATCACGGTTTGAACCGGTGGTTCGGCCGAGTAATCCAGCCGCGGAAAGATAGTTTCTGCACAGTACCTCGGAACCGAGAATCCTCCCCCATTGTTGGCATCCGACTGGGTTAACGTCTTGGCAAAAGATGCGGGCTTCTCTGAACTCTCCGACACATTACCGCCCAGAACGCCATCGTCGTCGTAATCCAGCTCGGAATTTCTCAGAGGAATCAACCTTATCCTGGCAAAAGCTTCATCGGTTTCTGGGTCGGCCAAGAATTTCACCGCTGCCAGGCGGCAAATAATGAGCGGCGGAATCCTCAGGGAGGGCGCAAAATCAACGTTGGCCTGAGCGTGCTCGGCATGCCCTTGAGGAAAGTAAAAGACTTTGGAGTTCACTGGAGGCATCTGAATCATACCTCCGGCGCATGCGTGCCATAGTTGCGGATCCAAGCTCTTCTCAACTTCCTTCATTTATCAGATTATTTCGAGATGGTCAGGGGAAAGGTTGTGATCAAACAGTGGCAGTGGCTTTCTTTCCTCTATCTGCTCGTTTCTCTTGCCCCTCTGTGGTTGTTGGTGGCTCTCTGGTTCTGTCTCGGTAAATGCTGCGAGCGAACAAAACAAGGAAATCCAAAATGCGTTGAAGTTGAACAATCAGAGCCTAATAAGCCACTTCAGTAATTTAGTGTCTAGAAGATCATTAGAACAGGGAGAATTTGCTGAGAGAAAATGTTTTACCTTTCCTGAGCGCAAACAAAAGCAGGACAGTGAAAATGTGCCGAAGAAACCTGGATTGCTGGCTTCCACGGTTCGAATCTTCCCACCCCAGTGACCCCACCAAAGAAAGAGAAAAACTTTTACGCCCTTCCTCTACAAGACAAGAGGGATTGACACCCAGTTTCCCAATTCCATCACGTTCTTCCCATGCGCACCATTGACAGAGAATTGCAGAACCCCCGGCAATCGAAAGCCTTAAACGCGCTGAGATGAAGAAGGTGGTGGTTCAGAAGAAACGACCATCCTGACCCGAGACTTCCAACGGACGCAGGGTAAAGCACTAAATAGTGTTCAGGAATGGATAAAGCCAATTTCGGACTAGTACGCTCGAATCTGCTCCTCCCACACGTCTTGATGAATTTTCTCAATCGATTTTCTTCTGGTTTACTCAATCAAAAGGAAAGCTTTGCACAATCTGAAAACATGAGAGCCTGAGTTTTCATCAAGTCAAGAAGCAGAAATTTCAACCAGAAATCCGAGTAATATTAGAATCATGGGGACAAACTCCACCTCAGACACACAAAGACCTCACCTTTCCCAACTGATTTTTTTCCCCACTTGTCTCTTGGTTTCTTTCAGATCTCAGAGAAAGAAACCAACTACTTCTTTCCCACATACACAGACACTCTCTCCGGAGCCTGTAAATACAAACAAAACAAACAACGAGCCAAACATTATATTTATTTGATATAAATATAAATAAATTAATAATAATAGGAGCGAAACTTTATTTTTGGCTTATGATTATGAGGATGATGATATGACAAAGATGGTACTAATTAACACAATGTCACGGAATTATGTAAGAAAATATGGCGAGTTTGGATTGAAGTTTAGAACTCAGAAGAAAGAAAGGAATCATATTACCCAAAAAAAAAAGAAGAAAGGAATCAGAGCCCAAGTGAGGGAATGTTTGACTGAATTAATTGGGGACTGGTGACAGCGGTAATTTAATCATTAAGGCACTGTTCATTGGACTGAACATGCCTGCCTCTCTGCATCTGCCTGCACAAAGTAATAAGCCACAAAGTAACGCACTGCAACTCCGCAACATTTTAGCGTGTTTCTATTAAATTTTATAAATTTAATTTTATTCATAAGTACGTTTCATTGAATTTAGTTTGGTTCTTTAAATAACATTAATAAGAGTGTCCAAGAACTGCATTTTAAGTAGTACCAATTTGAGACCGAATCTCATCCAATTATTGTCTATATTTTAATCATCATGTTTTTTATTCACTAAATTTTAAAATTCATGTGTAACTAAAACAATATATTTATAAAACTTACTTTAAATAACATATTTATATGGTCCAAGCGAAAAAAATTTAAATTTTTTCAAAAATTGATTTTAGTGATAGAAATTTAATTTTACATAAAATAAATATTTTTTTAAGTTGGATTTAAAATTTTTTTATCTATTAAATTAAATTTTAAAATCAATATAAAATTAAAATTTCTTAAACATCATAATAAATAATTTAATAAATTTCAGTAAAATACGACATATAAGTTTCAAACAAATAAAAAGTCGAATACAATAAATTATATAACATAAAAATAATATAACAAGTTTTAATTTTATATATGAAAAAACTAATATAAATCTCAAAAGTTAAATATAATAACTCACATAAAGTTTAAGAAAGTGAAAAAGAATCAATATTAAATTTAGTATGTTGAATATAAAAAATAACATAATTTTTTTTAAAGATTGGTTAGGTTAGGTTGAGTGAGTTGAAAATTTTTCAATTCACAACTTAATCTATCATTATTAGATTAAAATTTTTTAAATCTAACTCAATTTTTAAACTCAATCTAATTTAGTAATTATAAATTAAATTAAATTAAAATTCATAAATTCATAAATTGATCTAACTCAACGTCCTAATCGGATGAAGGTAATCAGTCCTTTGTGAAAAGGATATATACTGCTTTCAAACACGAAACATGCTTGCCACATAAAATTTATATATTTATGTATTCAGTTTTTAAAAGAATAGTGCCACATATTTGATAAAAGTATGTTAATTTATTATTTTGACATCTATTTTTTATTTTTAAATTTATACGTGTTATTAATCTGTTTACTTAAATTTCTATTGTCTACTTCTATTTGTATAATATTATTATCCTTATAAAAATAATTTGTGTTAGGTGGTGTCATCCCTCAACACACTAATCAATTTTTTTTTTATCTAAAATGAGGATAAGAAACCGTCCCCTCTTTTTATGGTTTTTGGAGGATATATCATACTCCTTATTTCTCTCTCACGTGTTGTCATCGAAATATTAAAATTTATTTTTTAAATTTTATGTAACTCTAATTTAAATAATCTCAAAAGGGAAAAATGCTCATATTTATAGGATAAACATTAGAAAAATTATTTATATGTGTCGTATTAGAAATTATAATATTTTATTGTTAGTGCCGTATTTAATTGTCAAAATTTTTAAATAATCACTTTATTGTTATAAAATATGGTTTTTTCGTGAAGATGGAACTGAAGGACAAGTTTTGCTGTGCAGTAAATAGTCTCGATTCCAAGTAACCATATTCTTTGTTGGTGTTATTCTACGATGGAAAATGATTATTTATTTATTTTTTCCCCAAAAAAGTGACGTTTCAATGGTTTGATATCAGCTACCAGAGTAAAAAACTTTTTTTAATAAAAAGGATACATTTTTTTTGGGGTCCACAATAAAAAAGGAAACATTAAATAAGTGAAAGAAAAAGCTAAAAATGTGGGCCTCTTGTTCTTGGCTTTGGGCCGGCTCTATCTGTCACCCGTACATGCCGAAAGTAAAGGATGATAATGACATTGGCAATGAAAATGAGGGCCGGTCAAATTCTGAACATGAATGACACAAGCATTTTTCGCCCTTTCTTGATTGGAATATTTGGGTGAATTCTTCATTGCTCAGAGGCTCCGATATTTGAATCATGTCAGATTTTGTATCTAGAATTAATCCAAACAATTACGAAATTATAGCAAAATAGAATTACTTAACCCCTTAAAGGTGTATTACAATTGGAGGGATGCAAGGTCTCAGTCTCTGAGGGTTTAACTAGTTAAATGTCGCTATAACATATTAAATAATGTTATCGTGAGGTCGTTTGTTGTGCTTTTGTGTGTGTGAGATCAAAAGGTAAACCACATGTCACGTACAAAGGACATTGATGGCAACAAGCAAGATGGAGATGTCAACGTGGTGAGGTTGGCTTTTGTGGAATTGGTGATTCTGCTGATAAAACGGCACCCTCGTGCCAAGATTTTGCTTGTGAAAACTGAAACCCTCGTTTGGGTGTGACAAAGGAGGGGACACGAAAAGTTTATCTTGTACTTTTTCTTGGAGACTGCAGGCCATCTACTTTCTTTTAGACAGACTCGTTCAGTTTTACGCGCCAGTAGAAACTATCAATGAAATAGTAGGAGCTAATTAATTTAAAAAGCCTACAAATTATTCCATCTGAAATAAAGTCTACCACGTTCCTCAGTGTTGCAATTTGTGATTCAGAGTATACTGCTCACCCCAGAAAAAAAAAAGTACTCGCAATAGTAGTGTCTATTGTCATTTGTCAAGTGTTCACAAATAAATAAAAACTTCAATTTAAAGCGAAAAATTTCGGTTATAAATAGGCACGACACAAGCTGACAAGAGCAACAGGTTAAAAAAGGGAAACCACCAGCAAGCGCGATGTATAGCCAATTTTTAGCAACAATTAGGCATGTACTAACATATCTGTATATTATACTGTGCATTCCCTTCCATCGATAAGTGCCAAAACTGTCATCAGATTTTTACCAATACCAAGTAGAAAGTAGAAGTTAGAGGAATAACTGTGTATCCCTGCTGCAGCAAACTCTGCAAAAGCTTAGGAATCAATCAGAATTGGCCTTCTATCGGTACTCTAACATCAACCTATTACATTCTATCAAGTTATATTCTATAAATTACAGATATAATTCAAAGAACTTTAATGTATGCAAGCTTTTGTATTTATATTAAGAAAGAAAACAACAACAACAACAACAATAATTTTTTTTTGGGTACACAAGACACTTCTAAAAAACGAAAACTTTGATATAAAGTTATAAACAAAAGAAAAGAAATAGTTGACAATGACAAATCAGCTAAAAAGATGTGGTTTGGAAAAAGAAAGGGATTGGCTGGTCAAGAATCCACAATGGTACCGACACACAACGTCGAGACAATTAAGACGCGAAGATGAAATGATGGAGAGATGGAGGAAAAGAATCAATGTGGAAATGCTGGGGAGATAACGAAGAATTGAACTTGAACCAATCTTAATAATGTTGTTCTTATCTTGTGCTCAAAGGCCATAACGTTAACAAATGTCCCATTTTGCCACTCTGTCTCTGTAGTCTGCAATGAGAAACCTCATCATCATTGTAACATAAATAGAAATAGTGATTGTGCCTTTCTTTTCTCAATGGATGGGAATATTGCTCCTTTTTTTAACGTGGTCCTTCAACCAGACGCAGAATCAGTCTCCTCTTTTTAACCCCTCCTTTTTTTTAAATTTATTTTAATTTAGAAATTAAGATTAAAGACATGCTTCATTCAATTAAGTAAGAAGTAAAAGAAAATAAACATAAATTTTTTTAATGTAATTTCGAATTTATTTTTTTATTTGATCACTTTTTATCTATTCTAGCAAACATTAACATAAGGTCTAGGGTGTTCCACCGTAATGGAGGTGCATCCCGAAAGTAAAAAAAAATCCATATTAATTGAGGGAAATTGGCAATAAATGTTCAAATTCCGGATACAGTACAGGACCGAATCAGAGCCAGCGAGCAAGCTAGGAATTGGGACCCGACAAATTGACAAATGAAAAGAAGTTTCTTCCATTTTTGCCACTGAGGATGCATTTGTACAGACGTTTGTGTTATTTAAATTAATTTTTGAAAGTTTAAATAAATTGTTATTTATTTTATTATTTTATTTGTTTTGATATTTGTATTATTTTTTAAATATAATTTTTATTTTAAAAAATTATTTAATTTAAAATAATTATTTTTTATTTTTAAATTAAACATAATTTTTTATTAAACATAAGTTATTTCATTCAAAATTATTTTTAATTAAAATTAAATTTATAAAATTAAATCCATTTAAAATCAAATTTATAAATTCAAATTCAAACACACTTTGCATATCCAAAACAACATCCCACGATCAAAAATTGATAACTGAAAAGAAGGAAACCAAACCAAAACCAAAAAATCTGACGCTGAAAATTGTCATATATTGATGATAAAGCTTTGAGGGCATCCATCCATGTAAATTCTCAATTCTCAACTCCATTCACCCACAACCCACCATTTTCTTTCTACTCTGATTTGTTTGCAATTTGCATTCAGAAAGACTGAGAGTGATGAGGTTGAAGACACCCACTGGACTGTGTTCATGTGTAGACATAGGATGCATTTTCTTTTTTTGTTTTTTTAACATGGACATAGCATTTGTATAAGTATAATATATATGTGTATAAGATAATTTATTTTATATTTAAAATAGTTTATAGTTAAAATTTGTGGTGTCATGATTGAGGTTGGACGCGTGTCAATCTCAAAAAGGGGTTGTCTTGGCAGTTCCTCATTGGCATTGATGATGGGGACGTAACGAACATGAGAGCCCACTGCATGTTTCTGGATTGGATGGGGAGGGGGACACTCTCTCAGGAATCTGTGTCGTTGTATTCTGTGTCACGGGAGGGACAGAGGATAGTGTCACAGCCGACCATACCCTCACGTCTTCACGGCACACTGCAGAGGTCAGAGGGAGAGGGGGGTAAGTGGGTAACTTGCTACTTCGACCACAACGCAAGAAAAAGAGCGCAAACCCACCCTCGCAGTAAACAATAAAATGGTAAAATAATAGTCGTACACCTTTTTATTTATATATTTTTCTTTACTTCTTTCTTATAAAAAAATAAAAAGAGATCTTTTTTTCATAAAAGAAAGGTATAGAAAAAAATCAAGAAAGGTATAAATAAAAATGTATAAGAATAATATTATCCAATAAAATATCTACTATCTTATTAAAAAATAAAAATATAATTAATTAATTTTAAAAATTTTAATTTTATTTATTTATATTATTATAAAGAGAATTTTTCTTTAATTTTAAATTTTTAGTTGATCAAAAAATTATTACTAATTAATTAAATATAAATAAAAAGAATAAAATTATAAACACAAGTAATTTTTTTTATAATTATATTTTAGAATTATAGTTACTTTTAAATAAGAATTTTTTTTATGTATATTATTATAATTACTTTTAAAAATATTTTATTTTTTTAACAATTTTTTTATATTTAATTAATAATTAATTTATAAGATAATAATATAAATAAAAATAAAAAATACTGATTGAGAGGATTCTATATTTATACTATCCTTTGATCATGAATACAATTATTTAATACATAAAATTGTTTTAATAATATAGGATATTAACAATATATAACAGTGTATAAAGTAACAGTAAATTCATAAAAAATATAGGAAACAATTAAATTCATAAAAAAATATAACTATAAATTAAATTAAAAATAGCCTTTATCTTTAAAGAAAAAGTAAACGGGGTCTTGCGTTTTGCCATCTGCAAAAGCGTGCGTTATGCTAACGTGAAACAATGAAAGTGTGTGTGTGACTGATCTGGCGCTGACAGTGCCGTTTGGTCCATGGCAAAGCCTCTTGGACCTGTCGTTTCATGCGAGAGACCAGAGCGTGGCTTTCCCCTTGCGTCTCATTCTACGGAGAGGTAGAATGTCGGGTCAGAAGCGGGCGAGGGGTGGCAGTGGTACTTGGTTCACCCATGACACAACACAACATAACTTGTTGCACATCTTTTATTAGAAGAGAACAGTAGTGTAACTGTGTAACCAACAACAAAAACATGGCTTTCATTCATTTTTGTATCACTCATTTTTTGTTCACATCACTTAGCTACCGTCCATTCATTCTTTTCTGGTTTTGTTATCATCTCCTCGACATCCGAAAAAGAAGAATGGATGTGATCCTCCTCTTTCTTGGTCTCTCTTCTTGCCCTCAACCCAACATGAAAACGACATTAATTAATGATACGAGCAGGATGGAACTCAGCTAACTAACTACAATTACATGCAACCTAAACAGAATTTATTGCTTGAATTGAATTTACTACCACCCAAAACACGAGATAACCCATTTGACTTTTCAGCAGCAAAAACAGAAACCAGGAAAAGCAAATTAATGATTTGGATCCCATTGCTACGTGACTGTCCCATTAATGGAGCAGGCTATGCATATGGAAAAGGAATTGGGGGAATGTTGCTGTCTCAAAACAGAAAGGTATGGTACTATGGAGGATGGAAGAAGCCTAAGCAGGTACGTTAGGATTAATGCATGTACTTTCATTTCATACCAATGGACAGATATATAATCAGCTAAGCCTTAGGCGTTAGGTATATATATATATACATATACACACACAGTCTTTTAGACTTTAGAGGAAGAGTGGTACGTGGCCATTCAACTAAAGTTGGCAATTAGAATTGGGGGGGGGGGGGGGGGGAATGCATGGGATGGGAGAGGGAGCAAAGGCCAACACAACAATGACAACATGAGCTTCTTAATTAAGAGTGCGTAGGACCATTATGAATTTATGATTCAAAGTCATTCCATTAAAATGGGGAATGTACGCACAAGGCAGCAGCAAAGCATCAAAAGGAGCAACAGAGTCAACAAATTAAATAAACCCCCAATTGTTTAACCCTTTTCGTTCAATGCTTGCCCGTGGGCAGTGAGCAAAGCCTGTCCGTGACAATTATAATAATATGTGATAATAGCTGGATTGAATTCTAAAATCCGATCTATAGTGAATAGAAATTAACATCATACCAACTAGACCATTTCAAACTAAGCAGGCAGGATGTGATAACAGCTTATGGCCCTTAAAGAAGATAACATGTGCGCCTATGCGCTGGCTCTGAAATGTCCATGGCTTTGGATACACAACCTACAGATCAGAGAGAATTAGGGTCTGCTTCCCGTTTTGGGCTCATAAGTCCAGTTCATATTTGCATCAGGTCGACCCAGTTAGCATTGGTAAACGGTAGTCCCTTGTTGACCAAAAGAGAAAACAAAAGATGGCAGTCCCCTAAAAAATCAAGTTTCTAAACAAGACCAAGCATGATGAATGAATTATTATTATGTTACTGACCCCAAAAATAAAATGATATTAAAATGGAGAAAGGAAAGGTGCCAAACACGATATATTACTTTGGGAAGCGAATTGAGCGATGGATTTAGCAGAAAATCACATTCAAGTGTCCAACTGGGAATGAAAAAGTCCACCTACAATGGGATTAAATAGTATATTGCCACCGACCCACATTCCGTTCTCGTTTTCACTTTTCATACATAGGCAGAGGAGATTAATAATGTGTTTGGATATATTTATTTTTTAAAAAAGTATTTATTTTTTTAAAAAATGTTTTTATATATTTTAAAGTATATTTGAATGTAACTTTTTTAAAAAATAAAAGTTAGAAAAAGTCATTTTTTTCGGAAGTTAATGTTTCTTAACTTTTAAAAAAATAAAAAGAAAATTAATTTTTAATATAATTTTTTGATAAAAAATATTATTTATTTTTATTAAAAATTACATCTCATATTTTTTTCTCTTATAAATCTTATTTACATATGTCTCTCGGGTTATGTGATTTATTTTTTAAATAATATAACTTTTAACTATTATGTTATAATATCTCGAATTAAAGCATGACCTTATGACCATATCACTTTAACAGCATGTTTGGCTCTACGTTGAGAGGGGTTAAAAGCCCTTTTGAAATGGAAAAATCAAGTTTGGGGTAATAAATTGATGTTTGGCAAAATTTGCTTCTCATTCCCACTTGCAGTGTTTTTGCTCCAAACCAAAGTTTTGGGAGAAGTATAATTTTGTTACTTCTACTTTGTAGGAAAAGTCAATTGAAAATATTTTAATATTTTTAATTTTGATATTTCTTCTTACTAGTTTTTATTTTGTCTTTTTTTACTACACCTTAACTAATATCTTTTTTGATAATTATATATTTAAAAGTGATTTTAATTAATATTATTCAAACAATATTTATTTTGTTAAAATTAATTTTAAAAAAATATTTTTCAAACATAAATCACCTCATTCCAAACTTACTTTTAATCAAAATTAAGTTTACAAAATCAAGTTCATCCAAAATCAAGTTTACAAAATCTAATTCAAACGCACATTAAGAAAGTGAAAGAGAATAAAATCAATAACATATTATCAAGCCTTTGATTACATACTTAGACATGTTTTGACTATATTACGTTTTATTTTTTATAACCTTATAATCATAGTATACTTGAAAGACTCACTATCCCTAAAATTACCAATTCATTTCATTACATCTTACAATTACAAAAAGTGTTTTTGTTTGTTATTAAAAAGTATTTTTATTTTTTTTTATCCAAACAAATTTAAATTTTTTTTATTATTTAAAAATACTTTTTAAATATTATATCTAAATATAAAATTATTTTTTAAAAAAAAAATTCTACTAAAAAATATATAAAAATAACATTTTTTTTTATAAATTTATCTAAACGAGTCCCAAATATGAAACCTTTACTGACATGCATGACATTATATATTGAGAAGGAAGCTGAAGTGGAAGGCATCATTCAGGCCTACAGGTCTACCACCAACTAGCTATGCATGTTCTTTCCCTATAATTTTGTGCCTTCACCCTTTTCATGTTACTCGGCATGTGGTATCATTGTCCTTCCCAGAGTTTGATCCTTGCCTTTCTTGTCCTTGTAGCACCTGGCAATTTTAAGGATTCTTGCTCCACTTACTCCATTTTGCCTCATTGCTTCAACCATGCATGCGCCCAAGTTAGAAAACTGCTGACTGGCTAGCTGGCTAGCTGGCTTCTTGTATTTACACCTATTTTATTCCATTCTCTACCTCTCGAATTTTCAACACATTGTTTCCTGAGAGCCTAGCATGCAGTGGTCCATGACCTTGTGCTACTACCTTTTATTCCGTCAATTTTACATAAAACAAATGATGCTAAGCAATACAAGATTAGAACAAAAAAAGAGAACAATATACAAGGAGCATCCTGTTTAGGACTACCGTTTCTTCCTCAATAAAATTTAACATTGTATTATCCTAGATATTTTCCAGGAAGGTTTGATGATAAAGACCACATGGAACCCCTAACAGCCTCCTGGGTGGCTCTGTTTCTCATCTCTGTGACCTTCTTGTGACAATTTGAGTGCAATGATGCTACAAAAGTGGGGCTAGCTGCAGGCCGGTATTCAGGAAACAGGCGGCCAGACCTGTATCGAACCCCACAAGCATTGCACAGGGTCTTTGGACCCATAGGTCCCTCTCTCCATTGCGGGGTCTTTGTCACCCCACAATGCATGCATTTTCTGGGGGCAACTGACTCCTGTGTCGAGGATCTCTTTATCTCAATATGACCTGAGAACAGGGAGAGATCCTTTTTCCTCTGCTTCTTTTTGACTCCGTTTAATAATTTCCCAGCAAGGTGCGTTTCTAAATCTGATTCAGAGGTAGCTGTCCTTTGATATCTTTGAAAATCTGGAGAAGTAGAGATGAAAGGAATTGAGAAGAGCAGGCTGAAGCTTGCGAGGCGCCGACGTTTTCCTCGAGCACGCTTTACCGGGATGACAGGTAGATCAAAGTTGGAGTTCTCATGAGATGATGAACTATTGCTTTCAAAAACAGAAACTGGGCTGTTGGTTCGGAATTGGTGCGAATCTATTCCATTGAAAGAGACACTCTGGTTGAGAATGGCTTTGCCATATGTAGGTCCAGCAGTCTTTGCCAGCTGTTTTATTGGGGGAACCCCATTACGCTGCTATACCAAATGATCAAACCCACAAAAAATGGGGGAAGAATATTAGATGAAACAATCATGGATATGCTTATTTATCTGGAAAATGATAGATCAATTTTCTACAGCACATAATATTTTAAATAATAAGTGAAAGAAGAACCTAGATAATCTCTTCCATCATTTACATGTATACTCCACAGAGCTAATCACATGAAAGGAATGCTACCGTTCTAACTTCTAAAACATGTATATTTTTCAATTGTCAGATGCTGTAAATTCAAATCATCATATCAGGGACCAAAGAGCCAGTCAGTAAAATTACTTGTATCT
The DNA here is from genome assembly GCA_019955255.1 of Castanospermum australe. Lineage (NCBI taxonomy): Eukaryota > Viridiplantae > Streptophyta > Magnoliopsida > Fabales > Fabaceae > Castanospermum > Castanospermum australe. The sequence goes on from NSJW01000034.1 coordinate 1,948,092, forward strand.
TTTTGCAGTTTCAGTTTGTGATTTTGCATAGTCTTGCTTCTAAAGCATGTGTGACCACGCAACTGTACAACCCAACTTAATCTACTTGTTTCCTTGCCATGTGTGACCACACAACTGTACAACCCAACTTATATATATGTACTTGAGGAAATGTCTAACACTGTTGGAAACACAACTCACTAGCAGACATGATAGTATGTCATATGCAATTACAGTTGCCCAATAATCCTGCCTATCAAGTATATGCATGAAAACTGAATCTCTAGCATTTGAATCTGCCTCATGTTTTTCTTGTAAACTAGACCAAAGTCATTCTACAAATCTTTTCTCTTACCAAGAAGTAATTTGATAATGCATCTGTCTCTAACGGCTAGCTAGAGGACACTTCAATAAAGAGTCAAGTCATATGATCTTAAAACATTGACATCATCTCCCCTTTCACTCATCATTACTTGCTAACCTTTTAGGCTTGAATTACCAATATTTCTTTTTTCAATCTGACGGAGTTCCTAAACAACATCATTCTAGTTTTCCTAAGAATTCACAATTCCTGCTAAAATTTCCAAATACAAAAACTCATGGTTGTCTAATAACATCATTACTTTGTTGAAGTAAAACTCTGACTTTCCCTGTACATCAGGTGAGGCGTGAGGGGCAACAATGCCAGGTTAGAAGTTAAGCAGATAAAAGACATCCATACACCATAATTGAGGGCAGAATACTCACAGAAGCAGAGAAATTCCTTCCAAGTTTTGGAATCTCATTTTGGGTTTTAACACACTGCCCAGATGATGATACTGAAAATAAACCAAAAGATGGCTCTTCAAGGTGTTTAAATTGAGCATTCCAATCTTCTTGCACAACATTAGTTTCCACATCTTCCAGTGGGAAATCAAAAAACTTGATGACATCATCAAAAATTTCATCTGATAGACCATTAAAATTCTTGTCGAAAAACCAAGAGTCCATATTAGCGATATCCTGTTTTAAAAAAGTATAGTGAAGAAAAGGACATCAGAGATAGACGCTGTTATTCCTTGCTGTCATACAGTAGAAGATACTTCAAAAAGAAAGAGGATAAACCATTAGTTATTGATTCGAAATCACAGAGAATATATGCTATATACAGATAAAAGAATGATAGAAATTTAAGAAAAGGTTAACTTGTCTGACATGATTTGGATCATTGCGTGATTACCTTGTCACAAGGAGACTATGTACATTGTACAATAGGTATTTTTACAAAGCAATAAAATTCAGCTACACTTCTTATCTGCTGCATGTCCAGTTACTCAGCGGTGCAAATTTACCCAAAAAAGGATTCTCAACAATTAGTATCCTACAATGAGTAAGTTTTCCTAGTGATATGGACACTAGAAACAAACAAGGATCCTATACCATTTTAAAGTAAACATCTTTGCAAGGGTTATGATGATCAGCCAAGGAACGCTTCCAAAGGAAATTGCCTTAATGACACCCTCCAACGAGGCGTTTGGTGGCTGAGAAAATGTAGCAAGGGAGCTCAAAACCCATATGCTGATTATTGCATTATTTGCCCTCAGATTTTAGAACTCGAAGCATAAAGCTAAACACTAGCCGGTTATACTGTTCGAAAATAAGCCCAAAAAACAATACTTTTCCCCCTTTTCCTCCATTTCTAAGGGAAAAAAAACCCAGATAAAGAATAGAAATGCATGCAGCAGAATACCAATCAGCATCAGCTCAAAAAGGAAAAATCAGCAGAAAATAAAGAAAAAGGGAAGAGCTTTGAATGGTGTAAGGAGCAAGGACCTGTGACATGAATTGGGGTTCAGTGAGTGAATAAAGGGGTGCAGAGGAACACACATTTGACATTTGCAGAATCAGATGACATGGAGGCAGACAGAGTGGAACGGAGGATTACATTTCCAGAACCAGAACTGAAGCAAATGGGGATTCCTTTGAATCTCTCTGTCTGATTTTGGTAAATTAGGATTTTTTTTTGTACGGCGGTGGCGCTACGATGCGGAAGCCCTCACTGTGGTGTCTCTGTGTCTGCGTCTGCGGTGACTTCAACAAATAAATTAAATGGAATAATTCCTATTCCCACGTGATATGTCTCTTCGCTTTTACCATTTCTCAATATACTACTATCGCCCAATATAAAAATTCGACCATTGCTCAGATTAAATTTTAAACGAAGAAAAGAAAACGATTTCCAATAACAGAAAAAAAGAAAAGGAAGATTTGTGATTCTAAATTTGGGTAATTTCAGAGGAAATTTTAATTATTCTTTTTTATTAAAAGGTATTCAATATGGTCGATACACTATCAGTTGACATTATTAGCATTCTTATATAATAAATATATAATTTAATGACTTTGATTGTTTTTAACCTAAATTTTCAATCACTGATTGATTCATCTATAAAAATTTCAACATTTGTTCATGAGTATTCTTTACTTGAAAAAGTCTGATGGCATATGTTAATAAATTTTTTTTAAATGATTATCTATGATTTTAAATTATAATTATGATTACGAATGTAATTACATTATAATTATAAACATTACAGATAAATACAGATGATTTAAAAGTCATTGCGATCACGTTGTGATTGTTATAATTCTCACAACAATAATATTACGATCGTAATTACGATTACGAATCATAATTTAAAATTACATATATCAAACATAAATTATGAAATAAATTTCATAAAAAGGTGCGATATAAATGAATAAGAATTGCCAATTTTCATTTTAACCCCTACCCTATGAATAATCATGGTAATATTAGCAAGCCAACAAGGAACTCCGAAACAAATAAAAAGGAAAAAAAAAAAAGAACTTAAGTGGGTCAAAGAGGTGGTAACGTTGATGGAGCATAATATGTGGATCTAAAGGAATCATTTTAAGCAGAAATTAATATTTATTAGAATGGTTGTCTCTTACACAGATTTGACGGAGCGAAAAGATTGAGTGACCACCGACGAAAGAATTATTACATTGATATTTATATATTTTTTATTTATCTCTTTTCGAAAATAGAAAATGCCAAAGGGTCCTCGCAATTAATAATTCCTGTGACTCATTTGACGTGGGACCAGGCATGGTAGCACACCGTTATTCGAAGATACTTTTTAGCGTTTTACACCTTTGAAGCCGAAAAGAAATGTAGAAAAAGTACAAAATACTTACTAGGAATCAAGTCTATTGTTAAAATATGAGTTAACTTTCAAATTTTGAATTTATTTGAATATCATAAAATATTATTTTTAAATTATAATTGTAGAGACATTTTTAAAATTTATTGAGTCATACTTATCAATGTTTTTTATGTGATCTTATTTGTAGGAATTTTTTGAAAATATTGGGCCTCATCTCATAATATTATTGTTTACTGAAAAATTAACTCGAGTCATTTTTATTATTCTTGTGTTAAGAATTAATTATATAATCTTAACCAAACATTACACTCCATTTTGCCTCAAATGAAATAATGTGGTTATAATTAAATTGATAAAAAAATTCAAGCAGTGTCCCAAAACATTAAATACAATCACGTCAACCATTTATTCTCAATTGAAAAAAAGATTGTCTATACTCTATATACCAAATAGCATTTTTCGACATAGTTCTTGAGCGCCTTGGATCAATTGCAGTTCTCTTCAGATTTATTTGATATATATATATATATATATATATATAATCATAGCATATTATTATTATTATTATTTACAGTTTTTGAAATATTAGACTTAATCTTGAGTGTTTTATAGGGGAGGGTGCGCAAAAATTGAGATTTGGTTTACAATAAACACAAGAATCAAGACTAAGTTTTTTTTTTTTTAATTTTTAACAAAATCTTGTAACAAAAGGAAGAACCCGAAATCAAGCAAGCTCACCAGTACACTACACACATCGCAATGTCCTGGCATAAGAAGAAATACTCTTAAGAATGTAAACAATGTAAACCGATTTTATTGACTACGCCAATCAAAAAATCATTTCACTGAACATTTGGGTGGAGAGATAGCATGATAAATGAGTTACACAAATCACAAGCAATTGCTAGTAAGGGTTAACTACAGTTCAGTCTTCATTTCAATAGTGCATTTGACTATTCGAAAACATGAAAGTAATAGCACTTAATCTTTTGCTCTTGAAACTCCCTTTCTTATAATCATAGTTTGTATGTGTACAGGTTGGTTGGCACAAATAACTTGGGATGCCTTTAAGTAATTAACTGCATAATAACCACACTTTATGGTTGCACAACCACCTCATGACCAGCTGTCGCTAACAAAAATAAAATAAGAACACAAACGCCTAATAGGCCTCAAGAATTCAGCTTTCCATCATCGGACAAAACTAAAAAAACAGTCCGTGCTCGAAGGCCGAGGATGAGAATGTTGACAACTCAACTCAACCAAGGCTGGACGCGAATTCTGTCTACTATAGTTGTTCTCTAAAATCTTTAGAAACTGTGATCCCACAAATTATGATTTAATAACTTTCACATCTTAACCTTCAACGATCTTCTTCTCACATTTACAATTAGAAGGAATAAGAAAAGGAGGAAGACAAAAGTAGTTGCTAATGGAAGGACCTTCCAGAGGGTGATGCCATAGGCACTGCTTGACATGTTCTCCCATCTCTCCTGCAATTCAACACAGTAAAAGCAATCATAATTCATGAGAGAAGAGCTCAGTGTAGGTCACGACAAGTCTTCCAGCATATGCCCCCCCTCCAACGTGTAGAGATCTATCAATTGTTAATAGAAAATAACAATACCTTGGAATAACTTCTTTTATATGATGAATTCCTCACAAAATTCATTATTGGATTTAAAGTTTTTATTATGCACATCATGGTCATAAAACTTCACATTACTCAAATATCATTATGTACTCTATCAAAATGTCTTAAAATTAACATATAATATACTTTTAAAATAAATGAAATTTAAAGTTTCTGAAATTTGACATGCAAGATCTATATAATAATTATATTTTAACAGTTGGATTAATCAAAATTGTTTTTTATAAAAAGTTATTGAGTGGTGCAAGTATGTCAAGTCTTGCACCATATCAATTGAGCTTTGCTCCCTTAGCACATAGTCCCCATGTGGTTTTCCCATTCAAATTATGCATTATAATTACAAAGACAACTTGGTGACCTTAGATCTCTCTTGTTACTCATCTATTTTATACATTGATATAAATATTATAGTAACAATCTTATTGGGGTAAAAGTTGAGTGTATCAATTCTAAACAACTTCAGCAAAAAATATGATAATGAATGAAACCCAAACTTTTGCAAACATTCTTCCCATATATTGCATTAACTACTGAACTACAAGAACCCTTTCCATGGAAAAGATTATCTAGGTTGAGCACATTTTAATGAAATGTAAGAAATCTTGTTCACGCTAACATTGAAGAGAGAGGATAGATTAAACCTCCAATAGTCATACCTCAGTAAATGTCTGCAATGTAGTTTTGTGTTGCTTAGAAAAAATGGTTCTCGCATATTCGTAAAGCTCTAAGTCAAGGTCATTAAGAGATCGTATCTGCTGGAGAACCTCTTCAGGAACCTGAAGACGAGCCTGTAAAATCATACAAGTCATTAGAAAGGGATAGCACAAGAGTACAAGCCAACGACAGGATGTAGAATTCTCCTACACCTAATGTAAATATTAACAATTAATCTAACATCATATACTCAAGGTCAGTGGAAAGTCTCAAAAAGAGGACAAACAATTCGTCAAATTATTGAAAAGTTGCAAAAAATATTCACAGTATCAAAAATGTAAAATGTATAAAATGCTCCATCTTCATGTCACAAATGCTAATATATAAACATGCAATTTGATTTGCTCACATGATATCTATACCAATCCAAAGTGTATATGCGGTATATGCATTTCATACAGTAAATTTTATTAGCTTCTCTTGAGCTTCTGAAAAATAACTAGAGTATGGACAAGAAGATAATTATCCTCTTTAACAGGGATATGGTCTACTCTTGTCAAGAAACTCTATCACAAAATCATGAGATTTCCAGCTTAAAAGAGTCTTAACTACAAGCAAATTTCAATGTTAAAGCGTCCATGCTGTTTTGAAAGGCTGTGAAATGGTTTTAGGATATCAGAGTTTGCATAATGAAACTGTGCATAACAAAAGCATCCCAGACTGTACACCAAAAATTTTAACCCAAAGTGTGTAAAACTAATATCCAGCATCTTTATTGTATTCCTACATAGCTTGAAATACTGATACCAGCTGCCCATGCAAGAAATACATATCCTGGACAGTGGACAGTTGAATCTGTCTAAACCGAAGAGAAAGTCAAGGAGGAATAGCTATTCATGCACACATAATGATGTAAAAGAATCACAGAATGATATTATGCTAGCATAGATCTGTTAAGCTTACCTCCTTTGAAAAGTTCACTGGAGAAATCCTCTTCAAAGAAGATATGCGCCGGCGTGACTGGGCCTTCCTCAAATTAGAAATACAGCCTTCATAAGCATCCATGAGCTCTCCAACAGTCATCTAAAACCAATGAAAATGAACATACTGTTAAAGATGAGAAACAGATAATATCTGATAAAGTTCATACAAAACACCATACTTGCTAAGGAAACAAGCTTACATTTAATTCTGTTGCTTCTCCACTTTCATTTGAAACAAGCTCACTTGCTCCCCCTTCTGAGGTGCTATTCTGTCTTGCAGTGAGAGACGTAAGAATGCTTCCCATTCAAATTTCAATAACTAATTGCCTTCATCAAAGAGACTATACTTACCTGATGTTCACTGCTATCAGGATCAGAATCCGAAAATGAACTCTGTTCTGTTGTACAAGTACACAATCAATGCCATACATCATCAAAGATCAAACAAATATAACACAACCTATGGCCAAGACTAGAAATGCCAACACCAAAAAGCTACCCAAAGTTCAGTGCAAAACATGATATTTGACACACCCACCCAGATCATCTGAGAACATTACATGTCCAGGTGCATGTAAGAATATAAGTGCTAGCATCAGCGTCATGCTCCAAATTCTCTACCATTTTATCCAACTGCTCTGCATTTGTTATTAAAGAAAATATTTGACGGAAATAAAAAGTATTTATACCAAACTAACCTGTTTTATCAACAATATCCAGGCTAGTGTTTGGTGCTCTAAGCTGTGATATAACCTGAGCACCAACCACATTTGCAAACATAGTCGCAGATTCTCTGTGCTCCTCAGTAAGACCAACATATAACATAGCATCCAGTCTCTTCTGCAAGATTTACAAGCAAATGCCATAACTGTATTAATAAAGGGAACAATATGGGGAAGTAAACAACAATATAATGCAATTATCACAACTTCAAAAGCCTAATTATTACCTTCGCAACTTGTAGCACATATTTGCCAAGAATCTTGTACTTCTGTACACAATGGCGCACTTCATGTGATTCTGCTAGATAAGAATTGTTTGTCAAACCTGCAACCTGATGATTGAAACGTCCACCAAACTTTGTTATAAATTACAGACATCATTACCAAGAAACTCTGTAAATTCAGGTATTTAAGTCTTTTAATTACATTTGAGGGTTTAAATTCACAGGTTATACAACTAAAATTAAGTACTCCCCATGCCTACCATGCTAGCCAAGTACCATTCAACTAAAAGATATGGTATTTGGCATTGAGACATAAATTGAGAGTGGGTCATCCAACAATAAAAGGGGTCTAGCAGCTTAACAAATATCTGGATCCATGACAATGGCTAATGTTATCAGAACAGAAACTTAGATTCCAAGCAACATATTCTAGTCAAATAATGATTTCAGAAAACAGTAAAAATTCATAGAATTTACAGAAATTGATGAAGCATAAGAATGTCCACACTGCTAAAGAAACACATACTGAAGTACCTGGAATGTGGCTCCATTATGTACGATATCTCCAGCCACAGGATGATTGATGTATTCTTGTAATGGCATTGCAAAATCTTCCATGTCATAACAATCATTACTCTCAATGATACGCAGTCCCCTACCATACCTAGCATCTCTCTGTCCATTTAAGGTCCACATCAATCATACATGCATCACAAGGAAATATGAAAGAATATATTTACAAAGTACTGACCAACAAAAATAACCTACTATTTTGTTACAATGTTAGCACATTAGCAAACAGAAAGGCATCATGAATTAAAGTATTCCATAAATGCAATTAATCTCTTTTCTTTTGGCAATTTCAGTGAATGATATTCCCATCTTCAACAATTGAATGTCTACAATTGCATATTTAAATACAATTTCATCCATAACCATACCATAGAAAGCAAGTGATCAACTTGAGCATAGACCACTTTAGCATGTCCAAGATTACTTTTCACACAAAAATTAGGCTACATGCTCTTTAATACAAGTTATAGTGTATCAGCAATATGATCCTTTTACAACCTTCTGGTTGCTATATATATTCAAGCCTTCCATTTAACACTTCCCATTTAGTAATATATGTGAAAATAACAGTCAATACTTGTACACTAGTAGTCATAATTTGGGATTTCCCATAATGATCCAAATTCTGAATGCAAAACTCCCATATCACAAGCTTGACTTCAGGAAACAAATAGGGCTCTTTGATTTGCAGAATCTTAGGGGAAACTGGGAAACAAATAGCATGTCTATGATTCCCTTCACATTTTCCCCATTAGCAGCAAAGCCCCTGTATAACAAGGAGGTTATTAGATCCTTAGTACAGGGGATTACCAATAGAGAGAGGAAAAAGGGAGAATAACGCATATCCCTTGTTAATCCTAATTCCTCACCGCCTTTCCCAGTGATCAGCACCTAACAGAAAGAAGAGAAATGGTACTCCTGAACTATGAGGGATCTTACTAATATTTGTTTTCAGAAAAACCGAGGTCAGTTGTTCACATACTTCTTGTCTTACCATGTCACCTATTAGGCTTTGCATGTTCCAACTTCCAACCCTCCTACACTTAGGTATTTCATGTATTTTTTTTTTTTTAAAAACCTCATTAACCACTAAAATACATTAAAGATACACACATTATGGTAAAAGAGGGTGAGCCTTAGCACAACACTAAGATTGCTGCCTTGTGACCTGGTGGTTACAAGTTCTAATTGCAGAAACAGCCCCTCTGATCAGAAGAGTAAGGCTGTGTACATTTAACCCTCCCTAGATGCCACAATGGTGGGATCCTTGTCCCCTGGGTCACCCTTTTTATTATTATGGCAAAACTATAAACTTCAATAGTCACTTGTATGAATTTAGAAGCTTGTAAATATAATTCCCGAATAAGAAATATCCAACAATAAATGAGAGAAAATATACCCTCGCAAATAGGTCTTCCCTCATCCAGGGAACCAGATACTTCCAAGGCCAGATATCCAGTGTGCTCACTCCTTTAGTCTTAGAGCGCAAGCGTCCAGCCATCTGTGTTGCAGATGTCAAGTTTGGATGCACCAAAAATCTAGCTGCAACCTCTATTGAAAATTCATAAGTACTAAAGACACGGTCAACCGGATCCCTAAGTATGGTAACCACAGAAGTTCTCTCCCTTGGAAGTTTGGATGTAATGCTATAGTCATCATGTGTAACTAACAGCCTGCATTTTGGTTTGCTGCAAATTCACGAAATAATAGAAAACAATAAATAAGCAATACTTGTTTGATTTTAAAGTGGCCTTTTGCATGTAGATTGTGGCTATTCAACAGACTAAAACTGTTTGTGAGAATGTTATGACCTTTTAGAAGCTGCTATGCTTTAGGTGTGATGGAAAAGCTGTGAAGATTTGTCACAATTTTGTTGAGTAAAAATATTATAAAGGCTGCTGTAAATTGTATATAAGTTAGTGTCTGGTAAGAATAATTGAAAAGCTGCAGAAAGCGTCTAGATTTAAAGAGACATATACTATAATTTATAAAGATGAGTTACAAGGTTCTGAACTTGGATAGGAAAAATGTGAGACCTCAAATGTTAAAGGCCCTTTTAGGTATTATAGATTTTTAATAGTTGTAGCAGTATTAAAAAGTGTTATCTAGGGCATTCCTTGAAAGCATTTGTGAATTTTATTGTCAAAAAGCACCAGCACCAAAGGCCACAGGCCCACAGCTGTGCCAGATGGGGCTACTTACTAGAAGAGCTAACAACTTTACTCCACCAATAACTAAAACTATCATTTTAGCATAACCGAAATGTAGTAAAAGCTGCGTATAGGCATAATAATTGAAGAAAACTATTATTAAAATAATGAATTGTGGTTTGGTGCATGATAGAAAGAATTCAAATAGCACCTTGGATCAAAGCGCAACTTATCATAAGAACGAGGACATTCCAGATAGCTGGGATACAACTTTTTCAAAAAACTGCAGAAATAACATACCACCAGGAGCATTGGTCAATGAATTTGTCAAGATGCAGGCCTAAAACTTTTCAGATGCCTTACTGCACCTATATGGAATTACCAGTGGAAATATGTGCGCCCTCCTGTTCTTGGGACATGGAGGAAAAATAGCAAATCCCTTAATGTGTGCTTATCTTCTCTGATTTCTTCATCAAGTGAAGAGTGCGCCCCAACTCCTTACAACTTGCTCACAATGTCCAAAATCATTTTTGGCAAGAGAGGCATTCGCTAGTACCAAAATAACAAAGGAAGACTGGTTTAAGCCAAAATGAAACTAAACCAGAATAAGAAAGGAATGCACAAGTAGAGAGACTTAATGGAAAAACATGCATCATACCTAATCCAACAAGCATCAGCAACACACAGAACTTTAGAGTAGGATCCATTCACAAAATTCCTACTCCTGCTAGAGCCAAAAGCCAAGAAAGAAGAAACACGAAGAAGAATTAGCCACATTAACCGAGAAACAAATAAGACAGAATTCCCAGCCAAGTGGGGAGATAAATAAACAAACAATAGCTCCCATAAAAATTTTAGATTCCTCAGACCTCGTAATGGTTTATAACGTATGAAAACCTCAGTTAGAAACATTTCCACTAGACATGTCCAAAGTTAAATCAACAACAGAATCAGCAAAACACGGGCATCCTATACTACCAAGAAACAAATGGAGAGAATAAAAGAGATTCAATAAACCAATCAACAAGAAACACAGTTGAGACTTACAAGCACAGAAATGGAATAGGAGAAGGTCCTTGTGTGATGCAGGAGACCGAGAAAACATGACCACAACAAAAACCCTAACGAAATCCAATGACAACGCACGAATTCAAACACGGAGACAGACACCAATTCGAGGAGAGGAAACAGTCATAGATGAACGAAGTAGCAAGTAATGGACCAACCTGTATCGGATTCCGGGATCTCGTGCTCATAAATTCCCAGAATAATGTTGGGACTCGGCTGGACAGACCTCACAATCAAGTTGGACCCACCCACCCAAAAACCCCTTTTTTCTTTTCAGCTGAACCTGAAATTTTTTCACCAACCAAACATAAAACTTCCCGGGAAGAGAATGGGGCGGACCTGGAATCAAACCCTTCCCTCGGGAACTTGAACTCGCGGCTTTAAATATAAAAACGATGTTGAACAGTGAAGTGAAGTGTGAAGACCACCACCTCCTCTTCTTTCTGCGCAACATTTCACTCCTCAACAACCCATTGATCACAAATGGCGAGGTGAAGGGCAAAATCGTCAAATAACAGCTTCATTTAAACACCGTATCAGAACTTCGGAAGTAGCAGCGCGTTGAAAGTTGAAACCGTTCCTGGTCCTTCAATGAGAAATAAATTTCCTAACAAAAAAAAAGAAGAGGGAAAAAATTTGTTTTTGGCATCAACAGAGAAATAAATTTTGAAGATTATGCTTTGTTATAAAAATGAAAACAAAATCAATTTTCAAATCAAACGATCACAGCTATACCTTAAATATAAAAATTACAGTTTAATTTAATTTTTAAAAGTCATACCATTATCATTCTTGATTTAAAAAGATTAAATTTATAAGACGGTTTAAATAAATCAAACTTTTAAAGATACTCCTAATTTATATATAAAAAATCAAACGATCATGCAAAAGATTTTAAAAATAAAAAGAAATAATATTTAATTTTTAATTTATTAAAAATATTAATTTTTTGTATTATTATTTAATTATATAGTATCATATTATTTAAAAATTTTAATTAAAATAATAATTATCTAAAATATTAAATCTAATTAAACAAAATATATTTAGATAATAATATAAAAACTTTACATTAAACTCATATTAATATTATAAACATTATCATCAAAAGCAAGAAAATGGGCTGTTAAGAAAGGCAAATTTTTCTAAATGTGGTACAACTTTGTGATAATATTTAAGGTAAATAAATAGATTTAATTTTAATCTACCATTAGTATAACTTTTTTTTATAATATCATCTAATTATATATTATATAGTATTTAACTTTTTAGCTAGTTATTATTTAATCAAATTTTTTTAATAATTTAATAATTTATGATTAGATGATAGTATAAAACTTTTTATATTAACAGTAGATCAAAATTAAAATCATAAAAACTAGACATTATGTCTTACATTGAATAAATAAGAAGATTCAATGTAATATTTAAGTGATGAAATTTTCTCTCCTAACATTTTAATCTTGTAGAATAAACTCTTCTTGTATACCTGAATGGTAACAATTATGATCAATAAATTCATAATTGAGGTGGTCTACTTTTTGGTAGAATTTTTTTAAAACTAATTTATGACTAATGTATCATTATATATTTTTACATAATTGACTTTATCTTTATAATTAAACTCATTTTACCAATAAAGATCGAGCATAGTGATAAATGAGTCATGATATTAGAAAGATGATTAAAGTTTAAAACTTAAAATAAATACTTATTGAAAAAGTTTTATAATTAAAAATCAATTATAATTGTATTTGAAAAATTAATTTCATAATAATATCTATAAAAATATTTTAGTCAAAAAAAAGTTATTTTTCTAAATCTACCCAACATAAAAATATAAATTAAATATAAATTTGTATTGTTTGCTCGTTCTACTGAAATTATAATTTATTTAAAGGTTAATTACTTTTGAACATGAAATTCTTTATTTTGGGCAAATTAATGTAATTTAATTTAGCATGAGACGATGGCGTTTGAAACAATTCATAAGGGTTGGGGACAGGGAGAGTAGGGAACACGGAGAAGGTAGAATGACTGATTTAACCTCGGACATAATGGAACATTATTTTAAAAGGGTCTCAACGACGAAAGTGCGACACAGCGTGTCCGCTCCACTCCATATGATGGCGTATATGAATGAATGTTGGACATCGTGAACGGGTCCACGTTTTCTCTTTCTCTTTTTTGCTCTTTTCTAACGCTCGAGGATCAGGATGGGGCTTCGCTCCAAATGTCCCCGCACACTTCTCGTGAGTTATCTAAATTGGAAAATGATTCTTGTGTTTGTGTGTCATGTCATAAGACTTAAAACTTTGACATATTACAATTGTATATTATTATAATTGTATATTATTATATTATTAAAAAATTTAATTATAGTAATTATGTGATAGATTTTTTTTTAATATTGTTACATAATTAAAAAAATAATCATGATTTTTGATATAATTTTTAAAAAAATTAAAATAATTATTAAATAAAATTAAATAATAAAGATCACTTAATTATTAAAAAGTCAATAAATACATCAAATTTATTTTGTCAAAAATTTTAACAAAAATTTTTTGGCTATCTACTTTTTTCTTTTTTCTTTTTTAATACTTTCTCGGGCCTTCACAGTGTAGTCAAAATCTCTATTAACATATCGAGCATAGTGTAAATCTAATTAATGTATTCGTGGGTGGGGCCACTTCCAATAGTGAAGATTAAGTTCAGTGTTTAGTATTGCATTATTGCATATATGACTGTGTATTTGATATTTAGTAACGTTAGTTAAAATTATTCATTCAATATTTTTTGAAATAAAACTACTATATGTGGCTGTATGTGATAGCAATGGAATTAGCTATCTCAGAGGAATGCGTGTGAACCAATCCAGAGGAAGGTTACCTCTGGCCAAGATCACTGATCTTATTTCTTCAAAAACAATCTTCACTTCTTACATCAACTCAACCAAGTTGTTATATACAGTAATACAGTAATACAGTTGCGCTATGCAGCTAACTCCAACTAATTCTGTAGCCTAGCTCACGTGCTGCTCCTATCAGTATGTATATCACTACAAGCATTTATTGTTTATCTTTTTTTATTTTTAAATTACATATATGATTTAAATTTATGAAATTATGTTTTCATAACAAATCTTAAAATATGGGAGGGTTGCAGCATCATGTATTTTGATGCATCGTATGTGAATTATGTCACAACGCATTACACAACTTGTATAGTCACTGCATATGATGCAAGCAAATGAATTAAAAAAAAAACACTTTTATGGCGTGAGTTTTCATTCACATTAAAAAAACAAAAGGTGGTTCCTACCAAACTAATGCAAAGTGATTGCCATTGAGTGGGTGAATTTTTACAGTGGAATTTTCGTGTTATATATCAGAGTCATTTAAATAAATAAATAACATCATTCTATTGCTCTCTATAGTCTCCAATATATTTCATTTAACACCATTAGATGCTTCAATTTTTCAAGACGTTTACTGTTCAAATATATTTCTTCTGCATTGTTGTTTACAAACTATCATGACTTATGGGGGACATCAGAGTCAGTCTCCTTCGCTGTTTTATTTGCCTGTCTAAGCTTTGTTTGGTAGTTCTCACAGCTAATATTCATTTTTATAATGGAATTGCTTGTTTGGATCCAATTATACAGACATAGATATAGACATGCATATGCGTAGCGCTCTCTCCAATGGGAATATGGGACCCAAGAGAGTGTGGCAGCATGGGCAATGGAGTTAAACTTGGCCATCACTGTCTGAAAATTGGGGTTCCCCTAAGACAAAAAGGCCTTTGGTGTGGATATATGAGGGGATCTCCCTCTGTCCCTCAAAGAAATAAACAAGAGGACTTCTTCAACCCTTCGCGATCTAACCTTACAAGCAAAAATTTTAGTGGAATGAATCCCATTAAATTGAAAAAAATTCAGCGTTTCCCATACATTAACTCTAAGTAGTAAAAATGATATCTTCATGCTCGTTAATCTTAATGAGATGCTATTCCACTGACAATCTCAATCAATTATTAATGCAAAATTTACCTCCAAATAATTCTTCCCCTGGAAATAATTGATTTCCAATGCTTGACCCACTAGGCACGCCTTCATTCCCACACTCTGTTTTACTATCCATGATCCCTGAAACAGGATTGTCAACACTTGCAATCCATGGGCTAAATGAATGAGATATAATAGACATTTTACCTCTTAACAAGGACCACATCAGAGATTCTAATATAGAGAGAAATACTTTGAAGTGAGTAATTAAGTGAAAGTTAACAAACCACTGAACCTCGGAAGAAAATAAAGCACATTCCCATAAAAACGAATGTTCCTACAAAACCTAAATGAGATCAGGATTGATTTGGGGTGAATGCAAGGAAAGGAGAGAGGGTTCTAATCAATTGTATGACTTGATATTTAATCTTTATATGGATTCTTATAACCAAGAAAAAAGATGATATATCATTTGCTTGTTTTTGTGTAATTTGTAATATAGTGGACTAGCGAAATAGCTCATGAGGGAAAGACCAACTTCTCAGCCACAATATATACAAGAGCTATTACGGCTGCAACACTGCACTGGTGATGACTTTTACTAACCTTAGATATGTATGGTATAAGTTTGAATCTTGAATTTCTAAAGGCATCATCACCCTTGATAAAACTCTCTATCAAAGGTGCATTGTTAGGAACTGGACCAGAATGCACAAATGGAATGTAAAGTAAGTTGTATCTCCTCTGCTGAAGCTGATATCAGAACCAGTGGGGTCTCGTATGAAAGAAAATACAGAACAGAAATGGAATACAAGATAGTCCAGGCTTTCAAGAGGCCTGTTCTCTCCCACCAAACTCATCTACTCACCCCTTTCTTACCTTCCCCTCCCCAATTTCACTATATATATTTCTCTACAAGTATGACAGATTTTCCCTCCCATTCTCTCTACTCACACTATCCTTGCTACTAGTGCAGCCACGTAGGCTTAAGTGTCCAAAGTCACCCTGGTCTGCAAAGGCCTTCGATCTGCTGCCCTTCTTCCTCAAATATACTTCCCCCTCAAAAGTTTCACCTTGTCCTCAAGGTGGAATGTGGGAAATTGCTCCTGTATAGCTACTGTGTCCTCCCAGAAATTCTCAAAATCCAGAAGGTCTTTCCACTTGATGAGGACCTCTATCTTTCCTTCAGTATTCACCCTGTAGCTGATGACATCCATTGGTTGAACTTGAAGTTCCCAGTCTTCGGTTAGGAAGGGAGGCAGTGACTGGCTGGTTGCAGTGGGAGAAATAGATTTCTTCAACAATGACGCATGGAAAACTGGATGAATGCGACTACCAATAGGTAGGTCCAGCTTATAAGCAACCTGCGCCACCATTCTCTAAGATTGTAAAGGGACCATAGAATCTCGGGCTAAGTTTTTCATTAAGTCTCTTAGCTAGAGACTTTAGTCGATAAGGCTGGATCTTAAGATACACTGAATCTCCCGGTTGATGCTCAACTTCCCTCCTATGCTTGTCGACCTTGCACCTTCATCCTGTTTCTGGGCTGTCACTAAATTTTGTTTGAGAGCATCTATCATCTGATTTCTTTCAGCCAACATGTTGTTGACCTCCTCCACAAGAAGAAGGGTTCGAAGTGCACTTGAAAAGAATGGGGGGGTCCCTGCCATAAAGGGCCTTGAATGGAGTTAGCTTGGTTGAGCTGTTATAGTTGGTATTAAACCAATATATTCAGCCCAACTTAGCCATTTGGGCCATTGCTTTGGCTTTGACCCTGTGAGACATCTCAGGTAGGTCTCAAGACAGCAGTTCACCACCTTAGTCTACCCATCCGATTGAGGATGATACGCAGGGCTGAAATGGATTTTAGTGTCTGACAACTTAAACAATTCAGTCCAGAATTGACTGATAAAGATACGATCCCTGTCGGACACTATGGAAGAGGAAAAACCATGGAGTTTGACAATCTCCTTGGTAAATATGGCAACAACTTCCTTGGCATTGTATGGATGACATAAAGGAATAAAATGAGCATATTTGGTGAAGCAATCGACTATCACCATAATAGTATCCACACCCTGTGTTTTTGGGAGGCCTCCAATGAAATCCATGGAAATATCCGACGAACTTGTGTAGGTCTGGGCAGGGGCTGCAGCAACCCCACAGGGGATAGGGCTTCATATTTATTCCTTTGACATATGTCACGAGCAGCTACATAGTTCTAAATATCCTCTTCATTCCTTCCCAAAAGAAAACTCCAGTAATCCTTTTATACGTTCTGAAGAACCCGAAGTGCCCTCCAAAAGCAGAATCATTGAATTCCTTGAGTATTAGAGGTACTTTAGAGGAAGTCTTGATCAACACCAACCTTCCTTTATAGGTTGAAGCACAGTGTGTGAATTTCCCCTAGCCTACACCTCAAAAGGAACATTACAAGCATATGCTATCAATCAATCAACCCTCAATCAAGTTCCAATCAATCACCGAAAATTAATCCCCAATTAATCATTCTTGATTTTAGGGTCAACACTTCCTTACTTAATCCACAAGAATTTCCTTAATAGCTTTCAGTACTCTTAACACTCTCTCTCAAGCTAAAGCTTTGTAAGCCTTCAGCTTGTTACAAAGAGAAACCCACACTCAACAGGAAACAAAGAATGAAGCACAAACCATAATCCCATCAAAGAACTTAGGCAACTAGCACTCCCCCTGACAATGTTCTTGGTAAATAGATCTTAGGTGTCTTTGGCTCACAACACTTGAGTGACCCCTTCGACATCCTCACAGTTGTTCTCCTCTAGACAGCTCTCAATGTCTTGAATCTACTCCACCTTGGTGTCAGCAGCCCCCTTGACATTCTGTCACCTACTCCACAACCTGGGTCTCACATCAGCCAACAACAGACTCAACTGCCTTACTAGTGCCTAAGTTTTCAAGCCACAATTCATTAACACCAAATCAGAAAAACAAAGAAAGTAGACAAACAGAAAGCAATACCTAACCAAAGCAATAGATCATAATTCCTTTAATTCCTGAGAATTATATCCACTCCTTGCAAAAAGGCAACCAAGATCTGTGAGAAATTACCCATATGCAGCATCAGACAGCAACAAGAACCAAGAGTCAAAGCCAAATACATGAAAAGCAAACCTCTGATTAGATCAAGGAAACACTCTGTCCAGACCAAGAGAAACAAGCCACAAAACGAACCAAAAAAGTAAAAAACACGAAGAGGGCTTGGGTTCATCTTAGACCAGGGGGTCAGCCCTCTCTGCTGGAATCAAGGCTCCTTTTCTCTGGAAAAGAGCAAAAACTGCTGGATTACACGTGAAGGCTTGCTCATGCTTGATCTGAAAACTCACCCAAATAGAATCCTTAATCTCCACTTCTGAAGGCAGAGTTTTGGACTTTTGACGTCATTTGGCATTGTCTGTGAATGTCTCAGCGGAAGATTACTCCTTACATGCTCTCATGCACTGCCTGTGTCCAACAAAGCATCTAGACAGCAATGGCATATGGTGTTGTGTCTGGATGATCAAAACCTTCTGAATACAATGGTGGAGTTTGATCGTTGATTCGATAAACAAAATCAATGACCAACCATGATAACAGATGACACCAAACTATTTTGGTAACTAAGCTAGAAGAAAAAAGAAATAGAAAACAACTCTATATGACTGAAACCATGGTGGGTTCAGGTCATAGTGGATGGTACCACCCTAATATGTTAAAAAAAATTAGATAATTCTCACAATGATAAAATAAGAGTGGAGGAGATGATTATTGCCAGAGACATGGAGACAACAATATAAAATGGCTGTACGTTGAAGCATAATGAGTGAACTACCCTCGGCCTACACCTCAATTTCTGCTAAATGCTGGAGGAAAATTACAAGCATATTCTATCAATCAATCAGCCTTCAATCAAGTTCCTAACCATCACCTAGAATCAATCCCCAGTTAATCACCCTATTTTAGGGTCAATACTTCCTTAGTTAATTCACAAGACTTTCCATAATAGTTTTCTATCAATATAAACCAACATTTGCTGAACAGAAATCCTACCAACCTTCCCACATGAATTCCTTTCTTTTGCTTCCTTGAATAGTCGTAAACGTGCATTACACCGATAAAAATGTATGTACAGTTTTTAGCTAGTTCTTATACTTTTCTTTTTCTCTTCTCTAATGATATTCTTCTTTAAAACGAAATTAATTATTTTTAGCAAGCTCAAACAGATAAACTTTTACCATTTTGGACACCAAAAATTGTCCAAGGTGAAAGAGCAACAACATTGGAAGAACAAAGAGTCCAGTCTACAGAATTTCAGTGACTTCTACTGGTAGATCCACTTAGTCTACAAGCATAGCATCGTGAAAAGAATTAAAGGTCGTGCAAATAAATATACCAAGAAAACACACAAATAATTGCTAATTCAGACAAAAAAGTTTTAGATGCAGTATAAATTGTTGTACACCAGATGAAAATTTAAGTTACTCTACCTAAATGACTGCCATCTCCTTTTAGAACAACCTATAGCAATATCTCCTAGATCAGGGGCACCCTGCACATGTTCATAGCAATAGTTTCTTTCTTCAACAAAACAGGTCCTCTGTATACTAAAAAAGTTTGAGATCCTGTTGTACCTTCAAAGATGCTTCTTGAATGGGACTGAATCCACCTTGCTGCTTCTTCAGGACGGTTTGCTCCTAACTATAATATTCACATTTTGTAATTTAACATTGTAGTTTCAAATAAAAAACTGTATTTTAGACCTAATACTAATAGCGACATCACCTTCAATTGATCACTGTGATTTGAAGTGTTATAAAGTATGAATATGAAGAACACCTAAAATTTGTGAAAAGAATCAGCAATATGCATGTCACTGGCACCTTTGAACCAGCAAAAAATAGTGCTCATACTTTTCTGTTAATGCTCTACCTCCCATTATCCATGACCCGAATGCAGGAATCTACAACAGCACTTCTAACAGGATCCTGACAAGAAAAGTTTAGAAAGCTCAATCAGAAAGAATCTTATAGAAAACCAAATGCTTAATTTAGTAATTTCTACTTTCATGTTGGCTGAATATTTGAATACTAATGAATAAATTATACATGTTAATGAAACTTAAGCAGCAAGACTAATTCATATATGGAAAGTAGACAAATTTGGTTGCATGAAGAGCAAAAATTTGGAAACTACTCTCTGAAAAGAGTTCTTGAAACTTGTTCATAGAAATACGGCCAAATTCATTTTGGCGTTTAAACTTCGGCAAGCTGTTTGCTTTGCTCTAAAATTATGCCCCAAGCAAGGAGAAATTATTGTGCTCCAGAAGCATGCAATAATTTCTCCCAAGCAAGACCTGAGCTAATAAACTAGTGAAAAACAAAGAAAAAGAAAAGGAAACAATAAAGGGAGCAAGCTTGGATAAGTGTGTCAGGAAGTCTCAGGCCCTCAATTGAAAACTCCAGTTCCAGCAATAAGGGCATTGTTTGTCATCCCCGGCTTCTGGCCTGCTATAGTAATTACCTGATGGGCATGAGTGGGGAACTGCCCATGTAGGGGACCTGTCAAGATGATGATTTGGGTACACTAGGATTTATATCAATGTAAACAATTGCAAAAATTATACTGATGGTATATAAAAAGACACAGCCGCTGCCAAGGAAAATAGATATCATCTTAGGGAATAAATTTGCAGAGAGTTTTCATTCTAAATTTCCATTTTCCAGCATGTTGTTCAGAACAAATCTCCAAAAGCATGCCCTAATGATCCAACTAAGAAAACTCTACTCCACTGTCTCCACCGTCCTATTCCTTTCCTACCCATCAATTAATGCTATCCCATTCTACTATCACTGAAAAATCTAAAACTAGCCACGAGACGAGAATGGAAAAAAAAAAAAAAAAAAGACGAAAGATGGTCAACAAAGCATGAAACCGAAATGATGAAATTAATGGAAAAGAAAAGAAAACATAACAAAGTAAGAGAGAAGCGGTTAAACTCCCAATGGCTGTTTGGGCGGAAAAAAAAAGGCATAGAGAGGAGAGTAGAACCTGGTTGTTGCAAATGGGAACGGATTTGAAGCTGCTGAGACGGCAACCGTCGAGGACGAAGTAACGCTTACGGGAGAATTGGTGTCCAATACGGTTGGAGGGTATGAGATACAGCCAGCCTTCCATTGTTGCATCACTTTGAGACGCAATAGCAGTAGCAGTAGCAGCAGCAGCAGTACTAGTACCCATTTTAATTCAATGCTCAGCACGCACAAACCCACTTCTTCTCGGAGCCTCAAATTTCGATTCCGATCCTTCTTCTCTTCTGGGTTTTCACCTTTCACCATTCACCAACACAATCATTGTAGCTACACTTTAAACCAAAAGAGAAAAAGAAAAAATGGAAGAGGAAGGAGATATGGATCATCTTCTGAACCCTAATAAGGGATAGAGAGAATGATATAGATTCAGAATTGAGAAGGAGTCGCCATCTCTTTGAAATTGCAATTGCAGCCAGCTTTTGCGGAATGCATCAATGCATGAACTAATTTATCTCTGCATTCGCATGTCAGACAAAGATTGCCTCACAAGTAAGTAATATGGAACTAAATGACCTTATTACCCTCGTCTTGTTCGCAACTTTTCTACTCTACATTTTTTTTAAAAACTTTTTTTGTTGGTATGATTTTTTATTTTATTAATGCAGAGGGACGTTATCCATTCCAAAATTCCATCCTGTTTATTTAATTAAGTATTAATAACTATTTATTTAATGAATTAAGAGCATTTAATTAGATAAATAGATTTGAAGACAAAAAAGAAAATAAAATTTTGAATTGATTCTCTAAAATCAAAACAAATCACAAATTTTGATAAAGACTCATAATAATATTTATATGTCATCTACTCATAAAAGATTATTAACAGAAATCAAATTTAAAATTTTGGTCCAACACAATTTAATTTTAACAATTGACTCAATACTTACAAATTATTTTAATTATGTAACTCAGTCTTGTCAATTAAATCAATTTTAGTTGACTTACAAATTATTTTAATTAACCTATTATAATAATAATAATAATAATAATAATAATAATAAATTACATGAAAAAACAATTAAATATGATTTATTAAGTTGTTAAGTATTTTTTTCCTTTCTTTTTACGAGAAACTACTTTGTTATATTTGACATTTTATAGGTGTAGCCTTGTGGTGTAGTCTTAATTCTTGAAACTCATCCAACTACTTTTGTAATAAATAAAAGCCACAATTACCTCTTAAGTTTTAAATTAACAAAAAAAAAGTTACGATTAAACTCTCATACATTTCTTTCATAAATATATTGTATTGTATATCGTAATCATCCTATACAAGTATTTTAATTTTTTAGTTAAGGATTCAATTTTAATCTATATATAAATTTTTTTTACACTATCATTCAATCACATATTTATTCATTAAATAATTACACAAATATGAAAAAATCAATTACTAGACCATCATTGTAAAAAAAATAGAAGTTATTAGCATGATCAAAATATATCAATTTAAAGATATTGAAATTAATTGTTGCTAATAATCTCTTAATACTAGACCATATGTAAGTATTATTTTAAATTTTTGTTGAGACTCATGACATATTTTGACTTTAGAACGGGAGAACTCTCTCCTTAACTTTAAACTTTTTTTACCCAAAAAAAATAATATTGCTATTTCACATGAAACTAATCTCATGAATTACTGTTACGAAGAATTTGACAAAAATCAGTCGTTCATTGCGTGAGATTTAATAATTAAATATTAAAAATAAAAAATAATTTATCTTTTTTTTTATCATTTTCCCATTAATCCTTTGCATTAATACAGTACTTATCCTCCTTTCGTTTGCTTAATGACGTTAAAAAAATCAGGAAAGCTGATTAATATTGTAAGTTACTAAGATATCAAAAGCATGGGTGACATATTCTCTCTTGTAATACCCCCTTCGATGCCTTGATCATAGACATTCAAAGCATCATTATGACTCTGATTATGATACCGTCACGTAAGATTACCACCATTCTTGAACAAGTTGTAGGCCAGAATTCATTCATTATATTATGGTTCTTGATTATCTCAAAGTAGTCCTTCTTTCTTCTGCTACTCCCTCTTCTATTAATTTTTTTTTAATTTTCTAAAATGAATTTCCCTGGATCTCATCACATTACTCAAAAAATAAATAGAAAAAATATATTGCTTATGAATGGTATCGAGAACAATAGTGATGACCCTCAAAACAAAACACAGTTTTAAGTATTACAACATGGTTGGCAACAAACCGTTAGTTGAATAATTTTATACATTAAGCAAATACTAGATTACCGTCTTGGCTCCTTACCAAACGAGGATAGAAGAAAAGGAAAAAAAAACAAACCTTACAAAAAAGAAAATTGTCAGTGCTTAATTGAAGAAATGATCGAGGACATGAAAAAGGACATAAGATTTGAATCTGTTTCATTGAATCATAACAGTAAAAAATAAATAAATTGGAAACCACAAATACCAAATGACTTTAAAATAACTAACCCTACTCGCATTTAACCGCCTTTTTTTGGGTCTAATATGAACCAACATCTAGGACTAGTTATATATCTTGAGTGCACTGGATGAAACAAACATTAAGAACATTGTTCATATTCTTTCGATCTGGCAATCTTGCATGAGACCATGACAAAAGAAAAAGTAATGAATCAGAACGTGGAACAAATGAATAGAATAATTTAGATGTGCATTCATACCTGGGTGATGGTGGAGATTGGTGCAGTCATATATAGTTGATGCCATGATCAAATTTGCAATTGACCATACACAACATAGCAGATCATACGAGGGAATTTGAACTTTTCAGCAGATTTCTTTGCACGCTTTACAGGGCAAGTTTGAGTGGGAGGAGTTTGTGGAACGTTAGGGAGTAGTGGAGCTGTGCAGGGTTTGAAACTTGTGGCTCTGGTGGGGCAGAAGGGTATCAGCATGCACTGTGACTAATACACCATGACTGAAATCAAAGACTTCATCATGATAGATAATTCTGTAGGTCTTCGGACCCAATGATAGTGCCATTATCAAGCCTCAATTCAAGGTCATATTTTGGAGTTTCAGCATTGATTAATTGATTCAGAACAGAGCATTCTACTGTATGTTTCACCATAAGGAATGTTTTTGGATTTCATTTAGTGTAATTACTGTGTGTTTGGTTTGCTGAATTATCAATGTTATTACAATTCCAAAATAGAAGGGGATGCAAAAGATAGCCACAATTGCGGGGAACTGATGCTTTCCTTGATTGGTTTTCCATTAAAATAAATAAAAAGCAGCATCTAGACTTTGGGGGCATTGGGGAGATTTGGTCGGCAGCTCAGGAAATGGAAAATTGAGTTTGAATCTCACCTGTGACAACTTGGTTTTAGTCCAGACTCCAAAGAATCCTTGCGTAGCCAAAGCATTACATATTCAATATTTGAGCTTTTATACCAACATAGTCGAGAACAACAGACAATATATTGCTTTCAAAATTCCAATTTTTAAAATGAAATGCAGCAGTTACTGTCTACGACTGATATTGAGAACAACTTAATCATGAACCACAGAATAATTGATGCAGTCTATTTTGTCACTTACATAGAAAAAAAAAATTACAATTTCAAGAAAACTATATTTCCTGTAGTATAGGGCCTATAGGCTATAGCATATATGGTTGGTAAAAGAAATTCACTGACTTACAATTACAGAAATCTTATTAAAAAAAATTTGATTTACACTTAATAAAGTTCTCTAAACACTGAAAGAACCCCAAAATATAAGAAATCTTAAATCACACAGCCTGTTCTTTTAAACAAGAGAGTCCTTGCTTGATTTCTTAGTCTCTTGACTTTCCTTTTCTTGATTATCCATGTTTTTCCCAGCCAAAAGTGGCGAGTTATCTTTATTTTTAGCCTGCAAAGAATCAAGGATAAATAACCAAATTCTTATAAACATCTAGAAAAACATCATGGCGAGCAGGTAGAGCAAACAAAGAACTTTAAGAAACAAAGAACGATGATGATAAGTACCTGAGACGCCAACGGGTGATCGCCTAACTGTTTCTTTTTGTTCTCCTGGGTGCAGAAATAAGAATACAAGCCCATTCCAAAGACGGCAATGAGTATTCCAATAATGTTCCTCTCGTTGAAGGGGTCATGGAGTAATGTGTAGCCAAATGCTAGAACAAGGCAAGTCTTGAGGTGGCCTAGTACTTGATAAGTCACAGGAGATGTTTTTCCAATAACTAGAAAGGTGCTGAAGTTCACAGAAACAGCTATCAAGCAGGACAGGATGATGAATGCCTGAAAAATCAGACAAAAAAACTCACGTGAGTCAGTCATGTGGCTCATATTTATATGGTAATCTTAGCAATTATACGTAAGTGAGGGTTGACATTTGATATTACCAAGACTATAGGAGAATATTTGTAGGCAAAGACATTTTGCTTGGTGAGCATCTGATCCACGAGAGGGCCTGAAACAAAAAGAATTGCTGCTTGGAATGGGGCAGACTGGTAGAGCAGCTGTGTGGAGGAGACGTTAAGTTTCTTCTGTATTGTGTTGGTCAGCTGAATTGTGCACAACGTTAAGAATCAACAACCTCTTCAGCTTCCAAACAAGTGAGCCTAAGGCTCTAAGCCATCATAATTAATCAATAACAATAAATAAATGTTACAACAGGAAGAGTGAGCAGTGAAGGATACAATTTGGCCAACACATGTCGTCATGATAGCTAGAAGGGAAAGAATGGTTCCGACAAAATTCAGCTGAAGGTCTGTGACAGAGGCAATGCCAACTCCGACAAGTAAGAGGAAGAGAGAGAACTTTATTTTCTGGCTGCATGTGGTAGCAAAGGGATTTACAGTAAGTAAACATAACCACTGTTTAATTTCAATATTATTAGTATTGAGTCTTTCCATCAACTTGCTACCTGAACTGCTTCTTGAGGAAAACAGTTTCTAGCAATACCGTGAATGGTATGATTGCAAGTTTTGTCATCTGCAAAATGAGCATTAGAATCAATACATCTGCAGAATAGTTCAATAGACAAACTGCACTATATAGTAGTAAAATATTATCATGTCTATATGGTAGTGAAATATTGAAGCAAACCTGGTAGAATCCAATGGAATTGAAGCCAAGGCTCAAGTTGAGGAATCCAATGGAGACGCCATTTAGAAGGCCAAAAAGCATGACAGTCTTCATGTCAACGGACTTGGCCTCGAACAGGTTGAAGCGTTGAGCCACATGAAGGGTGCAAAATGTGACCATCAGATGCCAACTTGTGAGCGTTGTGGCTGGCCACAAATGGGGAACAAAACGCAGTTAATAAAAATTGATTTCAAATCAGAGTGAGTGTATATATAGTGGGGGGTGGGGGGGGACAAAGAGAATCACCGAAAGGGAAGCCAAGATTGCTCATCAAGGCTTTTGTTGCAGATGACAATGGAGACAGAGGAAGCCACGGAAAGAAAGAGTGCACCAATAACACCCAATTGGAAGCTCGGCATCTCTCCCATCTTTGCTGCGAATATATTTTTCAAGATTCTTCTTATTGCAGGAGGACTAGAAGTATATAGTCCTGCATGTATATATGTATAGTGAAGGATTCGCTGCTAAAATCATAAACCCCGGCAACTTGGGAGTCAAACGGTGCAAAAGTACTAAACTACTAATTAACCTTTAATAAAGAGAATTATTCTGGAGAGTGTTTTGGAGGATCTAGAAAAGAAGGGAAAAATAATATCAAGTATACATCTTAATACAAAATACAATTAATGTCATGTTAACTATAACTTTTTTTTTTATTTGTCATTTAAGAAAGTTGTATAAGGATTAAAAAATTATTAAATTACCGATTTTAATTTGCTAATTCATTTTCTTGGTTTCCAACCATATTCTTTCAATGTTGATAATCCAAAAAAAAAATTAATTTAGAAATAAGTTAATGTTAATTGAGAGAAATATTTGTTTTTATTAAATTATTAATATTTAATTGAAAGAACAAGGTTGTAAACAAGAAAAAAGAAATAGAGGATTTAAATCATAAATTGCTTCAATTATATATATATATAAATTACATTTGACTATATTACTTAATTATTAAAATACTCAAAATATTACTTTCTTCGTTTTTTATTTTTTTTAAAGTTTTTATATATAAATTAAGAAAATTATTAAATAATATCATTTACAAGAAAAAAATTATATTTGATTAAATAACACTTTTATTAAAATACTCAAAATACTTATATTTACTCCACTAACTTTCTCTCACTTCCTTAATACTAAAGATAAATTAAAAAAACATACTTAATACTTCTTTGATGTAATAAAATGACAAATAAAATGAAATAAAGGTTTTTCTCTATAATGATAGATAAAAATGAACAAAAGAAATAATATTAATTAATTCATATTCTCTTACTTCATTGATATTAAAGGTAAAATTAGAAATAAAACATTTGTTAACAAGTGCTCTTAGTGCACTAGTTAAAGAATTAAAAATAAAAAATATTAAATAAAAATTAGAAACATTTAATATTTTGAGAATTCAAAAAGTTTTTAATTGTTTATTCTTTTAATAATTAATTATTAAAATGAAAATAATTAAATATTTCCTAAACAATACCCTTCAAGCATAGTTAATAGTATCTTAAAAAATAAATAATTAAAATTTCATTGAAATGCACTCTTTATTTTCTAATTTAATTAACTTATTGTGGGGTATGGTTAATACGAAATGAATCCTATATCCTTTTTAAAAATTATAATTAATGTTCTATTTACGTAACAATTTTTTAATTATTTTAAATAAAAAATATTTAACACTTTTTTAAATAATTAAAAAAATAAAAAATATATAAATTTTTTAAATTTTAAATTATTTATAAATAATCTCTTAACTTTAAAATTATTTTAATTGATACTTAAACTATAACAATTATACAAATCAATCATTTTATTTACTTTTCATTAATTTTAAATTCTTTTTTAAATCTAAAGAATTTACATACTTTTTTTTAAAAAAATTATTAAAAGAATTTAAAATACCTCGAGAAATTAATTGAAACGCACCTTATTTAATTTGAAGTGTACGGAATAAATGCTATATTTCAGACAAAGAAACAAGATGGAACTCTGGAGCGCGTGCTGGGAGCCCTGAAATCGATCACGCAATAGAAGGAAACCAGTTCTTCTGGCCTAACAGAAAAAATGAAGGGTGAGAGAGCTGAGTTGTTATCCTCACATACCTTAATTTAAAGAATGGAGAAATGGGCTCCTACAACTCCAGAAGATCACACCCGAGTTCCTCCACAGAGAGCTTCTGAGTCTAAGCTAGAGAGAGAGAGAGAGAGAGAGAGAGAGAGAGAGGACAGGGGTGGCTAGCTTGTATGGGAATGCAGCTTTTGCTGGCTTTTTATTTTTGATGAGAAGATGTTCGTTGAGTTTTTGTGTGGTTGGGTTGAGTTGTTAACGGCCATTTGACGCAAAACAAGAGCAACCATGCTTGATAGACAGTCAATACGTATAGATCACTGTTAACATAACACACATTTAATGGGGAGTCAGCTTCTTGATATTGTTTTTGGGTGCCCAAAGCAAGCGGCAAGCGGAACAGACACAAGAAATAGCTGAGATGTTCAAATCAGGAGGGTGTTTTAGTCCAATTGGATGCTCGTGCTGCCTATTCTATATCCCGAATTCCCATTACCAAACACTTTTTCGTCCCACATGGCTTTCATAAATTGTATACTAAACGAGTCTTGGCTCACAAGTCAGGAAGGTGAGGTGAGTGAAACCAACATGTCTTTTTTAGGCGAGGTATCTGTCATTTCAAGCAAGACACTCCTCCAACCATGTTCCACAGACTTCAACCTCACCCCTAATTCCTAAATGAGGACTTGTTAATTTTTTGTTTTTTTATTGTTGAATGATATGTTTTTGAAAGGAAAAACAAAAAGAAGTGCATCAATTTTGAGGCATTTTCTGAAGTACAATTTCTACCTAGTGAAATACGGTTTCGGCACACATAGTTCTTCCAAGTTTATGCATGTGAGGATTAAAATTGTCGCATGTGGCTCCTTTTTGACACATTTTATTTCCAGCAAAATGTCACCGTTGTCTGTCAATGCCGCTAACTCACTTCTCAAATACATGGAATCTTGCCAAGGCTTACTTCCGAAAATTGCTAGGGAAGCCTCTTATTTGTTGTATGTGTTGTTACTTGGCAAGGCATATGAAGCACGAACATTTTAAAAGAGGGCTCGTTCATTTGATTATATAAGTTATTACACCGGAAGACGAAACCAGCCCTCGATCCGGCAAACATATATAGGCAAGTATTTTGAGTTTTTTGTTCGTCCTTGCTTTAAAAAGGAAATCCAATTTCTGTAAGACTCCATCTGAATCGTAGTTCAGCTTCAAATTCGCAAAACCATATGTAAAACCTTTTTTTTTCTTTGCAATAATACTTATATTCTAATTTTTTTTTTCACTTCACATAATTTCTCTAGAACTTTTTTCAAAAAGGAAGTGTGTGTATAGGAAAATTTAAAACCAGTAACTTTGGAAGGAGCCAAGGAGGCGTGGAATCAATTTTGGCCTCTTAGCCCCACTTGAATGCAGTTCATTTATTCACTTACGCTAATTACTGTCGACTGTAATTCAAATCAGTAATTTGATTAGTAACAAGCAAATTTAACATCTCTTACTTTCAATGATATGGATTGAAATAAACTACTTTTCAAACAAGGAGAGATAGCTTTAGGAATTGTTGGTGCTTACGTTCAAACTGAGACTACATGCAGATTATCTAAAACCTGAAACCATTAGCCGAAACGTAGTGCTAACAGCAAAATGAGTGCACAAGACAGGCAGCATAGAGGAGGCAATAAGCCTGAGATAAGGCATGATTTTCTTTCCTTTCATAACTACTCTCGTATGCGAACTGTAAAGATACAGAATATTGGCTCAGAAAATAAACCTGGCACCTGAGGGAAGGAACCAATACTCAACAAACACCCACCGAGTATGGGTAAAACATGTACAAAGGGAGAAGGGGCCGCATATATTAACCCTTCACAATACGTCTAAGTCCTTTAAGATACACCTTATCAGCATTGGTGAGGCGAGCTTGGAACTCGGCCCACTCACGTCTGCATCTCGTTCTGACCTGAGTTACAAGACAAAAGCATAAAACTCCTTGTTAAAAAAAAACTGTTCGTCAGTTCGCACACCACAAAATGATACGTGCAGGGTACTGATTGCAGGACATCATACAAATTCAAAGAAAATATATAATGGAAAAAATGATATGTCAGATAGTAATGCTACTTATACAACTTGCATTCACTACTCTAAATAACTGCACATGTAGCTCCATCTAACTTCAAGTAGCCTGACGGTGCAGTTGTGAATGCAAAGAATTGTGTAAGCAGCATTATTCCATGTGAAATATACATACCGCATCCACTGGATCTTTTCCATCTTCAGCCTCTCCCTGAAAATTATACATATATCTCAGAAAAGTTAATTTCAAAATTAATAAAAAAATTTCCTGCAACGGAAGCAAGAGAAGTAAACACCCTCCTCAATTGACACAATAATGAACTATTATGGTGAGTAAAAGCTACTATTCCTTGTTTTGCTCCCCAGGAAATAAAATATGTTTGACCTTGATAATATATGCTTTGTTGAGTTGTTCTACAATAGCACATGTCAATAACCTCAACACATAAATATGAAAAAAGATCAGCATTACTCCTGTAGCTGTTCTTTTACATTTGTCTTTTCATTTTCCTATTCATCGGTGCTACAGAGCAATGCCTACCTCCTCCACCTCCCAAAAACAAACAGAAAGAGTAAAAGGCAGAAAAAATAACCAAACTAAATTTTAAATCAAATCAATAAAGGAAAAGCTATTATCTGCATATTAAAACCAAAAACTAGAACCAATAAGTGAGAAAAGTCTATTATTCTCTCCAGCATGAATGACAAAGATCTAATACAGTTGAGCCTTGATTTTGTAATTCAGATGTCAAGCTTTTAAGTTAGGATTCATCTTGGTAATTCTATTACCAATTAACCTTTAAAATTGAAAAAACACACAAAAAAAATCATGTTATGGATGCATTGAGGTTCTATGAATACTAATTTGGTGCATGAAAGGATTCGGGAAGAAATATTATTTTTAGAGGAGAACTCATAACAACACTTTTAAGTATGATGAAATTTCTCTATTTATTATAGCACTACAACCAACATTCGAGTACAATGCAATTTTTTTTCTTTGTGATAAATTATAGTGGCTGCCGGATTGAAAAGGAATGCTATTATGAATTTCTCCTCATGGCCCTTGTCCAGAATCAAATTCTACCATTTACACACTACAGCTATGCTTGGTTGAGCAGGTGGAAAGCACACTCGATTTAGTATCTTCAAAGGAAATATGAGATCACAAATATCTTGTAAGCTAGTGATGACTAACCTGTCTCCCAAGAGAAGGAATTACTTGATGAACAATCCACTGTGAATCAACTACACCAATTTTTTCATGTGCTGGCTGCCAAAATTAAACAAAAAGGATTCAGATTAAAGCAAGGTACTTAAAATAGCTTTCTTGTTCTGAGAAGATTTTATTAAAGTGATGAGAAAACAACCCTATTTAGCACAAAATATACAAGTTTCATACAAAAGAAGCCCTTCAAAGATTCATAAACATGAAAAGAAAAAAAGGTTTAACTATTGAAAAGCATAGATGGAAGCCTCCTTGAATGATTCAAGATCCTAACTAAAACCATAGAATACATTTCAAGAATTACACTTGGCCATGATCACAGTAATCTATATAGTAATTTAAGAAGTAACACAAGCCAAAATTCATTAATATGGACAGAGACACATAATATGAATGCTTATGTAACCAGGTAATCATGTCATGGAACCCTTCAAGCAAAAGATAAGTTCAAAAAGCAAAAAAGAAAAACCAAAAGTCATGCTTGAATTTAAATCATTTGATTATATTCATATCGCTACTTATAAGCTAGCAATCTCCACATAAATGCAACTTCACAAGGTCTACCTTGATATAGCCAAAAGCCTCAAAAAGAGAGAGGGGAGAGAGAAAATCCCTTACCCCAAAAAAAAAAACAGCTTCATCTCCTTTCCTCCTTGATTGTAAGTAAGGAAAGGATTAAAAAAAGATATTACCAGAGATTGATCTAAAGGGGGTCATTAACTTAAAATTATCAGTTTAGCAACTAGCAAACTTTATCAGTTAATTGATGGCATCTGTAGGCAGGCATGACCAGTTGAAGCATAACCAGCTATTAACAAGGCTAATGAAATGATACAATGTCCCAGCATTAGGAAGGGATGAAAAGAAATATATATAATAGAATCTGCTAACCTCTACACATCTTCTGAGAGCGAAATCCAATCCCCATCCATGCACTAAATCATTCTACAAGCATATGTTTGGAAAGTCCATC
The DNA here is from genome assembly GCA_019955255.1 of Castanospermum australe. Taxonomy (NCBI): domain Eukaryota; kingdom Viridiplantae; phylum Streptophyta; class Magnoliopsida; order Fabales; family Fabaceae; genus Castanospermum; species Castanospermum australe. The sequence goes on from NSJW01000034.1 coordinate 1,980,835, forward strand.
AGGGCAATTAAAAAGTTTGAATATATCATGCAAAAGATAAATCACCTATTCATTTTGTTATGTTACCACAACCAACATATGTTATATGAATAATAAAATATACCTGAATCATATACCACACACAACGCCATGCTTCTCGAGAAAAGACAGGAGCCATAATTTCCACAAATCTAAAAGAACACAAGAAATAATAATCATGTTTAATAAATGGACAAAGAAAATAAAGTCTAGGTAAATGATATAGCTATCATTTATAACAATTCAACTTAGCATCAAGGAGGAAGAGAGTGCATACGCAGCACAAGGAGGCAAATGTGGATCACTACACCAGCCTGGTTTCTCTTCTGTAACCCTATCCACCAATATATGCATAAAGATGTGTTAAAAACACATTTGAAGTCATGATAAAGAGACCTTATTAAGGCAATGATTAAAGTTAGAAAGAGAGGAAGGCCAAAGGAATACCTGTGAACTTCTCTGTCACCCCTCCTCTTTGTCATCTCCCATGTTAATCCGTTATTTGGCTCAAGACCAGGTTGAGAGATCTCCAAACCGTGTTTTTTGACCAAGTTAATATAACTGGTAAATAAAATACAGTTAATAAAACCAAAATTTGCATATAATGGCAAACTTGAGCAGAATAGATAGATGAAAAGTAATACTTGTCTCCATTGAAGTGTTCCAATCCAAGATCTTCATCCCATATAAAAATATATTCATAAGCTGATACAATATCAGGATGCAAAAACCTTTTAGCATACCACCTGCATAACATAATTCATAAAACCTTTTAACATAAGAAGGAAATTGTAAAAACCCAAGGAGGGCAGCAATAAGACCAACACTCCAAATGATGACCAGCTATTTTATTTTATTTGTTGATAGAAGGAGAAAATCCATTAGATGATCAACTATTTTATGCATTCCTTAATTTATATGTAATCATAATAATTGGCTGCCTGCTGCCCAATATTTTGCTTAAAGGGGCAATAAATCACAAAGCTGGTAAATTTCCAACCAAAAGCCAGGGGAAAAATAAAAAGAAGGATAGGAAAAAACAATGAAAAGAAGGTTAGGAAAAAACATACCATTTTGTTTGTTTCCTTGCACTAACATGGATTGCATTCTTTGACCACTCAAATTGATCCCATTCACTAGTCCGACCATCATAATGAAAGAGCAAAATTGCAAAATCATCAGAAAACTACAGAACAATATGATAGTCAGTATTTTTGAAGACAATATGAAAGTAAATAAATTCACATATCACATATGTAAACATTAACATAGTCCATCTCTATAACCTTTTTGACAGCAGCATCAACATTATCTCTCTGATCATAACCAACAGTGAATGTTACTAAATACTTTGGCTTTTTCTTCAGATCCTGTAGAATTTAGGGTTTCATTGTAAGACTCATGAAAAAGATATCTAATAAATTGGTGTGTAACACCTCAGCTTTATCCATATCAGCACACCAGCTTAACAACATGCCTGCCTCTCAACACACTCACATGTAACAGTCTCATGCATGCATAGAGTTGCATGTAGACAAAACTGAGATAAGTGCACATCTCTAGCTAACATGAGCTTCCTACGCATGCACCAGAGGACATAGCTTTTATTTGTTTTCTATATCATGAGCAACTTAGATTGAAGAATGAAAGAAATATTTCTCAACATGGCTCTTTGTTTTCTCGTAATACCCCCAGCCTCCCAACCCAAAGACAACACATGCAGAGAGAGAGAGAGAGAGAGAGAGAGAGAGAGAGAGAGAGAGAGAGAGAGAGAGCATGCACAGTTTCAATTTGAGATTGGCCAAATTGATTATTTATAATACTGTATGAGTTAAAAACTACAAGCCACATATAATTTCTTGCATAGTAAATAACTGTTACATATCATACCTCACTAGGTTCACCCCATAGTCTGCGCAAATAAAAATCAGATTCCGCTACAACAATTCCTGGGGGTAGTGATTCTGCTCCAAGTGGATTTGTTGGGACATATATCTGCAAAACTAGCAGTTTTGAATCAGACTTGATAATTGTTATTCAAATTTTCTTGATAAATAGTATTGCTGCTAATCTAAAGCAAATATAATTACATAATTCCAATGCTGTATGAACTGCATCAGACAGAAAATTCCAGGCAATAATTCTAGAATGTAGTTTAATAATAACAAAATTCCCTTATGGACGAACCATAGCTAAAAGCACATTCAACTTTAATGTTCCTCAGATTGCTTGGATGCTTCATATTTCAGAAGCATGGATAAGCATCTTCAGCATAATTTGTTTATAATTTTCTGACAATTACAAAGTTGATAAGCTCCTGAACACCAGCACCCATATCATTGTTCTACAAACAACTACAAGATTATATTAGTTCAAATAATAATAGCCTATCTTCAGCAAACCATTTAAATTGCTTATCATTCTGATAACTTTATAGTAGAAAAGCTCATAAAAACCACCACCCAATCGTTGTTTTATAAACAACATATAAGCTTCTATTAGTTCAAGTAAAAGCCTAATTTCCTCAAATTTTATCCACAAAGAAGCAGATTTTTACTTGATTGCTGTAACTAAAGTTTGTGATTTTTTTTTTGTCTAAAGGGCAGCCTAGTGCACAAGGCTTCCACCATTGTGGTGTCTAGGGAGGATCATATGTATGCAACCTTAGCCCTGTGAGCAGAGATGTTTTGCTACTGGAACCAGTGACCACCCAGTTACAAGGAAGCAACCTTACCATTGCACCAAGATTTTAAATAATCAACCACAAAAGTAAATGTTAAAAAGAATAAATCATTAAAAAATAATATCATTAGATTAAATATAATTTTTCAATTCAATTTGTGCACCATAAAATCTTAAAGGATAGGATTTAAAAGAAGGTTTTGTTGTTGATAATTTTTTCTCCCCCAATAATTAACAATGGTGAAAGCTTAACAGCACCAAATATTAGATATTAACACAACCACCTTTCTAATGAACAATTTCCCCTAACAAATATATGTGCTAAAATCAAAGGATGTTCTTCTGGGGGATAATATTGACCTAAAACTGCAGCTTTCCATTTCCAACAGAAAAAGTGAATGCACACACACCCATCTAAAGAATAAGCACGGGAATTACCTTTAGTAATCTAATTGACCCAAGGGATTCAAGACGCTTGGTTCCAGAAGATTTGTCACTAACAGCTAGAGATTTGTCTACATCAGCTGAAAATCTGTCTATTTCAGCTATAGGTACATCAACAGAATGTCCTAAGCCCGAAGTTAGGCTCATCTGCAAAATTTAAGAAAAGAGATGAGGAGGGAAAAAATATTAAAATGATGTTAAATGCCCAATGCAACACTGAAGAATTAAGGTGGCAAATATTACCTTTTTCAAATGCAAGGATGGAATTGAAATACCAATAAAAAATCCAAAGGCAATTCCGATAATTGTTGTGATGATAACTCTGGTACTATCAGTTGATCTTTTAAGCACACTGCAGAAGAAATAGTAAATTCAGGCATTTTGATTGAATGGACACCAGAAAGTGGTACTAGAAAACAAATGCTGCTTATTAAGCTACAAAACAAAAAAGGGTATCACTACTCTGTTGAGCAACCAAACTTATTCACACCTGCGATGCATCATTCCCATCCAGTTAGGGTCTCCCACAATCAAGTCAAGAGATTTATCACCTGGAAAATTTGCAAATCCTTATGAAAACTTTGAAGCAAATATGTCATCCTTCAACAACCAAAAGTGTGACCTAGGATCAGACACAAGTAGAGTGATAGACAGACTGAGTGACGTGTACATCTGTGTGTGCAGCTATTTATATGCATGTATCTATCTTGCCATTTAAGTGAAGGAAATCATGGATGCACACATATCATGTGAGTATACAGAAGAAACAATGTTACCCGTGGACTGGCTACGCATGTCTAACTGCCTGCACTGGTATTGTGAGAGGAAAAATGTGCAACCAAAATTGTAGTTTATCAGTACCATGTTAGAGACATTGAGAAAGTGAGTGATCACAGAGTTTTAAGACAACAGAATTCGAGTGCTGATTTTAGTGTTCATACTTAAGTATAGTCAGTCGCAGGCATTTCTCGTGTTGATTGCCTAAGAATATGACAACTTATTCGAAAGTACGGATAATGGGGCACAACAAAGGAAAAACTTAGCCAGATCTTCGGCATTTACCACTCATCTTAGTTTTTCCACAAAAAAAAAAAAAAAAGAGCTCAAGGATGGTATGTCATCTGTCGTACAAGTGAGAAATCATTCCAAAACCTCGGCTCTACACCATATCATAACATATCGTAATGCATTTTAACCCAAAAAAAGAAAAATCAACTAAACCAACCAAAATGAAACTGAAATTACGTAAAATTACGACGGAAGATGACAATTGTGCGATTTGACAACCGCATTGCGTTCTCGATGTGCGCTACAGAATATAACGAAACAAAAACGAAGAACAAACATTTATTCACATGGAACATTACAATCCTGGTAAAAAGATAGTCAGAATTCCAATAAACGCGAGGAAAATGGCGCAGAAAATAGATTTACAGCTCCTTCGAGAAGAGGAGCAAAGTTCATCTGAGGCATGAACGAAGATCATTTCAGCGAAAGAACACGGAAACGAACTTACAGAATCGGTTGGAGGAACGCTAGGGTTCAAGCTCGGCTCATTCGTCGATCGAATAACGCAGAGAACAGAGCAAAGGGACGCATGGCATTCGTGTTTGTTGCTGAAACTGAAAAACAAGACTCGTTCTGCTAATTTATATGACGAAACTACCCCCAACTTCGTTTTTCAATTTTATATACTCACCCCAGTCCTCTGGCCTGGACACGTGTCACATTTGCTTTACCCTTCTAACTGCCTATGAGAGCGTGCCACGTAATTTATTCTCGTGGACAAGTGCGAAAGAGCTCATGAGGTTGATTCTGTCTGGTTAGCTTTCACCATCGGATTGGATTGAAGCTATGCCATCGTATGGTCCGCAAAATTTCAGCAGCAGCTGAATGGTTAGCACTCTTTTTTATTAAAAAAAATATTACTATTCCATATTTTTAGACTTACTTCTATATTAATCGAGATTTATAGTTTATTTGAGATAGTTTAATTATAGTAAAAATATTATTTTTTTAATTTTTTTAAAAAATTTAATTATAAATTATTTTAATTATAAAATAAATTATTTTAAATATACGTTTATTTGTTGATTATTTTATAAAGATATATTTTTTAAATTTAAATTTTTTGTCTTTTTTGTTGTTTTTTATCTTATTCTTTTAATTAAATCTTGATAACTCAATTTTAAAATATTTAAATTTTAAAAAAAATAATATTTGTTAAAAAAGATAATCTTTTATTAAATTATTAAATTTTAATTAAACGAATAAATTTATAAAAAAATAGAGAATTTAAATATGTATTTTTTATATTAACTTAATATGTTTAACATAATTAATTTTTAAAAATATTGACATAAAATTTAAATTTAAATAATTACAATAAAAAGTACAATTCTTTAATCGCCATTATTACAACTCCTGAGTTCGACAGCGCCTTTTTAATTTTACTCATTTACATATTTCGCAATCTTCATAAATCTATTTGCCATGTCGAAAACGACAAATTTTGAAGGGCCATTAAATTCCGTTGAACTAGAAAACATTGAAGGTTATCTCGATCACTCTGGTTTGATTCTCCTTAATTTTATACAGAGAATAAAAAATGATCAGGCAAATTAAGAAGTTTCTTGGAATGTGCTAAAAAAATTTGGAAGTAAATAAAACAAAGATAACTGCTAAGTTTTACAGAAAATATATATTAGCAATATATTATAAAGGTACTGAATTTTATTTAATACTTGTCCCTTTTTAAAAAAAAATTGCTTTCCTTTAAAGGTTATCTTTTAATACGAATTTAAATATTTTATTTCTTTGTTTTAATTTTATTTTTTAAATAAATACTGAAAACTCAATAAATAAATATTTTAATTTTAAAATAAATTATTAGTAATTAGGAAATATAATAAGAATCAAGATTAAAGACAAAAAGAAAAAAAAGTGATAGAGAATTTAGATTTCTTACATGAACAAGACCTTTGCTTATCAACTGGTAACTTATTTTTACTTTTTTTTTTTTTGAAAAATAAGAGGTAATGAATCATATCTGATTTCAAAGTGAGTGATGCAAGCCCTCTCCCTCGCATCAAACAGATGCGAACTGTTGACCTTTTCATTATTGCCAAAAAATGCTAGCTTTTAATGCTATAAAAATGGTAGAATATCTCATTAGTTTGGAGTTTGGACGTGCAAATCCCAACTTTTTCGTTTTCCAAAACAAAAGCGATGCGAATATTTTATTTGATACAGTTGATGATAACATGTGCAAGTTTTATGTCCTTCCTCGTGGTTGATATGCCAACTGGACGCTCCTTTTTTTTTTTTTTGATAAACCCAACTCGACGCTTTGTCAACAAATGTATGAACTGTACAAGCATTGAGTTTTGGTAGTGACTACGAACAAGTCATTCACGTGATTAATTAATGAATTTGTCTCTTTTAAAGTAAAATATTTATTTTAAAAAATAAAATAAAAAATATTAATTATAAATGAAAAATTCAAAATATATATATATTTTATTATAATTTTAATCATTAATTTTTTTATTAATAATTAATATTTATTATTTTATTTTTTAAAATAAATCTCTCACTTAAACTAAATCCCTAATTAATATGTTTACTTTAAGGCATCAATCACATTTGAAGAAAGATTCAAGCCCAAAGATAATAGAGTTAAACATGCCAAGCAAGTACATTTTCTGGAAACATGGAAACATAATTTTTTTTGTTGTCTTTGATTGAAGTATTTTCACAAGTATTATTATGATATTAATCTCTCATCTTTAGTTTTTTCAAAAAATATTTACTTTAAAGTTTAAACTTTAATTCTTCTTTAAAAAAGTGACTTGCTTATTACTACACTTAACTTTTGTTGATAACACAATCATGTATTTAGATTTTGTAAAATGTAAGATGTATTTTATGACAACACAATTATACATTGAGTAGAACTTTATTTTAGCCTTTCAAAAATACATCCTTTATTAATTTAATCTTTAAAATTTGAAATTTTTAATGTTTTTATTTCTTCGTTCATTTGAGTTTAACAATATTAGCTTTAAAAGCTTATATATATTATAAAAGATGACATGACATATTTAACTTAGTTAATTAAGCCCAATGAAACGACGTTATTTGGTCAGTCTTTTAATATTACAAATAAACTTTTAAAGTTAATATTATTAAATTCAAATAGATAAATATGTGAAAAAAATTAGAAGTTTTAAATTTTAGAGACTAAATTAATAAAATTTATTTTTATTAATATATATTTAATATGAAGATAATAGTGTAAATAAAAATTTGATTTTATACTTATATATTTATATTATCATTTAATTATATATTATTACATCATTTAAAGAATTTAGTTATGGTAACAAATATCTTAAAGTCAAATCTTAAGAATTGTTGAATATGCTTCATGGTTAGATTCGGAACAGCTAAGATCAACAACATGACCATTTCTATGCTAAAGATATAAAGGAAGAAGTGTAGAAAAATAATGTATGAATAACATTGCGTGTGTGTGTGTCTATATATATATATATATATATATATATATATATAACTTCAATTATTTTTTTATATTATTTAGAATTCTTCTAAAACTCCTTCGAACGAAAAGTACTTGGTTGCTGTCAAGAGTCAGTAGGCCATCTGTCCATTGTTTTTACTGTTACACATGACATGAGTTATGAGTTTGTAACATGAGAAATTCTCAGTGTATAAATTAAAAATTTACTAGATAATTGAATATAAGGCATGTAAACATATGATGTGGGATTGATATCATTATTATACATTTATATTGTATTTAATGAATTGAAGGAAAAAAATTCCACTTATTTTATGAATAAAAAAGTAAGAAGTTATATTGATAGGCTTATCCAGACTCGAGCAATATCAACAATTTAATTACAATTGTTCTCTCGAAAAGATCACCATGTCTTGTCATTTTAGGAAATATGAGTGTACCTCTCCTTCCTATTCCCTTGGCAGCACTCAATTTCCCACTTAATTTAAAAATAAAACAGAAATTAATCTTTGTTTGAGGAGGAAAAACACAAAAGAATAATTAATTAAAAAGAGCAACGAAAATTTTCAGAATTTGGAGCAGCGGTGTGGTAGCCCCGTATCTGGATCCACAATTACTAGCTCAGTGGCGTTGTCACATTTGAGCACATCCTGGCCCAACTTGGCTCCAGCAGCCTTGAGACCCCTGAGAGAAACTGGCTGATTGAAGAGGTTCAGTGATGGCAGCCTCGAGGCTGGTGGCAATTTCATTCCTGGCAACAAATTTCTAAAATCTTCCTTCACCAATGGCACCTCAAAGTCCTGTCTGTCATGCCTAACCGCGTTATCTTTTGCACTGATATGCGCCCCTGGTTCCATGTGGTTGGTTGAAAAGCTTGCCTGGTTTGGGAAATTTGGATAGAGGCTCACATAGCCTCTGAGGTACATCATGTCTATGAGGAACTTCTTCCACGAGGCTTGCCACCCGTTTGTTCTGGACTTTGGAATCTGAACTGGGTTTGCCTTGGCATCCTCAGTGAACCTCATGTTCATGTACGCATAGAACTCTCTCCATTGCTTGGGGAAAAACACTGCTCCCCAGCTGCAAGGTAACTGGTGAAGGTAAGGTGTGTTGGGGTGGATGCGTTTGAAGAACTCTGTGGCATTCCATTTGGGTCTTTCTTTGACAACTTCAACCAGCCTCGGGGTGTAGAGGGAGATAGAGGAGAGCTCAGGGAGAGAGACCTGGGGGTCATAGTGGTAAGCCAGGAGTGCATACTTGATCCACAAGTAATAGTAAGGAGAAACTTCGATGTCATCTTCGAGTAGGAGCCCAAAGTCATCGTCAGAAGACGGATACCAGCTCTCACTGACAGCTCTGATGAGCCCTCCTTGGATAATTCTCCTTCTGAGGGTTTTGGGGCCATGAGGCCACTCAAATGAACCCACTAGTCTTATGGTTGCCTCATCCACCTTGCTATCCATATTGAAAGTAATGGGAACTTCGTCTCCAAGATAGTAAGCATTGCTGAGAGATTTGAGGAGCCTTGCCAGCGAATTGGCTCGGTTTTGGGTAATGATGTTGACAGAAATCCGCATTCGATTCCAATCTGCGAGTGAAAATTCTGTTAGATTAACTGATCATAACTGTTATTAGCACCCTATTAAGCAAAGAACTATATATGATCTTTTCCCAATAAGACACATTAATGAATGACTGTGTAATAGCATAAATTTTATTGAAGATAGGTGCAGTGGGGTTTATCATTTTTGACAAGACAAGTATATATGCATATCTGCCATATCCCATTATTAATAAATTAGAAACAAGAATATAGAATCCAAATAAACTGGACAAGAGTTGAAGAGTTAATTCTTACTTGGCAATGCTGTTGAACGCAGATCAGCCATCCAAAGAACTTTTGACACTGATGCCCTCGGTAAAAGAACCAGTGTGGTACCGTTTGAATTCGTCTCTGATGCCATCTTCAGAGCCTTCCTCACATTAGGGTCAATGTCAGCCACAGTGATTAACACACTGGGATTGTGAATTTTGATCAAACCCTTCATGCTGGAGTACACTGCTTGTATTATCGGCACCTCTGAGTTTGACATCCCAGAAAGTGCTCCAATTGCCAAATCAAAAATCTTGAAACGACGCTCTTTACAGACCAGCATAGGCCATTTCAGAGCTGTTGCAGCATCTTCACAGGGGCAGAAGTTGCCTCCAGAGACAACAATGTAGGCCTTCTTGCCAACGGTAGACCTGAACTTTTCAAGAAGAGGTGCAAGCGCTTTCACTTCATCAATTGAGTGGGCATAAAAGAGTGCATCAATTTTTTGAGGGTACATTGCTGCCCACTGGGTCACATAACCAGTAGAAAGTGCTTTCCACCATTGATCATCCCTGACCTGAACTATGTCCTTGAAAATTACAGTGGTCTCAGACACATACGCAAGCCTGTGTTCGCTATCACCCCAAGTTTCCTTGTCCTTAGAGTCAACCGGAAGAACAAACGAGCCAGCATTTTTGTACTTCTGAAGCTGATAGCTGAAAAAAAAAATCAGAACAATGAACGTGAAAACTTATGACAAATCAGCGATTACAGAATTTAGTAACGTAAGAGTGGTCCCAAGGCAAGGCTGGCTACTAATGGATGTTTTGTTGAAATTAATTCACGGGTTCAGAACTCAAAATAAAAAAAAAAAAATTAATGTCAAACACTTTCCTTCTATCCGTGAGGACAACTAAAAGAAATTAACTTAATTAGATTATCAATGAAAGAATAATATAAGAAGATCCCTTCATATGAAAACCGAATACATGCTTGAAAAACAGGTTTTGTAACTTACTAGTACTTCGGATGCTTTCTGGGATTTAACTTAATTTACGAACAATAATTTAGCTGCCTACTCTGTTTCCTATTAGGTAGTACTGCAATATAAGAACACATTCTTAATTAACATCCGAAGACTTTTTTTTTTGGTAGAAAAGAAAGAGACAATTTTTTTTTGTTGCACTGTTTTGTGAAATATTTAGCCCGTGTCAATTATTAAGCAAATGAACCCCAGTAAAAATCTAGGATTTGCTGTGGTCAAATTGTAATAAGACACAATTATTTTGTCTGGACACCAGACAAAAAGTCCATCTCCAGTTCTGACGACGCCAAATACTAACATATATGTAGTTCAACTGGCACTACTTACTAGTGTTTGTGAACCTAACGGCAACAACTAATTGCAGACTATCACATGCTCGTTGGCGTAGTCAAATTGATGATTGTTTGACTTATATTGTCAAAGGTCAAATAAGCTATTACCGCTAAGTTGTTCTGTTTGCACCAACCAAAAATATATTTTCACAGAATGGTAAAAGCAAAAATGTCAACGTGAAGTAAAAACGTAGAATTTGACCAACATGCCCGTACCTGAGGTGCAGATCTTCACCAGTTGCGAAGGTAAAAGGTGTCTCAATGAAGAGCGTCTTGACAAGCTCAGCAGACAAAAACCATGAGCTGGATAGAAAATCTACCTGCACGATTTTATCAACTGTGATATCATAAGCAGGATCTGGCAAATACAGGCCTGCTTCTTTAGACCGAAATTTTCTGTAACTAGGAAATGTGAAATCCTTCTGCCTAAAAGGCAGTATCCTTCCTATGCTGCCCAAAACAGAGTTCTTGTACTTGTCTGTCCCAGCCACGTGTGCTAAAATCTGCAACATCTTCCTTCCAGGAATCATGTCATCGTCAAGAATGTACACCAGATCAGCTTCGGTCTGCAGAGCCATTTGAAACCTTCCATAGTACTTGAAATCGTAACTTGAGCTTATGAAGCTGATTCTCGAATCGTTATAGCTGTGTACAATTCTCTTCAGCGAGAGCTCGTTCGGGCTCCCGAAAGAAAGCACCCAAACATGATGGAATGGGAGGGTCTGTTTGGAGCAAAGAATCAAGCTGAGCACAAAGTGTCTTTCTTTTGAAGTGGTTTAGCAGGACTGTGATTTTTGGTCTGTTGGGACCTCGCAAATCCCATTTGGATTTCATTGCCATTAGCTCGGGAAGAGTCTCTGTGCCAATGGTCTTGCTCTGGAAGCCCAATACCTCGTCGTAAAGCTCTCTCTTCAACTTAATCATCTGGGCATCGTTGGACTTCTTTTGCATGAAATCTATCTTCTCATTCTCGCAGACTTCAGATGGAGTCGTGGCTGGAACTTCATCCCGGATGAGAGAAGCAGCTTCTTGGTAGTGACCCACAACGTGGGGTTTGATCACAAGCTGCTTCCATTGTTGCGCAATTCGGGTAGCCCATGTAAAATCTGGCTTGGTTCGTAAATCTATAGAAGGACCCATGTAGTACAATAGGAACGTTGCATAAACTGCAAAGAAAAATTGAAGACATGTCAGAGCGGCCACAAACTTATTGGAGCCACTTTTGTGAGCCTTTAATTTGGCTTTTCCTCCAACATAGTCATTAAACATCCCTTCCAAGTAATCCCCACTTCTCAGAGTCGAATTTCGACCAAAACCCATTTTACAAACCGAAGTAGATTCAATGTCCCACCTGCAGAAGAACAGACAGACAAAGTTAGTCCCTATACAGAGGCTATAATGCATTCATGCAACCCAAAAAGTTACAAATTTGCAAAGGAAGCTCCAGTTGAGTCTAACCAAATCTTTCAATACAGCGACTGATATCACTATTTTATGATTGAACTCGGAATCCACCATCAACCGCACCGAAGACCGTGGAAGAGTTCCAAGTTTGGGACGAGAGAGGAAAGAAAACCAAAGGAGAGGTGCTGAAGGTTGGTGATGGAGATGGTAATGAAATTTGAAGGGCAACGGGTTCTGTGCCTTTTATTATATAATAGTGGAAAAGGTAACGAAGTGAAGGAGAAGTGCACCATAAAAAATGCACCAAAGGTCACATGGACCAGACGCTTAAGCTATTAAGAAATGCAAGCAGGACGCGTTACCTTCATTCACTATACACTACTTCGTGTACATTTTCGCCCTCAAGACACCATCAAAAAACCAGATTTAATGCCGCAGAAAAGGGCCACCCCTGCGATTTTGGCACTGCATGGCCTCATTAGTCAAAACTCATATTTGTGTTCTGTTTTTGTCCCTCTTCTTTTCTCTCCCAAGATTTTCAATTTTATAAATCCTTTAAGCTTAAGATCTTTTAAACTATTATATGAGGGGAAAAATAACTTCCACATTCATTTGCATTGTGACATTCGGATTCCAGGAATTAGAAGACAAAATAAAATAAAGCATGATTTAGGGCCTTGGTCAAAAGTGAAAATCAACTCCTGAGGTCAAGAGTATCTTGCTTTACTTGGGAGACGTCAAGTAGCAGGAAAAACTAATATAAATAATGTTTAACCATTAAGGCACAAATGAACACGAGAAAGAACATGGGATGGAAGTCATACGCACATTACTCACTGGCTTGAATACAAAGACAAAATGTGCAAAAGGGTGATGACACAGAGCCTTTTCTTCTTCAGCAAATAAGCTAGATATTTAAAGTTGAGCCTGTGTATATGATTCACACCACAATCAATGGCTGATTTGCTGTCAATGGGTGAGCCCTTGTTTGGTTACCGTGACAAATTTGGCTAGACCATAGAGACAAGGAAGATTGAGTAATAAATTAGTGAGAAAATACTATATATGGGGTGTGCTTGACTTTTTGCAGGAAGATACGTAAATGAAGTTAGCAGCAAAGTTTCTTAATGGCTAATCGCCGAACTTGGGCGGGTTCGACGCACGAAACTCATGTCTTGGTTTGCTAATTTGCTTACAGAAGAGAGAATTCAAATGAATATCGATCGCTTAGGCAAGAAAAAAGGCATTGGAATAATGGGAACCCAACGTTTTTCTTATCAATGGGTCAATTTTCATTTCTATTTCACTCTTTTTCTGGTGAGTTGTCATTGGAGTCGCAGAATGGAGAGAGAGGAAGAATGAATATATGAGCTTAGATATTAATTGAGTGATCAATCATGATAAGTTGATAACTTGGGTTCGAATTGTGGTTCTTCCTAATCTCATTATAAATTCTCACTCAAATTAGCATATGTCTAAACTTACATTTAAGAGAATTTCCGTTTACTTTAAACTTTTTGTTCACAAAAAAAGGTTGAGTGATAAATCAGGATAAACCCGTTAAGTTTAGAGATTCAATAAAAACTAATTACACAAACGACATGTGGTACACATAATCATGATTTCATGAAATGTGAGGCAGAATTAAATGGTCACATACGCCTATACCATTTTTTAGAATGCATATCTAATTTTTTTATAACCTGATAATAAACATAAAATTTGTTTAATAAAAATAAGATTTAAATAGATTAAATTTAATAAATGATAATAATTGTTATTCTATAAATTCAATAAAGATATAATCACCAAAAAAAAATCAATGGAGATATATTAAAAAAATATTAAATCTCTTTACATAAAACATATAATTATCAATTCCACCTTTTAAAAAAATAAATGATGTGATTCATAATTTTATAAAATGAGACATGAAATAAAATTATCATCTCATGAAATGAAACATGAAATGGTTGACAAAACATATATAGATTGAGCAAGAATTTGATTGTTACATTGAAGAGTAAATTCAAATTAATTTCATACTTCACTGGCCTAGGTGATTTGTTTGCAACTACAGCTTTATAGACATATACAATCATGAGCAAAATTTGCTATTCTACAGTCTACACAAATATAAACTAATTATACAACTCCAGGGTAAATGTCTAATTAGCATTACTCATTAGTCAATTAGGTTCACATTAATATATAAATTGAGATATGCACTGCTTCATGTAACACCTATACATATATGAGAAATATTATGATATTTTGAAGGAAGACTTTAGGCCCCAGCTGAAAAAAGCAAGGTCAATATCACGACCCATAATCGTTGTTACATGACTCTTTGATTATTTAAACAACTTCATCTCTATATCTATTTATGTTAAAAGTAGTTTTAAATGCACAGCGACCCAGGGAATGATCATTTTAGATCCGTTGCTTCTGTCTTAGTCTTAACCAACACTACCTAGATTTAGAAATGGTAAAATCTTTCTGACTTTTATATAAAACTTGGCCAAAAGCCCTAGTAAAAAAAATTCATTAAAAAGAGAACCAGCACCATGCATGGTTAATTTGCGTAAAGATTTGAGAATACCACACAATGAGACAAGTAGAGAGGAGGATTATGGGATCCTAATCCTATCGGTTGTATATATTATCCCCTTCACATGCCCTGCTCATCTTTTCCATGCAATACCTTTGCTTTTTACTCCTTCACACACACACACACACACACACACACACGCATTATAGTTAATATATATGTGGACACACATATTATATATATTAAATTTATGCATGACAATATTGTGCATTAAGTATAAGGACAATATTCTAGCATAACTTCATTTCATACTTACTATCACATCTTAAATAACCATTTTCTGAATGAAAAAAATAAAAAAAAAAGACTTCAATGAAGCAGAAATTCATCTAATCATTTAACCAAAGAAAAAAAAAATCTAATGAGCAACTTTTGTACTCCGTTACTAAATACGGAACATGGCTGAAATACAAGTTGGAAGAGCCTAGAAAGGGGTTTATTTTGATTAGGAGCTCATGTTGCTCTCCATTGGACTCACAGTAGGGTATATAGGTTGACAATGATGTATCCTTTTACAATGATTTAATTCAAAATTGACCTGACACGCACGCTGCCTATGCACGTGAGGACCTTTCAAACTGTTCAAGAAAGTCAACGTTGGCAATCTCCTCATAAAACATTGAATCGGGCATCCAATATTCAATGGCATTTTGAGGGGAGGGGGGCTTTGACTAGGCATGAGGAAGGCATAGGATGTAGTGGAAACCACATAGGCAACTAGTTGGCGCCTGTGATAATTTGTTAGGACGTAAAACCTAACCTTATATATATACTAGTAGAGATTCAATCCATCGAGCCAAGTCTTCACGACCACGTGCAATACCCCTTCCCCTGTCTTATATATACGTACCAATGTGGGTTGTTTAGTCCAGCCCCAGGGGAAAAAGTTATGGTCTTAAATGAACTGCAATTCCTTTTGACTTTAAAAAATAAACTTGTACCTAAACAAATCTTCTACAACCATTTGTCTTGCTTCACGGGCCCCTTACAGGATTATCTCTCTCTGTAGCTAAACTATGGAGTTATGCAGTATCTTGACTTTTTCAGAGCTTGTCAAATTTCATCTAGCTCGTTGTTTGCACGATGTCTTCTTGGTTAGTTTGGAGGCATTAATTAGCCATCAGGAGTTGTGTTAATTAATTAGTTTCCTTGGAGTGGGAACATCTGCCCTTCTAATTCCGTGGTTTATGTTGCTCGTGAGGTGATGTATTTGCAAGCCACAAGGCCCACAACTAAAGGATAGCTTACTCACTTACACAAACTTCACTTTAATACCAAACAGAAGTAAAAATGCAATCATATATATGCAACTTGGTATTGTCTATGATTCTCAATACTTGATTAATTGTGTAGCTTTGAGTTTGATCAGCCACAATGTGAACATACCATGTCCTCAACTCTTTTGTTACATTGAGAACTAAATTTAGAACCTATAGATCACCACCCTCATCCAAGTGTGTCTTTGTTTGCCAACGCAGAACGGGTTCTGTGGCTTGGTCTTTTTTTTTTTTTTTGGTTGTCAATTTAGCGTCGAAATTGTTGTGAAATTTGAGGTAGCAATGAAGTTTTGATTTCACAACTTTTTTGCACTGTTCAGCTTCGGTAATTACTTATGAGAGCCGGTCAAGGCTTGGGTTTGAACTATTTTGTGTGGAATTTAATCTGATCTTTCTGTTCTGGTTGGGACGTGCCTTTTAGGATTTAGATCACTCCCAAGTATACTAATTACTAACATAAGCGCTTAAAAAATAGTAAATACACCTATGGAGTTCGAGGTTCAGCTTTAATCCAACAATGGCCATGGTGCAAAGTTTTTGTTGGGGGGGGGGGGGTTCAGAAAGGCAAAAAGGGAAGAAAGAGAAAACAGAAATCTTACAATCCTAATCCTACACAAATCCTGAAAGCTCTTCTCAATTCCTGTGCTTTTGGCAAACGGTTTTAGTCTTGAAAAAAAAGCAGAATTCACATTGAACTTGAACAGAGTAGTTAGGGCTTCATAGCTAGATTGCAGTCAGTTCTGTAATTTACACTAACAAGGAAATGCCAGAGCACAAAAGAATTCCGGCTTGAGGAACTTGTGGTCATCTACGATAATAACAGTGTCTTTAACCATTGAACTAACCTTCTCTACCCCATACTTCCATAAACTCTAATCACCTTGAGATGTGACAATTTGAGGAGTAATCTAGCTGCTCAATTTCCCAGCTCTGCTTAGAGGCAACTCTTTCGTGTTGAGGGAAATATTCCTATATAAAGGTGAAACCAAATCTCATCAGTTGCAGTGAATGAATGGAAGCTTCTAGAAGAAATCTGAAGGAGATTGCTCAACTGCTTATATATAGGCAAGCTAGAAAAAAGCAGAGATTGGCAATTACCTCCATCTTTTTGACAAGCTCTTTTGTTGTTGGGGCGGATACAATTATATGGCGAGCCTTGGGGCTAACGAAGCCTTCCTCCACGGCTTTGTCAATGAAAGACAAAAAGGAATTGTAGTATCCATCCACATTCAGCAACCCCACCTTCCAAAACCACAACTTGATTTAGACATTTTTCTCCAAAAGAAGGATAAGAGGCTGCAATTTTCAGTCACAAGTATAATTCTGGAACACAATAGAAGTAAGTAAAGCTCTTTTCTATAAAATCTTTGAAGCATGAGGAGGGACTTTACCGGTTTATCATGGATGCCAAGTTGTGCCCAGGTTATCACCTCAAGGAGCTCCTCAAGTGTCCCATAGCCACCTTCACCCGCATAAAGGAATGTAAATAATGAATACATTGTAGTTTAAACGGAGTCCTTGAGGGACTTTCATGACTTTATTTTCTCTATTTTTTGTGTTTATATTTTCTTTCTTCAATTTTTTTTTTTAAATTTGGCTGGAATCTCTATTTTCATTTTCTTTTCATTGTTACTCTTTCTTTTTTGCCATATTGTTACCCTTTTTTAGTGTTAAAGAAGCGTTGGATATTGAAGGGCTGGCCTCTAATCATGGGCCCTTGATTGTTTTGGGCCTGTTAATAAGCATCCGTAACCAAAACAAAGGGTACTTGTCAGTTTTACAATTCCCTTCTTAATTTACTAAAAATTACGGTTTTAGGCATGCAAAATGAATCATAATGCCAAACCAGTAATATATTTCACTTGACGCCAATAATTTGGAAAAAAAATAAAGAACTAGATTTTTTTTAACTCTACTTTGTGAATATTAAAGTAATTACAAATTTTGTTATACAAAAAGAAATTGAAGTGAGTCTAGTGAAATTTAAATATATTTATGTATACAAATATAAAAGTGATACGCATTTTAGGTGTGCAAATATTTTAAAATAAAAAATTATTTTACTTCAAATTTTTCAAATAACTCTATGTGGAGAAAAATCAAAATTTTCTCCATTTCAGCTAGTGAAAAGCCTAACCTGAGCCCAATTTATATTTTTCTGCCTTGAAATTAAGATTAAAAATTCAGATTCAATTCAGTTTTGTATAAGAAAAGAACACATACAGTCAGAAATAACTATTGGTCCCATTATGAATTCTCTATTCACCTAGTGTACTAATTGTAAAGGCACTCAGAAACAACAATTTCCTACATTTACATGATTTACAAAAAGAGAAATGATTTTAAAATATTGGGAACTGTACAGAAAATATAAATCATTCAAATAAAATTTAGGTGTGTCCAATTAAAATTTTAGTAGATGTAATATAATTTAAATTAAATTTAAATGTTATATGTGGGTGCACGTGCGCGTGTGCATGAGTAATATATATAATGAAATGATTTTGAAAATAACACGACTCTTTCAAAAACACATATCTAAACATAAAGAAAAATTATGATGGATTATTTTGTTTATGCACTAAGTGGACAAGGACAATTTATTCCATATTTTAAAACTTGGATCCCATCTTGAAAATTTATTAGTGCAATAATGCACAAATAAAGTGGTGCATCACATAAGTTGAAAAATCTCTTACGGATCATGTGGATTTTGTCGCAGGCATGTCTATACTCCACCTGTAAAATTTATTTTTAATTTTTTAAAAATATATTATTTATTAATTTTATCTTTTAAATATTAATTTTATTAATTTAATTTTTTAAATTTTAATTCATTTATAAATTTTATTTTTTTAATTTTACTAATTTAATTTTTTAAAAAATGAAATTATTGTAAATTTAATTTTAATAATAGTTATTTCAAAAACTAAATCTTTTTAGTAATATATTAATATATAATTAAATAATAGTATAAAAGTTTTAAGAATAATAATAAATTAAAATTTTCATATATGATGATTTGCAATTCACACGTGTCATAAGTGCAAAATTTGTGACGTGTAACCCAATTAAGGAAGCATTGCTTCTTCTATGCATTTATTATTATTATTATATGTAATTTTTGTGACTTGTAACACTAACAACTTCTCTCACTTACTTTTTTTTTCTTATTGTGGAATTGTGATTAATTATGAATATAAGTATTTTGTTAGCAGCAGCACTGGACCCTTGCCAAGGAGGCATTCTTGTGTTCCATGTCCATGCATGTATATTATAATAACTAATCACACTCTCCTAAAAGAAACAAAATCAAAGGCTATGTTAGAATACAGCACCTTAAGAATGCTTTTTTGTTTTATCTTTCTTAGAATTCATCATCACTTATGTCAGGTGGTTTTTATTTTTATATTTTTGTACTAGTTCTTTTTTTTAAATGTAAATTAAGTAGTGCATAATTTTGAATGTGATGTTTATTCATATATATGTTCAAGAAGAAATATTGGTGGAACCAGCTTGTACCAACCGGGTAAGGCAATAAAGGCATCAGAATGCCTAGCCATCTCTGCTTTCCTTTGATGCATGTCTGCCACTGCCTTCACTTCCCCACTGTTTCTCCAGTAATCTGCAAAACGCCAATAACCCGAGTCACTGGAACAGATAGTAATATTACAAAGAGCTTTTGCGCGTGAGAGTGACTCTTGGGGGGGGGGGGGGGGGGGGGGAGGGATAAGACAAGGCATGCCGTAAGAATCTCAAAATGGGTATATGGAACTTGGGAGAGAGGGACAAAATGGTTCAGAAGGAATGACCCCAGATTGCCAGGTGTATTGATGGATAAGCTTATAAAGAGACCCAAATGTGAAATTTAGACAATGTGAAAAGCAAGCACAAGTCCCCCTTAGAACCTCTATGGATCACAAAAAAGCAGACAAGTGTAAAATCCGTATATTGGGATAACAAAAGTAAGGTGGAAATTCATTGAAAGAGGCTACCACAGCATTGGGACGAGGGTGGAAGAAAAGCATGTTGTGGTAGAAAGGGAAAAGATCTAGCTAATTCTCTGTCTCTCTCGTTCTCTGTGTCCCTCTCTGCGTAGCTGTTTGGTCATTTTCTTTCTAGTTGCAATGATGATTGATGAAATGCCTCCAAAACATCTTAACATTACCTCTCTTGGCATGAGTGTCTTGGGAATAACTCTGCAGACAGTAACAGTGACAAAAATTACTTGAGATGAACAAGGCATCCAACATAGCATCAACACAAATCATGACGAAGAAGATGCTATTGCTCACCCAATTACATGGCGACCGCCATCATAAACAGCCTGAGAAACCAAGCCCATCAAACCAATGCTGCCGCCTCCATAAACCAGATCAATATTTCTTGACACCTTTTAAGATACCAAATAGCACCCAAAGTAGTTAATTTAAGGCTTAATAATGATAACCTTTCAGTCTCTTTTACCAACAACTCTAATTCTGTGAAACTGTGAAAGATAGATCATAGATGTTTGGATAGAACATACTACAAAAAAATCCATGAAAAACTGAAATGAATTCAATTCTTTTTTATTTCGACGGAGTAATTGTAGGATGAACTAAAAAAGGTTGTAGTTTAGTCTGTCCCACAAATGACATTTTTTTCCCACTTCCCCTAAGGAGCTTATGTAGTTGAAATGTGGATGAAGAAAATGATGGGGTATCAGTAAACAGATGAAGAAAAACCAAACAGAGGACCCCAGTTGATATGCCCGGATTGTATATCCTAGCAGAGCAATGCAAAGCTATAAACTTGGAAAAATTGAAGAATCAGAGCCAACTTTAGAAAACAAAAAAAAGGCAAATATTTAATTAAACCAAAAAGAAAGAAAGAAAGAAAGAAAGAAAGAAATTGACGTAGTTCAAATCCAACAATTGTTCATAAAAGATAAAAATAAGAGAAAAAATAAAAAAAAAGTACATGAGAAACTCAATTTCTACGAAGAAAGCCTGGTAGAAATTCGAAAACAGTATTTAAGAGAAGCAGAAAATTGGTTCAATGAATTTCTCAAAAGGGGAGCAGAACAGACCAAAGACGAAACAGAGGCATTACCAATTCCCTTCCAAGCTCAATAGCAGCATCCTTATAACTGCTCTTATTCCCAGGGCTGCTGCCACAGAACACACAAATCCTCTTGAATTTGGACAGTTTCATCTCTGTTTCTGTCTCCATCTCCTTTCTCTCAGCTCTAGTTATCCTCTGCCTGTGTCCACGGGTTCATGGGAGCTTATGCGCGCGCCTATAAATAACGGTGGCAGTGGCTGAGGCATAGGTTAAGGTTTGGGGTTTGCACACGCAAGGCAACATTGTATTGCAGAGGCATTACCTCATCATGAACGATGACGCTGACTCACCCAAGTTGGTACGTAGGGAGACTCGATCCACAGACGTGTGTTTCTTGTTTCTACTTTACCATGGTCCCCTGTGCCAGAGAAGAAAAGAAAAAAAAAGATGGTGTCCGTGGTCCTTTTTGAAGATCATAGTGCGTTTTTTTGTTTCGCTAAAAATGAGCATCGGAGTGGATGCCATGTGAATGTGATATTACCAAATATCGACCGGATTCTCATGGCTGAACTCTTCGTTTCCATGTTCTACCAGGCAAAATGGTATTCCTAACCTACTAACCTACTGTTTTTTTAGAAGAATAGAAAGTAAGAGCACAAAACCCAACTGTACAAGCAAAAAATTCATTTCTTTAATTATGCCAAGTTTTTAAATTTGTTTGTTGAGTGCATGTATTTGTACACTTTTTCTTGACACTGATTTTTTAACTTTATATTATTATTTTATACCCTCATATAATAATTAATATTTTATATTTAATTAATTCCTAATTCATTATTTTGCATTAATAATTTTTTAAAATTTTAATATATTTTGTAAGTTATTGATAAAAAATAAAATAATGATACAAAAACTGTAACTATAAATATAAATATGAAAATGTGAAATTAGTATTTTCTCATCAACAAAATGGAAAGTGGGACTGTCAGAGCTAATAGCAATTTTTTAGTCTACTGATATAGTTTGGACCTGGATTCTTTTGAAATATCTTCCTTTTTAAGATAAAACTTTTTCTTTCATTATACGTTAACCAATTCGAGAGTATTAAAATTCTGAAGCTAGCATAGGATATCCCAGTGTCAATTTCAATGGAACCCACAAAACAAGACTTCTTTTTGATCGATGCTCTATCAACAGTAGCATGCCGGG
Source organism: Castanospermum australe (assembly GCA_019955255.1). Taxonomy (NCBI): domain Eukaryota; kingdom Viridiplantae; phylum Streptophyta; class Magnoliopsida; order Fabales; family Fabaceae; genus Castanospermum; species Castanospermum australe. The sequence goes on from NSJW01000034.1 coordinate 2,003,259, forward strand.
TAGTAGTAGGGGATGGTGCTTGTGAGGCAGAGGAAGTTGACACAGCATTGCATTGGGTAATCTTCAACCTTGTGGATGAATTTCGTAGATTTTTTCAAATTTCTTTTTAAGGAAAAGTTAAAGAAAAGAGAGGATGTTATTCTGTTTTAAGGTTATCAATAAAAAATTGTTGACCAAAATTAAATTCAAAATCTTTAAATCGACACAAAATGTTACTAATCTTACCAAGTGAAGTAACCTAATTGATTGACATATTCCTTTTAATTCTTGACACAGTATATATGGCAGGCACTGTTTGTGATGGGCTCGTGAAACCCTTTCCTTCTCCACAGTTCTTGCTTGACACTGTCAATTCCATTGTGACTACCAAAACCATAGGTATCTCCATCTGGGGTTGACTTTTAAGTTCATTTTGGCATCCAACTAATCTGTCCACCCACCAAGTCCCCATAATCTAGCTCTCTTACTCTGCTCTCTGCAACAGCCATTAAGATAAGACATCTAACTCCAAAACACACACACAATCAGAGAGAGAGAGAGAGAGAGAGAGAGAGAGAGAGAGAGAGAGAGAGAGAGAAAGTAGTGCCATTTGCCAATACATGTGTACATCATGTGATATCGTAGATTATAAGATATAAAGTAAGTTTACACTTATACGCAGACAAGATTTACATTTAAGCTCACAATCACGTGGTGGCCATCACCCACTCTGTAATGTATGTACCCTCAGCCACCTTCCTTTACTAGACAAAGTTGATGCATGCCTAGGAAACACTCGATTCTTTTTTATCACTCAGATTTAGATTTGATACAAAACAAGTCACCTCCATTCCTGTCATACATGGACCGAAACCCTTGCTGTCCCTATTCTCTTAGACTCTACTGCCTTTTCAATGCTATGCTGCCTGCAATTAATTGTTAATAAACATGTAGGAGTTGTTTAAATTATGTGCATTAATATCAAAACAATTAGGAAGTTTTAAAAAGATCAATTTGTTTTGTTTGCTGCCACCACTCCCAGACCCATTTGGTCCGAATAAAAAATGCTTTCAAAAAGGAAACTTTTCACCTCACACGAGCTTTACAAACCCCGTTGTTAGCATCCGCAGATTACCAGTTTTTAAGATTGTTTTTGAATAATCTACTTGCTGTGTAAGATGGATTAATTATGAAATCTCAAGTTTGGGTGGTATTAGTCTATTCATCCGTGCAATGATAGATGCCCATGAGAGCTTAAAAGAGAGAACAAATTAGCGAATGCGTACTTCACTGACGCCAATATTGGTTTGCTCTGTTAAGAGGATAGATAGGAACAAGCATGTGCTATCCACTCCCAGCCATTTTCTTTGTGGAGAAAATTATGGGCTGTGGTCACGCAGTGATGGTCCTATTGGACGGGACCATCTCCAAGGCCAATAAGAACTCGACGCCTACGTAACCCCGTGACTAACTTGGTTTCACGAAATTTAGGAACGTTTGATCTGTCACAAACTCCATTATGATATTACCCTTTCTGCCTCTCTCTTATATGGCAACCAGTCAAATCTTTTGACTAAAGTTAATCAATTAGCAACGAGTTATGAGGGTTGTGCTTATTGTCAGATAAGATGTTTGGCATTATGTTTGGACAAACAATTGCAACCAACCTTACCTTGTTTATCCTTTGTTGTGGGGAAAGCATTATTACACTTGTTGCCTATTAAAGAAATGGGGTTGTCATTTAATGTGCTAACTTTTTATCGGATGGATTCTTTATCAAGTTGAAATAAGTGAGTAAAACAAGAACTACGCAAGCTTATTAGTGAAGAAATCATTAGTCAAATCTGGATTGCTTAATTATATTATATTTATCTATGCCTAATTAAGTTTTCTTTTGGTGGAGGGAAGGAAGGAGGGTTAACACTTTTCTTTGCCCTGTTTGCTGGAGTTGCATCATCATGTGTATTTGCAAATAAATAAATAATTGAGTTCAATGGTGGGAATCCTACTCGGATTATCATTCCACTTATATCTCCTATATTCCCTGGCTATTCTCTTTTTGCATGTTTTATAATGTTCGTCCTTAACTTAAAAGTTAGCTCTTAAGTTTCTAATTCATTTAAACTTATATATCACACTTTTTTTTATTTTATTTAAAGTGAGACTTTTTTACTCACTTCATCATTACATATTACACACACACGTGTTTTTCTAACACAAGATACAAAAAAATAGAAAAGTTCATGTTCCTTAGAATCTGCCTTGGATAATGGATTAATTAGCTGAGAACACATGCTGGATTTTGGCCTCCATTACGACAAGAGTGTTTAAAAAAAAAATTATGGAGTGAATGCTGGAAAATATGTTTGGGGGGTTAAAGTCAAGTTCTAATTCTGTCTGTCGTTGTTCATAAGAAATTAAAAAGCTTGTCCAAGGGCTGCCTTTTCGGATAAGGCACACATCTCTTTCATCAAATTTGGAACTTACAAGAATTAGGCCAATCCATGCACAATGGTTCATCATCATTAAGTTCAATCCATGCACGATGGTAAGCACTTGTCAGAAAATGGTGGTCACTTCCCTCGTTCATCAAAGGACTTTAGTCAATTTTTAAGAAAGCCTTTGATGCAAAAGTATGAAGAGGAAACAAAAATTACAAAATTGAAAACGTCTCTTCCTTTTGTAAGAGATTTCAAAATTTTCTATTCTTTTTTTTTTATTTGCTTCATTGATTAAGAGCAAACAAATTAAACGTGGCGTGGAACTTGGGGAATGAATTGAATGTGGTGATATTATTCCTACCTCCCTGCCACACTGATGTGTACGAGTCATCCTTGGTCTGCGCCTCCATTAATTTTTTCGTAAAAGGTTGTCCTTTCCTTTTCCACCACCACCATCACAAAGGTGTTGGAATCTCATTGCTTTCTTGACTTCACCCAGCCTCCAGTAAGCTTTCAGGCATCATTCTGAGAGGGTTCTAGTGTTGTCACTTTTCATATTCCCATTCATCTATTAAAGCGTGCACCTTTGAATTTTGAATATATCAAAATACTCCGTATTCCGCACGGTAATGAGTAAGTTGCCAAAGCGTTAAAACCTTAATCATATATATATCATTAGTTCATTAAACTTTTAATCATATCTGTGCCATAATAAATTATTTACGATATATTTGGATAGAGGAATTTGAAAATAATAAAAGAGAGGATGAATTTTTATTTTTGATTAAATTTTTCTTTATTTAAAAATTTTTAAAATAAAAAATAAAATAAAATATTATCAAGTAATTTTTTTATTTTTTTATAAATATTTTATAATTTTTTCAATTTAGATATAAAAAATATTCCAATGAGATGTTCTTATTTTCTTATTTAGTAAAAAAATTAAATAGTAAATACTTAATTCCTCAAGAATATTATTTTTTTATTTCTAAAATACTCATTTAATTCTCTATTCCTACTCTTATTCGTATTATCATTTCATTCCTTTTTCATAATATCAAACTTGCACTTACTGTTGACAGGGTTTGTTGAGCTGAAACACTATCACTTGTAAATTTTAAGTTCATTTTCTGCTACTAATAGTCCTTCCTTATGATGATCCAAAAGTATTATTGTAATGAGTTTAGTTATTCTTATACTTAATTTTTATATTAAATATCTTACACCTTTTATTAAAAAAAGAAAAAAAGATAATAAATGTTAAAAATGTATTTAAACATTAAGAAATATATTTCTTTTGAAATAAAGAAAGGATAATGTAAAAATTAGGTATAGACATATTTCTTTTTATTGTAATAATCTGTAAGTCATCTTCGAAGGCGGTGACATGTTCTTAGAATCAATAACTTTATATATTTATCTCCCTCTTTCTCTCTCTAAACTTTTAATCTTACTTAAAAAATTAATTAATAAATTAATTACCCCTTCAATGGGGGAATATGCACCGCCATTGACAGTCTACTCAAAGTTTTGTGCATGACTTCTGTCTGCCGATTCCGCAAACGTCATCAACGAAATTTTCTAAAATTTCTATTGGTCAAAGTTAAAAGATGACATAAACACACGTCTCACGATTAGGCATGCTAAGGGGACGGGTAAAGACGAGTTATTTTTATTCCAACTCCGTCTCATATTTTTTATTTCTTGTAAAAATTTGCCCCTGCTTCTTCTGTAGTTTTGAATAAAAAAATTAGAACTCGTCGTGTAGCATAAGTAAAAAATCAGTATTCTACTTGTATTTATGATCATTTTAATTATAAATTTATAAAATAATTAATTAAAAATATAAAAAAATAACTATAATATGATATAAATTAAAATATATGTTTCAAGAAGAATACAAACTCTAACAAATCAGAAATTAAATAAATTAATAATATGATCATTTTTTTATACAATAACATGATCAATTCTAAATATAATAAAGTCATATAAATTAAAATATTGGATATGAAGTCAATAAAGAAAATAAAGTCCAGCACTTACTTTTGCATAGCTATCCATCATACAATCAACTCTTCATCATTCTCCTCTTTCTCATCATTAAATGTAATATAATCTATAAAAATAAGAGAAAATAAAAAAAATTGAAATATTAAGAGTGCAGGGCAAGGCATATCGTTTCAAAACAGAACCCGTCCTATCCCTCAAGTGAAATGAATCATAACTCACCATGTCTTGCATTAGGTCAGATTTTAAACCCGCTCTATGTGAGGTAGGGTGGGTTAGATACCTACAAATTGAGTGTATTTGCCATACCTACTCATGATTGACCAATTTTTTAAGGGAAACCTACAGCTTACTTCCTTTTACTTTAGCCCATGTCTAAATTAAATTGATGCAAATGTACATATAACCGTATGAATTTTATAGTTTGTATGAAAAAATATTATTTATTAAATAAATTGTTAAATATCTAATTTAATTTTCATGTGAATTGCACATAATACAAAGAAATAAAAATTAGTAAGTAAATTAAAAAAATAAAAAATATGTTTTAACCTCAAATAATATATATTAATTAAAGAAAAATTATATTTAAGTGAAAAACTAACATAATTAAGTAAAATCATGTTTTTTACATTAATCTTTTGTGTCACATGTTATTAATTCATGTGATAATTCCTTTAAATATTTAACAATTTTCTTAACATGTAAATTTTTTTCGTACAAAATATGAAGTTTGATGGGTCATTTATTTTTTATTTTTTGTAAATTTAAGGTCTAATATGCATATGAACCAAAATTTAAATGGTGTAAGTTGTTATTTATCATTTTTTAATAATTATTATTTATAATGAAATAATTACAATAAGAAAAATATACTGTGAATAGTGGTTATTCTATTAATGTTTTTGTTATTCAATATTTTTTTTAAATAACAACATTTTATAATATAATAATCACATTTTATTATGGTCTTTCTATTGTAAATAGTAGTGAGAGTAATTTTAAAATACGAGACGAAAGTGTAATATGATCCCAATACATCTATTGGAAATTTTTCCTAAACTAAAACCTTTTGGATGCATTTGGTATCAGATATTTTTTGAGTATTTATAAATCTCTATTTTTATGATATTTAGGTATATGATATATGAAATTCAAAATCTGAATGCATAATACGTTAAAACCAACAATAGGATGTTGACGAATTTCTCAATGTAATATATCATACCCAAATATATATTAATTGTAAAATACCTGAAAAATTAAAATGACTACATATCAAAGGCATCTAAACCGCAATTTAGGAACTTGGACTTTTCTTCTTTCGCCACTTAAACAACAGTACGAGATATGAGCAGAGATAAATGATTTGAGGGGGGTATCTTGAACAAAAAAGAGTAATGAAGTAGAAAATAACACGTTGAAACTACAGTTAGTCTAAAAGTGGATGATGCATAATTTAATCTTATTATTATTTTTTAAATCATAAAACCGCACATCAAGAAAATAAAACTAGGCCAAGGTTCTACGCCTACTTTGATGGATCATAATTCAATTAATTATGGTCTAAACTTGTAAAGGAGGGTCAGATATGGCTTAAAAGAGGAGTACCATCATTGATGAGAGCGTAGTGGTTGTCAACTTCTTGGCAATTAAACAAAGTTCTAAACTTGAACCACCGACTTCCAATTTGTCCTTTAATTTTGAGGAATGTGTGTCACATAATTTTCTTGGTTAGTCACTTTCTTCTCTCTTTCAACAGCAAAGCAAAGATTCCAGCATCAAAACATCGTCATTCAATGGTGAATACTACTGAGGAAGGTGGGAGAAGCAAAGTTGTATACGCAGCTAGGGCTTTTTCAACATGTTTTCTCATTGGGTCGTAAAAATTCCTTTTTCATTTCTTGTCTCTGCTTATTCGAATTCTTTCCATTTTAAGCAAATATTCCTCTTCATATGCGTCCAATGTCTCTAACCACTAACCAGGGAAGACCAAGCAAAGGGATGTTTTTCTACACAGTAATGGCATTAATTGATGCTTTAATTGTTTGTTAACTGGAAATAGGCTAAATAGTAAAGACAAAGACTTGTTCATCAAAGTAAAAAACTGAAACTCAAGGGGTTAAGTGATTAACCCGGTATGTTCTATGCTTTAATCAATCGAGTTTGATTTTAAACCAACACTTAAAAAAATTAATTATCTTTAATATAGCAAGTTAATATAAGAAGTGTGTCCTTTAATGTTATTTGGAAAAATAATTTAATTTTGATTAACCCACAAATAGAATCGGAAATAATCCTTGATGTACAATAAAAAAAGTTGAAAGGTTGAAATGTCACTACAAAGCGTTAGCGATCTAATGATGGAGGAATATATGGTTAAATGCATTATTACAAATTTAAATTGTAATTCTATGATCAATTTGTTAAAACTGGGTTATAATGAAAGTTGGCTTTGTTTGCTAAAGTGACAGATGTAAAAGTTTCTAAATAAAAAATGAAAAGTAGACACGAAATTCATAGTGGTTATTTGTTTTTACAAAGAATAATATGAACAATAATTTTATCTTATTTTATTATAGATATATGGTGCAGGTAATATTTTACCTTAAGCGTACTGAAATTAATATCTAATATTAAGATATTTGAAGACCAGCAATAAACAAAAATTGAGTTTATTATTTTTCATCGAATAATTATTATTGTAAATACCACTTAAACTTTTTTGTTAATGAACTTAGATAAAATCTTGTGTGGTGTTGTGCACAAGTATTATCCTTTATTCCTTTACAATAGTGTTTAGAATTATAAGATTTAAGAGAACTAGAGATAAGACTGATGCTATTTATATAGCTTCCTTTTCCTAAGATTGTAGGGAAGTTGTTGATGTGTCGCATTTGAGGATTAAAAAAAAAAATTGAGACCATTTGTTTTGAAGCTGCATCGATAGTTCGTGGACAATTTGTGGGAAAAAGAAGAGGGTTTAAGTAATATTTAGCATTTTAAAGAAAAATTAATCCTTTATTATTTAAAAATATTTTTTAAATACAAAATATTTTTTTTAAGAAAAATAATCTACTTAGCCTATATTTAATATCAGGGAGTGGAAATAAATAAAATAAGAATAAAAAAATTTTATATTTTGATTTTAAAAATTTTATAATATTTATTTTATTTTATTTTTTTTATTTTTATCATACTAAACATATTCGTTCATAAAATAAGCGACAACCCTTTTTTTAGAGAAAAGTTAAATAAGAAAGATATAAGATGTTGACTAATGTTGCAACAAATAAGAGAATAAATTGAATCGATAAAATATCATCATTAGTAATGCATTAATTAAATTTTCAAAAGCAGTAGTTTAAATAATATATTAATATTTTTCAAAAACTATTTAATTTTAAAAATTAAATTTCACTCGAATCTTTTTTCCTCAAACTTTAACTTATCATCTTCTCTCACATCAATTCTTAGAACTTATTTGTAATAAAAATGACTTTGAAAAGGAAGAGGAGAAATGGGGGTGCCATAATGGAGTTGAGAAACGGAACATTTACATGGGACTTTCTCTTGTAGTTCTGCGAAGAACTGTCTTCCCACTCGATCAAAATAGGCCTCACTACAATTAAGTTGTGTGCAGTCAGCAGCCATTAATTTCTTCGGCACTTTCTCTGTCTTCTGTCACTCTCTAAAGCCTAAATAAAACCCAAACAAGTATCATTGCTATTATTATTGGTTTATCCTTTTTTCGTTATCTCTTAATAATTAATGTTGTTCCTTGCCTATGCTCGGTGTCAGAGACAAAACCAAAGTCTAAAAAGAACACGACTTTTACACGTAAACATAATTACAAAAATTTAGAACTTATACTTAAAAAACATTATATTTTTTTATTATAAGTTATGCTTAATTATTTTTTTATTTTTCAATCATTGTGTAAAAAAATAAAGAAATGTACAAAATAAAAATATTGCGCAAGCCATCTTTTTAATTATATATTATAGTGAATGATATCATCAATGATAATTTAATTTATTTATTTGCAAAGTCTTGTTATTACTATGAAATGACTAACAATCATATTAATGATATATATAATTTAGGGGGTTAATTTAGCGGGCAAGGAGATGTGTTTTTTGCCCTACTCGAATTCTGACTTGGGTCAATATTAATGATATACAAAACTTTATTGTGAAGTTTTGTGGACATATGATTATGATCTTAACACGAGATGTAATGATGACAGATGAAATATTTGAGAAGTACGCGAAGAAAAATTTGAACAAAGATTAAAAGTTAAGGGAAATGGAGGAGTTGAGGGGGGTGGAGCCCGCTGCTTCCCCCACCTCCTTGGCCCCTGCTACGTGTGAATGAGAAAAACAATAACATGCACGTTGGTGCTGCTGTCACCTGAGTCACAAAATGCAGGTTGCAGCTCGCAAATTTTAAGTAAGCATCTATATTTTACTTGAATTCTTAAACCTATTGCCTAATTAATTTTCTGCAGAATATGATCCAATCTTGCCAAAACAAAACAAATTGCCTCATCCGGATATGAAACCTGGATCAAAACTCAGAAAAGATTCTTCACTATTGAAGGTTAAATTGTAGAAATGTGAGAAGCACAGTTAACCTTGATGGCAAAAAGAAAGATGACACTATAATAAGCAACATTAGTCCCGTTTCCAATTTTTTTCTTTCGTCCGTGTCTTGAAAAAATAGCAACATGGCAATATATAGCGCAAATGCAATAGCTCTTTTTGTAAAACTTAACCATGAAGCCAGCAATAATTGTGGCCTTCCTTGACGTAATCCGTCAACAATTAATGCATCAATAATTCAGTATCATCTTCAAAGTTCAAATAGATTGATTTACTCACATGGTCCCCTCATCGTTTGTAATCTCTGTTTTCTGTTTGGTTAGGCTTAACAGAGGAGGCTAGTAGGAGGAGGGCTAAGGGAAAATATATGCCAAAGCCAAAGCCAAAGCACCTTTTGCTTTGACAATTCAAAAGCAAATTAAACCCTTTTGACTATCATTGATTTCATTCAACCCCCCAGGAATAATCATAACCCTGCATGGTGAAAGCACTTAATTAACTCGTAAATTAAACCAAAAGCATGCACTATTTAAGTCCAAAATTTTGTTTTCTAAGAACCAATTAACTAGCTAGGAGGGCTAATCAAGTTTTCCCTTTCCACCAAGGAATTGAATGTCCTAAAGTCTATGATGAAATGTGACAAATCACCACACCGTCCTTGGAATGCATGTATTGGACTTTGATGTACTCTTCACATGCTGGTGTGGGGCTTGATCATTATCAGAGGTACCATTGTTTGATAGTTTGATATACTTTTTTGTTTATATATTTTTACATAATTTTTTATTTTACTAAAAATAATATTTGAAGTTATATGAAGTAAATTGAAGACTTATATGATGTGTGTAAACTATATAGTATTTTTTTTAGTGGAAAAGAAGTGCTAATTGTTGGTATGTGGTAGCAGGGAAAACGACATAGAAAGTAATAATAAGGGGTCTATTTGTTAGTTGTTGCCGGGTCCAATCATGGTGCTCCATTCCATTCTAGGGACACTAAAATTGCACCCATAACTGCTAATCATGATCATACATCCTTTTTGTCAACTGGGTTTCCTCATGAGTCATGGCATTCAATTCTTTCTGTCTGAGCTTGGAGGACGTGTTTTTGACCAACTACACCATGTATGGCCCCTAAATTGAAAATGCTGTGAAGAAATTAAATTGGCTGAATTCAAGTGCAATCCAATAAGAAATTGTAAAAGCTGTGTGCTGAGTGTTGGAAACCTGAAAGTTGAGACGGATGATAGCATTTAGCTGAGTCAGCTTCCGTTGAGGCCAAAATGGTTTGCCACTTAGGTAGTAGTTGCTTGCCCTTTCCTGCTATCATCCCTCCTTTTCTTTGTGGTCTTTGGGTTTTATTGCCCTGATGGTTTTTGAATTTTGGTAGCTGTGGCTGCGTGTGTTGCATTAGTTTTAAGACTCTGAAAAAGAAGCAAATATTTATGGTCATGTTAACTAATAAGCATTTCCACAAAACGAAGGAGAACTGGAAGCATTTGGAAATTGCACATGTTTTCATCTTTATTAAAAGGAAATGCAATTTGTTGTATGAATCTTTTCTAATTGAACTTTTCAAGTGGGAAAAGAAAAACAATGTAGGTCCAATTTTTGTAATTAAGTAGTTTTAATTAACCATTTAACCGACAAAAGAAAATAAAGCTGCTGATTCCACAACATGACAGATTCTTTTCTTCGTTTTTGGTGAGGAATGGAAAGGTACCTGGGATCATTGGCGAGCTTCAAGGATGATTTCTTCTAGCTATCAGAATAGAGTTTGGGGTAACAACCCTTGTTTTTGAAAATGATAATATGAATACGTTTTTTTTTTTCACTTCTTTTTCAGTATTTAAATTTAAATAAAAATAAAAATGTTTCCAAATAAATTTTTCTTTACACACTTATAATCAAGAATGACAATATTTTTGTGCCCTTAAACATATATTATTTATTATGCCCAAAAAAACATATATATTATGTATTCGCTTCTACCACTAGACTTACTCTTAAAATTGGACAAATCAAATTCACTTCCTAATAAATAAATATTTATACAAATTATTCGGCTAACAAATTCACACAAGAATTATATAGTTGTTTTGAAATAGCTTATTTTATTAAATAATTAAAAATCCTTGATTTTTCTTTTATTTTCTTGTTTGATATAGTGTCTTGAATTATATATTTTAGAATAAAGTGAACAAGGCGCCTCTATATTATTATAAAAAAAAAATTCCTTTATACCAGGTAACCTCCATATGATTATCGAGATGCTTAATGCTGATACCGTGTAAACGTTCTCACAAAAGGTTGGATTATTTAATTTATTTTGTTGGTCATTGATGAAAGGCTGATTAAAACCATAGCCAGGCCAATATTCAAAGTGGGTCCATGGCTAATCACATTGCAGAGGAAAAGGTGTGTGGTGAGCAGTGCAATGAGAGCACAGAGAGGACAAATGGCCCGTGAAACGCCTCCTCAAAGGGCTGCAGAAGATTATTATGGGAATCCCTCGACCACAACCTTGGGGTCCAAATCTGTTTCCCTTTCCCTGCTGTTGTCCCTCTTTTGGATGTTCGTTTTTCATTTCAACCATTGATATGTCTCCTGGCTTTTTTCCTCAGCCGAGAAAACTTCCTGGTTTAGATTTTGGAAGGGTTTTGAGGGCATAAAATGTAATCTCTCTCTCTCTTTTTTCAATTAAGAAAGCCATACAAACATGTTTCTTTTTACATTTTCTCTAAAATTTCTTTTGGCACATAACACTATGACAGTCTAGAAATGCTATTACTACCATGCAGATTCAGTTGTTAATCAAATTTATAAAAACACAAACAGGGTTTGGTTTATGAGAGCTCCGGAGAAAGCTGGTAAGCAGGGTAGTATAGTACTCGTAGTATAGTACACTCGGTAAAACTAATATCCTTATCCTTTTCTAACGTGGCTGCCATTCTTTCACTGCGCATTACATCTTGTCATATTATTCGCAAACGAATTTCATGCCTGCTACACCATCATTGTGGGATGCAAATGAGTATGTTTTGCTGGACACATTCATATTCATGATTTCTACCTAATGCATGCAACATGCAGTGAGTCAGTTATTTTTGGTGGCATACACCATCATGAATCCATTTGCTGGTACGAAAAGAACTACACAAACAACAAAATAGACCAAAGAAAGAAAAATAAATGATGGCCACTTTATTCATGGTTCATCCCTATATTCTAGGAAACATGACAATCAGAAGCATGAATGAATATCATACAAAGCAATCATAAGTAAGGAATATCCTATACTTACTAATTGAAAGCTATGATATACCGCACAATCTCCTTTAGTTTCGCTCCATAGAGCCTAAGAGGCAATCAGTCAAGATTTATGGCTCCAAAAGTTAACCAAAAACACAACTATGTTTTCGCTTTCATTGCTTTTCGTCGTCTCGGTTTTTCTTTACAATTTTCATGTCTTAAGTGCACTTATCAAGTTAAAATTATAGCTACAGATAGAGTGTTTGGAGTGTGTTACTGAATGCGTGGTTAGTTAGTAGATGATTATTCATTTGATTTGCTTCCTACACAACTCTTAAATTCACAATCTTAAACAAGTATAAAAGTAATTTCATTAAAAATAAATTCTTAGACACTCCAAATATCAGAATCTTAAAAACTCACTTTATAATTAATTTCAACTGGTCCCACCAAAATATTTTCTTTCTAAACTCAAATTCAGCCTTGTAAATTTTACCCACCCCTTATCAATTTGGAGTTTTTTTTATTATTATTATTTTTTACATAATTTGGAGTTCTCTTTGATGATAATCATCCATCTAAGGAATTTGGGTTTACGCTGAGAGTTGCCGGTTCTCTTTTCTTTTTTTGGGGTCATAAAGAGTGGCCGTCTTTTGTTTCTTTTTTTTCGATCTACAGAGTGGCAGGTTCGTGTTTCTGAAGTGGGCATCCCAATTTTGTTTTTGGTCAACAGGGGGCATCACAATTGGGTATCAGCGAACTCATGTATCTCACCTTTGGGCCTAAAGCCTACAACTATAGAGAGCACCCAGGCACATGAGTAGTTATTCTAGTGTTAACCCAATAATCCTCGTTCATCTGGTGTTCGCCAAAAAAAAGAGAAGAATAAATTATTGAAAGAAAATTGGGATTGTAATATAGAAGGACCTAAAAAGATATTTATTATTTAAAAATACCACTGTAACTATTTAATTTAAAACTTGACCATTAAAAAAATTAATTACTAAACTCTAATTTAATTGCTTATTTTTTAACATAATAAAGTCAATTTCCAGTCCTCAAAATCTTTATCCCTCGAAAGATTTGGTAAAAGATTTTTCTTTTTGAAAAGGAAATAAACGAAACTAATTTCCCTCGAGAGTTGTCTCCCAAATTTATATCTTATGATGCGTCCGTTTCAACAGTAATTGCATATTATCTTTCAGCAAAAAAATTAAGTAAAAATAACTATTTGGGAAGATCCTGTGGAGGGCATTAGCATTAAGGTTTTCTTTCACATGATGTAATGACAGTTCCTACTCCTCGTGGTGGTATAATGCAGTCTTTTTTTTTTTTTGGAGCTTCTGTCCTGTATTATTATAAAAAATAAAATAAAATTAAAATAACTAAATATTATTTTTTTACTCTATTATTTAACTTATTTTCATTGTTGGCAAAATAAAGAAAATTAACATTTGACTAAACCACTATATTACCACGGAAAATACTAATTGACACCAAACACGAAACTAATTGACTAAACCACTTGATTATTATTAATTTAAAAAAACACAAAAGGTGGGATATATAATTGTTACCTTCAGGGTGATCTTGATTCGTAACTTTTTCACGAATAAATATTCATGACAAATAGCATTGCTGTTAAACAACTGAAATGGAATCACCCAATTATAATTCTTGATCGCAGGACTGAGGAAAAGATGAAAAGAAAGCTGTAAATCAGATTAGTTTCCCTATTTTCTCAACCTACTCTAATATAAAACATCTTAAAACTTTTATCACACTGTTAATTTTCTTCTTCATTGTTCACAGCTTCCCGGACTACCATTTGCATCCATGCTAATTAAACAGTTATACTTCATTGTGTTACAAGGATTCCTATCTTCCAAAATTTATATGAACAAATGATCAAAACATTATAACACGAGGCCAAAAGAGTAGTCAACAATGTAGATTCATTACTCATCAACAGAAAAGTCTGGTTCTGTTGGCTTCTGCAAAGTGCTGACTACTCCAGAATCTGTCCCAGAATGCATACTGACACCTTCCCTAGTGCTCCTCGCCATCCTTGTTGCATACACAACGAAGCCTGACCCATACGTTGGTGTTTCAGGCTCTGCAACTGCGAGATTCTCCATGGCCCTCAGTTCAGCAGCTTGCTTCCGTTTCTTATGCCGTCTCCATGCAGCTTGTATGAAACAAGCAGCCCATGTTCGCCATTGGTGTGAGTAAAACCTGAACTTGTGTCTAAGCTGTTTAGTGTGTAGTCTTCTAAATTGAGATGCAACAAACTTGAGGTCTTCGGCTATGAGGGCGAAGGCCTCCTTCTGAGATGGCTTTAACTGTTCGAGTGGAAGAAGGGAGTGTGACACTTGGTCGTGGGTCCAAGGCCCACGTCAATAGTTCCTCACCGCAGAAATCACCTGGGCCAATACGGCATGAATTGAAGAACCCAGTGCGGCCTCCATTGGTGGTGTAAGAATCAAGATGGCCTCGAATTATGAAGAGCATCTCATTCACAGGATCACCCTCACGAACTAGGTAGGTGCTCTCTGTGCACAATGCAGGCTTTAGCCTTTCACATATTGCGTCTAGCATCCTCTCATCCATTTGGTCAAACAATGGGACCTGTCAATGAGTTAATGGATTACTGTAAATTTTAGTACTTGGACTGTGAGAAGCAAGCATGATTTATGGATTGAGAACTATCTTTTAAACCAATAAAATTTGATGTCTAATGACTTACTCGTCGAACTAGTTCAAGACAAAGGTGGCGCTTGATGTCTCTCCTAAGATCCGCTGGAAGTCCTTTGAGAAGAGCTTCTTCATCTACTCCTCGTGTAGCCAGCCATTTATATTGATCATATTTACGCACAGACTGTCTTAATTCTGAAGGTAGCTGCCTGTGATGCATCCATTGTTCTGTATCAGTTCTTTTGACCCTCCACTCTTCTAAGCGGACTGTTGTTGATTGGAGGTATGTCTGTCAAAATTTGAGTTTTATTAGTACACCTTATAGAACAATGTCAATTTAGGCTGATGAAAGATTTTCTTACAATTCAATGTGGCAAACTAAAATTACAAGTGAGTGAGTGTTTGAGGTTGATTTTGAGCTCCATCTCTCAGATGTGATTTATGCAGAGCATATGGAGAATGCGGCATACATCAAGCAAAATGTTTCCTGTAGTAGTTTAAGGCTAACTTGGAACTAATTCATGTAAGTAATTGAAGGCTTGAGGTTTCTATAAAAAAATCTCAGAATAAAACAAATGAGAGAGCAAAAAGATAATTTATTTTCTTCACAAAGCACAAACTGTTCACACTCTCCAAGCAATTAACAATGTGATTTTGGCTAATACAATGCTAGTTTTGGTCCTTGTCTTCAGGCATTATCTTCACATTTTCAAGACATAAGAGAGAAATATCTGGTAGGAGTATATGTAATGCAGCTCTAGGCCAAGAGACATAACTCACCTGCATATTACCAATGAGCAATGCGAAAAGAACCAATCCAAGGGTTGCAACAATAATGGCGAACATTATTTCTCCTACGAAAGTACTAGTAAGAAGACCTTGTCCCAAAGAACTGCACCCAGAAATTAGAAACCCGTTAATTCTCAAGGCCAAAAAAGCTTTCAGTGAAGGTGATCATCAAAATGTTTTTTCCTGGTACATAGAAAATTAAGATATGAAGAAAGCAAGGTGATAATCTTAATGCTTAACTCAGTTGGAAATATGGCAGCACATAGTGGAACGGGGAACCCCAACAAGACGTACCTCAGATTCCTTAGGCCCCACCATAGACAAAAGAAGTACTTATTAAAGAATGCCGAGGTTGTAACTTCGGATGTCACTGCATCACCGTATATACCAAACGGATAAAAGTCTGCATGTGGTGAGCATAAATTTGTGACATTACTTGTTATAAACCAGGAGACCCTGAGGGCATCTTCAACCCTGTGGCAGTCAAAGAATCTAGATTGACAAGATGACTTCTCCAGATCGCAGACACTTCTCCAGCATGCTTCTTGTCGTTCGATTGATAGAAGGTACCAGAAAGCTCCAATAATCTTTTTGGGATAAACCCCAACCAAAAAAAACGGTATGAGTAAAGTTTAGTATTTAACTTTCTTTGTATTATTAATGCAGCACATACATACTTAGTCTAACAGCCAAACCTGAAATAAATTTTGCAAGATGCCTTCTCTAAAAGTTATAGCCTACGAGCAGCTGAAGAATTTACTGGTAGATAATGGTCTAGATATCATTAAAACAGGAGCATTTTAAGTTATATAAATGTCAATTTTAGGCAAAAACTAAAACAAACCACATTTAATTTAGCTTGGTATAAACGATTTGAATCAAGAAACCAATTTAAAATCCTTCTTTGAAACTCAGGTTAATCTATTTGCAGTTAACGTCTTCACTGCACCACTTATAACTTAAAATTTAGTCTACATAATTTTCCTTAATAAACATGATAAAAAAGAAAAAGGAAAAGGCTGTCATATATATATATATATATATATATATATATATATATATATATGGCAACGTCCAGCTGCGCGAGCAATCAAGAAAATGAAAGTTTTCATTTACTTACATGGCTGGCCAACATGTAAAGCATCAGGTTGTAAGCAGCCCCTGCCCATGCTGTTTCTGTTACAACCCCTCTAGCTTTTATAATTTGTGAAGAAAGTGGAAAAATCAGAAATAGCCTCGGCAGATATTGGAAAATGATAATAAAGCGAAGGACATTTTTTATGTTTCCCATGTTTGAACCCCCAAGAATGGGGATGATAATCCAGATTATCACCTGGAATGAAAATAACAGTATAGCATATTTAGCACGTTAAAGCACCATCGTTTTGTTTAAAAAGATAAAGAAAATTTTCAGTAACTAGCCTGAGGAAGGGGCAGGGCAGCAATGAAGTCCAACCAGAAACCCTTGCATAGGTACCTAACAGCGATTTTAGAAGAGTCTATAACAAGTTCTCCTCTCCCAAATACCCGGGAAGAAGGAGCAACATAAGCTGTACGAAACCTCATGAGAATCTGAATCATGTAAAAGACATCCGCCACCGATCTGATGATTGTGAGGATAACTTCAAGAGCTATTCCAACATCAATGCATACATCATCTCGAACTAGTGGCAAGTACAAGAACAGAGGGTCCACAAACAATGATACTAGACATGCTACCAAGAAGATCTTGTTCCAGCGGCGAATGGTTTGTCCCTGGGGATCTAATATTCTTCTTCTCACTATCTCGTAGTCCTCTGAGAATACTCTTGACAATACTTTAGCTTTCAAGAACTTTCCTGTCTTCCCTGTCGCCTTCTTGTGAGCCTCTTTGGCTCTAGGCTCAGATATTTGTGTTCCATCAATGTTGTATTTAAGCTTAATCCCATTGCCACCGTTAGTTGCTGGGACTTTTGCTAGTTCAGGAACATCTTGAAATCTAAAACGTGAAACTTTAAATTAAAGAGAAAATCGATTTATGCAGTTACTGAGAGCATGGCAATTGACAGTTGAAGATTAGCATAGAAGTTCAATAATCTAAACTGCAAGTACTAAATAAATTGGAACTTGAAAGATATTAGGAAAGAAACACACCTTACAGATCTTGAATTACCAACATCCATGCCGATTTTCTGAAAGTAACAACTTCTCTCAATCAACAATATAAACCTGGAGAGTGGAGAGGAAGGAACCAAGGGGTTAAATCATGTATTTCGGTTGTTAAATCAACCGCTAAAGAATGTCAAGCCTTTTTGCAAGTGAAATTGACCAAGGATGAAATTAAGGCCACGACAACAGGAAAGACACATCCGTGGTTGCTAAGACCACGATTATCGTGAACAATGAAATAGAAGATGCACCAAACTTGGAGATGAAGCTATAGAGACTCTCCAATTATGAATAAATTCGTTATGCATGGGCATCTCCATGGACCATGGAGATGATGTCTGATATCCTTTTAAACTCAGCAACAGTTAGTGAGAGAAACCCTTTGAATCATAAGTCGTACTTTTTACATCGAATGTATCAAAATGTAAAACCTCACCCAAATTTTGAAACAATGGCGCTTGTATTCTTATTAAAGACCAACAGTTGACCACCCAAAAGCAGATACGTAGACCGTACGTAGTGAGAAAGTATAGGTCACCAAAAAGCATATACAGAGGGTCCCAAGTCGCAACAATCATTAAATCAGCCACTAGTGGCCAAAAAATCGAACTTTAGAACGAATTCAGCATATCAGTTATAGATAAGAACATGGGCATATTGATTTTGTGAAAAAAGATGAACTTTATGGTTACGAAGGCTTACAGCTATTCCGACAAACAGGGGAGGAGCACCAATTGAAGGGAGACAGATCCCCAAGCATTTAACTCTGCTGCACCAAGTCACGTCACATTAAACCCACTTCTTTTCCATTTATATCTCTAGTCTCTTCCACCTCTTTCATGATTCGCCACCGTCGAGAATTAGCATCTAGCATGAACCCGGCTCAGCCAGAGGTCATAGACTGAAATCCATGCAAACCAGAAACCACTTTGGGGATTGAAAACGGACGATGGGTCGTTTGGGCAAATGCAGAGTGTGAGTCAGAGAAGAAAAGTATATTCCTTGTCACTCTTACTCTTCCCTTAAAAATAGGGGATCATATAAAGCCAAAGCAAGAAACAAACCGCGTTCCTCAAATTGAAGGGTAAGTTAAAGACGGATCAGCCTATGCAAAGAAAGTAACAAATATGCAAATCCATACATACAAAACAAGAAATGAGTACAAGTCGTGACTCTGACTTTGCCGTTTGACACAGTGTCAAAGCATCAGAATTGACGAGGCTGGCAGAGCCAGAGAAGCAGGCAAGGCCATATAGGTGTGTGTCTCCAAGTTCAACCAAAGAGGCTGGAGACAGAGGGAGAGACAGTCCCGAAAGGAACGATGCGGATGCTTTCAAGGTGAGTGGAGGATCTCACATGGCAAACCATTAATTTCAGCAAAGATTTATGGTGGGATTTAGCATCCTTTATTAACAAAGGATTCAGATTCAAATTAGTTGACCAGGTTACCTACATTGTATTTTTTTCATTCTTTCTTTCACGTATTTTAACGTGTGAATGATCCGAGGACGAGTTGACTACGTTAGATACCCTGCTAACAATTTGGTGGCTGTTGAAAGCATAAGTCAGAACACAAGGGTGTGGAGTTGAGAGTAATAACGCCAAGAGTTATCCCTCAACCTCAAGGCATCTTGTTTTCCTGTCCCGTTCACTGTGTGTGACGGTGCAAAAGGCACTTTAGGACTTTCACCCAAAAAACAAAGGCACTTTAGGACTTATTTTATATCTATACATATATATACATAGTAATATATGAGTTGTCACTGCAACAATAGTTGCAGAATGCAGACATTAGGATAGTTAGAATCCGACGAGCCAGCGAGATTTCTTCCCGTACTTGCTTCATATCAATTACGATCAACATCAACTGATCTATACATCACACGAGGAACTTCATGGGTGACAGTTGGAAATTCTCTCATGTAATTATTATTTTGTTATAATTAGTATGTTTCGGGTACCACAGATATGGTATTAATTTTGGTAATCCTCTTGCAAGTAGCCACCTCGGTCTGCTTATTGGATAAACTATCCTATTATAAGGTATAAGGATAGGGTATGAGGTCGGAATTGGAGTGAAATAAATGTCTTTCTTCTTTCTGAATAGAAGAAGAACTGGTTACTTCTATTTGAATCCATTACGTACATAAGATCATTCTTTTATTTTCTGAAAACGCCCTCATATATATATATAAAAGACAACGCTTGTGATAGCATTAAATGAAGAATTATGATTGGTTGTACTTTGCAGATGATATCAAATCAAATTGTTAACCTAAAAGTACAGACTGGATACACTATCCATACTTCCGGACGTATCTGAAGAATTTGACAATGAGTTTTGACGCACGTGTGTTGTGACCCACACCTTTGCATGTTCATACAAAATAATGCACTGCAGTTTTCAATGATCTGTCTCCAAACTGGTGATTCATTCCCAGGGTTGAATTTAGTTTTGCGACTTATTGTATTAATTTTATAAAGTAATATTTTTATAAAAATATTATTTTTACACTCTTTTCGTACACTTATCATAAATAATAAAAAAAATTCACTTTTTTTTTTAGATTTTCTTTTCTCTGTCTTCCTATTTACCATAAAAAGTAAGTAAAAGATATAAAAATAAAATGTAAAAATAATATAGTTACATTTTTATTAGATCACCTTGGGGAATATGCTAAATTATTACATAAAATTTATATATATTGACTATATGCACATCTCTAGGGTGATTAATCAACAAGAGTAGAGTTCTAACTTTCCGTAGACTCATCTTAATTCAATTCAAAGAATGTACATTACAAAATAAAAATCTTTAGAAAAATGGAACGTTACTTAAATATTTTTGCTCCACCGGATGTCATAGCGTGGCAGAAAACTACATGAATTGAGGTTGTGCATCAAGTGGCATGCCTACTGCAAGCTCTGTTGCTATAATAAGAATAATATTTAGCAAGTATAAGTATCATTTGACAAGCTCATAAGCACAAAATTTGCAGGACAGGCAACTCACCTCTACATACCTCCCCCGTTTCCAACAAAAAAATTCTCTCTCTCTCAATGTTTTGGGGTAGAAGGAACAAACAATTTAACAGCACATCTTCTGACCTGTGTGCTAACTTAGACCCCTCATCCTATTCCTGTGAATCTGAAGCAGCTTCTTTCAAACATGACCTCATAATCTTCGCAAGCTTTGCACAAGCATCCAGGCACAACTGCATTCCCTGCGTGCAGGAAACTACAATGTCACTCAGAGTTCGTTTCAGCTCTATTCATTCTATTATGTTAATAGAACCAACATTTGGATCAATATGTATGGTTGCACATAATATCTTTACATCGCCCTTGCATCTCCCTCCAAAATGGGTGACAGCCTAGACTCAATTTCGGTTATATTTATTAACTTGGTCAAAGAAGATGTACAAATAAGCAATAAAAATATTTAGATGATCTTACAATTGAAAAGACATGCATGAACAAAAATATGGATGCAATCCTCAGAGCAGAAAACCTCAGATGCATTTACTAAAATGCTCTTTCTTGCAATCAGTAAAAGGGGAAAAGAAGTATCCAGAAATGAACCGAGAAGTGCAAAAATAGGAATACCTCATTAATCTTTGGGGTGGACCATTCCCCAGTAACTGAGAGTTGGGTGACTTCGTAGCGAGACGGCATGCAAGTTATCATTAAGCTTCCATCTTGGCAGTTTTCCTCCTCCAAAATAGGATCAATGACAAGGTTCTTACTGAGACAGGACTGAAATCACAAAACAAATTAACATTTTTTTATAAGAAGGAATTAAACAAGTCTCTCAGAGCAGCAAAATAAGCTTGTCACAGGGAAAATTCATGGCAGTCATAAAAGCTAAAATGTCATAAGCTTTCCCCATGATGATCTTATTAGTTGTCAGAATGATTTTTTTGAAGAGGAATCTGGCATTAACAAATCCAGAAAGATTTTCCAAAGAAAAATGGCACACACACACACAGACATATATAAGCAATTGTGACATAGAATTTGGTATGCCAATGAAAGTAACTGGAGTAAAGACAAAGAAAGAAGCTTCTTTAGGCTACAGAAAACAAAATACATATATAAAGAAGTAATTTAAAAATGCATAAAATGTGAGATGCTGGCCCTAGCCCCTATGTCAACTCAGGAGAGAAAAGGGAAGTAGAAGGAGACGATAATATAGTAAAGAAAAATTTCAAGAAAACTTAAAAAATGAGAGATGCTGTTTAAGCACCCTATTAAGCAAGTCCACATTACAGAAGACTGCAAATATGAGCAAGATCCATACCACAGAAACTGCGGCAACAAGGTCATACATCATTATTCCAGCATCTGCTAGGGCAAGGCTAGCACATGATATGACAACTGGGAGATCACCTGTCACAACCTCAATAATATTATTAGTTATTATTGATAGAAACTTAGTACAAAATCAAATAGAACAGAATTTTGCCAAAAGATATCAACTACATTGCATCTAACTGCTCCAAATTTTAAATAGGATACTTTTGTCATAACTTCTTACAATTACAAAATCCAAAGGAATATGCATATGAAGTGCTGCATCTCAAACAAGTTCACTAAGAACCAGATTACCATAAAGACTATATCTTTATCTTAATATATTCATGTTTAAGATGTTAAAAAAAAACAGCTAAATTATATATATATATATATAAAACGAGACACAGGTTATATCATAAACATATATCCCTTATGTACATGGCAGCCTTTATAACAATATAGTAACACACAAACAATGCTCCAAACAACAAAATAAATTAAATGTCACAATTAAAGAATACTTGTATAAAGATTTATTATGAAATGGTGGACCTATTTTAAGTCACCAAAATTAAATATTAATTGTTATTGAATAAGACAATAAGCACATGGCATCAATTCTCATCATAAGCAATTTAGGCCATACACAAAATAAGCTCAGGTTGTTATCTCTTACCAAAGTCTATAAAAGTGGTTCAACTAAAGGAAAGTACATGTTAAGGTAAAATAGCTTTTCACATTTACAAAGAGGATAAACATTGGTTGGAGTAATAAATAAATGAAACAAGGTATACATAAATTACGATAAAGTTGGATTTCCTTCTCTATTGTTTTATGGTAATTTATATTTGGCACATTTTTGTCCTTATATTTCTAACTATCATATACAATATCATGATAAATAAAATAGAAATATATTATGAAATTGTAAGCTTACTGCCGCTAGATTCCAACACCAATGCAAAAACGTCCACAGTTGTCTTGGGGAAACTTTCCAATATAATTGCACCCTCCAAAGCTTTATGAAGCATCGCAGTGTACTCTTTGTGGTCTGAACCCTAAATTGTGAGATTTAAGATATCAAATGCTACTTAAGATAGCCATGAGATGGATGAAATAAAAGAATGCAAAAATCACAACTATAATTTTTAATATACCTGTCCACGAACTGGAGTTGCAAATGTTGTAAAGCTGACATTGCAATTCAGACGCCCAATATCACTGTACATCATTGCCTTCTTACTCTCTCTTGGCCCAAATCTGAATCACATAATGCAAATAAAATATTCACATTATTAGGCAGGTAGCAGGACAAACATAAACTGAAGAAATACACTTCAGCAAGCTGGTTTAAATAAGTCACATTTGTGAGATAAAAGAATCACTCACACAGATACAATGACCTTGGTATTTCCAAATTCTGCATAAGCAGATCCGGATGCAGCATTAACAGCACCAGTCCTGAAAACTGCAAGCACCAAATATTGGTGTCCTTAACCATAAACTATTGTGCAACCAATATAGGATTGATATTTCAAAGCAAAGAAGTTATTCTGAAGTAAGAACTAAGAAGTGCGAATTTACGACATGCCCTATTAATATTCAGTAAACTTCCAACTTTTAACTTCCACAAGCTCAGAAATTCTATATTAGCTCTTAAGTAGGTCACCATAAGCAAAACGCCCATCTGCTCACTTGATTGCTTCTTGTATTTCTACAGGAACTTATGTTAGTCCCTTACAATTGGGTTATTGATCTGTGAGAGATGAGATCTCTCCAATATCTTCGTATCTGCCTGAGTAGCAGATACAATTTTGTACAGTGATAGCCTCTATTAAGGAACAAAAAATGTAAGAATCGGACATTTTGCATATGCCACAAATTTACTTAAAGCTTTGGCACAGACATTTTAAACATGCATCGGAAACAATTAAGTATATCCTTAGCACACATTTTGACAATGGTACACTGATTTCAAGTGAAGAGGATAAATACACAGAACTCAACAGAAGAAAATCCAATATTTGATATTATAAACTTCATACCATGGTCCAAATCAGAAATAAATACCAATCGTATCAAGCAATCACTCTAAAATGAGCCAGTATTGAGTCTCCAATCAATTCAAAGGAAAGGGTATTCAATTTACCGTGATCAAGCATACAAATACTGGAAAAAAAACCCAAAATTTTTGAAACCCAAGAAAGGAAAACAATGATAAGAACCGTGTCAGTGTCACCCAAAAATAAGTAGTAATGCGAAAATATAGGTGGCTTACAGGCAGGCCTGCACTGGTGGAAGCCGCGGCCATCGGGTCGGACCCAATCTTCCTTGAAAAGAGGCGCTTTTGTTTTCTGAGTGGTCGGAGACGGCGAGTATGTCGCCGGAGTTGTTCCAGCTTTACCGGCCATTCGCAATGGCAATGACGAGTGACGACGCCTTTTCTTCTCACTCTCCAGGTTTCCTTCCTTTTCCTTATATATTGCGAAAGGAACGGTGCGTTTAAGAATGAGAAAAAGTCCTGGGCCTGGGCCTTAGCATAGGCCTAACTTCCATAGAAATGTATCTCATAGGCGTGCCCATCTACTTGCTTTGTTAATGACTCAATGCTGTTTGTTAAGCGAAGAGAAACTGATTTTGACCCAAATGAAAAGAAAAAATAAATTAAGAAAAAAAAAACAAAGAGAAACTCTAGAAGGTGCACTGGGTAAGGATCGTTAATCTAATTTTAATTTTATTAGAGAAGGTTAAAAGTAAGAAATAAAGAGAATTACTCTTATTATGTACTTTGTACTTGGACCATACTAAAAACCCACAAATAAGGCCTATTATCATCTATTAAACAACACATGTTTAGAATTAAAAAATATTCAGGATTGAAAATACTCTTGGATCCCATTCATTACGCCCCCAACATCAGCACTGTCCCTGCCCGATATAAATCAAGAGAAACTAGAAATCAAGATATGGTCATTTATTTTATCTATTCTCTTGTATCATTTTCTTACTCACTTGAGCGTCAAAATATCTTTTATGAATACCTATTTATGTTGACAGATCTCTTGACGTAACTCAATTGTAACCATAATTTGACTGATGTAGAAAGACAAGAAGAAACAACACTCGTTAAAAAAAGAAACTGAAAGTTTTTTATAAGAAAATAAAATGAAAAATATACAAAAGTCGAAAATATGATTCATTTTAGTGTGTATTAATGTCATTGAGAGAGGCAAGTAGTACGCTAATTAATTGTATTATACGCATATAAAACTTTTTTAAAGTACTCTCTTCAATTTAGTACCTCAACATTAAAATATTATACTTTACATTCATTAAATTATAAAAGTAAAGACTAAATCTCCAATTTGATCATTTAAAGATTATATCAACATCATTTGTCGGTATCAATTTAGTTTGTAAATCATTAAATGTAATATTAAAATTGTCTTTCTATATATAGATGGAAATTAAATTGATATAATTTGTATGATTGAGAGATTAAATTGATATTAATTTTGTATAATTGAAGGACTAAATTGATGATATTTTTTAATGATCGAGGAATTAAATTGATATTAATTTTTTTAGAGCTAAAATGATGTCACCTTCTATAATTTAAGAACTAAATTGATATCGATATTTTTTTGAAGGATCAATGTGATGTCGATATAATTTTTGGAGGATTAATTGAGGGTTTAGTCAGTGAAAACTATAGATCCTTGAATATTCGAAAACTTTGCAACAAATGTTTTTGTCGCCAAAATTGCACGAATTTATCATTACTGATATTTGTCCCGTAAAATATGTTAATAGGAGAAACTGTACGTTCTGTGCGTAAACTATAAAATAAAAAGGAATAATGGAGGACGTTGTCACTTTGGGCCCTAAATAATAGAAGACATAACACTGAGAAAGACTATGAACATTTTTTTTATATATAGATACCGTAAGGAGGTCCAAGAGAGGAGTTAAAGTTCCAATGAAAGCTGAGGACTATGTCTATTAAGTAAGATGGAGTAGCAGAGGTGTAAAAAGGCAAAACTGTAGTGTAGCTGGCACGGTTAGTTAGTTAGTTAGTTGTTGTACTAACTGATTAGGAGGGGCACCAGATTGTGTATAAGCAATAATTGTACAGAATGGTAGGCATGAGAGAATTGTATTGGCTTAGGCTTGGAGTTTGCCCTTGACTCGAAGAAGGGACTGTTACTGTAACCTTTCCTTGGTGAATAATATACATTCAGATACAGAGTGTATCAATTGGTGCTTTCGTTGAGTACCTTGAGATCCAACAATGGCGGAAAGGACCAGATTTTCAAGATTAGAAGAAGCTACTCGGGAGACACAGCGAACTCAGACGATTCTTGAGGATCGCTTAGCTCACATTGAACGATCATTGCAAGGAAGTCACGATTCTATTGGTAATCTGGAAGCATTGATGCATAAGGTGCTGCAAGGTCAACAAAGAAGTGTTCAACAATCAGCTGAATGTACACCACGAAGTGATCAAAGGAACCAAGAAGAAAATGGAAGCTCCAGTGTAGCATTGCCGAGAGGAGTTAGAGTTGAAATTCCTCACTTTGAAGGTACGAATGTGGACGACTGGATCTTTAAAATCAGAGAATTCTTTGATCTTTATGGGGTCCCATTAGATCAGAGAATAAAGATGGTATCATTCCACATGTCAGGAACCGTTTATAGTTGGTATAAGTGGATAATTCGAAACAAATTTACGCTCAATTGGGAAGAATTTTTGGAGGCTTTAGCGCTGAGATTTGGAGAAAGTTTGTTCCAAGATCCACAAGCAGCCTTGAAGGACGTAAAGCTGACAAGCACAGTCTCAGAATATCAGTCAATGTTTGAAGAACTTTCCACGAAGGTAACTGATCTTCCTGAACAGTGGCTCATCAGTTTTTTCATAGCAGGGTTGAAAGATAATCTGAAATATGAGTTGCAATTGGCTAGACCTGAGACGTATTTTGAAGCAGTATCATTAGCCAAATTACATGAACAAAAACATACTTCCCTACAGAAAACACTGTTCTACCCAACACCAAAAGTTTCTAGTCTCAAATCAAGCAACACTTATACAACCAATAAACCAAACCAATCCACATCTAGCCAAAACACCACAGTAAGCAGTGCAGCTAGTAACCCCAGCCAAACCACTAAAGAACCATTCAAGAAATTGTCTGCGGAAGAAATTAAGCTGAAAAGAGAAAAGGGTCTATGCTATTATTATGATGAAAAGTATACTACAAGTCACAAGTGCAAGTCCAGTTGTTATCTGCTGGTTGGACAAGAGGAATTGGGAGCACTACTGTAATAGGAGGAGACATGTGAGGAGACAGTAAACCCTATTGAAATGAGGGGAAATGTTGGCGCTGATGTATTACCGGAGATCAGCTTCAATGCGTTAGCGAGACAGTTAAGTCCCAGTACAATGCGACTGTCCGGTATCTGTAATGGGAAATCCGTCTATATTCTGGTGGACAGTGGTAGCACCCACAATTTCATCAAGGCTGCAGTAGCAGTAAAGTTGGACTTAACTATGACGCCAATAATTCGTTTTAAGGTGTATGTGGGGAGTGGGGAGTATATAGTTTGTAGCAGTAAATGTGAACAGTTGCAGTTGATCATTCAAGATCAAACTTTTACCATTGACGTTTATGTGCTGGATATTAACGGAGCTGACTTGGTATTGGGTGTACAGTGGTTGGAACAATTGGGTCCAGTGGTAACCAATTACAAGGAGCTAACCATGGACTTTACAATACAAGGGAGACAAGTTCATTTACAAGGGGAAACAGTACTAGAGCCATTGAGTTGCAAGACTTTAAAGAAGTTAGTAGCAGCAGATTCAGTAGCATGTCTACATCAGTTGAAGGTAGTAGCAGAGCAATCAGTACCTAGCAGTGACGAATTAGCACCAGAAGTTTTACGAGTACTCCAGAAATATGAAGAAGTTTTTCGTGAACCCACTAACTTGCCACCCAAAGGAGAGATTGACCACAGAATACAGTTGCAACCAGGAGCTAAGCCTGTCAATGTCAGGCCATACAAGTATCCAAAGTTCCAGAAAAGTGAAATAGAAAAACAAGTCAAAGATATGATGAATAATGGTATCATTAGAGACAGTCAAAGTGCATTTTCATCACCAGTCCTTTTAGTTAAAATAAAGGATGGTACATGGCCGTTTTGCATGGATTACAGGGCTTTGAATACAATTACAGTAAAGGATAAGTTCCCAATTCTCACTATAGATGAAATATTAGATGAATTAGGAGGTGCCAAGTTTTTCTCCAAGCTTGATCTGCGCTCGGGATACCACCAAATCAGATTGGCTGATGCAGATATTGAGAAGACAGCCTTCAGGACATGTATGGGACATTATGAATTCATAGTAATACCTTTCGGATTGACCAATGCACCATCAACCTTTCAAGCTACAATGAACTAGTTTTTTCAACCTTAATTAAGACACTTCGTTGCAGTCTTTTTTGATGATATATTGGTGTATAGCAGGAACTTGGAGGAACATGTTATTCATCTATCATTAGTTTTGGAAACTTTACAAAAGCACAAGCTTTTTGCCAAGTTATCCAAGTGTGTCTTCCTTCAGCAAAGTGTGGAATATTTGGGGCATATAGTGAGTAACCAAGGTGTCCATGTAGATCCAAAGAAGGTAGCAGCAATAATTGAGTGGCCTAAACCGACAACAGTCAAACAGTTGCGGGGATTCTTAGGTTTGACAAGCTATTACAGAAAATATGTGCAAAGTTATGCGCAAATAGCAGCCCCATTAAATGATCTATTAAAGAAGAATAATTTTCAATGGAATTCACAGGCAGAGAAGTTTTTATAAAGTTAAAGGAGAAAATGACTACAGCACCAATACTCGCTTTGCCAAACTTCAGCAAGCTTTTTGTAGTAGAGACAGATGCGTCCAACACCGGTGTAGGAGCAGTATTGACTCAGGAAGTGCATCCATTGGCTTACTTTAGCAAGCAACTATCAAAACCAATGGCTTTAGCTTCAGCATATGTTCGGGAATTATCTGCAATAACACAAGCAATTAGTAAATGGAGACATTATCTGCTTGGCAGGAACTTCATTGTTAAAACTGACCATAAAAGTTTAAAGGAGCTTATGTCCCAGGTGGTACAGACACCGGAACAGTATTATCTGACGTAGTTGTTGGGGTTTGATTATAAAATCATGTACAACCAGGCAAACAAAACATGGTGGTAGATGCGCTATCAAGGAAGGTTGAATTCAACAGTTTATCTTCAGTCAAAAGCCAATTGCTGACTAATATTCAAGCAAATCGAACAGATCCTGAGTTAAGGAAATTGCATGAACAGTACTGTAGTAATCAGTTGGGCCAACATTTCAATGTCAAAGATGATCTGATGTTTTATGACAAAAAGGTCTATATTCCTGTCAAGTCCAATTTAAAGAAGAAGATTATGTGGGAATTTCACTATACTCCATCAGCAGGGCATTCAGGAGTGCTAAAAAAGCAGAAACAGGTCGCAGCATTGATCTACTGGACTACTTTGAAACAAGATGTCAAGGAATTCGTCTGATCATGCCTTGTATGCCAGCAAACCAAATATAGCACTGAGAAGCAAGGTGGATTACTACAACCTTTACCCATACCTTCCAGACCATGGGAAGCAATTAGTATGGACTTCATTGTTAGTTTGCCAAATTCAGGAGGCTATACAGCAATACTGGTAGTAGTTGATAGACTTACGAAGGTGGCTCACTTCAAAGCTCTAAAACCAGGTTACAAAGCAAAAACAATAGCTATTTCTTTTGTTGATGTGGTAGTTAGACTACATGGATTACCAACAACTATTGTCTCCGATAGAGATACAATATTCCTCAGTAAATTTTGGAAGAATCTACTTAAAAATAGTGGAACCACCCTCCACTACAGCACCGCTTACCATCCTCAATCCGATGGACAAACTGAGGTCATGAATCGTTGCTAGGAACAGTATTTGCGAGCTTACACTCATCAGTAACCAAATCAGTGGAGTACATTTTTGAGTTGGGCAGAGTTTTGTTATAATTCATCATTCCATTCTTCAATAGGCATGACACCGTATGAAGCACTGTATCCAAGGACTATTCCAGGATATAAAGCAGGTGATTCTACAGTGGCTGAGGTCGATGACATGCTTCAAAAGAGGGACGAAATCCAACAGCTGCTGCAGAACAGTCTACTGCAAGCACAGCAAAAGATGAAGGCTATAGCTGACAGGAAACGCAAGGAAAAGAGTTTTGAAGTGGGGAAATGGGTACTAGTCAAGCTACATCACTACCGACAGCAATCCTTAGCTAAACGATTGAATTACAAACTTGCTAGGGGATATTTTGGCCCGTACCAGATAATTGAACGCATTGGACAAGTAGCATACAAGCTCAAGTTGCCTGCGGAGAGTAAAGTACATTCAACATTTCATGTTTCATTATTGAAAAGACACAAAGGAGAAGTTCCAGCAGAGATACCAGAGTTACCTACAGAGAGTTGAAAGAAGAGGTACAACCTGCTTTCATCATTGACCAACGGACAGTGTGGTTAGATGACAAAGAACAGAAACAAGTATTGGTGGAGTGGACCGGAGCAACCCGTGAAGATGTAACGCGGGAAGACTGGGAAACATTACAGGAGACATTTTCTGACATTAACCTTGAGGAGAAGGTTATTTTCCATAGGGGGGTATTGATACGGTAAGGAGGTCCAACAGAGGAGTTAAAGTTCCAATGAAAGCTAAGGACTATGTCTATTAAGTAAAATGGAGTAGCAGAGGAGCAAAAAGACAAAACTGTAGTGGACCTGGCACGGTTAGTTAGTTAGTTGTTGTACTAACTGATTAGGAGGGGCACCAGATTGAACATAAGCAATAATTGTACAGAATGGTAGGCATGAGAGAATTGTATTGGCTTAGGCTTGGAGTTTGCCCTTGACTCGAAGAAGGGACTGTTACTGTAACCTTTCCTTGGTGAATAATATACATTCAGATACAGAGTGTATCAAAAGGAGATATAAGATTTGATATGGGGAGGGGTGGGCTAAAGTATAGCGAGATTTGACTTTGAGATCTAAGTAGTATTCAAATGAATTTGATGTTATGACCAAGAAAAAAATGAATTTGATGTTACTTAATTTAAGGCTATTCATCAAACACAAAATTGTGTTGGTGAATTTTTTATAAATAAAATAATCACATATGATGCAATAATCTCACCATTATTGTATGTTTTACCTGAATTATTAATAGTTCTAGTAATTTGGAATCTTCAAGGATATCTTTATTTAAATTGATGTGGAGGAAAGTTTTAAAAAGGTAAAGTATAATTCACTTTTTTTTTTCTTACAATAAGTATAATTCACTTTTTTATATATAATAAAGTCGTACATTTACATATGGTTTATGGTATAGTTTTTTTTTCGTACATATAGTTTAGTGAATAGTAGTTATAAAGTTTTACGATCAGGCAGCGGGGTATGAAGCTTGCATTGCAATGCCACACAAGCCTTCTTTAGCAGCAACACCCCTCTGCATCCTAATGTATCCTTGTTCACCCCATTGTGTTCCCCATGAATTCTTGACCAACCAATATTTAGTCCCATCACTAGTTGCTCCATAACCCACAGCAGTGACACCGTGATCCAAGTTAGTGCCACAAGAGCCAGAGAAGACACCACTTGAATAAAACTGAAACGCAAATCCACTAGCATCAATAGCTACAGAAACTGGTTGATTAGCAACGGCTTGGAGCAGTGCCTGCTCACTGTTGGCAGGGACATCCTCATACCCTTTAATGGTAGCTGCATGGTCAGCTTCTCCGTTTGCGTTGCAGGTTCCATCAACACCCTGATATGGGTACTTGGCTTCTGTGGCGAGCCCATGATTTTGCAGGATAAATTTGAAGGCATCGTCCATTAGACCCCCATCACAACCTTGGTCCACACCCTTCGTGTCACAGTCAACAAGCTCTTGTTCGGATAAAGAGATCAATTTGCCGGTACTCAGCTTGGTGATTCCTTCCGTTGCAGCCACAGCAGAAAATGCCCAACAACATCCTTAAAGACATAAATACAAAGCAGAGTTAGTAAACATAGGATTTAGTCTTGACTTGTGAGTTATCAAAAAATCATCAAACACATACCACATTGGCCTTGGTCCTTGATGGGTGTGACAGCTCCTTTCTGTCTCCAATCTACTGTGGATGGCACTGCAGTCACATGTCCATACTTAAATGTGGTTGTCCTTGTAATGGTGGAGCACATGTGACCCTTGAATCTGTTTCTGGTTTTGAATTCCTCATTTGTGAGATCAGCGAACTGGTTGATGCCCAGCTTATAAGGATTTTTTCCGGCATTGTTAAAGGCTTCTATGCGTTGCACATTTTCCTTGAATATCTGGTAGCGCATCTCCTTCTCATGAGAGTCCTTGTAGACTTTTCCATATTGAGCCATCCATTGCTCATGCCTCTCATTCATTGAGGCATCTTCGAGAGTGCGAGAGTTGGCCTCGAAAGCCCAGAATCCGAATAGGAAAAGCAGAGCCAATGAAGTGCACTGGAATAGCTTTTTGGAAGCCATGGCGGTAATGACAGTGGAAACAACTGCTAGGTGCAGTATGAGAAAGCTGATGTATTGGTCCCTAACACCACTTGAGGTATATATATCAGAAAATTCATTGTGGTCTTCAACATAGCATGCCTATCGACGTACCCGAGAGAATTCTCTGAGTAGGACTCACATAATAGGCTTTCATATATACGATGACAAATTACTTTTCAAAACTACGCCCTCTGCGTGTTGGAATCAGCCAGAGTTTATAAAAAGGAAAGGTTTTGGAAATATAATTTACTCTTATGTAACACAAAATGCTGAGGTAAATTATTTAAACATAGTTGGGTTTAGTTAAAATAGAGGTCTAGCCAATTGTCATATAAACAAAATAGATAAATAAATAATGCTAAGACATAACTGACAAAAAATGCACTCTACAAATATTGTGACAGGTTATACATTCGACACAAAATGGGACAGATTAGCAGCTGATTAGCTTAAAAAAAAAAAAACTGCCGCAAAATGACAGGCTTGACTTGAAAGAGAGTTAGATAATGGAGATGCCAAGTTCTGTGGAGAACTTGGTAACTTAATTGGATGCTCAGTCACGTATATACGTTACAGAAGCAGATGTGGATTTGCGCATCTCTTGCAAATAAATAATCGCACTTGTTGAAGAGTTGGAGAACACACTACACAGAGTTCTCATTTTTTTTTTTTAAAAAAAAAAATTCGGAAGAACAAAGAGCAATTTAATGCTGAGCTTCCAAATTAACCAAAACAGCCAATTTGATTTAGGACTTAGGAGAGTCATATTCTATAAGCTATTCCAAAATATATAAATTATAACTTGTAAGCTATTAAACTTGAGTTTGTGAATATTATATTACCACTTTTGTACGGCTAACATTACAAGCCTTCTTATTAAATTGACTACCTAATAAGCTCAAGTACTCTTTTTGAGAAAATATTTTATTCAAATATATAAAAGCTTATTTATATATATAAAAAAAACTCTTTTTAAACTTTTTTAATTTTAGTGACATGGAACTTTGGGTCAATTAGATAATCCATGTTAAGGCTCGTTTGAATAAATTTTTAAAAAGTATTTTTTTTATATATTATTTTTAAATATTTTTTTAAAAAAATAATTTTATATTTAAATACAATATTTAAAAAATACTTTAAATAACAAAAAATTTTTAATTTTGTTAGATAAAAGAGAACAGGAGCGCCTTTTTATAGCAAAATTGTTGAAAATAATATCTAAAAATACTTTGTTTTTAATTATAAGATAGGATGAATTGGGCTGGTATAATAGAAACAATGAGATTTTTAAGTTTACCATGATTTTGGGATCATGAAAAAGGATTTAACTCCTCTAAAGTAAAGAGTTCACTTTAGAGGATAAAGTAAAAATTATTAACTGTTGATGAGAAAATCAATGGTTGAGATTATGATAAAATACATGCACATGTATAACAAATTATAAGGTTGTTAAATAATTTTTTCATCAATGATTAATACTTCTCACTTTACCTTCTAAAGTAAACCTCTCACTTTAAAAGAGATAAATCTTATGAAAAACAAAGCGTGAGATAATCAAAACATATTTACTTATGTACCCAAAGATTTAATAACATGTTACTAATTTTATTCTCTTTCATTTACTCTAAGTGGTATGATTATGGAGATCAAACTTTAGTCTCATGAAGTAGGACATAATGATTAAAAATTACGTTATTTATAATGTGAATCACATAAGGCTTATTTGAAAATATAGAGTTTAGGAGAGGAGAAAAAAGAAAAGATATGAGATGTAATTTTTAATAAAGGTAAATAATATTTTTGTGTAAAAATTAGCTTATAAAATAAGTGGTAAATGAACCTTCTTTTTTTTTTAACTTTTAATTTTTTCAAAAGTTACATCCAAACACACTTAAAATGTGTAGAAGCATTTAAAAAAAAACTCCTTTTTTATAAAAATAAGTATACCCAAATGCACTCTTAGTGTATGTTTGGATTAATTTATTTTATGATTAAAATAATTTATAATCAAAATCTTTTTAAAAGAACTTAAAAAAAATTTACTTTTTTCGTAAAAATAACTGTTGCTAAACATGCTATAAGTTCCTAAGAGGAAATTGTGGGCAATGGCATCTGTATTTAGAAAGTTTTCAACTACTTCATGTCAGTATCAAATATCGTTGCAAAATACAAATTTCTATGATCAAAACCTTTAATGTGCTTGTATAAGTGCATATACTATATTGTACAAGTATCTCATCCGATTCTTCTCCAAATAAAGTTGAACCGGAATCTCCTATTCTTTTCTGTACAAGAATACAACGAATATATTTATGTGCTTATCTAACAATACTTCTGTGCTCTTCCTTAAGTGAAAAAAAAAATGTAGATGAACATATTCTCAAAACCAGATTGCATTCTCTACAATAAGGGGTAGTATAAGCAACAGAGCTGTACTGCCAACTTGCAAAATAAATTCCCCAGACTTCTGCCTTCTGCTTCTCTGCCCATGCCAGGTGTATGTTATCAAGGGAAATTGGTGTTTGTCATGCAAAATGATTCAAACCGAGGCTCAATTAGGTCTACCATTTCCTCTTCTGATGCACGCCAGCTCTCAACTTTTGAAGTCAAGAGGATCAAACTCTCCAACACAACTTTATTTTTGTTCCCAACACAAAGGTTGTGATCAACATCTAGTGGCAATGAATTATGAACTGGAAATTTGCTAGATGGAGCTTTACTTTGCTTCTCCGCATCCTCTGATTCCTTTACATGTTCAGAAAGAAAAAGGTCAGGATATGGAAGATGTAACAATCAAGTGCAATATATCAAACTTTAAAGTTTGAAAAATAAGAAACATGATTAAACTAGAAACACAGCAGTTAAGAACTGAGGACATGATGGTGAATGTGTTCACCTGAGACAGGCTTACTGGAATGTTTCTTCTCCTCCTAGATTTGTCCTGTAAAATATACTAATACGAGAGATTGCATGTTTTATGCGTAAACTATAAAATAAAAAATAACAACGAGAGTCGTTATGACTTCTGGCCCTAAATAATAGAAAACATAACACTGAAAAAGACTACGAACTTTTATTTTTTATTTTTTTTATAAAGGAGATATACATATAAGATTTGGTATGGAGAGGGGTGAGCTAAAGTAGAGTGAGATTTGATTTTAAGATCTAAGTATTATTCAAATGAACTTGATATCACTTGAGTTAAGACTCTTTATTAAAAAGTAAACTTTGTTAATAATTTTTTTTATAAATAAAATATATAACACATACGAGGCAAATGATCTCTTCGTTATTGTATGTTTTACCTAAATTATTAATAGTTCTAGTAATTCGGAATCTTCAAGGATATTATTGAAATTGATTTGGATGAAAATTTTAGAAAGATAAAGTATAATTCACTTTTTTTTTATAATAAGTATAGTTCACCTTTTTATATATAATAAAGTCGTACAATTACATATGATTTAGGGTATAGTATTTTTTGGTACATATAGTTTAGTGAATAGTAGTAATAAAGTTTTACAATTACGCAGTGGGGTAAGAAGCTTGCATTGCAATGCCACACAAGCCTTCTTTAGCAGCAACATCCCTCTGCATCCTAATGTATCCTTGTTCACCCCACTGTGTTCCCCATGAATTCTTGACCAACCAATATTTAGTCCCACCGCTAGTTGCTCCATAACCCACAGCGGTGACACCGTGATCCAAGTTGGTGCCACAAGCGCCAGTGAAGACACCACTAGAATAAAATTGAAACGCATATCCACTAGCATCAATAGCTACAGAGACTGGTTGATTAGCAACGGCTTGGAGCAGGGCCTGCTCACTGTTGGCAGGGACATCCTCATGCCCTTTAATGGCAGCTGCATGGTCGGCTTCTCCGTTTGCGTTGCAGGTTCCATCAACACCCTGATATGGGTACTTGGTTTCTGAGGCGAGCCCATGATTTTGCAGGATAAATTTGAAGGCATCGTCCATTAGACCCCCTTCACAACCTTGGTCCACACCCTTTGTGTCACAATCAACAAGCTCTTGTTCGGATAAAGAGATCAATTTGCCAGTACTCAGCTTGGTGATTCCTTCAGTCGCAGCCACAGCAGAAAATGCCCAACAGCATCCTGAAAGATATAAATCCAAAGTATATTTAGGAAACATACAATTAAGTATTCACCTGTGGGTTATAAAAAAATCATCAAACACATACCACATTGGCCTTGGTCCTTGATGGGTGTGACAGCTCCTTTCTGTCTCCAATCTACTGCGGATGGCACTGCAGTCACATGTCCATACTTAAATGTGGTTTGTCCTTGTAATGGTGGAGCACATGTGACCCTTGAATCTGTTTTCTGGTTTTGAATTCCTCATTTGTGAGATCAGCAAATTGGTTGATGCCTAGCTTGTAAGGTTTGTTTCCGGCATTGTTAAAGGCTTCTATGCGTTGCACATTTTCCTTGAATATCTGGTAGCGCATCTCCTTCTCATGAGAGTCCTTGTACACTTTTCCATTTTGAGCCATCCATTGTTCATGCCTCTCATTCATTGAGGCATCTTCGAGGGTGCGGGAGTTGGCCTCGAAAGCCCAGAATCCGAATATGAAGAGCAGAGCCAATGAAGTGCACTGGAATAGCTTTTTGGAAGCCATGGTGGTGATGACAGTGGAAACAACTGCTCAGTGAAATGTGAGAAAGCAGATGTATTGGTCCCTAAGACCACCTGAGGTATATATATCAGAAAGTTCATTGTGGTCTTCAACATGGCATGCCTATCGACGTACCCGAGAGAATTCTCTGAATAGGACCCACCATTGGGCTTTAATATGAAGACAAATTACTTTTCAAAACTACGCCTTCTGCGTTATGGAATCAACCATTGTTTATAAAACGAAAGGTTTTGAAAATATAATTTACTCTCAAGTTACACAGAATGCTGAGGCAAATTATTTGAACAGAGGTGGGTGGAGTTAAAATAGAGGTCTTGCCAATTGTGATATAAAAAAAATAGATAAATAAATAATGCTAAGATATAAGTGACCAAAAGTGCACTCTTCAAATATTGCGATTGGTTATACATTTGACACAAAATGGGACAGATTAGCAGCTGATTAGCTAAAAAAAATAGATAAATAAAATAGAGGTCTTGACATAAAATAGATAAATAAATGTGAGGCAAATTATTTGAACAGAGGTGGGTGGAGTTAAAATAGAGGTCTTGCCAATTGTGATATAAAAAAAATAGATAAATAAATAATGCTAAGATATAAGTGACCAAAAGTGCACTCTTCAAATATTGTGATTGCTTATACATTTGACACAAAATGGGACAGATTAGCAGCTGATTAGCTTAAAAAAAAAAAAAAGCTGCTGCAAAATGACAGGCTTAACTTCAAAGTGTGTTAGATAACCGAGATGCCAAGTTCTGTGGAGAATTTGGTAACTTGGATGCTCAGGCACGTATAGTCGTCAAAGAAGCAGACGTAGGTTTCCGCGTATCTTGCAAATCAATTATCGCACTTGTCGAAGTGTTGGAGAACACAGAGTTCTCTTTTTTTTTTTTGGGTTAAAATTCGGAAGAACATAGAGCAATTCAATGTTGTGCCTCCAAATTAACCAAAATAGCCAATTGAGTTAGGACTTTGGAGAGTCATATTCTATATTCTATTCCAAAATATATAAATTATAACTTGTAAGTTATTAAACTTGAGTTTGTGATATGCTGTTCTAAAATATCTATATTATAACTCGTAAGCTATTAAATTGAGTTTGTGATAAGGGTTTGAGAAATTTACATGGCTATGTCCCTATTAGAACACAGTGTAAAAAAGTTTAAACTGATCAAAAGTCACAGTGACTCATGTCCACAATCCCTATAAAGAATAAAGTTTTAAACTAATAAAAATATTACATTACAACTTTTGTATGTCTAACATTACAAACCCTCTCATTAAATTTACCACTTAATAACCCTCCGCTGCTCTCTATGAGGGAATGTTTTATTCAGGTATATAAAGGCTTATATATATATATATATATATATATATATATATATATATATATATATATATATATATATATATATATAAAGAAAACCCCTTTTAGGCTTTTCTAATTTTAGTAACGTACATATCCCAAGTAAATTTCTAGGAGACAATTGTGGGCAATGGCATCTGTATAAAGAAAGTTGTCAACTACTTCATAGGCCAGTGTTAAATATCGTTGCAAAATACTAATTTCTATAATCAAAACCTTTAATGTGCTTGTACAACTATTTCATCCGATTCTTCTCCAGATAAAGTAGAACCGGAATCTCCTATTCTTTTCTGTACAAGTATAAAACGAGTATATTTCTGTGCTTATCTAACAACACCTATGTGCTCTTCCTTTCAAAGTTAAACTGAAAAAAAAAATGTAGATGAACATATTCTCAAAACCAGATTGCATTCTCGACGATAAACGGTAGTATAAGCAACAGAGCTGTACTGCCAGTCTGCAATATAAATTCCTCAGACTTCTGCTGTCTGCTTCTCTGCTCACGCCAGGTGTATGTTATCAAGGGAAATTGGTGTTTGTCATGCAAAATGATTGAAACCGAGGCTCAGTTAGGTCTACCATTTCCTCTTCTGACGAATGCCAGCTCTCAACTTTTGAAGTCAAGAGGATCAAACTCTCCATATACTCAGCTGAAACTGTATCTGCTTTATTTTCGTTCCCGACACAAAGGTTGGGATCTATATCTAGTGGCAATGAATTATGAGATGGAAATTTATTAGATGGAGCTTTCCTTTGCTTCTTTGCATCCTCTGATTCCTTTACATGTTCAGAAAGAAAAGGGTCAGGATATGGAAGATATAACAATCAAGTGCAATATATATCAAACTTCAAATTTTGAAAAATAAGAAATGTGATTAAACTAGAAATACAGCAGTTAAGAACTGAGGACATGATAGTGAATGTGTTCACCTGAGACAGGCTTACTGGAATGTTTCTTCTCCTCCTAGATTTGCCTGGGGAAATACTTGAAAGAATTTGAACAACCTCACTCATGGTTGGTCGATTGTCGGGATCCAACAGCAAACACTCCTTTGCTAAGTATGCCATTATCTGTACCTCTTCTTCTGGAAAATTTCCTTTCAATTGTGGATCAACCAGCTCCATTATTACTCGCCGACTATCCTGTAAGCGAGGAGTAGCCTAAAACAGAAGTTTAGGCAAGTTATATCAATATTTGAGCGTCCATATTATCTTTCTTGTTTTAATTCATTAAGCAAGCTATGCAAGCAAGTTCATACTGAATCAGGAAATTATCAATAAGCCCAATCATCCTAATTAAGGATTATAAATGGATGGAAGATGAGATATATTATAACGATGTAAAAGACATGATGATTGACAAAAACACAAAATAGGAGTCTGAGCTATTATAAGCAAAGATCCTTCCTCGTGAAAATTTTGGTCATAGTATGAGAGCCAAGTTGAGCACATGAAAGATTTTCCTCATATGAACAAATGTAAAGTCAGGTCAATGTTATGAGGCTAATTTAAAATACCCATATAACAAGGCTTTCTTCTTTGCCTGTAGATTTATGGATGGGTTGCCGACCACTGATAAGCTCAAGAAGAACCACCCCAAAACTGAAGACATCTGACTCAAGAGAGGCTCTCCCAACAATTGCATACTCAGGTGCAAAATAGCCAAATGTCCCCATCATTCTGGCTGGAGAATTTGAACAGCTGGGGAGGTCATCAGCTCTCAAGTTCTTAGCCATACCAAGATCAGTTATCTGCAAGTCAATTATTTGAAAAGATTATAAAAGTATACCTTGTGATTTAAGCGACAACTTCCACCTATGGTTTAATAATTAACTATATTTCTTCAAGAAATAAAGACTTCTGCAGATTTCCTAAAGGAACTTAATGGTAAGAAAGGCTTTTAGAGTATTTTGGTTTGAAACAACTATGACCTAGCTTTTCTTCTAGTATCTTATTGCCCTCATAAGCCAAGTTCACTTGGATTCCTACATGTATCCAGTTATATTATCTCCTCTTAAGTAATTCCTCATTTGTTACTACCATCTAGAACAACCAAGACTCATACTTTTGCTTGCCAATTTTCATCTAGAAGAATGTTTGTTGATTTGACATCTCTATGCAGAATTCTCGGAGCAGCTGCTTCATGGAGATATTCCAAGCCTCTTGCAGCTCCTATTGCAATTGTAACACGAGTAGCCCAATCTACATTTTTTCCAGAAACTCCATCTAAACAGTCCCTCAAATTGCCATTAGTCATGTACTCAAATACTAGTAACCTCTGAACATGTTTTCCCTTTAGTTCCGAGCAGTATCCAACCAAAGGCACCAGATGACAATGATGAAGTCTACACAATAGTTCAATCTGGACAAACAAACAAAAAGATTGTTAATTATGATGAAATGTTTACAGAAAGAAAAGTATTTTAGGTTCATCTTTTATCTAGACGCCATGGAACATTATAACATAGCATGAAAGAATACTGATATTGCAAGATAGGTATAACCTCTGTAAAAAATACAGAGTCTGCTTCAGGCCCTCCTTGATCTTTTAGACGCTTAACTGCCACATTACTACCATCTTTCACCCGGCCACGGTATACATAACTACTTCCACCTAGTCCAATTAGGTTGGAAGCTGAAAAATTTTCAGTGGCATTTTCCAGTTCAGCAAATGAAAATTGAATAATATTTCCATGAAAAGTTTCTTTATGGCTAGCAAACAAGAAAGAGGCCTTCTGAAAGCATCCTACATTAAAAGAAAAGGAAATGGTAACAAACTAACAAAGATCCAAAAAATAATAGCAACGTAAAGGAAAAACTTTGGAGTTTGCATATACAATCAGACAGGCTGAAAAAATACA
The DNA here is from genome assembly GCA_019955255.1 of Castanospermum australe. Lineage (NCBI taxonomy): Eukaryota > Viridiplantae > Streptophyta > Magnoliopsida > Fabales > Fabaceae > Castanospermum > Castanospermum australe. The sequence goes on from NSJW01000034.1 coordinate 2,044,997, forward strand.
CTTTTAACTAAGAAATTAGAATCAAGGAACAGTGAACACAAAACCAACTTACCCGTAATATGACTAATAGGAGAATTTATAGCAAATTTTGTTTCTGGCACTGAAGAAGTCCTATGACTAATTAAGTTGGTGGTACTACTGCAACTTGTTTCCTTATCGGATGAGAGGGGTGATGGAATAGGACATCTGTCCCTTCGGTGGACATAGCATACAACTGAGGCAAGAAATGCAATGGTTGTGCATGTAACACATATTAGTAGAATAACTACAACAATCTTGCTGGAAATGTGTTTCTTTGAACCCAGTGACATGCTGGCACTTCCTGCAGAGCAATCAAAAAATCATAAATTTAGTTTCTGTGTACCTTGACTTAGGAACAAGCCAATGACTTTTTATAAGAAGGGACGAGATTGTGTCATCATCAGTAAGACACAAATATGTTGAAAAGAGAAAAAATAATGAAAAAGAAAAACAGTCTTCACAATAAGAAGTGATCTGTTATAGAAAATTTTGTTTTAAATCTCAATAAATAGGAGTTGTACTGAAAAAGCAAATCTTCTAAATATGTAAATATCCATTTTGGCTCTGCGCACAATAATAACTGGTTTAGCATTAATCCATAAAAAATCAGTTTTAGGAAGCAACAATTAGTGAAACTTTCAAGATGGAAATTCAGGATTGAAGCAAAAGAGATAGAGGGAAAGATACCCCAACTGCAGTTGCAGGCATTAAAGCAATTAGGTCCATTACCATCTGCTGCCACTTTAGGAAACCCATTGGGATCACATATGCATGTCCATATGGATGCACTTTCTTCAGCATCTACATGGAAGGCAAAGCAGTTACCATACAATATACAGACTGTGATCACAGTCTCCCCATTTCATCGAAAATGAAGAACATCTACTGCATTCTTGTTTCTTACCATAAGCATATTGGTTGTAACCACAATATAGACAACTTAAATTCTCAAAAATTGTAAAAAAATTGGTTGAAAAGAGTTCTTTCTTGTAGCGTCAATGTTTAAAATTGAACTTCTTCAACATAATATTAGGAGGATCAAACTTGACCCATACCTACTTGTATCCGATTAGTTTTGGCCACTATGCAGTCTACAGTATTCTGCCTTCAATAAATATAATTAGAAATTAAGCAACTTTTATGAATTTACATGAATTCTAATTACCAAGCAAACTCTGCCAAAGAATAAATTCATCGAACATACACAAAGGCAAAGCTCAAGCTAAATAATCAACTGAAGAATATAAAAGATGAAAAAAGAAAGGGAAAAACAAATTTATAATCAGGAGGGTCCTGATCTTCATGCCAATTAAAATACCAGCATGCATACCTGAACGGCAATCACATGACTTAGAACAATTAGCAAGAGAGTAGCTCTGGTTCCCTTGGAAAGAAGAACATCTACATATCCACTTGTTTAGGCCAGAGGCATCAGAAGGTTCATCTGCTAGGAAACAACAACAATGAAAAAGGGGAAAAAAAAAAAAAGTTATGGCTCATTTGGATTTTACCTATCACTGAGAAGCAACATGTAAAATATGGAGCCTCGATAAACCTAAATTTATTTAAAGAAACATAAAACTGAAACTATATATGACTTATTTCATGTTGCAGGAATAAAGTGTCCATGCAATGCCCAATATATTGAATGCAGCTATTTCCCTTTTTTTTTATTTAAGCACGTGAGCACCTAAATTTCAGTGTACAAGGTTTGCTACTACTCACAACAATTAGAGAGTCAAATACTGAATGTTTTTAAAATTGTGATACCAACCACAAAATGAGTGCTGAATCCAGAGCAAAACTGAAACTAAATACAACTAATTTCATGTTGCAGGAACAAAGTGTCCATGGGATGCCCAACATATCAAAAGCTGCTATATCCTCATATTTTTTGTTTAATCAGGCAAGCGTTTAAATATCAGTGCACAAGGTATGCTGCTGACAACAATTGGAGAGCCAAATGCCAAATGTAATATAAATTGTGATACTAACCACAAAATGAGTGCTGAATCCAGAGCAAGCTAATAACAAAAGCAAGAGCAACTTTGTGTTGCGTCTTCATTTATTCCAACCCATACACTACAAGGAAAGGAACGGAAACCATTTAGTTGATGGAACAAAGTCAAGAATGTTCCTCATGTTCACATATCTTAGATGATAAGCAACATGCAGCTACATCCTGTCAAAGACAATGAGAGAGAGAGAGAGAGAGAGAGAGAGAGAGAGAGCTATATTTAACCTATTAATGGCCACAGCCTACAATGCATTTTAAGTATGAATATACAAGAGCTACATCAGAGTCAATCTGAAGATTGCACCAATCCATAAAATTTGAATTGCTGTTTAGCTGATCAAGCTGTCAAGATATATAAAAAGTATATATGAATATGAGGCCTGCAACATAACACTGAAGCAACTAATAAAACTTATCATGATCTTGAGTTTCTGTACAAGAATCAACTTCGCCATTTGCAGAGATCATAATTGTAAAAGAATGGAAGTGGCATCAATCGGTGAACCTGTATTAAGAAGAACAGGCTTAGTCTTCAAATCTACTGGGTCCGATCATCATCTGTGGAAACAGAAAGGTAAAATTTAGCTACAAGATAAACTAATTCAAAAAAGAGAAGCTGCAGGCAAGCAATTCAAAAACAGCCAACAGCACCCCCCGGTTTCAGTTTCTATCCTATACTGCAGCAAGGAAATGAATGCCAATCATTTCGTTCTTAATAAGGGGATAGGAAGTCTTTTTTTCTGACCTAAATTTTGTGGCCCTGTATGTAAATAAGGTAAAATGGGTAGGAATAAAGAAATGCACGTTTGGCCAGCAAACATCAGAAACTCAGTCTGAGAGTCAAGGTTATCCATCCTAAGTGCCAACTACCAAGTACTGAAACAAAAGATGAGGCGATGGGTGTGCGGAATATATTGACTAAATAGCATTGTACAGGCCTTGAAAGCTTGGACAGTTAGTAGACTAGCAAGTGGTTGTATAGGGTGAGGAATAGCTGCACTGAGTGAGAGTCATATATTAATAATCCAGAACGGATTTGCATAAAACGTTCAATTAAAGGAGGACACATGCACCGACGGTATTGTTACATCAGACAATAAATATAGGCAGTGAACTGGTAGAACTCCCTTGAGAATTAGCTTCCAAAATGGTATGCAAAATTTATGAAGGGAATGAATTCGGGGAACTACCAAAAGAACCCATCATAGTTTCCAACTGCAAAACTCTCGAGACTGAGGAGCTAGCGCAAGTGCGTTTCTGACTGGAAGTGCAAGAAAAAGCAGAACCTTGAAGTTTGTATTAGCAGAAGAAGCGATGCAAATTCTAAGAGAGCGTGAAACAGGAAAGTCAAAGCAGCAAATTAAAAAAAAGCTATGATGAGCGTCTGAGAAAGCGAAGACTTATATCCGTGTGCGTGTGCATTTTGTTTTTTTACATGCTATCCTTGTCTTGGAAAGAACTAGTTCGCTGAACTGAAACAAAGCGGAAAGCTGTAAATGAGAGGGATGGGAACCCATCTTCACCAACCTCCGCGTTCAATGGGAAGTAAACAGACAGATAGGGAGGACAGAGACCCATTCCAATGAGTCGAATCTTAAAAGCCTCACTCACGTAAAGAGGAAACGAGGCTTAAAATAGGAAACATAAATCTAGTCTACCACCTCTCTGAAAGTAACCCCTTCGCTAACCGAAAGCACCCCTCAACCTCCCTTCCACTCATCGGGGTCCATCCCTCCTTTAATAAACGAAATCTTCTTTCTTTTGAAAAACAAAAAGAACAGGGATGTAACTATAGTTTGATTCTACTTGAACTAAACTTCTTTAAGACATTACTATTAAAAAAAATGTATAAAAAATGAATCAAAGTATGTTTGGTTTAACAACTTGAAGCACCGAATTTTACTTTATTCGAAAGATTATGGTGTAGCTAACAGGTAAAAGGATAAAGCTGTGGATTGTCATTTACTGAATGGGAAAATGTGAGAAATGGAACAAAAATAAAGAAAGAAAAGAATACCAAGTTTATATATCATTTAACTTAGCTTCAAAGACATATAACAATACCTTACTCAAAAAAAAAAAAATTCAACGCAGTGAGTGTTTTGATTTAAACTAAAACAGAGGGGACAGACGACCTGGGCGTTTGTCGGCTGTGGGGTCGGTATTATTGTGGGCCCACTCGTGATTAAGAGCGTCAGCACTCAGCAGTCAGCAATGCATTCCCCAAGATGATCAGACATGAGACCATCAAGAAACAACTAACGGTGACTCCGAAATCGTTAGAAAACCCATTAATCTCACAACGCAATCATTTCTCCTGAATTATTATTCCTAAACGCCCAATTACTAACCTTTTTAAAGAAAATGGTTGTACTTGGTGTTGTTGGTGTTGGAGTTGATTGGAATGAGGGTTGAGAGTGGGACACCAAACGACGATGCCACTTTTTTCTTGGTACAACTAGAAAGAATTGATATCTTTTTTGGTATAACTAGAAAGAACTAATAATGCCACTTATTTTGGAAAACTAGGAGACAGAATGAACTGCGTACCTAAAACGAAGGAACCTGTAGGATTTTGGGCTGTTTTCCGATGGGCGATGAAGCTTTAGATCTGCTAATTCGAAAGACCCTTCAACATGCGAAGCAGGCATTTCTGCGAAGTGTAGAGTAAAATCAAAAGGAAACAAGAAGTTAGGGAGCACTTTTACAGTCTCAGAGTCTCAGAGGGATAAAGAGAGGGATCACTCCATGAAGAAAGTATGATTGTATGAAGTCACAAGAAGAGAAGAGTAAGGGAAGCGAAATGAAGCGCCGTAGCATCACTGCCCTGCGTAATTTCCTCAACACGTGGTTTTGGCTGCACCTTTAATAAATTATGAATTTAATTTTGATTCCACCTCTGTGAAATGTATTTTTATATTATATTTTAATAATATATTTAATTTATTAAATTATTATTATTTTAATTAAATTTTTTAAATAATTTAATAATTCATAATTGAATGTTAATATAAAAATTTATATTGAATAAATTATTTATAAAGGATATGACCATCACGTGACTGAAGGCCCTCCGGTCATCATCCTATTATTTCATTGGATTTAAAATCTTTTGACTTTGTTTTCTCTGATCTTGTTTCTTAAATTGCATAATACCGTCAGCTAATAAAATATTTAATTTAAAAAATTATTAATAAATTATTAATATTTAATTGAAGAAATAAGAAAGAGACAATAGATTTGAATCTTCTCCTCAACTGAGACAAGTATCTATCTTGTAAAATTTGCATCTTGCTTCAACCAGTTAGGCGATAAGTTACTCGGGTTTAGGGGATTTAATAAAAAAAAAAATAGTGCAATAAAAAAAATCTAAAAAGAAAAAATTCAAAATCAGTGGCCAGTTTTTCAATTTTATGCCATTCATCAAATTTTATCAAAAAAAATATTCAACATATTTAATAGGACTATCTATAGATTCGAGTCATTGAGTTTCCTGGAAAATCACCTCAGCTGATCCAATCGAAATTTTACTTCTCTGGCTTTAAAAGATAAGAGTACAAGGGATAATTATTTATTAAAAAGAAAGTTGTTCAAGTAACACTTAATCTTTTAAAATATACTTTATGCTTTGAAAGATCTGATGTAGCAGTAATCACGGTAGGTTGAAATGATTCTAAAACGGGCAGTGGCACCGACAATAATGAACAGATTTTGAAATGTCGAAGATGAGTGCGAATCCAGTCACCCACTAGTCTCAATGATGAAGGAAGAGCGAGGGAGGGAGGAAGAAAGTGAAAAAATTCACTGCAACAGGAACAGGAGACAAGGAGCTGTGGGGAAGCCTTGGATGCTTTACTCCCTGCCCAACAGAAGACGACAATAAACTTATGAATGGCACGGATGCATTGTGGATTGCCTTTTCGACGAACCACTCAGATTAAATGTTATTACTGCCAAATTGGAGAATGACAGAATGAAATCCTAGTGATTACTTTGACAATATTTTATTGAATTAGAATCCATTAAATGCTGCTGCTTCTATTGAATCAACTGTAATGTAAGCATGCAGAGGACTGCATGAAATCTCATGCTGCATGCTGCGGAAAGAATCACCTGAAACGGAATTACTTTTGAAACCTGCAAATGCAAAGATCCACCTAGAAGAAACTGAAGCCTGCAAAATTAAAAAGGAAATGCAAAAGGAATAGCACCACTTGTGAAAAGAATCAGGAGCATATATATTATATCATCATATATATATATATATATATATATATATAACTACGTGAAGAAATTCACCCGCACAATTCAACTGAAAACAAAAAGTAATGTAGTTATGTACATCACTCGGAATCACACTGAAATATCCGACCTTGTCCTTTTTCACCATTCTCTGTAGAGCCCCATTATCTCGCCTATGCATTTACAGTTTTATACTGGCAAGATCAATAATCTTATCCACCTAAAACCCCTTCCTTTCCATTATACGGTTATACCCCACCTTGCCAAAATCACAAGGGAAAAAAGGTTAAAAGAAGAAACTTAAAGGTCTCCCCAGAAGTGTATGTATAGGCTGAGTAGAATTTTTCCAAACAGAGTTTCCATTATTATTGTCCTCGCTGCCTGTCAGGAAATGATTTAGCAGGCCGGAGGACACGTCTAGGTTGTGGAGTTCCCAAAATCATGGTTTGGGAACGGGTCACCATGTCTACCATAGATGGGGTTTGGTATGCTTGCACAAGGCTGGTGCTGTCTGTGGAATCACCTCGTGCAGTTGCCCTTTGCCATGAATGAGAGCTCAATCCTGACAGAACGTAAGCCCTTCCAGACTGCTCATAAACCCGTTGGCTTGCCATCCTCTCCTGCATCTCCTTTAATTCGGCAGAAAGAGCAACACATAACCGATCGCCAGCTTGGGCAGAAACAGTTTCAGACAATGCCTTATGACAGCTCTCCAGGACAGAAACTGCAGCAGCTAAGTCACCACGTTCGGCTGCAACTCTAGCCTCAGCCATTGCCTCCGCAGCTCGAAGCCTGTTTCGCTGCCTGTCTACTTCCATTGACACAACTAGTTCTCCACCTATGTCAGGTCTCTGAATCTTTACTTCACTAGTTTCTTCCAAAGCCACCGTTTCTTTCGAGATGGGGTCTCTGTAAAGACCTCTAACGATCAATAATGACATCTCATCACTAGACCCGTCAACTGGAACATTGACCGTCACCAAAAAGTTTCTTTCTTCTTCAGCATACAGATCTCCTACATTAATGGAAGCCATTCTTGCATTGGCCATCAAGATTGTTTGGTAACTTCCTGCTTTTACTGAACTAAGTTGCAGACGAGGGTGAACACACACAACTTCTACCAACAATTCCTGCACCACCACACTCAAGAGTCCCCCAATACACTGTGCAAATGCATCCTGAATCACATCCTCAGCTTCAATGAAAGAAAATGTGCCCCCAGACATCTCAGAGATTGAGTGCATTGAAGTAGCATCATGGTCAGCACCAAAGCCAAATGCATGCACTGGTATCTGCAAGCCCACACCATTATTGCGATTTATGGAGTCTGGGACAAGAGACCTGGTAATCTGTTCCAACATGAGGCCTGCTGTTGACTGTGTAATGTATCCTGCCCATCAGATAGTAATATGATACTGCCAACTGGGTTCTTCCAACCTGCGGTCGACAAACACCTTGGCACCTTTCCTCAAGCCTTCAGCAATGTTTGTCCCACCATTCGAAACCAAAGAATTGACAGCCTGTAATGCCTGCTGTCGTCCAGTATCAGTCATCTGCCGAAGAGGAAATATGCGGCGGGCTGTGGAGGAGAAGGCAATGACAGACAGCCGGTCTGATGGACCCAGATTCTGTATGACAAAACCCATAGCACGTTTTAGCAATGCAAGCTTAGTACCTGCCATGCTACCGCTTACATCAAGAACTGTGACAAGGTCAACTGGAGCACGAGAATTTTGTACTGAAGCTGGTGATTCGGTATTGTTTGTGCCACTATGTTGTTTTCTCCCTGAATGAGGAGCTTTGAGATGAATCAATACAGCGAAGTTATCATGAGAGGCTGACTTTAGAACAGCTGAAACTTCAGGGCATGTTCTGATCTCCATTGTATTTATTATATTGTGATCAGCCTCATTTTTATTGGGGTTAATTGAAGTTTGTTGATCCAGGGCTTCATCATCATCAAAGAGAGCTGGTTCCAGAACATGATAAAGCGATGAAATCTGCCGACCTGCATCAACTTGTTGGGTAGGAAGCCTCCTTAAGACAGTCGTCCAGGCATCGTCTTGTGGGGTTACTTGGTTGATTCGAGACATGTCATGGGAGACATTAGAAGCAGGACTCTGAAGAGGAATTTCTTTCCATTTTGCTCTGCAGACAGGGCATATCTGGTTCCCGTGTTTTACATTAGATGTGATGCAGTGGAAATGGAAAGAGTGAGAAAACATTCTGCAGTAAAAATGGCATGGCCCTGCCCTGGTTTCACTGTGTTCAGGCAAATTGCACATGTCCCCTGCAGATAAAGTGGATAAAAATGTTAGGAAAAGACGGCCCTAGGTGCTAATACGGCCTTAATTGAAGTGAATACCAGATTCAGATGCAAAAGCAAAAATATACAAGATAGTGAAAACAGTGATGCAATTTTATCAACAAAGCTCCTTGTAGACATCAAACAAGACTCGACAAACCTCATCATACCCTCAAACTAAGAGGGAGGAATGTGAAACTCTTACCCTCATTTGACATATCTATCATGACTTGATTGCCAAATTTACTACCAATAGACTAAGAAAAACAATAATATGTCCGTGGGGTAATGAATTTCAGACAATGTTTATAAAATAGAGAACTTCTCAAAACATTAACTTCAAATTTGCTAAGACAATATGAGCGGCTTATTACAATTATCTATCACCACATTAGCTGTGACCTGCTCAGTATTACCTTCTGGTGAAGATTGAAATCAGAGGCTAGAGGGCCTCTGCCAGGTTAAATATTCCCCAACAAGGTATTTGTTCACCACACTTGGAGAGAAAAGGACGTTCGCATTGAAATTAAACATGTTGAAGACCAAACAAAAAAAATCTCAAAAAATCATGTTATGAATAGAGTTGGTAACTTGAGAGTCTAGAATGCCCAATGATTAAATAGAGGAAATTACGGATTTGGCTTTTCCATTCAAACAACATCCAAGTTTAAGGCAACATCGGTATCAAATCATCACCATCTGAAAGGAAAAAGGAAATATAATTAAATTTCTGTTTTCGGATGAACAAGGATGTCACTGAATGAGCCAATTTTGAAACCTATAAGACAGCAACAGATTCTGGAATCAACACTCCGAAAAAGAGTGTCAGAGCATTAAGATCCTCCATAGGCTTAAATCTTTAAATTCTTAATGTTTCAGCTTTTGAAGAACTCTAGGATGTCAATACAAATATCCTCAGGCTTTTCCAACTATAATGAAGAGAATCTGCACCCTTCCCGCGGATATATTTATAATTTAGATTTGATTCTGGTATTGGAATATGATTATATGAACTCTTAGCCAGAGATGAAATAGCATGATAATTTTATCTGCACTTTTAAAGTCTAACTGTGATTTTAAATTAAATTTTCAAGTAGAAAAGAAACTAAACTTGCAAGAGACTGTGGTTGAGACTTGAGAGGTAACCCTACCAGTAGCCACATCTGGTCCTAAGTTCAAACCCATCGTCAGTGAGTTTTATCGATTGGAGTTTCTCTTAATAATAAATAATTAAACTGAAATTCAGTAATAGAAAAAGTGGTCACACATGCATTGATCTTCATGTATGGGGTCATCGATCCAACCATCTATACTAATTTCTATTTTTGTCAGTTCTAAGGAGTAAGAAAAAGGGAAAAGATTAAAAAACCAAGTTCTTTCATTTGGCGAATCTGGGCAGTGCCTCAATAAAGTATTCATTGATAAATGCAAAATTTGCAAAGGTCACTATTACACTATAGTGTCTAACACTGCCCTCCTTCTGTCCCGATGCAGTTCCACTAATAAGACCAGTGCATAAAAAGATGAAATAGAATGCAACCCATCTTTTACCACAGGTGCCTTACTACTACTCTACGACTTAGATGCCTAGTTACCGAAAATCGAGGATTCCCAGGCAAATCCACAACTTAATATAAAGAGAAAATAAGGTCAACGTTAGGTGGTCAAACACTGTGAGGACATCAAGGAAAAAATTTAACAACAATCAGCAAACAACTTTAGAAAAAGTACTACTAAGACAAGTCGCAACTCTAATATTGAAGCTTTCGAGACATTAATTAATAAAATAAAATGTCATCAAAAGAAGGAGAGATCAAAGATGATTCATTCATTGCTCTAGGATTTCTTTTCTTCTGTCTATTACTTATCCTGCAAAATTCCAACTTTTTCTTTGTTTGCAGGTGAGAATTTCACAATCAACGGCTAACGGGGTCTGTGTGGGGATAACATGGAATGGACAGGAGAGAGAAAGAAGCCGTCCACTAAAATAATTGAACAGTACACAGTAATGGACGAATGGAGAAGAACGGTCTGAAATGCAACCTATTTCTAATAAGCCAAGTAACTGGTCCTTAAAGGGTAGGCACAGTACTTCACTTTATGCCCCTCCCCACCCATAATGGAGTTGAAAACAAGACAAACGAAGAATAAAACGTTTCCGCAATAATCAGATACGTCACACTCCACGATTCCCCAATTGAAAGGCCAAAACAAAAGCAAAAATTAATCAGTGATTAGAGCTGAAATTGATGTCTATTTAGTCATGCTAATTGGTAGGAAGAATATTAATTAAGTGGAAGGTCTTGGCAATTCTCTTCTTATAGTATCAAAGAGAAAAAGAAAAAAAGAAATGCAATGAATGTGCCTCAGTGGTGAAGCCGAAGGAAAAAGGCAATTTTAAAAACAAAAACCAGATGGAAAAAAAAAGGAAAAAAAAAAACTGTAACTCTCTTCGTTCGATATGCAAATGTTTATTGGGTAATGCTAACCTTGGGGGATTTGGGTCCGGATTTGGACAGCCGGAGACCAGAGGACGACGGAGTGGGAGTGGTTGGGCGGTAACCAGAGGTGTCACCGGCCAACGAAACAGTAGAGGGCGAGGTAGCGTCGGAAAACCTTGCGGTGGGGTTGAGGGATAACGAGGAATCATCGAAAGCTCTAGGAACGTGAACACACGTATTCAACCCAAGAGCGAGCTTCACTTTTCTCCATTTGCTTCCCATTCTCGCTCGACAATTAGATCTTCAAGCAGTGACCCAAAAGGCTGCAAAACTCAGAGCGGAATGCACGAAAGATTTCAGCGGTTCTGGGCCCGAGAGAAAACATGCTACAAATGGGCATAGGAAGGTGAGAATCAACAGAGGAAGTGGCAGAGAAATGAAGAAAGAGAAGAAGGGGAGGCTTAGATGGAGGAGAGAAACCAATCCAGAAGAAACCAAAATGTTGGCTGTAATCAATGAAAGGGAGAGGGAGAGGGTAAGGGAAAGAAAGTTTGGGTTTTTTTTAACGTTTGTGCAAATGGATGAAGGAAGAGATGATGAGTGGTCACAGAGGCCAGAGAGGCAAGTAGCAGCAGCTGTGCTTTGGCTTTGCTGAGACGGGATAGAATGAAAAATTTGTAGCAGTTGGATAGAATAAACCAAAATTGAAGTTCTTATATTATATCAGTTTTCAATATTCCGCCACCATGCCAGTCAGAACTGCCCTTTGCTGTTATGCTTTATTACCATTCATCATCGTCACTCATTAATGCTAGTATACCACCACCATACTGTAACTGCTGAAATTTTATCACCATTACCATTTTACGTTTTCCTTCCTTCCCCCTTTTGCGCCCCATAATTTAGTTTTGCAGTTTTATTGCACATACATCAATCATGAATGACCCACCCCCATCACCATTTTCTGGCCCCATGCATGAATTGTCCATGTTCATTAATATAAGCATGAAGAAAGTATGAAGGTGTCCATTGAATTGAATGTCATGGAATACATTAGAGGATTACTGTGCTAATATTTTTAGTATTGATATTTTAATGAATTGTCAGGGTTGATAATTTTATAAAATTTAATTAAAAATTAATAAAACATTTTACAACTCTTTAAAGTACCCGTTTTTTGAAAAGAAAAAAAAAAGAGTATTATGGCAACTTTCGTATTAAAAAGGGATCCAAAGTTTTTTTTTCTTGATATTGATATTTAATTAAATATTTATTAATTACTGATTATATTCGATGGATTTAAAAAATCTATTATACTCTTTTTGTTCTTCTTTATTTATCATTTAAAGTTTTTATATATAAATTAAAAAAATCATTAAATAATATTATTTGAAAAAATAATAAATTATATTTAATTGAATTATTTTTTTATAAAAATACTCAAAATATTATTATTTCCTCTATTAATTTTTCTCATTTTATTAAATACAAGAATAAAGTAAAAAAATAATTAATATTTCATTAATTTTTTTAAACAATAAATAAAAAAGAATAGATGGAATAAGAATTAATATTTATTATATATTTAATAATCTATTAAGAATATTGATATTTAGGAACAAAATTGAATATGGTAATAGCTTTAATAACTGGTGTGACAATTTTAAATCATGGGCTTCAAATTTTAAGGATGGCAAGGGAATAAATAGGCAGCAAATGTTTGCATAACTCAACTTCATTCTATACTCTTTAAAATATAATACAACTCATCTTTATATGTCGCACGAGTTTTACTTTCCAAAACTCAAACTTAATGAATAAGGTAGGATAAATCATTCTCAACTTGCACTTGCTTTACTCCGTAAAAAAATACAATCATAAGTAGTTCCTAAAGAAAATACAATCATAATTAGCTCCTAGACTCCGTGAGGCAAGTAAAAAAACTCTCTCCATGCATGGTGGGACAGGTATAAATTGCCATCCCAGTCAAAATTTATATCATGTTGATATATTTTTTTAAAATACTAGTACTTCAAGTCATTTGCAAAATATTTATTATTATTATTATTTATAATAAATATTTAAAATTCATAAAATAAAATTACAACTAATAAATATTAACAAATCAGTTGAACACTAATACCTTGGAAAAAAAAAAGTGCATATAGTAGAATTAACACATTGAAGCAACTGAAGTGCTTCCAAGAAATCCGTTTAATAAACAAGGCTCTTCTTGTAATCTTGGTCCATGCTATGAGTTAACTCTGCTTAATAGCTCCCGCCTCTACAATAACATATGTGCAAATTAATACCAGTATGGGCAGAGAGACCAGCAAATACATTGCTCAATAATATCTGTTGTGAGAAAAATAAATTACTGTTTTAAAATTTTATAACTATCGCATCAATAAAAAAAAAAAAAGAAATCACGGTTATAAAATTTCACTTCTTGTGAGCGATTATTTAAAAAAAAATTTTAGTATTTGTTCATAAAGAAAGTTTCAATAGTTTATTACTAAATTTTATATTTAAATATAATTGAGACAAGTGAGTTATGGATTATGACTTACGCGGGAGTATTGAAATCTATCCAAGAAAAGAAAAAATGAGAGTATTGAAAACCCCATCATGTGTAGCTCAATATCTAAGACCAAGAAAAAATATTGTTGTTTAATACCAATGCCTTCTATTTTTTTATTCTTATTCAAATGCTTTTTTTTTTCTCAATGATGCAATATTCTGTTAATCATTATAAAGTAAATTCTATATAATTAGCAACCATTGACCAGATAGTTGTTAAACAGTGGAAGGATTCACAAGAATATAATAAGAACACAATATTTAATGTGATTTACCCTTTACGTACCTCTTCTTTAAATTAGTCATCCTATAACTTACATTACTTTTCTTGAGTAATTTAATCACAATATATAAAAACTTATTTATAAGCAACCTCTCGTAAGTTTTTTTTTTTTTTTGATAAATCCTCGTAAGTTTTTTTAAGTTAAACAAACTTGGTCAATTACCAACAGTAATTGGTCCTCCTTGCACTTCAGAATCTATGTTATTTAATTTCAAATAAAAAATCTATTATGTAATCCAATTTAATGACAAATACATTCGCTCTAAGGGCTGTTATTTATGCAACAGCTTTTTCAAAAAAGAGAGAGAACTTAAGTACTTCTACCACAACATATAATTAATTTCGTTTATCAAATTTCGTACATCAAAATGGTGATTGTATGTTTAAAAATACATTTTCTTCTTCATACTCAAGAATATAATTTCACATGTAACAGGTTTTCCCCCAGTCAGAAAATGAAAGCTTCATTGTCTTATTGAAAAATAAATAAATACACAATCGAGATAAATATATAATAAATAACATAATAAATACTGATTAGAGCACTCGTTTTCTTTCTTTTTCTGGTGACCAGTTTTGTGAGATGTCGGTTGAACCGAACCACATCAGATTGTCATTTTTCTTTGTTCTGGTATAAGACCTCAGAAGAATGGCATTGGCCCCCAAACCAAAGAGAGTGAGTGGGTTACAGTGTTACACTTATAGGCAATTCTTTTTGTTTTTTGTTTTTGTTTTTTTTTTTTTGTGTTTGGTCAAAGGTTACAAGCCAATTTTTTTATTTTTGCTTCTAGTTTAATGCACAAGCACAACGCGAGAGGGTCTCTCTCCCCTGTTTCTCCATCATGTAATGATGTAAATGTAAAATTAAACTAGAACTCCCACACAGCCAAACACTGTTGAGAAAGAAAGGGAAAAGATGAGGCCAGTAATTATGACTAGTAGCCACTTTTGTCAACTACCACCATGGTTTTAATGTCAAATTAAACAAAGTACATTGCAATTAATTGCATGTAAACTTTAGGCTTTGCCTTGGTCAAAAGCTCTCATATCAGTTCCACCAATTATTTTTGCTGTGAGCCTGTGAGAGAAGTGTGAGATCTGAGAAGAGAAAGCGAAGTCCTTTTCTCTATCCAAGAACGTGCTTCTGTGGACTGGGCTCCATGTGATCGTTATCCAAAATCAATTTCACTACGCACCGATTTAATTTTGAAGGCTGCATTGTCATTATCCCCCGCTAAACAAGGTTTTCTAAGACTAATTAATTTCCACTAGAAAAAGCTTCACATTTTGGTTCGCTTTTGAACCTATCTATTCCATAAGCAGAATTGAACACCTCCTGCTGCGGTGCTCCTAAAGGAAGATCAAAACTTGTCGAGTCAATATTATCAACGCCCTCTTGAAGAAAACTTAGTATTTTTAAGTTATATTCTCAACAACTAAAATTATATATTTATATATGCATGTGTGAGATGATCTCAACAATTGAGAGAGTACATATTTTAGGAATTGAAGATCTTATCCATTTTTCTGCAATTTAAGACACACACATGCGATACTTGGTTATAATTATATATATAAGCTGTGGCAGATAGATAATTAATTAATGCTCCAAATATTATTTTGATCAAGTTGAGCTCTCTATAATTAGAAGGAAACGTCTTGGTCTCAACTACGTGATAAGAAAGGAAACCCCAATATTATGAACGGAGAGGTTCAACAAATCACATAACTCGCCGCCATGTGTGATGTACAGAACTAAACAACCTCCAAATCCAAATATTGCCAAAATACAAGTTGACATTAATTACAAAGTAAAATCAATCAATGATCAATGTGGTTTCTCGCCCGGCTTGATGGCTTTTGGTAATATGAAAAGGGAAAGATTGTACTTTTGATGCAACAAAAGGAAAGTCCTTTTCATATACTCTGATTTAAAATAAGTTTCTTTTGATAAAAAGTTTTTTTGTTTGTATTAAGTGTCTTTTTTAAAAATCAAAATAATATTAATTATTTATTTTTTAATTTTATCTTTGTGATAAAATAGTGCATAGTAATAAATGAAGTTAATAAGAGATTAATAAGATAGTATGAGATTATTATGTAAAATAATTAAATATTATAAATTGAGTAAGAGTAATTTAATAAAGAATTTTCATAATTAAAGCTTATTTTGCTTTTTTCAATTCTTATATGTTTCACCAAAAAGACACTTATTCAGAATCGATGGAGTACTATATATTGGTTTAAGTTTGTGATGCTGAGATCATTAGAAAGACACAATTATCTGTTCTATTTAATGACCTATGTGCGTGCTTCTATGGTTTGAAGAATTTACTCCCTGACCCCCATCTATGCCTGCACCAACCGATAAGGTGGCTTATTAAACCAGCCTCAAATTTAGCTCAGAGTCGAGTTTTGAAACAGTATCTGCAAATCTGCTATCTCTATACACTCAGGTGCAGTGTAATTATGGAAGGTGCATCAGTTGACGAAAATTCTGAATGCAAATTGTTTTACGCTTGTTTTTAGTACGAGAAAAATGATGAACGATTGAATTCTGGAAATGCACCTTATTTTTATTTTTATTTAATTTTTTATGTCAAATATCAAGGAAAAGTAAAACTACTCTATTTTTATTTGTCTCCTTTTTTTTCTTGGTTACCTCTCCACCACTAATTAATAAGCACAATCTTAATTTTCATGTATACAGAGAAACATATAAAATCATTTACTTCTATGAAAAAATAGTGCATTTAATTTGGTTTTTTAAATTTTAAAATTATGGTTCGAGCAAAAATTTTAAAAAATAAATTTTTATTTAAATTATAATTTTACAAATTCTAAAAGTCAAACCAAAAACACGCTTAACTTGCCTGCTAGGCCAAAGCAGGGTTATGCGAATCCACCTAGACTCCATTGGCAATTAGGCCTGAAACTGAAGGGCTTGTGAAGGAATATACCGCGTTTGGTCAAACGAATAAAGCTATGATGGGGAACATAGATGAGTGGCTTTTCAGCATAATGGCCACTCATGGTCTCTGGACCATAGCCTCTTCCAATAGTCAATAGTCAGTGATCACCAATCAGTTCTCCATTTGGCCGTCCAACTCCAACGATATACATGCCTCTGGCTAAGGTTAGCCACTTGTGTTTGATAATGATATATGGACCCAAAGCCAAACAGTAACACAATCCCAACATTTTTTTGTCGTCAAATTGTATTAAAGCATCTTGCAATTTCAACCATCACAATGCCATAGAGAGCTGTGTTTGTGTACATTCCTTTTCATATCACCTGCAGATCTCACAGGGTAGGACCCCAGACAAGAAATCTACCCTGCCCAAAAGAAAAAAAAAAAAAGTGACTCATGTTGAAGATATTTACGCTCAACTTTAAAATAGAAGTAACAACAGATAGGATTCATACAACCAGAGACAAGCGAGTCATGTCAGGAAAAGAAGACAAATCTTCCTGTTCGTGAGCCATTATAATCAATATAAATGTGGTTACATCAGCTCATTTTTAATCATACATAACTGCTCTCCCAAATCTTAATCAAAAACCAAAAAAACATATAATTAAGACGAATTTTTGTTTTTAGTTTTTGCTTTACATCAAATTAGCTCAGGCTTTTGCAGGCTCAAGCAAATTGTTTATAGGTTTCCTTTCACATCAGATTCAGATCGAAAACGACAAATGTTGAATTCAGTGACCAATAAGCAGGGTTATGCAGTAATTAAAGGGATTCAACCAAATCAATTATTCACTTTTAACTGTGATCCGTTCTAAAGATGTTTGGTCAACAAGTGCCACTCAATCATTTAGAGGCATGATTAAATTAGAGGGGTTGTTTCCATTGGGAGGAAAAAAAAAAAGGCCTGCTTCATGCCTTTTCTGTTGACTTTGCCCCAGAAAGTCTGGCAAATGTAGGGGTAGGAGAAAGAGATTTAAAACAAGAAGGAATCTTGGGGGGATTCTTTAACGATCTTACTAGTACCCCATCCTCCCCTCCTGGCAATGAATTGCCAAGTATTGCTGGTCACGAAAGGAGTTAATAACGCAAAAGTAGTTGAAGTACTAGTACCCTATCCTTCCCTCCTTGTTCACGTTCTCTTTTGGAGAAGAATGACTTTTACTTCTAATAAAGATCTGAGCCCTCTCTTTTTGAGGGGGCCCTCCTCTATAGGGGAAGACGTAAGTGGAAATTTGGGCAATATCATGGCTTGCCTCTCATTTTCATTTTTAATGTGGCTGTGTCAGAGTGTATAGTGGGTGGTTCATCTTCTTTTCTTTCTGTCTCTCTTTCTTTCGTCTTCAAGTTGGGGTTGTTGAGGTGCCTTAGCTAGCTGTGTTCCTTGAATTCTGAGGTGCATTTTCAACTCCCAAGCCTTTCGGTTGAAACGGATGAGCAAAAGAGATCGCCGAGTTTGAAATGAATCACTGAATGGTGAGATATTGGGTATTGGGTGACCTGCATACTGAGAGAGAAAGTAGGTTGAAATGAATATCAAGATGGGCATGAGCTGGTTGTCAAAATTAAATGGGCTGCTCCAAAAAGTCGCCAAAATTGAATGGTAAGATATGTGGATTGTTGCTCAAAAAAGTAGACACGCATGGATGATAATTAAGCTGGTGGTGAGGGTCCTAAATGGAAAAATCCAAAGTCAATTCAAACGGCAGGTAACGCGTTCAATGACAACAGAACGACAAGAGAGCGGTTAATCTTTTTTATAATATGGTCTTATAGAAGCTTAAACTTATAACTTTACATAAATTATCTAAACTCTTTACTACTAACTCATTTTACGTGGCTTAGAGAGCAGTTAATCCAGCAAAGCAATATTTCCACCCTAGTTCCATACATATAATTATCAATTAATCCTTGAGGCAATCATGAGGCCAAACTCAAGTTTGATTTTTATCATTTCATGCGTTAATATTACTCTGGATTTTTCAAGAGTGATATTATTACTTTCACACTTGATTATGTGTACATACATATAAAATTTTGAATCTTTTTATATTATTTGATTAATATCTAATTTATGAAGGTGTTACGTTAATATATATTCAATTTTAGACATACAAATAATTTAACGACAGAACTCGTTAATTAAAAAATTTGCTTAGGCTTTTTAAAATTTAATTAGAGATCTTTAACTTTTTTAATAGTAATTTTTTGACTGAGTACCTTTTTTTTTGGTGAATTTACTGAGTACCTTTTACATTATAAATCATTGAATTTTGTATGATAATCAACAAATCAGTACCGTAAAATCGGCTAATCTAATTGCTTTATTTATTTTCTAACGCATAAGTTTCACACCTGTTAGCAACTTTTCCACAATTATTACATATCCTCTTCCTCAATTCTGCTTAGCTCTTTTATTAGAGATAACAAAATAAATAATGTTATATGAACAATACTTCCTCACTAAAAATAGAGAATCGCATTCAATTATCCTCTGTTAATTAGCAAAATGTTAGTTTTTTACTAATACCTAGGGCTCAATTAATAATAAATAATTTTAAATTAAATAGTTGAGGGCTCTTTATAATGTCAAGAGTTTAGCCTCTGCAAAAACATATTATTAAGAGGAGATGCCTCAATATTTCAAGTAAAATTAGTCTCATATACAAAAAAGTATGAAAATATCCGGATAAATAAATAAAAATTCTAGTTTCTTAAAAACAAAAACAGAAGAGCTAAATTAAAATATAATATTAGAAGGAAAATGTTACGGCACATCTTTATTTATCTTTATGAAGCTTGTTAGACAATGATTGAAAATTGCGGAAACAATAAATCGATAACACAATAAAACATTTCTAAATTGTTTGAAACAATTTGATTGGTTAGACCAGTGAATGCACGTTAAAAGTTCTTCAATTGGACCCCCTTTTTTTGTTAAATCAATTAGACCGTTTTTTACACATGAATGGATGTGACTTGATAGTAAAACTGATAAATTGGCTAAATGGAACAACTGCACTTGTGAATTTGATTGAATATTTTTTTGACTATTTATGATTTTGATTTTGGATGAAATTAAAAATATTTTTATAATTAAAATATTTATATATTGATTTGTCCAAACTGAAATATTTTATCTTAGATCCCTGCCATTTATATATCATATTAGAAAAAAATATTATATTTGAAATGAATAAAGGACATTTTTAAATTATTTATGAAATAACATTTTAAGTTGATTTTATTGCAACTACTAGTAAAATTTTTAATAGAGGTGGTTAATTTTAATATTTTTAAAGTACATATATGTATACGTGAATGTACATGCTTTGATATAACTTTAAAGTTAGATATATTTTATTTAATATATTTGATTTTTTATGTACACGTATAATTTCATGATTAAAAAAAATTAAAACCCGACTACAGTTAATTACCTCATCCCTTCACCAGTTCACCCATAGTCCAGCCCATACTTGACTACACTAAAGCAAAAACAAAGTCATATAAATTGGGCATCTAGCAAAACTAAAAAGCACGTCATTGCAGTGGTTTCGGTCCCATCATTAATCAGGTTATGTAGCATTTTTACATCAAATTAGCTCTTTCATTTTCTTTTTTTTTTTTAAGTATTGAGTTGTTGATCCGTTCCCTCTACTTAACAACCCAACTATAAATTTAATGCATAATAAATGAATCACATGTAAATCTATGATGCAACGTTTCTAAGAAAGCATACCATCTGTCCTTAAAGTGGTTTTTTTTTTCTTGGTAAAGTATCATATGATAATGTTTTACGTTAATCGAACTAAATCTCAATTAAAAAGTTGTTCTAATATATATATATATTGAACATAAATATCAACGATTTGAAAAATATCACAAGAAAGCTTTTGAAAGTGTCCAAATACTCAATAGGTAGCGTGCGAAGAAATTAGAACATATCTACAAAGTTAATTAAGTGCATTATAGACAAATTCAATCAAACACTAGACTTTATTAGGCTTGAGATTAATGGCTTAAATTTACTCATTTCACTTAAATTATATAAGCTTCATCTCTTTTATTTATATGCACTATGAAGATAATCTCTAAGTATATTCACTTCTCTGCTTGTATTCCTATTTTTTATTTTCACCTTGAAACTGATTTGAGTATTAAAGTATCTTTATAAGTCTCTCTATAATCACACTCGACTGATGGACTGCCATGATCGACCAACGATGAAACTCTCATAGTTATCAAGTAGTCTTAGACCACCTCTTCAAGTAGAACAAACGCCAACATACGAAGGAGAAGAAAAAACAATTACAGCTTGGAATATTTTACCTTGAAATTGTGGTTGCTAGTGTAACATTCAAATTCAGTTACTAAAAAATATTAGAATGCATGTGACTATTCATCACATTCCACAGGTCAATTCATATTTTTTTAAGATTCGTGACATGTTACAAGTATATTCAATTATTTCTGCTTCCATTGACTATATATTCATCCCTTGACCAAGGGTTATAAATAAGATGAGAAAGAAATATGGTGGGGTTGGTTTGAATTCAACGTCTACTAGTTTTAGAAAAACTCATATTTAGGATTTAATCGAGTTTTTTAAGGTTGAATTATAAATTACCCACTTTATTTTTTATCTTTTGACAGATGATCTTCTATGATTTTAATTTTGATAATTAACTTGTTTCAACTTTCAATATGTGACAGATATTTTATGTGATTTTAATCTTAACATTTAACTCATTTAAACGTTTAACATATACATGATGGCAAATTACTCCATATAATTTCAAATAATTTATGTAATTAATTGTTAAAATTCAAATCACATAAAAAGTTTTCATATTTGAAATTTTAAGTGAATTAATTTATTTGATAATGAATTAAAATTAAAACGAGTAATTTATAGCTTAACTTTTGTTTTAAATTAAAAACTCTTGTCCACCTAACGCCTTCTGACCACAAATAGCCGATACTTTTATAGCTGTCTCAATTTTTTGTTTTCTTCAAACTAGTATCCTCAAGACAATTTGCATCCTATAAAATGAAAGAGATATATTTTAGAAAATAAAATATAAATATTGGGTAACTATTAATAAAAAAAATTAAAGGAGATAAATTTAATAAATCTATAATTTATTATATATATACTTATATTTTATTGATTTACCTTTTAAAATGTACTTTTTACTTTAAAGAGTCAAATTTTCTAAAACATATTCAAAGTCAGCTAGTATCCTGCTCTATTAGGTGGTTTATTGATTTTTTTTTTCCATTAGTTTACGAGGAAGGTAGTTTATATGGACTGTTTACAGTTTAAACATGAAAATTAAAATTAAATACTTCAATTTTAAAAAGCTTTTACACAAGCCCCGTCGCTATTGGAAACCTACACAAAACTTTGTTTAACAAAAGAAGTTTGAGAGGGCTTTTATAAATTTCAAGAAAATTTCTTATAAATTTGAAAATACAATTCGAAAATTTAAGATAATTAAAGAAATATCGGAGTATGTTGACAACATAGAAAAGAAAAATGTCACCATGGACTATGGTCGTAGTTTTTCATTTTGGGCTTTTAGAGTTTTTTCCCTGATTAAATTTTGGGCCGTTCACTACTCAGGCCGAGAGGCCATAAACATGGAAGGCATTTGGACCCAATTCCAAGTTACAAGATGGATCCACTGAAGCAGAAGTCCTGAGCTCCTGAGCCCAGTGATGAGTTCAGTTAGATTGTCATGTTGTCTCTCCCATGATTTTTCAAGAAACTCCCAACAAGAAGACTTTCCCAATGACAAGGGCACAATCTGACTTTGTGAACGAATTTTGTTATATTTTCCTAATAATTTTTTTGATATTTAATAAAAAAAATATTAAATAAAAAATATTTAATATTTAATATTTTTAAAATTTGAAATGTATTTAATTATTTATTAATTTAATTATTAAGAAAATTATTAGAGAGATATATTAGGAGAATATAATTATTCTTTGTGAACGCTATAAAGAGAGGATGGAGATCCCCTCATTCTGAGTGAATGAAGATTAGCACTGATGCAGGCTTCCATATAGTTTTCCTAATAATAATGTACCATTTCTCTATTTGATTCGAAGTTATATAAAAGTACATTAATATTGAAAACTCATTGGGAGGTGGTTATGTTTTTTTCATTCTTAAAAATCATATATAAAAAGATATCATCTACCACTGCTCGTTACTTACTCCTTCATCTTTATTATATCATACCACCACATCACGCCTCCCCTGTACCACCATTTCCATTCTACCACTGTCACACCTAACCACCACACCTCTATTTAGTATTCATAAATTTCTTATCTAGTTTGGTTTGGGCAATTTTTTTAAAAAATTTATCTTATAATTATTATATCTTTAACAAAGTAAACTTTTTTACACACATTCTCAAAAAAATATAATTCTTAAAAAAAAAACCTCATTCTGCAAACTAAAATTGCCTGTTGTGAGAACATAAAAATAAGAGTAAATATTTATTTTAATCTTTTAAAGATATAAGTAATGTTAATTTAATCTTTTTTAAAAAATTAACATCAATTTTTTTTTAATTATAAAAAGTAACATCAAAATATATAATTTTTATGTTACGAACTACGATAATACTATTAATAGAGTCTTTGATTGAAGGATTAAACTGATATAATTTTATATTATTAATGGACTAAATTGATATTATTTTTTTATTATTAATAGACTAAAATAATATTAACTTTTTTTATATTAAATTAATGTTACTTTTTATTATTTACAAATTAAATTAATATCAATTTTTTAAAAAAATAAATTAGTATTGCCTATATTTATAGAGTCATAAAAGAGGCAACTATATAAGGAAGTAAGACTTCTATATTCAATTGTAAAATTATATATCTAAATTCTACAGTGACAGAAGCTTTATGTCGAAGGCGCATGTGAGTGTGTGAGTGTGTTGACATTAGTAATGGGGCATGAGTTTGGCAGAATGGGAAAATGAAATTGAGGTCCGTAAATATGCAAGGGCGTTAGGTGGTGGCTAATTAGGGTGCCCTTTTCCTCAACCTTGCTGTTATGAGCTTCGCCAACCTCAATGAATTGACTGAGAGTAGAACCCAAAAAGGACCTGGGTTCAGTATCCTGGTGTGGGACAACTGGGCAAGGCAAGATAGATGCCAAGATCCTCTTTAGCTGCTGCCTGCAAGCAACTCATCAAAATTGTACTAGTTTGAGAAAGTCTAGTCCTGGGGCTTAGTTTCACAATGGAAAGGACATTCTCACGTGCAAGTGCAACTGTTATATCGACTCTTGCAGTTCGAGGACGGATTTTAATAATCTAATAATATATATGACACTAGAGAAGAAGAAAACAAGTCTTTTTACAATTTTTGAATTAAAAAGAAAAGAAGAGGTTTAAAGATTACGTTTATCATTTATTTAGTATTAATTTAAAAATAAAAAAAATTAAAATAATAAATTTTTTGTAAATTCACATTTTTATATCTCTCTTATTTAAGAGATTAAGAAGATAAGAAAAATTTTAAAATTTTATTTTCTCATTTTATTTATGTTAAAATTAAATAATGTTATAAGTTGTAAAAAATTAATAAAGTAATTTTTTTTATGAAATCAAACAAAACAATAAATACCTTCCTTCAATTTCTTTTTTTGTCTTTTTCATTGTATCTTTTTTTTTCTATCCTTCTATGATACCAAAAAAAGCCTAAGTATCTTTTATCAAGTGTTGAGTGTTCAATGTTTGCTGTCTTTCGTGACGTGGTCATATCAATATCAAATGATGGATCCAAATCTATTGGAGTATTCATAATATCACCAATCTTCCTCGACCACAGGATGAGGATCCCATATTATTATGCTTTCACTCTTGTCCAGAAGTATCCATTACGTTCCGCTTTCGAACTGCATGAAGATGATAGCTCCAACTTTTTCTACACAAGGTTCCGTTCAGAGGAGGGTTGGACCATGACCAAGTTCGGAGGTAATTTTTTCCTTGTGATGTTAACGGTGTGTTTTGATTAACTTATTTTATAGTTAAAATAATTTATAATTAAAATTTTATTAAAAAAATTATTTTTTTTTTTAAATTAATCTATTACCAAACATACACTAATTATTCATAAACATATCCCTTATGAACTTTTTTATGTATATATAATGTTAATTTAAAAGTGTCTTTCACTGGCATAAAAATGTGCCTAGATCATAATAGTAATCTGACTTCTGCATTATCACGAGGATTAAGAAAATTTGCTAACAGAAATAAAGAACTCTTCAGTTAGCGCTGGCTAAGGAAGAACCAAATTAAGTAATCTAATGGAAGTGACAACTTTGGGGGAGAAGAAGTCGATATTTTTTTTGGTAAGAAAAAGAAGTTGACATTTACAACCAGAGCAGGTGTGCTTGTTATAGAGTCCGAGTGAATAATGAATGCTACTATCTAAGGTAAAAAAGAAGAAGAGAAAGTCGATGAAGCAACTCGATCAACTCCAGATATTGACATATTGTTCTCCCATGGAAGTTGATTACAAGTCGTAACTGAATTGGTGACCAAATATTGATTACAATGACGTGGTTGATTGCATCAGCGACGCTGATCGATGGAGCCTTAGAGCACAAAGTTTATCTAGCAATGTGTGTGTGTGTGTGTGTATATATATATATGCATGTTCTTGTGCATTAAAAAACTCATAGACCTTGGATTTTAGATGTTGACGTACTTGCGCCATAAGTCAAACCAAAAATTATCTGAACTTGTATCCAAAACCATTTTTTCCCGTACTTCACTTTTTTTTGCTTTGTGTTATAAAAAAATTAAAAAAAAATTAACTAAATCCAAAATATTATTGAATTTAACAGATTTATTAATTAATTTGTTAATTTGTAATTAACAAAATATCAAATATCATTCATGGGTCAAGCTCGTGAGTGTGCATGGCTCTGGCTCTGGAATCATTCATATATACAATTCAAATAACACCCCCGCGACGCACAAATTCTTAATTAAATGAATTTGTTGAAAAAGCAGAATAATTCAGTTCAAATAGTGCAGATGAATTGCATTTGATTTTTTTTTTTCATATTAACAGCAATATCAGTTATATATAATGACACATTATAGCACCTCAAAGTGTCCTATGAAATTTCCTCCTTCTAGAATTGTTTACTAAATTCTCTCCTTATATATTTTCATATCAAGCTATCTCTTTATAAATCATTGTATAGATATAGATTCAGGTCTTTTTTTCGTCCCTCATGTAGAACAGTTGCTTGCATTTATTTTCTGCCATATAAAGAGTAATTTCAATTACATCAATCATATTTAGTAGATTGATCTCATTTATTTAGTTTTTTTATATTAAGAGTGATCTCAATTACATCAAAAGACACGTGCTTGCACACACGTTGAGTATTTCCTTTCTGGGCTATCTGTTTATATTTTTTTTATTGATATATTATATAAATTATATTGATATAGATTCAGCAATGCTATTTAAAACGAAATTTTTTTCACAAATTTTGTTAAGAATACAAGTGAGAAAGTAAAGTAAAAAGATAGTGGTAGTGAAAAAACAAGTCATATGATTAGCGCGTTTGCGAATTGATTGAGAAAATTTCATTTTGTGGATTCGTACATATATTTGTTAATGTTAATTAGTATTATTCATATAGATTTGGTCTTTTTTTTTCCCTATAATTAGTGCATATTGATTGCATTTATTTTTCAATATTATTAAAAGCATCTCAAGTACATCAGTTACATTTACGTGTCGTTTGGTATGTAAGAATAGTGAATCCATTCCATGCTCATTCTATGAAATGCAGCATTTTTATGTTTGTTTACAAAAAAATTTATGAAATAGTGATTCCATTTCATATCTCATTCCATAAAATCATGAGTGAAGTATGAAATTCATTCCCTCCTAAAGAGATAGGATTGGGATTTTATACTCTCTAAAATGGGATTAACATTATTTATTCTAAATATACCCTTAAAAATTGTATAAAATTACACCTATTATTATTCTTTTTTTTAGTAATAAAATATTATCCTTCTTGATGTTTTTTAGTTTATAGTGTAATTTTTTATGGTCAAATTTTATATATTTAATTACTTATCAATCTTGAAGACATTTTAGTTTATCATTATAATTTTAATCTCGATGTATATGTTCTGTCTTTGATTTTAAAACTTATTTATATATAAAAATAAATATGAAGTGTTTACTTAATGTGATGATATTATTCTTTTAAAATATAATAATATTTATTCAAATCAAATTATTAAAAAAATTAAAATTAAACGCTATTGTTAATGTTTAAAAGATTTTTTTCTTCTAAGATATATTTATGTCCTTTATATCAACTTTAATTATATTATACAGTAATTCTAAGTATCAAATAGTGAAGTAGTTTGAAAAGACATTACATTCTAAAAGCTACCAAATGTAGAGTAGGAATGACTATTTCATTTCATTTCATTCTATTATTATTTTATTTCGATTTCATAAAATCATTATTGCGTATACCAAACGTTATATTAGTGTGGATTGATTACATTTAATTTTTTTTTCATATTAATAGTAATCTAAATACCTCCCTAAAGAATATTTTGTAGAGAATAATAGTCTCAATATTTGAGTGATGATTAATCTCACATTTAAAAGATGTATAAATTAACATCTTGAAAGAAAAAATGACACATGCATACATGTTAGGGTGTCATATAGCATTCTCTCCTACTATTTTCTTATTGGACTTTTTATTTAATTATATATATATATATATATATATATATATATATATATATATGACTGCCAACATTTTTTTACTAATTTTTATAGAATTTAATTTTGATATATTATTAGTATAAAAAATTTTACACTATTATCTAATTATGTATTATCAAATTATTAAAATAGTTTTAATAAAATAATAACTATTTAAAAAGTAAAAAATATGATAATATCTTATTGGATAACAATTTAAAAAATTTTTACACTGACAGTGAATCAAAATTAAATTATTTTTATATTGATAGATGTTAGCAAGTTTCACTTTTGTATTTAGACAATAATATCTTTTTTATTTTTAAAAATAAAAATTCAATAATATTTAAAACGTTGATTGATCTTTCTTTTTTTTTTTTTCGATCATTATCTCTCTTTTCCTCTTTGTTTCTCAACTTATTAAATGAGAGAGAGTATTGTGAGTTCAAAAAATTAATAAACAAATAAAAACTTAAGAAAAATATAAGAAGAGAGATAATTATTTAGAAAAAAAAATACAAAGATTAATAAAATATCTTAAATATTTCTGAATTTTTTATTTTTAAAAATAAAAAATAAGACATTATTTTTCAAATAAAAAATGTGGAGCTTATTAATTAATTTTCACTAACATAAAAATCAATAGAAAGATAATAATAATAATAATAATAATAATAATAATAATAATAATGGGTCTTATCTCTTTCTTTTAGTGCTATTGATTGCATTTAATTTTTTACATAATCTCCTTTCATTATTTTCATACTTAGCTATTTCTTTATATATATTAGTACAAATATAGATTTGGGTTTTTTTTTATTTAGTACATATTAATTGTATTTAACTATTTTTCATATTAAGAGCAATATAAATATAATTACATCATCAAATGGCACATGCTTGCACCTTAAAATATCACGTGACATCTTTTCTTTCTATTATTATTTTACCGGACCCTTTCTTTATATATTAATGCAAATATATAATTAGGTTATTTTCTTTACAATTCATGATGTGTTGGCATAATAAAAGAGAGTTACGTTTCTAAACATAAAAATTATAATTTAATTTTTAAGAGTCGCATCGCTGAATATTGTAAGAACATTATTGTTTCACAAAAAAAAAAGTCTTTTTTCTCACATTTAGTGCTAATTGATTTTACTCAGTTTCTTTCGTAACTCTTTGTTTATATATATATATGTCTTTTTACTCACATTTAGTACAGATTGATTGTATTTAAATTTTTTATATTAAAAGTAAGTTTAATTACATCACACATTGATTACATTTAATTTTTAAATATTACAAGCAATCTCAATATCTCCTTCCATTCCTATTTATACGTCGTGAAAGGTTTTTATATATAGATTAAAAAATTATTAAATAACATCAGTTATAGAAAAAATAAATTGCATTTAATTAAATTATCTTTTCATTGAAATATTTAAAATATTATTGTTCATTCCATTAAATGCATTTTTTTATTAATTTTTTAAAATTATTTTTTTATAAGATTTTATTTATAAGCTGTTTTGATTACAAAATAAATTAATCTACATCTTTCACTTTATTAATACCAATAATAAAGTTAAAAAAATTAATTAATAATTTTTTTAATTTTTTAAAAACACATATAAAAAGGAACGAATAAACGAAGAGTGTACATCAAAGGACATATGCTTGCCCTTCAAAGTGTCACATGAAATCCCCTCCTTCCAGTATTTCCTTCTAAACTCCCTTTTTATACACTATGATATTATTATTTATAATATTATATAATCATTTGAATTGCATACAATCCGTTGGAAAATAAATTCCTTATTTGCATACTTTAATAAATACTTGTTAAAAAAATAACACAAAATTATAAATATTTCAATCAAAGTTAAATCACATGTAATATATCCTTAATAAAATAATTATCTTTACCAACTCGTGTGATGGTTTATCTCTCCTAAAACCTCACATTCGCATGAAACTATCTTTCTTATATATAACTCAAATATTTATCTAAATATTTATATGTAATAATTATTCTCGTGTGATGTACCAATTTTATGATAATTATAATTTTGTCTAGATTAGTATTGACTATTGAGTGTACTTATTTTAAAATTAAATAATTATATATCTTCTTAACTCATCATCTTAATAATTCTCTTAATTATTAAATGAAGTAAGTATTGAATACTTTTTATATTTTTAAAATATTAAATACTTTACTTTTTTATTTAATACTTACTTTACAAAGTATTAGAAGGATTATTAGGAGAAAATTTTATGAAGATATAGCAAACCTCTTAAAAATTCTAAAGAAAAATTTAGACTACTCAAAAGATCATTAATGATATGTATTGAACTTGGGTTTAATTTGTATTTAGTGTATAAAAAAAGAAATCATGATAGCAAAAATTATTTAGAAAATCTTAATAATTCTATATCCTCCTAATCCATTCTTTTAATAATTCTCTTAATTATTAAATAAGATAAGTATTAAATATTTTTTATATTTTTTATATATTAAATACTTTATTTTTTATTTAATATTTACTTTATTAAATATTAAAAATATTATTAGGTGGAAGTTCTAAGAAGATATAATAAAACTCAATCATAAATGATTTTTATTAAATTCAAATAAATTTTTTCAGTACATTTAAATCTATTCTTTCCTTTTCCTCTCCTTATTTAAATACCCTAATTGAATACTCACAACTAAGATAATTAAATGTATATATATATATATATATATATATATATATATATATATATATATCAATTTAGAAAAAAATTATTATTGACTAAAAAATATATATTTTCTTTTTAAATTATGAACATTTAATTTAGCTTTGAGTCCAATTTCATTATATATGCATATATAAATATAAAGTCATAAGAAGATCCAACGGCCAAGAGATGGAAACACACTAATTACAAAAATGAAAAATCCAATCCAACTCAACTCTCTCTCTTTCTTTCAATTCATGGTCATACGTTAAAGCCTCTCTATTTAAACAACCAACATTACATTACATTTCATTACCTTAACTTACCCCTGCATCAACCCCTGGCCGTGTGAACAAACAAAACCGAAATATAAACGTTTTCTCTTTCTATAAAAAAAAAAGAAGAAGAAAATTTTCCCAGCAACCAAACACTCGTACCAGTCACACGATTTATGTGTTTGTGTTTGGTTTCCGTGATTTCTCCTGACCAATAACCTCTGCGCATATCCTAGTACTACAATAACAATGTTACACCGTGGTCAAGAGAACGGGAACGGCGGCGTTTCTATGGCGAGCGGGGACAATAAGGACCCGTTGAAGTGGGGCGCGGCGGCGGAGTCGTTGAAGGGGAGCCATTTGGAGGAGGTGAAGCGGATGGTGAGAGACTACCGGAAGGGGGTGGTGAGGCTCGGCGGGGAGACACTGACGGTGGGGCAGGTAGCGGCGGTGGCGGTGGCGGAGAGGCCGGTGACGGTGGAGCTGAACGAGGCGGCGAGGGCGGGAGTGAAGGCGAGCAGTGAGTGGGTGATGCAGAGCGTGCAGAGACGGACAGATAGTTATGGGGTCACAACTGGGTTCGGTGCAACCTCGCACAGGAGAACCACGCAGGGTGTGGCTCTGCAAACCGAGCTGATTAGGTACCTTCGGTGTTCTTTTTTCATTATTAATTAATATTATTCAACCCAAGTTTTAATAATAATAAATTATAATAATAGTCCTATTAAAACTTTGTTTTTTTTTTGGATCTGAGTACTATTTTTAAGTGTTAACATTCAAGATATTTTATCAGTTGAACTTAATTTACAAAAAAATTGTATATTCATAGAATACATATTTATATTGTATATCCATTCAAATCCATTTATCATGTAAATTTTAAAAATTTTAATTTCTTTATCTTTTATATATGGGAAATAATTGTTGATACGAAAACATTTTCGTAAAATAATTTACAAAATTAAAACAGTTACGCCAACATGGATTTTTTTTATATGTATTTTTTAAATTTTACATGAGAGACGTAGGGCTTAATTTTTGCCACATCATTCATTAAGAATTTGTAAAAAAATTTCATAGAAAATAACATAGATATATACAAAACGTTTTTATTAAAGAAAAAGAATTAAAAAGTCTAACTTAAATAAATAAAGAGTAAAATTCTATATTTAATGAAGATATAGAATTTAAAAATTTATTCATTAAATTTATTTTTATTAAATAATACGAATTACTTATTTTTAATAAAAACTTATAGAATCTTTTCATTAAATATTGATAATTAATATTTTATATTTTTTAATATATAATCTTTCCAATGAAATAATTAATCATTTAACAAATTTTTAATTTTTCAAAAGTTAATAATAAAATTCTCAATCTTTTCATTGTTTTTTTATTCAAATGGCTAATAGGTCGTACTCCGTTATCCCATATGATATATGATATAAAGCTAATCATTTGCTTGAGTATCGTGACGACTTTTTTTCCCCCCAAAAAATAAGATTTGGACGGACGCATGTGGCCTTCTAATTGAGTATGATGACAGCATTTTGGATTA
This sequence comes from Castanospermum australe, assembly GCA_019955255.1. Classification (NCBI taxonomy): domain Eukaryota; kingdom Viridiplantae; phylum Streptophyta; class Magnoliopsida; order Fabales; family Fabaceae; genus Castanospermum; species Castanospermum australe. The sequence continues at coordinate 2,077,224 of NSJW01000034.1, forward strand.
GATTATTAATAAAAGGATAAAAATAAATTAATAATTTATTTATAATTTATTAAAAATTATTAAAATTATTTAATTTATTTATGATTTATTTTAATAAAAAGTATTTAATTTATTTATTTTTAATTAGATACATCTAAATTTATTTTATATTTAAATATATTTTATTTCTTAAGTTATATAAATGGACACTATTAAATATCTAATAAATATTTTACTTAGTCTATTATCATTAATTAAAATTAATTTAATTTATTAAATATATTATTATAATTAAATATATTGAATTGAATTTAAATATGAATATATTATATGGATCGGATTAAAAAATCTAATTATCACCCTTAATTTATAATTTAACATTTATATTAATTTTTCTTTTAATATCAAACCAGAATCAATTGGAGCAAGTGAAGAGTTAATCCATAATTAATTAGGGGATCCAAAATCATTAATTAGCAATGACACTAAAATTGATTATTTTACACACCGCCTTCCCATATTTGATTATCAACTAGTGAAGGTAAAAAAATTAATATTTTTCTAAATAATCAACTTAATAGTTCTCTTAATTATTAAATAAAAAAGTAGTAAATATATTTTAACTTTTGAAAATATTAAATCTTTTTACTTTTTTATTTATTACTTTCTTCATTAAATATTATAATAATTATTTAAAATATTTTAACAGAAAAAAAAAGATAGCTAGATGGGATCATAGGAATAGGTGAATCATGAATAAATTCCTAAGTCATTAGATACAAAAATAAAATCAAAAGCAACATTAAAATGTTAACTATGTCACTATAAACCAATGGCCATGCCTGTGGACGTACACTTGTCAAGCAAATTTAGAAATCATTGTTTGTTACAGGTTTTTGAATGCTGGAATATTTGGGAACGGGACAGAAGCTTGCCATACTTTGCCACACAGTGCAACAAGAGCTGCAATGCTGGTCAGAATCAATACCCTCCTTCAAGGCTACTCTGGCATCAGATTTGAGATACTAGAAGCCATTGCAAAACTGCTCAATCACAGGATTACACCATGCTTGCCCTTGCGTGGTTCAATTTCGGCCTCAGGGGACCTGGTTCCATTTTCATACATTGTTGGACTCCTGACAGGAAGGCCTAATTCAAAGGCTGTTGGGCCCAATGGTGACTCCCTAAGTCCTGCAGAAGCTTTCCACCTAGCCAGCATTGGTGGGGGCTTCTTTGAGTTGCAGCCTAAGGAGGGTCTTGCACTTGTTAATGGAACTGGGGTTGGAAGCTGGTTTGGCATCTATGGTTCTATTTGAGGCTAACATCTTAACCATCTTATCTGAAGTTATGTCAGCCATTTTTGCTGAAGTTATGCAAGGGAAGCCGGAGTTTACAGACCATTTGACACACAAATTGAAGCACCATCCTGGCCAGATTGAGGCAGCAGCACTAATGGAACACATCTTGCATGGAAGTGCTTTTGTTAAAGCAGCGCAAAAGTTGCATGAGATGGACCCCCTCCAAAAGCCTAAGCAAGATAGATATGCTCTTCGAACTTCACCGCAATGGTTGGGTCCTCAGATTGAAGTTATTCGGTCATCAACAAAATCCATTGAGAGGGAGATCAACTCTGTGAATGATAACCCTTTGATTGATGTGTCAAGGAACAGAGCTTTACATGGTGGCAATTTTCAGGGCACCCCAGTCGGAGTTTCAATGGACAACACAAGGTTAGCATTGGCTGCCATTGGAAAACTCCTTTTCGCTCAAATGTCTGAGCTGGTTAATGACTTCTACAATAACGGGTTGCCTTCAAATCTCTCCGGGGGTCCCTGCCCAAGCTTGGATTATGGATTCAAGGGTGGCGAGATAGCAATGGCTGCATACTGTTCAGAGCTGCAGTATCTAGCAAACCCTGTTACTAATCACGTACAAAGTGCCGAACAACACAACCAAGATGTGAATTCACTGGGACTGGTCTCTGCCAGGAAAACAGCTGAAGCTGTTGAAGTATTAAAGCTCATGTGTTCAACCTACCTGATTGCTCTTTGTCAAGCTATAGATTTGAGGCATTTGGAGGAGAACTTAAAGAACACAGTTAAAAATACGGTGAACCAAGTGGCTAAGAAAGTCCTTACCGTGGGCATCAATGGGGAGCTTCATCCTTCCAGGTTTTGTGAGAAAGATTTGCTCAAAGTGGTTGATCGTGAGTATGTTTTTGCCTACATTGATGACCCGTGTAATGCTACATACCCATTGATGCAAAAACTAAGACAAGTGCTTGTGGAACATGCATTGATGAACAATAATGGTATGAAAAGTAGAAGAAATGCTTCCATCTTCCTCAAGATCGGTGCCTTTGAGGAGGTACTGAAAACAGTCTTGCCCAAAGAAGTTGAGTCTACAAGGAATGCATTTGAGAAAGGCAGTTCAGCAATTCCTAACAAAATTAAGGAGTGCAGGTCCCATCCACTTTATAAGTTTGTGAGGGAGGAACTGGGGACTGAGTTTCTGACTGGAGAGAAAGTTAAGTCCCCAGGAGAAGATTTTGATAAAGTTTTCACTGCAATTAGTCAAGGAAAGATGATAGACCCACTGTTTGAATGCCTCAAGGATTGGGATGGTGCTCCTCTTCCTATACGTTGGAGCCCCTGATAGACCTTCATCAGTGCAATTTGCTTATTAGTTTGACAAAGATGTTTTTCCTTGGACAGTAATATGGTACGCTTTGCTACATACTCCCAGCTTTCGTTGTCGAGGAGGAATTACTGTCATGAAGTCTTGCATTTTATAATGGACTGTTAATTATGTACACCGAGAAGGGTCACCCATTAGGCTCAGCTTGAACCAGAAAAGATATAACCGGGATAGATTTGTACTGAATACATTTTCCCGATTTGTACTGGACAAAATTTATGTTGTCGTAAGTATTATTGTTGATCTTCGTAGTATGGAAAAAACTTCGTGCTAGCTTCTTTCGATAAACTCCCTTATTCTACTAGTACAAAATACAGCAAGCCATTTTTTTTTTGTTTTTTGGTCTCCTACAGCAAGCTATTCAAAACTAATCAAAACAGCACCGATTGACAGCAATAGGAACCACCCTAAGAGAAGCATCACTAACTGCTATATACCAGGCAAAGGGTTACTACTGCTTGAAATTTGACTTTCGCGGAGCCAAAATTTGAAATTTTATGTAAAATTCAAGCTACCAACCTCCGGGAATCATTTGGTCACACCCAAGAGACAATGAAATTATACATTCAAAGCAACCCATTAACACATTCAAGGATTAAAATCACAAAGAATTATGAAATTCAGCTCAGATTTTTCCACTTTCAAGGAAAATTTTGGCCTGCCATCTTAGAAATAGATTTCCTCCGGAACTTTCTGTTGAATGGAAAAACAGGCGACTAAGCATTTCTAAAGATACTTCACAAGTCACAGGGCCTAAACGTACATGATATGAAAAGCGCCATGCTTTACTTCATTTCAACCTCCAGCCATTCATTGCATGCCAGAGGAAAAAAAAATCATACAATTAATTACATATATGTCCATTTTAAAATCAATAATTAGAACAAAACGTTGAAAGAGAACGTGAACCTGGCACTACCATCGCAACAACATCTGCCCTCCTAAATTCATGTCAAAAGCCCCCCAACTAGGGATAAAAAAAGGAGCTATCTCATGGCCTAGTGCTAGAACAAATATGAAAAAATAGGTTACACACTACCTCTCGTTAGTCATCATCTGATAGACAGACTACATCAGGAGATGTAGCTTGATGGGCTGAGTTAGACGGCATGCTACTACTGGTGCCAAATCTGGATAGGTTCAATGAAGCAATATCTGATATACGTGGCAGAAAAGTTGGCAGATTTATACCAGATTGACTGTTAGCATCCTTGCGTAAGTCCATGGCAGATAAGTTAGGACTGGGTAACCCACCTGCACTCTCAGGCCAACGCCCCCTATGAAGATCAGACTGATAGGTTGTCGGTGTCAGTCGGGGTAGACGGTGAGGAAATGAGGAAGAAGTTGCAGGAATGTTACTAGGTGCAGGCTGACTTGGCATCCCATGTAGAACTGTAGGGAGACTGGAGGCTGGCACAGATGTTGAGGGTCTATAAGGCTGAAGATGCGGTGCAGGGGCACGTATCTCCCCACCAGTTTGAAGATTTCCTGAGGGCGAAGAGAAGGAGTTGATATGAGGTAGTCTTGCAGAAACACTGGAAAAAATTCCTGATGTATTGTAAGCAGCCTGTATAGGTGGTGCCATTGTCTGAGAGCTTGCCGTAGAGGAGGAACTCTGCAAACTGGCTACTGGAGGCCCACTGGAAGATGAACCAGCAACCAGGGAGGGCCAAGTAGCACTTTGCTGTCTTGAAAGCTGAAATAATTGTTGTGCAAAACTTGCATCTGACATAAAGATAGTGGTTAGAAAAGACAAACAGAAAAACCAGAGCAGATGCCTGTTAATGAGTAGAATATGAAAGAGATGAGATGAATACAAACACACACACACATAGAGCGAGAGACATGCATGCATACAATTACGTATTTAAATGCACAAATTTGCCACCTTCCCCTGATGTATACAATAATCCAAACAACCAACCTAAAAAACAACTGCTGGCAACAGTAAATGCATTTGTAATTTTTGGACCCTCTCAAACTCACTATTAATGATAAAATTAGTAAATAACATTCATTAACTTCGGTTTTTCTAAAAAAAATTGCATTTGTTTAATTTAGTTTATAAATAAGGGAAACAGAAGGTGCCAGCACAAAAATTACTGGTATGTATTGTTTTCTTGAGAGCTTGATTTGATATGCCTTCCATACCCCACCAAGTAAAGGAAATCCCTCTGCCCCTGCTTCCATCCTGCAGGGGTCCATCTATTTTTTTTTTGTGCAGATCTGCTTTTCCTTTTTCTTGGGAGGGGGGGGGGGTTTATAAAAAATGGCCCACATAAAAGTTCAAGAATATTAAAAGCACAATAATATCCATGTTAAGAACTCTCCGCAAAAAAAAAAAAAAAAGGCATCAGCAATTTAGATATGTTTACAAGCAGCAAATATAGTCTCAGGCTTAATACTTTGGTAGAAACTTTAGTCAAAAAGAAAATAATATATGGCATGGAAATGAACACTATCACTACTGACAGGGCTATAAAAGAAATATACCTTGCTGCATTCCTGATGCACCAGATACTTTAAGATCCATGCATTTAGACCTAAAAGCCTCTGCCAAGATCTTATTCGCAAGAACTGTGTTAATACTTGTATCCAGGTTCTTCTTTTTTTGCTGAAATTCAACCTCAATCTCCTGAAATTTAATATCATACTTCCTGTGAAGTTCATCTAATTCCTTCTCAAAATCAGATTTCAACTGCAATTTCTGCTCCAACAAGAATAATATAATAGTTATCATAAAAGAAAAGAAAAGATGAAAGATAGAAAACCTAAAATAAGTATTATCACAGCAATGCAAGTAAACTAGAAACTAACCATATCTTCATGGTTTTTCATATTTTGCTCTATCAGTTTACGTATTCTTTCCAGTTCATGTTTAAGTGGATCAGAGCACAAAGGTGGAAGCATCCTGGAAGCTGATTGGATTGCAGTTTGTATGGGATGATTATTGATCTCTGAAGGAGTTGACAAATTTCTTATGCCTGAAGACTGTGTTCTGACTCCACCAGGCATAAGCGAATCAAGGTCCAAACTTGAGGCAGGGTGCACAACAACTTGACGTGAACATGAATCAAGTTCCAAATTTGAGGCAGGTTGCACAACAGCTTGATTTGGAACCTCAAACTCAATTGATGCCTCAGGATCATGGCTGGAGAGAGCATCTTCATTGGTCGGCCGATGCTCAATCCCGGTTGCCAAAGATAAGTTAGATGGATACTGATTGGAAGAAAATAACTCTGCAGAAGGTAATTGCTGCACCTGCTCTGGAGGCTCCATGACCAGTGAAACATGATTGGATTGATTAGCTGATACAATATCAACTGGACTAGATACCAGCTCAACCTGTTGGGAAGAGTTCTGCATTTCTCCAGCTGTATTCTGGCCAGGAGGGGAATCTATAGATGATAATTGCACTTGTTCTACAGGCTCCATGATATCAACTGGTCCAGATACTGGAGTCTCCTGGGACAAAGTGTATTCTGTCATGGTTTTATGCACTCCTTCCTGCTGGTGTGACGTGATACTTTTATCCACCAACTGTGACGTGATACTTGTATCCACCAACACACTGTCTGTTAAATGCTCTCTATCATTAAGACATACAGCCACTTCATGGCTAGTTTCTGGCACTATGACTGGAGTTTGTCCATCAGGTATGCTCAATGAGACTCTATCAGGGATTTGTTGCTCTAAAGGTGGATTCAAAAGGGAAATTGTAGCTGGACCATCGCTTGGACTAGAAGCTCCACAAGGCCTTGATGATAAAGCTCTATCTAAAACAGAGACATTTACTGAACCTCCATCAGATATTTGATCCATGGATGAAGAATTCAGAGCAGTTACATTCTCTCCATAATCAGTACAATTGACTGTCCTGGGCATTCCCACAGGTACCTCTCTATCTAGTACCCTTACTGTGGCCCCTTCATGACTAGCTTCTGGCACTTCAACTGGGATTTGTCCAGCAGGTATGCTTGATGAGACTCCATCAGGATTTTGTTGCACTAAAGAAGGTTGGTTCAAAAGGTTAATAGCATTGGGACAATTACTTGGACTAGCAGTTCCACTTGGTTGTGATAACTCTCTATCTAAAACTAAGACATTCACTGCATCTCCAGATATTTGTTCCGTGGACGAAGGAGGATTCATGGCTGTAACATTTTCTGGACAATGAGTAAAATTGACAGTCCCAGGCATTCCCACAGGTACCTCTGTATCAAATACACTTAATATGGCCCCATAAGCAATTTTTTCATTAGACAAAGGTGAATTCAAAGTGACAGCATTATTTGAACCATTGCTGTCACTAGCCTCGTGGATCGGTGCAGAATTATCACAATTTGGTATGCACATGGCAATTAAACTGGGGACATGTTCTTCAGGTGATTTCGAATTCAAGGAGGCAATTCTTTCATCAGACAAAGGTGAATTTAGAGTGTCAGCATTATTTGAATCATTGCTGTCATCATCCTCGTGGTTTTGTGCAGCATTCTCATGATTTGCCATGCACATGGAAATTACTTTTGGGATTTGTTGTTCAGGTGATTGTGAATTCAAGGACACCATATTCTTCACACCATCACTGAAACCATTAGTCTTGACCTTCTCCTAATGAGAAACCACAAACAGGCTTGCTCAATTTAGTCCCATCATGTTTCCCTTGCCTAGAAGAAGGAACTTCATCCTGACCATCATTTGAACTGATACTTTTACGCACTGCAAGAGCCACCTCTTCACTGGGAACATCCGATGTTTCCCCATCACATATCTCTCCATTAGATGATGGCAGAACCAATGTTACAGTATCCTCCCCACAACGATCACAAGATTCACGACTAAAATTTTCACATCTTTCACCTTCATCTGCCATGCTTGTGGTTCCATCACAATTCTGTTCTCTGGAATGTGAAGAGATTATATTTCCTTGACTGTCATATTCATTTTCAGCTATATTATGGCCTTCGTTTCTAGATACTGATCTGTCTTCAGAAGCCACAATGTCCATTTCATTAGCACCAGCATGCTTCGCCACAGGAGTTTGCAGTTCAACTGGGCTACTGCATAGTACAACTACAGGGGAGTTGGTGTCAGGAGCTTCAGATAATCGAACCCCATTCCCAGTCTTTGTCATGGCTTCAACTATATTGTCAAAATTCTTCCCTTCAGCTACATGATCAGACACAAGGGCCGCATATTTTGGACCATAATGAGGCTGTGCTTGACCACAAGTCTGCAAGTATTCAACCCCAGTCTCAGGTTCTTTCAAAGCAACTATGTTCAACAATTCATCTCGTGCCCAAGACTTCACTTCTTTAATCCAAGTGGCCTCCCTATCTTGGAACTTCAGTCTTGCTGCTAATTGATTGGCTTCAAGATCCTTTAAACGTATTTCATGTTGCCATTTCAGTTCTTCAATTCTTTTATCATATTCATTATTGAAAACCTTGAGCTTTTCTGTTCTCATCACATCATTGGGAGAACAGGATCGAATAACTGCAGAATCTATTTTGTACCTTCTCTCAAAATCAGCTTTTTCATCCTCAATAGCTGATTTCAACTTTTGCTTCTCTTCCAATTGCATCAGAAGTAGCTTCCTCAGCTGCTTTTGGCACTTCTTCTGAATTTCTTTAATCCTTTTGTAAATATCTCTGTTGACCAATTCAACCTCTGATGCCTCTCCTGTATAGGAATAAACCCTGTTTGATGATTCAGAAGCTTTTGGAGAGCCAGTGACATTAGAATTTCCTGTACGGTGAAAAAATATTTTCTTCAAACACCGCAACATTGAGTAAATATAGTCCGCCTCTTCTTTCTTACAGTCAAAATTCAAATGCTGTCTTGCAAGCATGACGGAAGCTTTGGGGTCAAGTTTGTGCTTTAGCAAAGCAGCTGCAGTCCAACACTTGAAATTTGCAAAGTACAATAAAAAACTTGTCAGTTATATGTTAAATGCAATCAAGTTAATAACATGCATTTATGAGAGGTAAGAAACCAAGTTCTGTAAACTGCTTAAGTGCTTAACAAGACTATTTGATACATTGTTAACTATAATATATTAGAAAACATATGCATAATTGCACTCACAATGATGTGACAGTAGGATTCTATCTGCATTAAATGGGTTGTTAAGATGGTAACCATATTGCAAATAAGCAGGAGAAAAAATAGAGCAAATATAACTTCTTAATAAACAAAAAAGTTTCAGCTACACAAGCATTGTTCTGCATAAATCCCTACGATGGAATGGTGAAGCCTTGTAGTTCTGCATAAATCCCTACGATGGAATGGTGAAGCCTTGTATACAAGGAAAAAGAGGTAAAATGATTTTTTCCATAAAAAAAAAAAAGAAATTTCATTAAATAGAAGGGAGGGAAAAAAATCATATTCAACTGAAACAACATTAGGACAAGAATGTTTACAAAATAACTTCAAGTCAAGATTACTTGACCATGAAACTGTGCCCTACAGTCCTACACTATGAGGAGTCTAGCCTCATTTTGACCCAGCTCACAAAGCTACCTAGAGACCAGAATCTCAACTGCAACAAAATTTCAAGGCATGCAACATAAGAGACAGACAGGAAATTGACTAGATCGATCAAGTGCAAAAGAAAAAAAGGGTTACTCGTTAGGTTGCAGCAATAGACAAATGTCAACAGATGAAAAATCAACAGACATTAACGAAGTGTAAGATTTTACCCAAAAAAGAAAAGCCAAAATAAGCATGATTCACTTTTAAAATTTTGTGACCCCGGGGGAGGGGGGGGGGGACTGTACATTCAAATCAAATTCCACAAGATGCTACTGCAGAAAAGGAAAAGGAGGCAAAGGTTGTGAACACACAAATCGTATATGAACAGAAAAAAAAAAAAAGAAATACCAGTTTTCTTTTTAAAAAACAAAAGTTATATCAGATGCCAGTTTTCTTTTAAATAGAATAAAGATGAAATAGAAGAAAGTGTAAGAAAATATTCTGACCACAGATATTTGAAACGCCTGTAATATGGACACTGGTTCCCTACAGACACGGTGATTGTTCATAATATATTTGAGAAATTTATCAACCATGCTCTTGACATTGTCCTGCATTACAAAAAGATATGTCAAAATACTATCAAATTCAGATTGAGAGTTCAGATTGACACATATTAATTCAATTTTTTCCAAACAAACTATCAGGAAATCCATTAGTGACAGTGTACAAAGTTTTAAAGATCATTCCTTGGGCATGAAGTGTTGAATTAGAAGAATTGACCGCAATATTAATTTCCAAGGCCAAAGTCATAGGGATTCAAATATCTATGAAAACTGGAACTATTTAAAAAGGTATGCACTAATTCCACATTCCTTAGGTTCTGCATTCATGATCTCGAGTCCTAGTTTTATTGTCAACAGGTAAAGTCAATACCCATATGGTTATTTCAATGTGACAATGACTTCATAATCCAACAAAATTAATCCTTCAATGATACAAAAGCACTCTCCAACAAAATTAAATGATCAACAACAAACCCTCAAGAAACCAGCAGCAGAGCACCTTAACAGATATATGTTCTAATTAATTTTTTTTTCTCCTTTTTTCCTTTCAGTACTTTATAATTATATTGATAGTTCTTCTATGCACGGATCTGGTAGGTCTAGAACAATTAATATAAGTCTCTACCAATTATTAGATCCAAAACTTATTGAACTCTTTACCTTTGTTCTTTTATTCCCTGCATAGCTTAATATCACTCTCCAGAGCAGCCATTTCATACCTATTATCTTCTTTCCAGTTAATGTTCTAAGCAATTTTCTTCCTGTTAATATAAAAAGCCTTATAGTTTTCTCAATTCAGACATCACTATTAACCTTTTAAACAAAATGGTACAACAGCAAGAACAGCCACAATCAGAAATTCCAGCAACAGATTTCTTCAACTTAGCCAGTATCTTGCTTTTCAACCTTAAGACTTCATAATTTTAAATCAATGACAAACTGACTTCATTCCTACATCATTATAAGCCAAATCACAAGTATGAAACTATAACATCTGCAAAATTATGGGAAGTTTACTAATCTATCCCAACATCCAAAGCTTAACAGGAACACTATCAAGTGAACCGGTTTTTGACAGGCTTTTACCTTACTTAATATACTACTGAACTGCCTATGTTTTTATATAATCTCTCACGAGTCAAATTTCATCAAAACCAAAACAATCTGGTAAATAAATTGCAATCTTGTCAATGATAAAGGACCAGAGCAGGACAAACAAACAGCAAGTAAAACTTAACAAATAGAAAACGAGCTGCATACTGGGAGAAGAAAATTTTCACAAAGCTTTGCTATCTCTGGCTTCAGTAAAAGATGTAAGCTCCTCTGCTCATCACGCAATTTCCTTATTTTCTCAGATTCAACATTGTTACCTTGAGGTCTATCTGACATTTTATAGAGCAAATAAACTGAGTAAGAAATGCAATTCACATGAAATGGATTACCAACCAGTGTTGTCACAAGGCGAATGGTGGGTTGAGGTGGCAACCCCAAAAACCAACTTAATTTGAGGCAGTGAGACAAGGAGGGCGCCATTAGAAAGTGAGGCAGCCAGATTTAAAAAAATAGAATTCAAGCAAATTAATTCTAAGGAACTGTAGTAGGAAACTATTAGAAAAGGCAAACTAATTCAAATCTTAGAAGTTGGGGATGGATGAAATGATGAAATAATGTTCCTAGTATGCGTCTGGTTTGTAATAAGAAGCTAAAGTTATATGAGTTTCCTTCCATTTGAAGGAGATAAAAAAAGGAGCAGAACAAGTCCTGGCATGATGTGAGAAAAACCAAAGAAAAAGTCAAGAATCATCACCAAAAATGCAAGAAACACATCTTAATTAGTCCTTCGGCACTGTCTAAAGGAGCTGCTGATTTTTCCTAAAAGTTTCAGACCTTCAACCTCCTAAAACTCATGCACTGCAGCAACACAAATCAAGTATACCCCCCCCCCTTTCAGCTTATTCCTTTAGGTTCCCTCAGACAAGCCGGATTGACTATTCTACCCCTTCTTATTTCATACCTAATCGGATAAGAATGATTGAGGGATTAAGTGTCATTTTGGTAAAAGAATTCATGATGCAGCTGAGGCGGATGCCCCACACCCCAACTAAAATGTAGCACCTCATGGTTGCCTCATCAACATTGAGGCTCCTCGGGCCATCTGAGATGCTAGCCCAGAAACCCGCCTTGCCTCATTAGATCTCCAGATTTTCCAGGAAACACTGTTAAAAACACAAGAGTTGAACTAGGCACAAATTAAGAGACATTACCCGCTGGATCTCCAGATTTTCCTGCAAAATAATGTAATGGTTTCAGAGGCTACCATAGTAAACATCAAAGGCTACATAATTCTTGCTATTTGTCAACCTCATTGAACCACCAAAGGTCATAACTCATAACAAAGTGAAACTTAATAACGGTGGAGACCACTAACCTTCCTTGTTTCCAGTAGATAACTTTTCACCTTCAGATTTTGAAGAAGGCTTATGAACATTATTGATCACTTTCCTGCGCTTGTTTGCTACGTCTTCACTCTCACAATCAGGCCTATCTACTGAGTCATTGTCCTGACAATAATACATTCATTCCATTGGCTAGGATAGAACTTGCCATATAAACTATAAACATATGAACAGCAAGGCAGCAGGCCTCCTGAGTGTGAGAAAAAGCGAGGGCACCACTACATAAGCAATCTAACCATATTATACGTTCATGGACTGCAGGGCAAGTTTCTAAACATAATTCATAATTAAGAATGACAAAATTCCACCACAAAACCAGAGAAATCATTTTGCAGATCCAAAAGCATAAGCATAAACGTAATATTATTGTTTTAAAATATTTTACCGCTTGTGCTTTTGGGGAATTGGTTCCTTTGTCACAGTGTCAGAGCATGATTGCTTAATTATTAATCAGCACTCGATCATTAATGTTTAGATACGACTTCGTGGTCTACATGTATGCTTGATGTTACTTTGTTTTAAGCTCGATATACACAGTAAGGCCTTTTCTAACATAAGTCAGCAAAGTAGAAAAAGAATTTTAAGAAAAAAAGATATCCAACTAACCTCATTTACAGAAGGGTTACTTGTCTCATTACAACATGAGACTGTAGGGTCATGATCCAACCTGCAAAGTAAAAAGCCAAATATTTAGGCCTGAAAAAGACCTAACAAGTCAAAATGCCAATAAATTATAATAGACTGGTCAACATATATACTGTACAAATGCTGTAAGTCCTACCAGAAAGATTCCATCCAGATAATTCTACATATTTCTACAATCAGGTATAGTATTAGAAAGAGTATGGAGAATAGAAGCAGTAGGGACACTTCAATTTCAGACAACTAATGGCAAAGGGGAAATCACTTTCATAGTAACTGGCAAGAATACTTAGCTAGGTTGGAGTTCACATATTAGTTCAAACAAATAAACTTCAGATCAAAAGCAATGATGAACAGCACTCCAGCTCACAAAAGGGGGAAAGGGGACGCATTTATGAATCCCCCAGTAGCATGGTAAAAGGCTTCCCTCATGTGCCACAAGGAAGAAAGGTTTCCAAGTCAACAATGATAAAAACCACCACAGAAGAGAGGTTCACAGATTTCAATATGGCAACACATGAGAGAGCACGAGAGACAGAACAGAAAATACTCCCATAAACACTGCATTACACAGGATACATACATACAAAATATAAAAAATATGGAAAAGAGATTGAGAATAGTCACTACAATTTTCATGGCTATAATCACAAGAGAAGAATTTACAAAAAGCCTTGAGGATTACATATTAGGATCTAGACAGCAACACCAATGAATTGCAAGTCACACAGATTGTAGTATCTTGGGTAACTCAGTACGCAGCACACTGACAACAATGAAGCAATCACAGAAGAAAGTTTACAGCTTTGAAGAAATGGCCCAAGACTACACAATACACATATGAAAGAGAAACAAAACACAAAAAATACCAACATACATGCCACATTGTACTGAATACAAATGCAAAGCATCAACACTATGGAAGAGATTCTGAGAACAATCACCATAGTTCATGGATATATGCTCAAGAAAAAAGAGTTTCCACATCCCCCAAATTAACACTTCATGAACTAGTCACAGTGTCACCAGTAAATAGCAAGTTAAGGAGAAGTAACATCTTAGCTTTCTCACGGTAGTAGACCCCAGCATAATTTTGCATGGTCCAAAAGTACCAATGAATATCAAGAATATGTCATGCATTGGACCTATCACTAAATCAAGAAAGTAAGAATTGCAAAGACTACAGTTTCCTCAAATCCACATACTCTCTAAAATCCATCCAGTAAGTTTCAACAGGCACAATCAAACAAGAGAATGACTGAGAAAAAGAAACCATAAAAAATGAGGCTGAACTCTTTGTTTAATTAAAATTTGTAAGCAATTCTATAACTAGAGCACAAATTTTGAGGATGTCTTTGTTAATACCCAAGTCACCACAACAAAAAATTTACAAGATTTTTCTCCTATTTTTTTTCAAAAAAAAGAAGACTAATAAGAAAGGAAGGAAATGCAGAACAGGAGAATCAGCAATCCTCCTAAAAGGAAAAAAAAAACAAAAAGCAACAGGAACTAAGACATGAAGAAGAAATATCAACTTTGAAATCACTCTCCAATCTCTTTGCATATCTGACAAAGAGATCTGCCTAAAAAAGATTTGGTTCCTCTAAAGTGAGGGATTCACTTCAGAAGAAAAAATGAGGAGTTATTACCGTTGATAAGAAAATCAACGGAATCAACAGTTAAGATCATGATAAAATACATACACATGTATAACAAACTATAAGATTGTTAAAATTCACTTATTTGATTTTCGCATCAACGGTTATAACTTCTCACTTTCTCCTCTAAAGTGAAGGGTTCACTTTAAAGGAGAAAGTGAAGAATTTATAACAGCTCAAACTAGCTCAAACCCACTTAGATGCTAGCAAAATAAGCCCATCCCCCAAAAAAAGAAGTGCAGGTAAGGTTTCTTCTTCGTTTTTTATACCAGCATTAATAATCCACCCAAAGATTAATTTTATATGAAAAGCATCTTATTAATGATATCAAAATGTGTTGATAGGCTACATTTCCCATCGGCAATGCAATCTACATAGAGAAACTGGACCATAGATGGTTATAACAGCCATATTGTTTCTTATGAAAACAAGTAAATAAATAGATGAAAGCTAGATTGTAGTCACAACTACATACCATGTGACCTAATAATCACCAAATGCAGCAAAACTTAAGCTCTATCATTAACTAGACAGTGCAATACCACAATCTTAGATACACTTACTTTAAGCTTTACTATTTTTCACTTCTTTCCTCCTTTTTCTTTTCTAGTTTCCTTGCCTTTATGACTAATATGGAAAAGTTAGCAACTGAAAAACATTCCTGCAACACCGCCCGAAACCAAAATGTTCGACTACAATAAAATTATGGCTTAATTAAGTTTTTGGTCCCTATATTTTTACTTTGTATTCATTTTAGTGCTTTACTTTTTCAATTTGTTCATTTTAGAAGTTTCAATTTATCAATTACATCAAATGTTGTCCTTATAGTGCTCATCCATCCAAATTATTTTGTTAAAATGGAGATGTCTCAAACAGTTATTGATTGGTAGTCTTAGATAGGAAAAAAAAATTCGAACGTGACACTTCTCCTTTTAATAGAAAAAATGAACAAATTGAAAAAGCATATACTAAAATGAACACAGGAAAAGAAATTTACGAACTACTAAATACTTAATGAAGTCTAAAATTATAAAAAGGACAAAGGAGGCCTAATATGTCATGTTAAGCAGCATGTGTCATATGATCATATAATCCAAGGTGGTTTTGTCATGAGATATGAAGACCAATCGAGGCTCCAGTGAGAAAAGTTGATCAAATTAAAGATAGTCCTATTAAAGGGATAGAGGAAGACCTAAGAAAACATTCAGAGAAACTTTTAAAAAATACCTTACTGCAAATAGTTTTACTAAAATTTTGGTATTTGATAGAACCCGATGGTGTCAATTGATCCATGTAGCCAACTCTACCTAATGGGATAAGGCTTGGCTGTTGTTGTTGATAGATAAGTGTCATATGATCATGAATTTCAAACTAAACTAGAAATGACATTTTGGGACAGGGGAACAACAAAAGCCAATTTTAATAGAAAAAGAATTTTTTCTAAGTGAGAAAGGAGGAAATTACATGAAATTCAAACCTCTTAAACACATTAAAACTCTTATTTCATATTAATTCAGGAATAGAGTAAATTGATTTCCTATCATTTGCTAACAAGTAACAACTAACAAGTACCTCATCCATTTGGAACATGACCCGCCAGTCCCCACAGTATTGCCACATAGCCTCGAAGGGCCAGCATCAGCAATCAAGTTGCAGTTTTCGTCACTAGCCAATGTAGCAGAAACACCTGAATACATGCTCGCCATAGTTCCTTTTCTCTTAGAAGATATCAATTTTTTACCCTTATCATGCCCAACACTGTTCCTAAACAATTTGTCATTCAATATGGAATTTCTTGACACTAACATCTGTAATGTCTCCTCTCCGCAGCAATCAGACTGAACAATTTCAGGTGCCCCACTAGTCTCATAAGTTGTGGCATTAGATGGTACCAGTGAACCTAGAATCACATTATTTTCTAACAGTTCTTTCACAAGCTCACTCAACCTAGAGTCAGCTCTCATCCCTTTGGCTTTGGCATCTTCAGATGGCAGTATACCATCCGTGGAGACTTCTTTACAATTTAAATTACTCCTTTTAAAACACTCATCAATCTTGCCTCCACCATTGTTGCCACCTTCCTGAGTTGACTTATCCATCCTATTCGGCTCCTCATGACAATCTGACAATCAAGAAATTTAAAATAATTACATAGTTATATTATAAATAACAATATAATAAATAATCAGCATACCTCACTCTGCAACATCTTCAATTATCTGCATTTCTATAAGTAAAAAAAAAAAAGGGTAAATTACACTCCACTCCCTTAAGGTTTTCTAACATGACACAAAACCCAATTCTCATCTAAAATCTACACTCCACCCCATTTGATCAAATTGATTAACCATATTTCAACACCGTTGACTATCTTTAATTTTATTAAAAAATTATTTAATATAAATATCAAATTCTTTTAATGTAAAATTAATCATAAAAAGTCATTATAGTAAAACTATCAGCCAACAAGCTTGTAATTCAATTGACACCGACTTCATTCTTTTATAATTTAGCCATATACCAACAAGTAACACGTGTCTTGCACCGGCATTCTTCATAGAATTATTGATCCTACATAAGTAATTCAATTTTTTTTTCTTCCTGAAAGTACAGAACAAATGACAGCTTGAAAAAAAATAAGTTGGACCAGTTTTTATAAGAGATATTTCCAAAAATCTGATTATTTCAATGTTGAATCTTGATAACATTTGAAAATGTGAGATTAGACCAATCTTCCCTTTAGGGCTTAAGAGTTAAAGTGATAGTATGTCTTTTATAACTCAGGTGACGTTGGCCTTAAGCTTTTAAAATTAGCCATATATTCAAGCATATCAAATAACTTTTGTTTGATGATGCTTTCCTTTTATTGTTTAAAATTTATTTCACAACTTTTCATTATCGACATGGAAATTAATTTTCTGCTAGTACAATTTGAAAGAAAATAGGACTTAAATATCTTGATGGATGATGATATTGAAAATACATAAATTATTTTTATAGTATGTTGGTGTATCACTGGATTTGTGTGTCAACGTAGTATGGTAGTATATTCCATTATACTAGTTTTTTTTTTTTTTTTTTTTTTTTTGTGAGAATCATAACTTTATTTGAAAAATACTATGACTTACATATAAGAGAAAATACACAGTTTCTATCTAGCAATAAGATAATTGATGGGATCATAAAAGTTTAAAAAAAATATTGGATAAATTACACTTCATCATTTTGAGATTTTTTTAATATAATACTAAACTCAATTCATATGGCTAGTTTTAACAGTAAGAGGAAAGTCGGTCAACTAAGGTTAAATAGGGTGGAGTGTAGATTTTAGGCAAAAGTTGGATTTAGTGTCATGTAAGAAAACCTCAAGGGGGTGGAGTGCAAGTTATCTAAAAATAAAAGGTATTGAGAGACTTGAACACAAGGCCAGCCATTATTATCACCTTCAAGGCTTCAACTACATTTTTTACAGAGTGATTGAACTTGCAATGTTACCAACTAAAATAACATTGCTTTTCATTAAATTTGGAAATTAACAATACCCATGGCTAAGCAAAGGACAACAAAGTTAAAGAAAGAATAATAATAAGAATAATGCTATGCAACCTGCTATATTACCTTTGTTTGCATTTTTAAAGGTTGACCGATACAAACGGGCATCCATTCTCTTTATTTTAACCTGAGAAGTTCCCACATCATGTTCCTCATTTTCACTGACTTCCTCAGCTTCAAATGTCAACTGTTTAACACTCTTCCCTTTTTTTGGCTTTTGCTTTGAACCCGATGACCCTGAGCTTTTGGAACCTGAAAGATTTGAAGAAGGGCGGTTCTTAGCTCTTCCAGATCTCCTCAAAGGACTTGGCATCTTTAGTTTCTCAACCCTTTCAGATTTCCTTCTAACTGCAAGAGTTGGTAGTGCTTTCTTTTCAAGTCGCTCAGACTTCCGTGTACTTGAAGGGCTAGGAATCATCTTCTTTGATGATGACTCTCTAGGAGACCTTCTGAGACCAGTTGTATCTGATACAATTGTGCATGAGTTGATTGGTCCCTTCTCACTGATGTGCCTCCGCCTCCCACTATTATTTTCTTCATCCTCAGCCCTGTGCCTAGAACGAGTATCATTTGCCATCTGTTCGGTTGAACATTGTGAGGCCAATAGAATAATATATTAGATCAGTATAGACACAGAAGCCAACATAAAATATACAGGTGCATATGACAAACCTCATAACGATTGAGTAATACTACCAATTTGGAAGGGCAGTAAAAACTATATAATTAAATGAAATCCAGCAATTTATCAGGATTCAGGATTCACTTTGGTGTTATGGTAAACAAAAATAGTAATACTAGTAACCTGCGTCAAGACGCAAGGGGACGAGATGCAATGCATAGATTAAAGTATTGAACTATTATTCACCAGCAAAAATTTAAAAATTTCCCGTGTTTGCTCGAGTAGCTCATGGGAAAATATTTACCTCAAAAATTAATGCAACTAAAATATATATAAGTAATGTTCCAATTATAGTGATCTATGATTCCATCTCTATACAACAAATTATCCAACCCTTACAAAAACAGGAATCCTGTGGCCGCAGCTGCAAAACAAATAAGCTAATAAAACCAACAACTAGAATTTGTAAATGCAATAATCTTAATGGCATGCACAAGAAATTAAATTGTTTCCCGTCATCCCCATGGTTATTTCTGGGGCAAATCAAGCATGCTTTATAACTTGAATCCCAGAACTTCAATGGGCGAAGAAGATTTTGACTGATACATCTTTGATGCCAGCCAAAGCAACAAAAGCGCAAATGCAATGCAGAGAAATTTTGGGGGTGGGTTTTCAAGATTCTAACCAAAATAAAGATTACTGCACACTCGCCACAAGTTCGACATAATAATTGAACCCAACCCTAATTCACTAACAATAGAAACTACGGAGACATGATTTCGCAGCAATGTAGAGTTCACAGAGGTCAAAAAAAAAAATCAGAAAAATAAAATACTACCAAATAAAGTATCAGAAAATTGGACTAACCATAACCGACCTTGATGAAACGTTTGGGAAACGCGAATTTTTCAGAGAGAATAGGGTTTTAAAAGTCAGTGTGGTGCCATATCAAAAGGGATTTGTGAAGCTATATCTTCCGAGAAAACGAGAGAAAATTCGAGAAAGAGAAATATATATTAACTCTAGGAACTGGGACTGAGTTCCGGCATGCATTGAACAGAGAGAGACTTTTATGGGCAGCGCTGGAAATAAAGTTCAAATTGATTTATTGTGTGTAGGAATTGACTTAACAGGATTATTTAGTACTTAGCATATTTTTTTTCTCGATAGTAAGATCATGCGAGTTGTTGACACTTTAACTTATTGGTAGACATGATTAACAACTCATTCATGTTCTAAAAAATAAAATAACGTAACAACTTTCTTTGCATAGCTGTTATCATAGTTGGGGATGCATTAAGTGAACTTTTTTTATAAAAAAAATAAATTTTAATTATTAAATTATATATAAATTATTAAAATTAGATCTTATTAAAAATTTATATAATTACTTAAAAAAATTAAATTATATATATATATATATATAATTTTATTGTGATTTTTTTTAGCCTATATATCACAAAACAATTTTTCCTAATGATTCTACGAAAACTGTAATAATTACTAAAGTCACGATTTTGCACAGTTATTTATCAATCAAAATTTAATTTAAAAAAAGAAAGAAAAATTCCAACAAATTAAAACCAACTCATTATAAATCCTTTCACGAAAACTATATGATAACATTTATTATTTCTCTTTTTTTTTTAATATAGAAGGTCCAAACACTTGCATGATGTTTGGTATATAAAAATGATTATAGAATGAAATAAAATTAGCATAAAATAAAAAATTCTTATGTTTGTTACAAAAATAAAAACATGGAATCAATAAAATCTATTCTACAAAACTAAGAATGTAATATCAAATCTATTTTTCCTCAAAAAGGTAGAATTGAGATTTTATACTCTATAAAATAATTATTAATTTTTTTCTGGTCTAACTTATATTTATTAATTTTACAAAATTATATTTATTATTCTTCTTAAATTTAATTTATTTAATGAAATAACTTTTTAGCAAATAAATTTTTGTTTGTAACTCAAAAGATTAGAAAAGAGGGAAGGTTATCACATTTTAAGGTAAGGCATGCACCTTTTGGAATACCAAATTCAATTCTACTAATTGAATTGAGTCTTTATAAAATGTAAAATATCCAACATAAAGGGCATTTGGAATCTCATAGAAATGACATTTAAACTTTTTATATAAGGGTTATTTATGTTATATATATTAATTTTGATTTTATTCTATATTAATTTTATATATCAAATAATAGAATGGCTTGAGAAGATACTTTATTTCAAAAAAATATCAAATTATGAATTAAAAATAATTATTTTATTTTATTTTCATTCTATTCCAATTTTATGTAATGATTATTTTACGTATCAAACATCATGTTTGTAAAATAAGAAGATGCGTAAGCTAAGATGCAAATAAAGCAATATGAGTGAAATTCTATCTCAAAATCAAATTGTTGCAAACTAACTTGGTTTCATTCATTTGGACTTTAGTAAATGTCAAAGTTACTGTATAAATGGCTTTTTAAATAAAAGTGAGTTCCTTAACAAAACTATAGAAGGATTTAAATTAATTTTAAGGCTTATCAAATGTTTGATTAGCAATTGCGAATGAGAGAACTATGTTTAACCAAT
Source organism: Castanospermum australe (assembly GCA_019955255.1). Lineage (NCBI taxonomy): Eukaryota > Viridiplantae > Streptophyta > Magnoliopsida > Fabales > Fabaceae > Castanospermum > Castanospermum australe. The sequence goes on from NSJW01000034.1 coordinate 2,098,467, forward strand.
AGGTGTTGGTCTGAGTAGAAAAGGTTCGAATTTCTTTGAAGATTGATCTCAGTGGTAGAAGGTCGATTTTTTATAAAACAAATATTCTTGAAAGGAGTATCTGCTTCAACACCTGAGTGTATATTAAGAGATTATTCTCTCATCCAATGAGTGGAAGGATATTCTAAGAAACCAAAAAAAAAAATGAGAGAATTATATTTAAAGATCAAACATGGGTTAAAAGCCTCGTAAGCTCTTTAAAAAATTTATCTCTCTCACATTTCATTAATTCTCATTTATACTATTATGTAAAAAGAATTATCTCCAAAGTTTGATATTCTCAAAATACCATTAATTTTACATTTACACACATTTAAAAAAAAGGATAAAATTATAAAAATGCAATAACGTATCTATTTCACATTCTAAACAATTACATACTTTTACTCCTTCATATTTGTAATCTCATTTAGAAAATCTCTTGGTCTTATAAACTTTCTCTTTAATATTCAAATTTTATTATTTTCAAAATACTATTGTTTTTATATTTAAATATATTTTCTAAAAAATAAAATTATAAAACAATTACAATTATGTTAGAAATTAAATATATGTTAATTTATAAAAAATAAATTAAGATATAAAACTATTATATAATACATTTATTTAAATTATTAAAATAAAAAAATACACTTGAATCTCAATTTGCTAGTTTCATAACCCAAATAATTTTTTAATACAAATATTCATAAAAGCACAAGAATTTGTTTGGTAAGCAACCACTCACACTCTCCTTTTTTTTTTTGTACATCTTTATCAACTTACTTTTAGTTTCCTATTAGAAAATTTCAAATAACTATTTAAATATGAATTTGGGTCAATCCTAACAACTATAAATCCATTTATTGGAAAAATTATGTTTAAATAATCAAATTCATTCACAATTAAATTTTTAAAATTTAATCTAAATACACAGTTAAAAGGTGGTGTGTCTATTGTAGTGCCACCATTAAAAATAAGGAAAATAACGTCGTTTTAAATGCACTAACTGTGAGTGCTTTGTTGTTTTTCTCTGTTAGGTGCTTTGTTTACAGCACACAAACGCTATTGAGTTACGCTATCTTGATCCTTGTACCTTCATATGTTTTAATATTTTCTGTAAATTTTATTAAATGAGTTTTTAGTGGTTGAAAGAGAGTTTTATTTATTTTTTACCTTATTTATTTTAGTATAATATTATTTTTTAAAAGTAATTTTAATTTTGAAAACATAATTAGTCTAAAAGTAAATATTTCTTACTTTTACGTTGAATATAAATTTTGTAAATATAAATTATTTTACTGAAACGCACTCCTAATTAAAATTAATTTTATCTCAAATTAAGTTCATAAATTTTAATCCAATCTTGATTTATGATTGGCAAAGTCCATGATACTTATTGACCAAGGCAATAATTTGAGTGCAGATATATGAAGGATAAAATACGAGATCTCATCAAATTATGCGAAATTAACTCATGTCTATCTGTTTCTTGAGCTGCTAAGATTCAACTTGTATTCAAGGAAGTAGGTTAAACCCGATAATCTCGCTGCTAAGATTTGTTCAGCCAAAAAGATCACTCGAGTTTAGTTGATCAAAATGGAGAACAAACATGTACTGCAGTCTTTTACTTTTCTAGCAGTTGAGGTGTTGTTAGTGTATTTGTAAAGAGGAATTGAATCAGATCATGTCTTTTCATCCTGAACTTAGTATTCTCCTACATATTTCCATTGAAGGTATCTTCTTTTGATTACCTTGCTTTCTCATCTCTAACATTAGTTTTGCTTCTCTAAGTTAAGCACTTAAGCCCATCACTAATTGGCTGATGGACAATCTGCAACGTGTCTGAATTGGGGGAAGGGCTCAGTTCCCGAATCCTGACAGATGTCACATATGATCTTGTTTGGGGGTCATTGATTAGTAAGAAACAAAAAGAAAGAATTGGAACATCACGTAACAACTATTTACTGTTAAATATGTACTGTGTGCTCCAATCTTTATTCTCAAGTAGCCATTTGTTTTTCTGCCGGCTTCTTAGGGTTTATGCATTTGACCGCGGATGTTGACAAACTCTGAATAAATTTAGTCAAAGGGTCGTGATCTCTGTTGTCACCTTTCTTTGGAGGCTTGCTCTTAGAATCTACTCCTACTTTGTTAGCAGTGACATAGTTCATATGAATGATCCCAAGAGATAGCAAACTAACCAGTTATCACTTTGATTTTGCAGCCTCCTCTTCTTTTATTTCCTCTTCATTCTGCTCTTTGTAACCAGTGACTAGTGAGAATTCTCTCAATAGAAAGTGTTGTGCTTATCTATAAAATTATGATTCATCTTTGGTTTGTTGCCTGGATGTGCATTAGCGTAAGCTCTGCTCAACGGTATTACGACCCTTCAAATTGTACTTCAAATGACAGTGATCCACGGTCAAGGTACACTTGCAATTCAACCCGGCATTCATGCAACACATTCTTGGTGTACAGAGCTAATAGTCGTTTCCAGACCATTTCAAATGTCTCAGAGCTCTTCTTCATGAAACCTGATGAGGTGCTTCAAATGAACAACCTCACATCTTCTCAGGTACTCAAACTAGGCAAAGAGGTTCTTCTTCCTGTTACCTGTACCTGCTCTGACCAATTTTATGAAGCCAATTTCAGCTATAAAGTCCCTGAAAATACTACATTTTCCGAGATTGCTTGTGGAGTTTTTGAAGGGCTGCTGAAGTCTCTCACACTCGCTGAGGAAAACCTTTCACAAGGAAATAAGCCCGAAGCTGGTTCTGAGCTTCGTGTGCCTCTTAGATGCGCATGTCCTGACAATTTCAAGAGTATCAAGAGGGTGAAGTACCTTGTAACATACCCTATAATAGAAGGAGATGAATCAAAGAAGTTGAGTAAGAAATTTGGTTTCTCACCTGAAGATTTCTGGGCAGTTAACCACTTAGATCCCTTGTCAACTCTTTTCCCGGATACAGTTGTTTTAATTCCAGTAAGGGATGGCCCAATCAGAATTTTTGATGTTCCAGATTCTCCACCTCCACCTCCTGGTTTTCTTTCCACAATTCCGGTGGTTAAGACAGAGGAAGCCACACAACCGGCAAAATTGTATATTGCAGGATCTATTATAGGATTTTTGTTGTTCATAACATTGCTTGCGAGTGGGCTATACATGAAGGGCTTGAGGAAATGGAAAAGTGATCCTGTCCACTCCTTCAGTCCTACAAATTCCACCACCTTGTGCTCACCAATGAGAAACTCTACTATATCTACCCAAACGGGTAGAAGTTCTCCAGCTTCATGCCTATCTCCAGATCTTCTTGTTGGAATAAAGTACTGTCTGCTCAACTACAACATACAAGAGCTCGAGAAGGCCACGAAAAATTTCAGTGAAAAAAACAAGATTGGCGATACAGTCCATAAGGGCTTGGTCAATAATCTCGAGGTGATGATAAAGAGGATGAGATTTGAAGACACACGCCAGGTAATTGATTTACATTCTAAGATCAATCACATTAATATTGTGAACTTACTTGGTGCCTGTTACGGTGAGAGCAACAGTTCCTGGTCTTATTTAGTTTTTGAATGGCCTAAAAATGGATGCTTGAGGGACTGCTTATCTGATCCATGCAATCCTCTAAACTGGTACAGACGGACACAAATAGCTTATGATATCGCAACATGCCTTTACTATTTACATTGCTGTGCTTTCCCTTCCTATGCTCACATGACTGTCAGTAGTAGAAATATATTCATAACCGCAAACTGGAGGGGAAAGCTGGCAGATGTTGGCAGGGCATCAGGTGCCAGTGCCAGAGCCGCCAAAGGAAATGACAGTACAGAAATTGCCAGAGGATGGGTGGCACCAGAGTACCTCCTCCATGGCTCAGTCTCTGAAAAGGTGGACATTTTTGCATTTGGGGTTGTCTTGCTTGAATTGATCTCAGCAAGAGACAACTTCGATGGAAAATCGGTCAGAGATTCCCTTGGATATTTGTTAGGGGAAGCCAGTGAAGGGGGTTGTCTTGAAGGCTTAAGGAGTTTCGTGGATCCTAATCTGAAGGATTATCCTCTCGCAGAGGCTCTGTGGTTGTCTGTCTTAGCAAAGGATTGTGTGGCAGATGATCCCCAGCGTAGACCAACCATGGATGATATAATGAAAGTCCTCACAAGAATGGTTTAGCCAAAGGCAGAACCAGAAAATCTGTTACCACATTAGATGTAAGCTTGTCATTATGAAACGTCGTTGGAATAAACATTGTACTTTAAGACAGGTGCTAGCATGAGTCATGAGTTGTACTCGCTGCTTCCTCGTACTTATTTCCCCCCTTTTCCTGTTCCTCATTGTTATTATTGATACAGGATTTTATGCTAGTAGTTGCCTGGTTGTTCTAGCCTTCTAGGCATCCCAGAGTTAATTAAAATTCATAGACTACTCAACACATTTTGAGAAGAAGCTTTTTTTCCCCTTACTTTTCCGTTGAAAATTTAGTCATTTGCCAGAAGGAGAGCGCTTTTATGCAACAATGCTTATCATTTTTAAACTAAATCAAAGTTCATTGCTGTTTCACAATTGGCCTTTGGTTTTGTCACCAATCTTTGTCCTTCAACACAAATGAGATCAGCAGAACGCTTTAGTCCTTGGAGGATATGAGAGAAGCAGATTCCATTTTGCACTGATGATTGAAGGTGGCAACTGGCATGCATCACTGCAAAACATGATCTTTGTATGATTGTCCGTATTACAAGACATTACGAACCTTAGCTGGTTCCTACATCTTGTTGATTTACCTTGTTTGTTGGTGGCCACGTGGTCTGTCCTGTCTTTATTAGTGAATGCCCCTCCCTCGCACGATGATTTACATGTTCAGTTAAATATTCTTCTTTCTTATCTTAATAGATTATAGACGGCATTAAACTCCTAAAAATGTTCCAAATGTCGCATCTCACCTAATGCGGTTTAGGAGGCTTCAATCTTCGCCCCTTTCGTTGAATTGTATTGTCTGACATGGTTTTAAATGAAATGATCGAATATAAATATGCTCTATGCTTAAATATAATAATTTTTTTTGGTTGAATAATCTTTTTTTTTTCACTATTCAGAACTAATATATGATCATCACAGATCATGGGCTTTCAAGGCATCACTGGACTGACAGCCCAAGTTCAAGTAGCTGTTGGGCTTTTTAATGTCAAATTGATGGTAACAACTCAAGTCTTATAATTATGTCATACACTTTAAATGAAGGTTGGCATGATTGAGCTGCATCCCTACATAGTCTTAAATTTGGTTTCTGCTGGTGAACCCTGAATGGTAGTCATCCACTAATTAGACAGTGTACCCTTGTCTTGTTTGTGAAGCAACCTATTGACCTTTTATTTTTTTTTAAACAAAAAAGAAGAATGATATACACTCTATTTTTTTACAATAAATAGAAGAGTCTATAGTTTACTTTAGTTCTTTTGATTAGAGCGTAAATTATGTCTGGCAATTTAGCCTGGGAAACAGATAAAGGAGGCATTTAACAAGCCGAGCAAAGGTCCATTAGTTACATGCCGTAATCTCATTTGTGAAGAGATGACCACTAACTCATTGGTTACTAGCTAACAGCGGTGACGTTCAAACCCAAACACAAGTGTCCAGGTCTGAGTACCTCTACAAATTGAAAAAACTCAATTGGCCATAATGTTGATACACTAGTATCTTGGCATACATACCCGTTTATTATCATTAAATATTGGAGATAAGATAAGATCCAACTTATCTTATCAGACCGGTGAAGATATGCAGATGTGGTGAAGATATGCAGATGTGTCGCAGTGAAGATGCTGATGTGCAGATTCAAATTCAATTCATAGGATCAGATAGTTTTTGCTGGTTTATCTGTTAGCTATTTCTTTGTATATTTGTTTTTAGCTTCTTATCTGGTTAGTTACACTTGCACACGAGCTGGTCTATAAAAAGGACACAGCCTTGTATCTGCAGTAACATAAAAAGTTCTGCATCTATCAGAAATGAATTGGTACCATTTTGTTATGGTATCAGAGCACGATGATAGGAAAAACACTTCTGCTGAGAAACTCTGATCGTGTGCGTACGTGTAAACCTATCAAACACGAAGCAATGGCGAAGGACAACAGCAGCAAACTTAAGGTGACAGATCCAAGATCACCGTTCTACGTTGCTGCCTCTGATAACCCTGGCATCATGTTGACAAACGTGATGTTGAGAGGAGAAGGAAACTATGAAAACTGGTCCAAAGCCATGAAAAACGCACTCAAGGGGAAGAATAAACTCGGGTTCGTCACGGGCTCGATCGAGAAGCCGAAAGACGATGCTTCTGACGAGGGTTACGCATGGGTGGTTTGCAACTCCATGATCAATGGATGGATTCACAACACGATTGACCCTCAACTGCAACCTTTTATCCAATATTTCGACGATGCAAAGGATCTCTGGGACGATCTGAAAGAGAGATATTGCGTGGAGAACGTTCCGAGACTATATCAACTTAAGGCAAGTCTGATGCAAATCAAGCAGCAGCAGGGTACCAGTATCGCGAACTACTACACAAGACTCAGAGGTGTTTGGGATGAGATCGAGGCGAGCAAAACCTTGCATACCTGTCCAAGTGGAAACAACTGTCCAGCAACCAAGCATATCAGTGAGGAAGCAGAAAAAGATCGGGCATATCAGTTTCTTATGGGTTTGGACGATGCGATGTACGGTAACCTCCGAACTCAGATCCTTAACACAAACACCGTTGCCCTCGATCAACAGAATGTATGCAATGGTGACACAAGAAGAAACGCACCGATCCATCGCTCAGGCACAGAATGACAGAATAGAAGCTGTTGGATATGCGACACAAATGGTCCCAAAGCAAAACATTACGCCAGCTGCACAAAATGTCCCTGAAAAAATCTGCAAATCACGTACCATGCACACATTGTGGAAGGACCAACCATGACTCATCGAAATGTTGGTATGCTCGCGGCTATTCGAACCGCAGCAGTGGAAGGGGTCGTGGTAGAGGCAGATCGAACGGAGGACGCTCCAATATCGCCACAGTAAACGTAGCGCAATCCAGTGAACCACAGGGACACCTGCAGGGACACCCCACAGCCTTCTCTGCACTCACGCCAGAAGTCATTGACCGACTGTTGTCCCTGATAGATCAGCCTCAAACGAAGGACAAAGTATCTGGTAATACCATCTTCTCTCCTCAATGGTTAGTTGACAGTGGTGCATCTGAACATATGACAGGAACTCTTGAGCTGCTGAGCAACGTGGAAAACATCAAACCGTTGGCGGTTAAATTACCGAATGGCAATGTTACATATGCACTTAAACGAGGAACAGTGACCTTGGAACCAAATTTATGCATAACAGATGTGCTGTTTGTACCAAATCTGCAGTGCAACTTGATTTCGGTTGCACAACTTGTTCGGATGAACAACAACAGCGTGAAATTCACTAATAACAACTGTATTTTGCAGGACCCAACGTTGAAGATGGAGACTGGTTTGGGTGAGCAGCACGAAGGTGTGTATGTGTACAGCCCGAAGCAAGGTCGAGCACATGCAGTACGTTCCAATGATTCTATCGAGCTGTGGCATCAACGACTCGGGCATCCTTCACGTCAAGTCGTCTCTATGCTCCCAGAACTCGCTAAAATTAGGTGTAGGGATGTGAGTCACGGTGCATGTGATGTGTGCTACCGTGCCAAAACAAACAAGAAACATGTTTTCAATAAGTGATCATAATAGTAAAGATTGCTTCGAAACTTGTGCATGGAGATATATGGGGACCTTACAGAACTTCATCCTTTTCTGGTGCTCACTATTTCTTAACTATGGTTGATGATTACAGTAGAGCCGTCTGGGTATTTTTAATGGCTGAGAAAAGTGAAACAATGGCTTGCATGAAGAAATTTGCTGCACTGGCACAAAATCAGTTCGGCAGATCTGTAAAAATTTTTCGAACTGATAACGGGACTGAATTTAAATCAGGAACCTTGATTAAGTTTTACAATGAAAATGGCATAATTCATCAAACTTCATGCGTCGACACTCCACAACAAAACGGAAGAGTGGAGAGAAAACACAGACACATTCTAAACGTTGCCCGAGCACTGCGCTTCCAAGCTCGCGTTCCAGTGGATTTTTGGGGTGACTGCGTAACTACTGCAGCCTACTTGATCAATCGGACCCCGTCTAGTTTACTTGCTGGAAAGACACACCCTATGAAGTCCTTTCCGGTACGCCACCACAATATAACCATTTACGTGTCTTTGGGTGTTTATGCTATGCACACCCAAGACCAAAGCCCCGAGATAAGTTTGCTGCTCGATCACGGAGATGCATGTTCCTTGGGTACCCTACAGCGCAGAAGGGATGGAAGTTGTACGACCTTGAATCTCAAGAAGTTTTTGTATCTAGAGACGTGCAGTTTCATGAGGATGTGTTCCCTTATCCTGGTCAAGAATCATCCACACAGCTTCACAGCAACATGCCATCTCATATATCCCTCCAAGTTCACGACCCCCTCGAACACGACACAGCCGAAGATGCTGAATGCTCCAACGCACAAGACAATGTGGGCGAAACTGACTGTTGCAGTGAGCATACCGTGCCCGAAAGCCATCACCACAGACCCACAGCAAACCGAACTGCACACCATAGCAGACAGGGGGAGTATCCCACTTGATCAAACAGCTAACGCACCTGCAAGTCGTAACCATCGTGAACGCAAGGCGCCAGCCTACCTAAAAGACTATCAGTGCAATATGGCTAGTACACACACACCATCCGAACCTCTCGCCCACGCCGGTGCCATCCCAGGTACACCCTACCCCATCTCGGATTATGTTACTTACTCAAATTTTTCCATACCACACCGTGCTTTCCTAGCAGCCATCACTGCAGAAACAGAACCAACCAGTCTCAAGCACGCTATGACCGATGCCAGATGGGTAGAGGCCATGCAAACAGAGCTTCATGCTTTAGAAACAAACGGTACGTGGGAGATAACAGATTTGCCTCACGGAAAGCGGGCTTTACCATGCAAATGGGTGTATAAAATCAAATACAACTCAGATGGGTCAGTAGAACGGTATAAAGCACGTTTGGTCATTGCCGGTAATAACCAGGTGGAAGGTGAGGACTATACGGAGACATTTGCCCCCGTTGCCAAAATGGTAAGTGTCCGCACGCTACTCGCCGTAGCTGCTGCAAAAAAGTGGGAACTTCATCAACTTGATGTCCATAACGCCTTCCTCCATGGGGATCTTCACGAAGAGGTATATATGCGAGTACCTCCGGGCTTCACCATCGACGACGCTCGCAAAGTGTGTCGGTTGCGCAAATCCTTGTACGGCCTGCGCCAATCTCCTCGGAAACTGGTTCGCCAAACTGAGTTCTTCCTTGGAAACTTATGGCTTTGTCCAGTCACAGGCAGACCATACATTGTTTACTCTACAACGAGAGGGTATCTTCCTTGCTTTGCTTATCTATGTGGATGATATTGTCCTCGCCGGCAACAACACCAAAGCCTGTCAGGAAGTAAAGGACTATCTCAATTCTTGCTTCAAAATCAAAGACCTAGGCTCACTGAAATACTTTCTCGGCATCGAGATAGCTCGCGGACCGACTGGTTTATTTCTCTCACAGCGAAAGTATGCGATGGATATCCTCTCTGAATCAGGCTTGCTAGGCTGTAAACCGACATCTTCTCCCATGGAGCAAAACCATAAACTCGCACTTGCTAATGGCCCAGACTTTGACGACCCTGCTCGGTATAGGCGTCTCATAGGACGCTTGGTATATCTCACAATCACTCGGCCTGACCTGTGCTATGCTGTACATATACTCTCTCAATTCATGCAATCTCCTAAACAACAGCACTTTGACGCTGTGATTCGAGTTCTTCGTTATATAAAATCCAACCCGGGACAGGGAATCCTGTTGAAGAATGATTGCGATTTGCAGATATACGCTTATTGTGATGCCGACTGGGCCAGTTGTCCCCTTACGCGTAGATCTGTTACGGGCTATTTTATCCTGTTAGGAGATTCACCAGTTTCATGGAAGACCAAGAAACAAATCACTGTCTCTCGTTCGTCCGCAGAAGCCGAGAGTACCGGTCAATGGCTACCACCACCTCTGAATTAATTTGGCTAAAATCCTTTCTGGGTTCTCTCGGTGTCGATCACACTCAACCTATGCACTTGCTATGTGACAACCAAGCAGCTCTGCATATTGCTGCCAACCCAGTGTTTCACGAACGCACGAAGCATATCGAATTAGACTGCCACTTCGTGCGACAACATCTGCTGTCCAAAACAATTTGTACATCGTATGTCCGATCACAATCTCAACTGGCTGATATTTTTACCAAAGCACTCGGGAAGACGCCATTCCATTCGATTCTAAGCAAGTTGGGCACTAGTTCCCTACATGCTCCAACTTGAGGGGGAGTATTGGAGATAAGATAAGATCCAACTTATCTTATCAGACCGGTGAAGATATGCAGATGTGGTGAAGATATGCAGATGTGTCGCAGTGAAGATGCTGATGTGCAGATTCAAATTCAATTCATAGGATCAGATAGTTTTTGCTGGTTTATCTGTTAGCTATTTCTTTGTATATTTGTTTTTTAGCTTCTTATCTGGTTAGTTACACTTGCACACGAGCTGGTCTATAAAAAGGACACAGCCTTGTATCTGCAGTAACATAAAAAGTTCTGCATCTATCAGAAATGAATTGGTACCATTTTGTTATTAAATTAACTATTCATGTTTAAATTGCATTTATACTTGCTCAATATGCTTAACTCAAGTGACACCAAATTTTTTGAAGGATTACTTCATACCCAGATTGAATTTCACTCGTGCTGCTTTACTTGCACTTTAGTCTATCATTTCCTTCCTCACACTAGGTCTCGTACTCCCTATATAGAAAAAATTGCATTCATGGTTCAATTTATTCAAATCTTGTACGCTGAAAATTAGAATTAAGTAGTCCTGCGTAGCAAGTCATGGGGATTCAGTTTTGATTTCTGGAAGAGTTAACTTTCCAGAAGAACTTTCTGTAAAAATTAGCTGATTTTGGCACCCATATATAGAATCGGTGGATATACGTTACCAAGAAATTAACAAAGGAAACACATATATAATGACCACAGTAAAAAAGCACTAATTTAGGCCGATTCGTATGCATAAACGCGCACACCTCTCCTCTCCTATTATTCTTCCAGAGAACCTAATGACCTTAATAATTGAACGAAATTGAATTACATCCACAAGTAGTGCAAGGAAGAAGCAATTAAGGTTTCAAGGCAAACATAATATCAATATGGTCCCCACCCGATAGAGAGTGGGAAAGATGTAACTCCAAAAGCTATGGCAAATCTTTGGTCATTTTGCACATGTTCTTCTAGATCCCAAGTCTATGTTGATACAAACTAACCCAAGGAGGATATTAGCCAGTATGCCACCATGGAGTGTGGAGTATATCATAAATGAGTTGACGTTAAAATGTCGAAGGTATTTGGACAAGTCGCAGCCTTATATACTATACAATACAGTCTAGTGATTATTCTAGAGTGATACTTCTCTAATTCCATATTCCATCACTAATTTTTTTAGTCTTCCTAGTAATTTTATGGCCATGCCAAATACAATTCAGATTAGATTCTTTTTTATTAGTGAAATAACATAAAAGTATTTTGTTAGAGAGAGAAAGACACAAAAAATTTTAAACATAAAAAGTGATATTTATAATCTATCATGCGTCTCAATATATTATAATTTATATTTATCTATTTTTAATAAAATAATTCTATGACAAGAAATGATCCAAATTCATAGAATTCTGATAACTCTATCATTTCAATTGTTTTAAAAATAATTATTTTCTAAGATAGTTTGGACTTTGGGCATCCCACTAAATCTTGCCTCATTTGGTTGGGATCTTAAACATAAATATTTAATATTAATTGTCAATCACAAAAATCCTATGGGGCTCCTGTCTGTAAGCGCTTAATATCTGCTAACTTCTCCTCGTTAATTAAGTAAGAAACTCGTTTCTTCACCAAAAAAATTCACTCATTTTCAATACATCGCAGCCAGAGAGGTATATATGTACGATAAGCTGGAAATTTATGCCTTTGCGCGCGATTTGATTAATCTCTTAATAGTTGTTAGCTGATTTTATGTTGTTTTTCTTCATTTCGATATTTTGTATTGAACTGGAAACAGAGGAGAAGAATGAAGCCTGCAACCCTTGTGCTGGTACTCTTTATGATGCTGAGCATATCAATAAGCTTGGCTGCGGGCAAGAAGGCCTCTATGGATGAAATGAATACGAAGAACAAGCAGCAGCTTCTTCCAAACCAAGAAGATGGAGGAAACGGCAATCCAGCTTATGGATATGGCGGAGACAGTGTGAATAACCACCACTACATCCCCAGGCAGGACTTTAATAACCATGGTGATGGTGATAATAATGGAGATGGAAGTGGCTAATAAAATAATTGATATATATACGCTCGTTGTTTGAGGCAGAAGATGGTTCATTCAGGTCTAGAAAACAACGGATACTAGAATGTCTGCAGTTTGTGGCTTATGACTGTCTAGTGAAATATATACGAGTTCTAATGTCCTCTTATATGAAGAATATTGCTATATATTTAAGGATTTAATAATTTAACCATGTCCATATCACAAGTCGCACGCAAATTTGTATTGTATACAGGCAATCAGTCATATCTGCGTGGATCTCTTCTTCTCTCCCTTCCCCCAACTCTTCCCTTGTCCTGGGGATGGAAAATTTTCTAGTTCTATGTGGTCTATGCTATAGTTCAGAGTACTAAGCACTTCTCGCACTCAAAAATATATTATGCTTGACAAAGATAATTTTTCGATATCGATTTTATTTTATCTATTTAACGTGTCTAGCTTTACTGCACTATCATCATTCATCATCCTCTTCCTTTTCTGCAAGGCATGGAGGGTGCCACAAGGTTTAAGCACAAATTAAGCAATTATCTTGTGGGCATACCGAGACTCCCAAATAAATTTTTCATACTTGATCTCATAATAATTTATGGTTATTAAGAATAATTAATGGCTTCAATTGAAATGCCCGACAAGGCTACAATTTATGTTTCTTTCATGGGCAATTTGGTTGCTTGTATATACCAATCGTGATACTCTCTGGTCTACAAAATGTAAATCATGGAACCTTACAATTGGAGCCTCACAGCCAATAAATGACACCATTATTAATTAAATCTGATCTTTAAGTATCTATTCGATTGAGAAGCCTTAAATCAAAATGCAGCACGCGATCTCGGAAAATCAAAATCTTAGCATGGGAGCAGAGTTATCCGTGTGCGAGAACTCAGAGCCTCTGAACACATGTTCAAGCTTGAAATTGATCTTGGTGAAAATTATGTTTTGCTGATTAGGTCCTCAAATTGGTGAAAGCACCAAAAAATTCAGGCCTAAGATGGAAGAGTAGATTCTTTAGTGAGTGTATGTATGTATATATAATTCATAAACATGAGAGGGAGTTGTGTATGGACTTATACTTCTTTCATTACAGTCATGATGAGAGCGTAAGTGTGCTTTAAAGGCTTAAATATCTTTGGTTAATGGTTAGTGTAGAGCAACTGCTATTGTTGTTGACATGAACAGGGTGTGCAGATACACAAATTATCAGTCGCCAAATTGGATTTTGGTACTTGAAAGTTATAACAAGTTATAATTTATCTGAACGCAAATATGACATAAAGAGATTCGAAAAAACGGAAGTACAAAGTGAACCACTCTCAGTAAGAAGCGTAATTTCCATTTCAGTATTTCGTATGCTTTAATTCTCTATCAACTAGTCTGCAAGTAATTCGAAATGATTCTTCAATGATGATCTTGCTTGCCTACTCAATTTAATCAACATGCGCAGTACTTCGTCTTACAAAAATATCTTTCCCAATATGATTTTGACGTCAAGCAACTAACCAGCAAGCTTGAATCTGGTGGAAATTTCCTATTTTTGGTCCATCTATAATAACCATTTGAAATAACCAGTAAGGACTAAACAAATATCTGAATCACTTTGCCAATTGAAATAACCATTTTATTGGGCATTGATTGCACTTGCACTTAACCTTTCCTTACGTGGAGATCATAACCACAATATTTCCTTGCATTATCCCATCATACGATCGACCTCACCATCCTTGCATCCTTTCTTCATCTAAGATCATGCGTATATATTACTTTCTAGATATCTCTGGTAACTTATATATACTACTCCTTAATTATTTTTTTCAATAAATATAATTAAATCATACATTTTGTCGTGTAGTTGTATATATCATGCATAGAATGGTAAATGGTATATGGAAAGTTGTCTTAGATTAATGTTTTCAATTTTTTGTGTAATATGTTAATTATTTAGTTAGTCTCCTCATTCAATAAAAAAAAATGCGTGCAAATCATCCAAAAGTCTTAACACCAAACTTTTTTAAAGACTCTTAGAATTAAATTTTACTGAGAGATCATTTTATTTTTGTTTAACGTGTTATTTGTACTTTAACTTACTTTCTCTTTTTTTGTACTAGATCGTAAATCTCCTTTGTAACTAAAAAAAAATAAATAAATTTGTGGTATTAAGTTTACCCTTGTTCAATCATAAGTTTTGTTATAGATACACATAATACAAAGTTTGCTTGTGCTATATAATTAATGAAAGTAACAGATAAAAAATAAGTATACACAAATTGACGAACATATATGATTCTATCTCCATCCCCTCTTGTGGATAAACATGCATTGATCCCTATCTATTTATTTATAAGAGATTTCGTACGTGCACCTAAATTTTCTTTCAGTTGAAGCAATGATGAAAACATTTACTGCGCTTACTAGTTGTCAAATTCGGAACCTGTACTTCAAAACTATGCCAAGATATATATTATAGTAGCAGCCATAAGGGCTGTAAACACAAACCCGCATTGAAATTCGGAGAAATATACAAGTGACCCATTAGTTTCAATCTACTCTTTTTCTTATTTTCTTTTCGAGAAAACTAGCTATAATTAAAAAGATCTCAACTTTGAGTTCAAAAAAAAATAACAACTTTAACTTTAAAATTTACCAATTAAGAATTAAAATGTGTTAGAATTACATTTCAAAATCTATAAAATTGTTGACTAAATGTATAATTGATGACGTGGCTAAGTAATTTAATTAAGTCTTTTTATTTCTCATAATCCCCATATATATTTATAACTTTAGTAAATTCTAGAATTATTATTATTTTTATTTGTGCTAAAGTTTTAGTATTCAAAATACGTTACAAAAATATTATATAAGTTTTAATTTTTTTTAACATATCAATGCCACGTAAGTATTTTTAAGCAATATTTAATATTTTGAAATGATGACATAAATTTCAAGTCCTTAATTAATAGAAATTAAAGTTTAGATACTTAATTGGTTTCAACATAAAAGCTTAAGTACTTAAATTATACTTCACTTTTTTCTTCTCCTCAGTTGGATTCAAAATTATCCTCTGTATTATTGGTCTTTTTCCTAGCAAACATAGACCACAGATTTTTTTTTTAACCAAAAAAAAAAAGAAATTAACGATCCCAAATACTTGCACACATCAAGCAATATAACCAATGCCCCTGAATCAAGTGGAATTTCCCTATTTAATCCACATATAAATACGGACAAAAGATTTCATCAATTAATCTGTTTGAATAACAATTCTAATGGGCATCGCACTAACCTTGCCTCGTTTGGTGGCAACCCCATCATTCTATTATTTGAAGTTGACTAATCAAATCCCTATCTCATATAAACCTTCCCATGCCTCTACATATAAAGCTGATTGAGCCTCTTCTTTCTTCTCCATATATGTAAGATCATACATAAATAGGCACATATAGCATCCTAGTTATATCTGGTGCGTTAACTAACATGCTGTTTATAAATTTTTGGAATAATCGCATATGTTCCATACTTCTATGTACATATATCTGCTATTCCTCCCTCTGCTTCCTCTTAATTTCTTGTTTAAAATCATGTGTGTGTGTGTGTGTGTAAGTGTGTATATATATATATATATATATATATATATATATATATATATATATATATATATCTTATGCCGTTGCTCATAATAATATTTTTCTCAGAAAGAATATAAAGCATGCGTTGCGTTTCTATTTTGAGTTCATGACCTCTCTAATGGCCTTTAATTTGCTTTGCTGGATAAAGCAAATCCAGTTACTGTTGAAGAGACAAGAAGGGGAAGGTGGTGTGCAGAATGAGGCTTCTGGCAATTGCACTAGTGCTATTGATGCTGCTGGCAAGCTCTTCCATGGCTGCAGCTAAGAAGAGTTCTTTAGTGGCCGAATTGCATGGAGATCCGCAGCAGAAGCTAAGCACGGACAAGGACGGACAAGTCAGTGACGATAATGATCACCATTACATCCCCCGCAAGGATTATGGCACACATCCAGGCGGGACGGAATTGTTTAGCAGATGAACAATACATATAGCTGCATGCACAAGGCTTGTAATGTTTGATATGTAATTGTAAAGTGATGATATGCTATGCTAGAAGTGTGTAGGTAAGCAATACATGCAAGGAATTAGAGGGATTAGCTATGCATATATATATATATATATATATATATAGTGTATGTTTAATGTAGAGTTAAAAATAGAAGGTAAATTTTTATAAATAAGATTTATATATAAATCTCATTTATGAAAATTTATTCTCTATTTTTACATCATACCAAACATACCATTAGAGAAACTAGGTTATGTTGGACGCAAATCCTGATCGTTTCCTTGCACGTATCCATATTGGTATGCAAGAATTTCTCAGTACACTAAAGCTACATACGTTATACGTACTTACATATTTGTGTCAATTTTGTTCAGCGTATGTAAAACCTGTAAGCGCGATTGTAGTAATCAATTACAATCATAGTTGAGTTAATTAATAAAGAAGATCTGAGACGGTGTGCTTCTATATTTTGTCAGTGTTCCTCCCATTTCCCTCTTCAAAAATTCTAATTTTCATGATTATGACTATATATTGAGTGAAATAATTTTAAAGTCTGCCATATTTGCATGCACAAACCTACAATCCCTAACTTTCCTTTAGAATGATTTTTTCATATTTATTTATACGCATTAACATATATATGGAATATTTTTTGTTTTCCTCCGTTTTTTCTTTCGTCCTTTTGCCATGCAAAGTTCCGTTTCTTCTTTTTCTATTGCTGCTTTGGCCATATGCAAAGTTTCCAAACCCTTGCGTACCTTATATACTAAAGACGTAAATTTTCAAGCCGTTAGCATTATAATTTTTGTTTTTTTTTTTCTTTGGGTAGGGGTTGAAGAATTTTATCCCCAAAAATATAATTGCACAAATATACCAAATATTTATGCCTTTGATTAATTCGAAATTAATCGGAATGCGAACAAATTAGTTAAATATGTTACCGTAATATAAAAGAACTTTGAGAATTCAGATTAATTAGTGTCCATTAAGTAAATAGAGAATAAAATAGAAATAATTATTGCACATTAAGCATGCAAGTATTAAAAAAAAACAGAGTTTTACTGTTAAAATTTTGATATTGAACCTAATGTAGGTCCAAGATAATTAAGCTCAAAAGTAATTAAAGAGGTAGTGAAAAATTATTCACTCTCCCTAAATTTTTCGTCCATATCCGTCTTTCTATTAAGAAGAGGATTCGTTCCCCTTTATTTTTGTCGTTTCAACAATGATGAGAGCTCGAGAACTGTATTTTAGTTCCCTTCAAGTTTCATCTTTGTTTAATTATGATAGGGCAAATGGATCCTCTATTATAAGATGGACTTTCCCCTATTTCTAGTCCATGAAAAACAAATTAATATCTCTTAACTTCATCATTCTATCTAAATTGACTAACAATTTTAATGGGGATCGCACTAAATCTTGCATCTTAATTTGGTGACACTACCACCATTTGCATTTGTTATTTAAATTAAGTTGAGTGCTTCCCATCTTATAACCTTACTAATACTGATTAATTAAGCACTTCGAGCCCCTTCATATATGCATAACCAAATAAGCTATGTACTCTCTGCTCTCTTTCTGCCTTTCCTTCTGTTTGATTTCAGTTTTTTGCCCGCACTACAGTTGATTTCAAAACAATAGACGAGCATCCATCCATAAGAGGAAGTTATATTTTTGGCAATATTTTGCCCAAAAAAATAGTAAAGTTGTATTGTTCCAAAAAAAGTTCTTTTAAGGAGTAGTAGTAAGAGATTTGAGTAATATTGTGTTTGAAAATATTAGAAAATAAAATAAATTTAATTTAATTTGAATTGAATTAATTTAATTGATTTAGAATTGCCCAAAAAAATAGTGAAGTTGTATTGTTCCAAAAAAGTTCTTTTAAGGAGTAGTAGTAAGAGTAGTAGTAAGAGATTTGGGTAATATCATGTTTGAAAATATTAGAAAATAAAATTAATTTAATTTAATTTGAATTGAATTAATTTAATTAATTTAGAAATTAACTTTTACGTTTAAAATTTAAATTAATTATTATTTTATAACTTTTTAAACAAAAAAAATTATTTATAAATTAAATTAATTCTTAAATTTTGTGATCTTAAACTTATTTATGGTAGCTTAGCGTTGCTAGAAATATGAGAACAATAATTATGATATTTATTTATCATTTTAAAATTTATTACATCAATGATATCGCTATAAACACATTTGTTATCAAAGTTTTTTAACTGTAGATATGTGTGCTTGCCATAATGACCCATCGGCTAAAGAATTTTCGTTTTTCTGGTGAATCAGTGACAGTTGCAAAAAGGCACGGAGGTGGGATCAATACGAGGATTGCACGGTCTTCCTTGGCCATAGCTGTATAGAACTATAGAAGTCGACAACTGAAACATTGCAATCTGCCAAGGGAATGTTTAGTGGGCCACGAATACATGACAAATGCCATGGCACAAAAGCATAGTCCGCTTCTTCATGATGCTTGCTGTTTGAGTATACATGCATCACCAGTGTTACGATACACTTCAACGTGTAAGGGTCATCAATCTTCGTTATTTCACACGAGACCTTTTTTTTTTCAGCCAAAAATATTTTAAAAGAATTTGGCTCTTTTAAATTATTTTTTAAATTTAATTTTTTTAAATCAAAAATAATAATAATATAATACTCAAGTTACAAGAATCCAACCACTAAGTTGACTAGAAAGCAAAACTTCCAATTTTGGAATAGAGCAATGCCATTCGGCGTGATTGTAAATTACTAATATTAACAAAGAAACATGCAATACTACCACAGTTATTTTGCCGATCAACCGTTCCCACGACTTTATTATCTTATTCGACAATACCTATAAATTTAAGTGAATTACATCAATTTATAAAAATAAAAATAAAAACCGTTACGCCAGTACACTACTCATTAACAAAAGACGATCCCCGTGACACGGTTAGCCTCTCTACTTTCAATTAGTGCCCGACATTCCCATTCCCATTTACTAATTTTATGATAAAATCATGTGGAACAGTGCTTCAAAACCTGCCAATTGATGTTTCACTTCACATAATCACTATAGCTTTTTACTGCTTTTTCTTTTTTGGTGGTAGAGGAGGAAATTTTTCCCATCATATATAATCTCATAAATCTTACACTCACATTTCTCTTTTTTTCCCCGTGCCCAGCCTAACATCAAGTTTTACTATAAAAAGAAAAAAACCGATTACAGAGAAACGGATACTTAACCCCGAAAGTTACTGCAGCCTTCCACCCAGTAACCTCAACCCGTTCGCCACCGCTTCCAATACCCCTCGCGGAACTTATCAGCCAAGGTTGGAAGGCTGGCCACTAACTTTTTGTTCAGAATTTCGCATGCTGAAGCAGAGTTGGATTTCTTTTTCTTTCTCAAGAATCATTGGGAACGGATTTTCCTAGTCACGCCCACGGCACGTGACTCAGAAGCAAAGGGTCCGTTTCTTCGTCCCTCTTCAATTCCTTCCCATCCCCAACTCGTTAGAAGGAACGATAATCAGCCCACGAAGTCATGGATCATACTCCCTCCAAAGTGGCTCCTAAGCTGCTCCTCCTGCTGCAATTGTTGTTGCTGGTGTTGTACACCTTCAACGCCATGCCTGAGACCCAAAGTCAGTGACACAGATCCAAGTCCCCCAACCTCAAGCCCACCTCGTCGGTATGGCATGAAACCCATCAGCGTCCCATCCATGCTTGATGTAATCTGACATTCCAGTTTAGAACGCTTCTCTTGATTCCATTGTTCCGCATTTAACCCGTTTTCCTCATTCCCAGCTAAGGATGAGCCCATTTCCAGACACTGAAAATGCTTTTCAGCGATTGCATGCATACCAAACTTGCTCTGAGGCTGATTAACTCTAGGCTGGCTGGTACTTCCGGAGCCTGAGGTTCCCTCATTTTTACTAGAGTTCTGGTTGGCACCTGCTGCGCCTTTTGTTTCAAGCATGTGAATTTCCTCAACCATTGGCTTCCACACACGGACTCGAGCATTTATGAACCAATTTGATACCTACATTAATCAGTTACATTATTATTTCAGCACAACGTAAATATCAACATTACCACAAACAGATTCCAAAGGATGGCTAGTATTTGCACCCAATGAGCACCATACGGACCAATCCAATACCTTATATGAAGAAAACTAGAATGTTAACTATATGACACTGTTGAACCTTTAAATACAGTAAGTTCCCATGAAAAGAAAAGGACTTGGAATACTAAATTAAAACACCCAATTTCCGGTCAGAAATTCGTACCCAAAGTTTGGCACAAAAAATGGACCCACTTATTACAAGCCATCATGTGAGCATGTCAAATACAAATTCAATCAAGCAAATCAACGAAGGCCTATAGACACAATAATGAATTTAAAAGGAGCAGAACCCCACCTGGTTTCGTGATAGACCTGTTTGGGTAGCCAACATGTGTTTATCAGTGTCCGTGGGGTACCTGAAAAGAAATTGAACAGCAAAAGGAAACCATAATTCAATCTCCTCTTCTTTTTGGAGAACAGGAACAGTCACACGTAGGGATTAGAGGACATACGGATGAAGAAAATGCTCAAATAACCAAGCTTTAAGAATTGCCACTGAACGTTCTGGTAAGCCTCTCTGGGGCCTCCACACATGCTGTTGGGGCTCAAGAAAGTCCGTGTTACCCCCACCAGATTTGTTCTTTAGAAAGCTTTGGTCCAAGCACCTTAGCCTTGCCATGTTAGAGTCAAATTTGCCACTAGAACTGGTGGTGGGTATTGATAAATCCTCTCCCAATATTTCACTTATAAGCTTGACCTGATCTAAGATAGCATTTCTTAGGCACCTGAAGTTTCTTGATACTGACTTGAGAGCCAAGGAGATGTAAGGAGTAGCTGAACTAAGACCAGCTACTGACTCAAAGGATGAAACAACCAGTTGCATTTGTTGATGGTATTGCTTGTATCTCCGAGAAACCTATTATGGCCCAGTGCAACAGTGTCAGGCAATTATTTAAAAGCATTTCCATAAATTACAACTAGCATTATCATATGCCCAAGAATTAAATTATTTGAGCCAATAAAAGAATTTGTCTTTACAAGAAAAGTTCATCACTACCGAATTTCAGAACAATAAAAGAATTGTACCAAATTCCCATTCCATCAAACTTTCTGAGGGTGTTTGGAACAAACAAATTATTGGACTATGGAGAGAGGAATGTACACAGTTTGAAAGGTAATCAACTACCACAATTCTTGCTTACACTTTGGACTCCAGTATAGATTTACAAATTACTGTGGACAAGATGCGAATACAGGCATCTTACTTATTTTCTTATATGGGAAGTCATTCATTTGTAGAGGAGTAGGGAAGAATTACCAAACAGGCAAACAGAGGATTACATCCAAGTAAAAACTAAAAAGAAGGAAAAGTGCAAAAGATATCAATGTAAGAGCACTCCAGTCATGTTCATACAACCGCTTCAAAAACATATAGAGAACTCTAGTAATTCCAAATTAGGAACCTATGTTAAATTTTTGTTTGGGATCATTGCAAAAAATAAAAAATAATAAAAATATTTCCAATATTAGAATAATTAACTACTTAACATTCAAAGAGTACTTAATAAACAACCATTTAAATTGAATTTATCAACTACTAATTATTCCATATTGAAAAAAATATTTTTACCAATAATTCCTATTTTATAATTTTATTTATTGTTTTCGTGAATATGCAGAGATTGATTCAATTAAATGATGCAGATTTCAGTCTTATAAATTACAAGATATGCCATTAACAAATGATAACGAGAGTTTACCAAAGAAAAGAAGCAGTCTGAGACGGAATAATGAATTAAACATTGAACAATAAAAAGAAGGAACGTACTATAGATGACGAAGAAATTACTCAGCACCATCAGAATATAAAACCAAAAGCTAAGTTCAATAAGGAACTTGTTTCCTATACACATTCTACAATGATGAGGGTGTCATCTAATTAAAACATCAAATACCAGCACTAACAGAACACATAACAAAATCAATTCATAGGGGTATTCGCCCTCGTCAATTTTCTTTTTCACTCCTGTTTCTAATTTTCTGAGGTGCGTGGCAAGTATTTGCTTTAAATGTAGGATTAAAATGAAGCAAAAACGCCAAGTGCAAAGGAGATTCAAACTCAAGCATATAGCATCGCTAACAATGAAAAAGAAGGGAACAAGATGAGAAACAATAAAAACTAAATAAATGAACAGGGAAGTAAGACGGTCTTGATTTGAACAGAGGAAGAATAGCTACTAAAAAAGAAAACAATAGGATTACCCAACAACCCAGTTGGTATATGATATAATGAGACATTTATTTTTTTGCCCTTGGTTTTTGACATGCGATGAGAAACTATAATCACACCGGCCTAAACCAATAAGAAAATTATGAAAGCCAAAGCCTAGAAAATTAGAAACACAATGAAAGTAAGAGACACATTCAAATGTAAACAAGGATGTAATTTCGCTTTCCCCATATTCTATGGACATTGATGCATCAAACCTAGTTGAATCTTTGCACCCTAACTTTTCAAGAGCACAGCGTCCACAGTAACTGAAAGTGACGCCAAAAGACTACTTGCAGCACACGGGAGTGGAAAGCATTTGGCCTTTATCTGATGTTATAACAGTAAGATTCTGACAGAAATTATGCCAAAAACATACAAGACATAAAAGTAAAATCCTAAAACAGGTTAATATGGGAGCAGTGAAAACCAACCTCATCTTGCATGTACAGGAGCTTTGCCTTCTTCTGTTGACATTCTGGTCGAGAAGAAAGACAAAAGCTACTCGCGGCTCCACCGTCAGCGCTATTTTCGTTTGAAATATAGAGCATAGAGGATGAAGCACCTGAAATACTACCTTTTGCAGCAATCCCACTTTCATTGACATTAACAGCATCAGCAGAAGTAGAAGCACTGACTTCTCGAGAGACCCTCTCCGAAACATCACATGCTTTTCCAAATTTTGGACCAGATAGACAGCAGAACTCATCTAACAATTGTTGGCAAGGCTTTAAGAACCTTGAATTCTTCAGAATGGTAGCGTATCCGGTGAAAGGGCCAAGGGGACCAACATTTCGGTAAGTAGTGTTCGAAGGTGGCATCGTGTCTTGAAATGATTTCCCACAATCTCTAGAAACGATAGACTGCTTCATGATAGATTTCACACACTTTGGATATTGAGGATCCTTAGAAATGCCACATCGTGATTGATGGTCATCTGATGCAGACCCCTCTTCAAACTGAGAACCAGAAGGCTTGGATTGTGCATTTGAGGAAAGTGACAAGGATAAGCCCTGAGGATTGGAATCACTCAAGACAGGCCCGGAGTCTTCGTTAATCTTTTTGTCTGTGAAACCCAGTGGGCTGTTCCAACGAAGGGTATTGTCAGCTGTTTGATTTGTCCACAAATTAGTACTCCCAAGACGCAAGTGATTTGAATATTGATTTCCATAGCTTGGATGAAGTACAAGCTCACTAGCATTCCCTACCCAAATGCCATGGCCAGTTTGCTGCATCAGTGAAGCCATTTCTGACCCGTGGGCACCGATGGAAGGCGACTTGAAAATATCCTGCAAGGCATTCTGATACAGCGGAGGCGAAGAAGGAGGAGGATGATGCATTTCCCCTAATTGCCTCTGAATTTCTCGATTGGCCATTTCACCAGATGTATTGCTTGGAGAAGACTGTACATCCATGAGTACATCGTAGCTAGGCTTCCCGTAGTTATGGTGAGTAGACACATTATTGAGCTCAACAGCCAAAAAAGAATTAGGATTGCTATCGTTGGCCACAGAACTGCTTGCATAATTCACCATCCAATCACAGCCTGGATGGGGGCCACTGTTTCTCCAATTACCCAAGTTACGCGGTTCACGTTGTTCTTTTGGGGAAGAATGAATGCCGGTCACTGAATGGGGAAATGAACCATACTGAGGCATCATTAGCCTACCAGGTTCAGCTGCACCTAGTTCCTGACACTCCGAAGCGGGTGAGAAACTGATCATTTCTGATGAGTAAAGAGCTGGTTCATCAAGCATGGCATTTCTAACATTCCTAACTTGAAGGAGATCCAAGTTGAACCCTGGAAGTAATGATAGCTGTTCTAGATTGTTAGGGAACTCTTGTAAATGCTGGGAACTGTTATGGATTCTCAATTTATCACGCCGAATTTGCTGTGCAACATGCAATTCAGGCCTTAAGCTGCTCATTCCAACCACGCAAGTCTACCACCCCGACGCCAAAGCCTCTTGGGTCCAAACGATCAGCGAAGGCTTTCAGAAGCGATCAGCCACTGCATTACTTCCTGCATTAGAGAAAGAAACCAGATGGAAAACCAAGCCCACAATTCCGATTGCTCTCCTGCGCGGAACAAATATCCACATTCACCTTATTACATGTATAATCAATAAACAAAATAAACCAATATCACACCCCCAGTATATGCATGTACAAGTTTATTAACATAATTTCCATCCAACATCTATTAATTACGAATTACACTACAGACGCCCAGAGAGAAAACGAGAGATGGACAAGGTGGAAAACAGTAAAATAACAACCATAAAAAAAAACAAGTAAATAATTACATTAGATAAGAAGAGACATTTGAAAACTGAGAGTAAAGAAAGCAATAGAGCTTCGTTATTTGGACATGTTGGAGAGCAAGAGTTAGTTTATCCAGCATATATCTTCTTTGCACATGCTCAGATTGAGCTACTTGGGCTTGGTTCGTTTCGCATTACCTTTATTTTTCCATAAACAAAAACAAAGAAAGCTCGAGAGATGGTCCTTCCCTACCAAACATCGAAAGTATCAACATTTCTCTCTCACAAACAGCTCCAAAATGATACTTTTCCAACCACCAAACAGTGCAATCTCCCAATCTATCTGTTGGCAAGATTGAACATGAAGCACCCAATTAGAACTCACCCACCCGCTAAAAAAACCTACGCAGACGCGAGAACAAAAACAATCTAAGGCTCTCTCGGCATACGTAAACCACAACGTCAAACACCACTCTCTCAGCGACACACATACCTAGTGAAACCCTAGCTGGGGATCTCCCCTCCAATATTGGATCTAGTTGTTGGTTCCCACGAACAACTCACGGCTAGTCTCACGAGTCCACGGCTGCCACCCTTCTTTCTAAAGTAAGAACAAATTAGCTCGAGCTACAGTGGAGGTACCTTGATAGTTGTACATACTACATACGCAGAAACAAGAACAAGAAACACAACTACGTTGAATTTTTATACGGAAAAAAGTACGCAGACTCATGAAAGACAAAAACGACATATACAATAATCAGAACGAAACAAGTGGTTTGGTTTCAGAGAGGAAGACCCTGGAGTGGAGAGAGTTCCGAAAATTTGGTTTTGCGGTCCTGCTTCAGTATAAATTCCTTCACCCAGAGGAAAAGAAAAAGTGTAGTTTGCTCTTAAAAGCGTAGTCGTGGACAGGTGAAGTTGTGAGAAGTTGAGATCATTACCTTAACAGCAACCGAAAAGAAGTGGGTGGCGGAGAGCGAGGAGGTTAGAATTCCGATGAGATTTTGGTTGGTTCCGGGTGGGGATGGAACTAGCTACTGGGTGGGAAGGGAAGTGGGAGTGGGAGGGGGGTGAAGCCAGCACCAGTAGATACTACTGGTATACCACAATGATTGCAAAACCGATCATCGGCCGTTAGCTTTAACGTCTAAATTAACGTAAAGTCGCCGTTCAAAGTTTCGAAACTTAGTAGCTGCTCAGAAAATATGACCCTCTCGTAACTCGTCCTGACTCGTGAAACTTCAACATTTGTGGTCCCTTCCCGTCTCAGCTTGTTTCTTTTCCCCCTTTTATTCTGTCTGTTTCTCTTTTTTTTTCACTAATAAAAAAATTAAAAGAAGGGCAAAATTGTTTCCACCCTATCAACTGAACTAATATTATCTACAGTATTACTATTCGTCACGAAATAAAATTCGTAAAATAGACTACACGTAGCATAACTAATTTCACGTTTCTGTCTAATTTAAAATATATTAAAAAACAAATCAAAATTATTGAATCGTATGCGTTTTTATAAAGAATAATGTTATATAATAAAAAAAATTAACTAAATTTTTTAATAAAATTTTTAATAAAATTCAGATAAAATTAAATTTTATTTGAATTAATCTTTTCCTAATTTAAAGGTTATTAATTATTGTATTATTTGTGTTTAATCTATTAATATATTACAGTAAATAAATTTAAATTAAGCAAATAAGAAATCTATGCAATGTCATAATGAGATTCATTATGTGTGTATAAATAATTTTGTCATTAATTAGATAAAAATCGTTTATTACTTACTTTTATTTTTTAATTAATATATGTGATGTCACTCAATATATATTTTATTATTTTTATATCGAGACAAAAGTTAATTAATAAAATATTAATATTTTTAATTTTAATATTTTTTTATAATTTATTTTATTATTTTTTATTATACTTTAATTTATATATTTTTTAATAATTATATATTTAAAAGTAATTTAATTATTAATATTTAAATAATATTTATTTTATTAAAATAATTTTTTTAAAAAATAAATTATTTCACTTTAAACTCACTTTTAATCAAAATTAAATTTATAAAATTAATTTTATCTAAAATTAAGTTTATAAAACTTAATCTAAATACATACTTAATGATTCACATTATTTTTAATAGTAAATTAAAGGCTTACCATTTTATTTTAGTTACTTGATATTTTTAAATTTTAAAATAAATATTAAATTAAAAAAGAATCTTTAAATAAAATTATTAAATAGTGAAAGACATCACATTATTAATTAACACATATAAATTATGTTATGAATAATATTTATTTACTAAATTGACAAAAAAAATCTATTTATATATTTCAAAAAATTTAAAGATCTTACATTAAAATTCGAAAGTTCAAAAAAGCTTCAACGAAAGTTTAAAAATCTCACAATCAAATTATAAAATCACTTTCAACTAATATTTTCAACCAAAAAAAATTATTTATCTTCTTTACGGATCAGAGTATTTTAATACTGAAAACTATTTTTATTTTTTAAAAAAAAAGGTGATACTATTAAAACAAAGAAACGTGAATGCATTCTCATTTTTATTTCCCTAATATTATGATTTACGACATAATAATAATCGGCCACGTGTGATCCAAGTACGAGAAACACCCTCGGTTATTATCAATAATTACTCAAGTGGCATCCGTAAGCCCGTCGCCGTAACACAGCAAAGCTGTAAGCTGCTGGTGGAACCCCTTTTCTTGAGAATTTTTTAGGCACTCCAAGTCTGAAGAATTTCTTTTACATGATATTATTAATTCATAATACTTTAAAATAATTAATATTATTATTGAGTCAATAAAAAATAATATTAATTTATAAATTTAATATATCACATGTTTAATAATATAATATAAAAAAAATTTCTTACACTATATTTAAGAAAAAAAAATTTTTTCTCGTAAATAGACAAATTTTGTCCCATGTACGGTCACTGTCTGTTCGTCTCTGTCGCCGTGGCTGTGGGTTCATCCTCTCCCTTCCCGTCAAACTTCAAAATTTCTATTGAGCTCTGCCAACAACGTATCAACGCTTTCTGATTATTTATTTCTTAATAGTTACAAAATTATTTATTGCATAACAATTTAAATCATATTTTTATAAAGCATTTTAAAACTTAAAATATAAAAAATTTAATAAATTTAAATACGGTGGTAAACTGGTAATGATTCAGGTCCCTGCACTCTGGCCATGTTAATTAGGTCAATTGTAACATTTTTATAGTTTTGTAAACATCAGCTTGAAATTGTACGTACAAAACATTAGTTTTATAGGCCATGGATCGAAACTTATATTTTGAATGAAGAATGTTTTTTATGACTTCATAATAAACATAAACAAAAAAAAACCTTTAATAATTTTTTATATTTTTCAGAATAATTGGGAAAAGTAAAAATAAATGCATTAATTGAGAATATTTTTTTTCTGTCAATTTTTATTTATTTTTTAAAATTTTTGCACAAGTATAAAAAAATAATTTAATATACTTAAATTATTTATTTCTTAATATTTTTTCGTCTTTAATTTTATTTATTTTATTAATTATTTTTTATTAAAAGATAAAAAATAAAAAATTAATTAATATTATTTTAATATTTTTAAATAATAGATATTAATAATAATAAAATTTATACAATAAATAAAAATAAATAGAGTAAGAGTAATAAATAAGATATTACATTTAGTTATTGGCCACATTCTTAACAACAAATAAAAAAAAAACATAGCATGCGGGGGGTTGCCCGTGGGCCATGGCTAATGATGCCTATAACAAACGTTAAATCATTTTTGGCAACTTTAATTCGTAAAATTAAACAGAAGAAATGTCCAAAAAAAGAAATTTGATATGAGATCCTAAGGGCAGAGATCCACACGTTGGAGTTGCACCTCGTGGGTCACTCCACTCCAACAGCGTTGAGCTATTGGTGATGGAATGGGTGACACTGTGACAGGACTTATCAATAAGAACAACATACATCTTGTCCATTTGTGATTCGATGGATATCGGCAACTGTTATTATATATTATATATACTTTATAACTCATGCATATTAATATTATATAAATACTAACATTTTAGATCTTCATTAGTATTATATTTACTGCCAGTTACCAATCCCAAGATTTTAATCATAACAAATCCAGTGATTGATATCATCAATGGAGCTTACAAATCCACAAATACAGCTGACATAACCTTCAATCCTGTGACTAATAGATACAGTAATCATTGCCGTAAATGTAAGGTGGAAAGCAACGAAATCACATGGTGGGGATTAACGAGGAAGAGTGAGTGAGGGGGAGACGCGAAAGAAAACAAAGAAGTGCCGGTGTGGGCGGAGGAACTGGGAATGGACGAGAGAATAAAGAAGAGGCTTTTTGGGGGTTGGGGAATTTATTATTGTTGTGAAGGAAGGGCTTTTCCAGTTATCGGTAAATGGAGATATTATCACTGCCGTTAAGCAAAAGATCTGGTGCAGGGTGCTGCTGTGTCCGAACCCCCAAAACTCTCTCTCTGGCTTGCTCTCTGTCTCTGCCCACTGCCATTGACAAGCAAAAAGAGAAATTTCGCAGGGTACAATCCGCAGGTGACGTAATCTCCAGTTGCCTCGTATGGGGAACTTCTTACTTTTTTTTTTTTGGGTTTTCCCCCTCGATTCTGTTCAGAATCTCATAACCGGAAAACAACACACACTTGTTCCCATTTGCAGCGCGGCGCCATCGCCATGCAATGCAAGGAGAAGGGGTGCACATATATAAGATGGCGAGTTTTTATTTTATTTATCAGCTTCAAATTCTAAAGTCATATATAAATAACATATACGTATAAATATATCATTATTTAAATCTAAACTATATAACTGAAATTCTAATGTTATCTCATTTAATTGATAAATGTAAAAGTTTGTTGATGATTGTTAGTTCACGTGCATTATACTTCTTTCCCTTCTATACATTGATGTACAGTGTTAGAAACGTCCATTCACTAAAAGTTTAAAATAATTACTGAAAGAAAAAGTATCTAAAAAATCAAGAGAAGCCCATTTGTGTTGGCCATAATATTTTAGACAAATGGGCTAATATTTGTTAAGAATTGAGTATCTAAGACCATATTTACGAATTTAATTGATGAAGGAATAGAATGACTTATAAAATAAAATAGTTTAGAATGGAATAAAGTGAAAATAAAAAAACATTCATTCTATTATTTAAAAGTTTTAATTTAGAATAAAGAAGAACTTCTTTTCATTATCTCAAAATTACAATGGCTATTAATAAAATAAAATAGATTATAAATTTAAAAAATATATTATTTTTATTAATTTTAAAAATTAATTTTATCGATTCAATTTCTTAAATTTTAAATTATTTATAAATTTTATTTTTTTATTTTTTTTTTATTTTATCAATTTCATAAGTCACAGCAAATTATTATGAATTTAAAATTTAAAAAAATTAAATTAATAAAATTAATTTTATATAAGAGATTAAATTAATAAATAATATATTTTTAAAAAATTAAAAATAATTTTTATTTTAAATTTAATTTACAATACTAATAATTTAATTTGTATTATCTATTTTATGATTAAAATGATGAGAATTAAAAGAGTGAATGATTTAAAAAAAAAATCATTCCATCTCATATCTCTTAAATTAAAAGATATAAAAATTTAAAAATTTAAGTAATATAAAATCATCTAAATTTTCTTCTTTACTCATCTTACTTCGTAATTTATAAAACTCTCAAATAATAAATTAATACCTTTTTACCGCTTCACACGTTACTAGCCGGCCCAACTTCATTTATCCGAACATAATGTAAATTATTTAAGTAATTTGTAGATGAGCTCAAATTTTTATATGACTAATTGACTATTATAATCTCAAACCAACCAAACGAGGATAATATTTTTGTGGAAAAGGAAAAAAAAAACTTTGTGAGCATTTCTACCAATGAGTTTATGTTCGTTAAGGAAAAAAAAAATGCTATTTCATAGTTTGCTATCAATCAGTCAGTCAGATCAGAACGTGTCATATTGATGCAACCACATGTAGAATTAAATGGAGAATTCAATGACTATACTTTTATCAGGGGTCTAGGCCCTATATTCGAGGTCATTTCTCAGTTTGTATAATATGATATTATAATTTTTTTTAGTTATTAATATTTTAATGAGTTATTATTTTTTAAATAAATATTTAAAATTAATAAAATATAACAAATAGTTAATAATCTCCATATGAGTACGATATTACTTTTACAAGTTAATACTAGAATAATTCTTCTAAAAGGGTATAATAATTTATATATTTAATTGAATTATTATGTGTCACAGTTTTGTACGATTACTTCGTCCAAGTCATAATAGAATTTTATGTAAAATTGCAGATAACAACGGAGCGGCATATTTATTTCGGCGAAAAACTAGAATCATATTAATGTTTGTGAATTTTTTAATGTACATAGAGTTATCAAATTATATATAAATATGTAACTAAAAATATAAATTTAATAAATTTACTGAAAAATAATGTAAAAAAAATATGTGTATAAATTAGACATTCCTCTTTAACCTATGAATTAGTATTTGGTTTTATTTGTTGGAGGATAAAACGTTTTCAAATTATGCTAGTGATATGTACCAAAAAAATTATGCTGGTGATACTTTAGGGCTTTCTGATTGGGTGAAATGAAAATGGGCAACAAACTCCCCAAAGAATTAATGACCACCAAGGAAAAGATAAAATAATAGAAGTAAAAATTGTATGGAACAATAATAACATAAATGGAGAATTCATTTGAGCCAAATTTATTTTATTATTTTATAGTGTAAAAAGTGGTAGTTTATTTTATTGAATTTTGTTTGGCTAACACATAATCTTTTACTAATTTTTTTGTTTATATTATATTTTGTGATTGGAAAAATAATTTTTTTAGTGATAGATTGGGAAAATAATTTTGTGTCGTTATACATATGGCTTCAAAACGGACGCCAAAGTTTTAGAATTTTCAGTTCCGAATAATTTCAATAAAAGCTTACAATCACAAAATCGATTTTGTTGTTTAAAATCTCCATCATTTATTATCTCTACATAAATTTTATCTTGCGGACAATAAATATAATATAAATTGTTTACATAAAAAATATACAATAAGTTTAAGTTGTTCAAAATTAATAAAATATTACACATATTGATTATACATGTAGGATAATGTTTGCATGGGAACACATGATATATGTTTGAAATTAAAAATTAACAATAAAATATAGTACGGCGAAATTGATTTCATAATCACGAAATGCATTGTAAATATAAAAAATATTACGAGATTTATGTGTTAATAAAAAGATTAAAAGTTAAAAATTTTGCTTTTTAAACTAAAGAGTATCTAAATTAAATAAGATAAAATTAACTACCGACAAAGTATGATTTATCTATTTATTATTTATTTAGATAAAAAATATTATTATCAATAAAAAGAATTTGATATTAAAAAAATGAGCCATAACAAGAAAAGACTACAAAAGGAACAATCTATAAGTGGACTACCATAGGTCTTAATTGTGGTGAGGTCATCCCATCACGTCACTACAGAAACCCTATACTACATGGCCGCTACGGGCAACAGGTCCCTACTACTCCCTACACTTGCGGCAGCTAGCATCAGCTGGAGCACCATAAAACCATTCCAGTTCGAGGCCCTGCCCCTCCCCCTGTGGGTCACTGGCCATTGTTCAAGACAACACCTCAGTGCATGTCACTGTCAACCTTTCTTTTCTCCCCTCTCGCACTTCTCTCCCTTCTCCTCTCACTCTAACCTTTCTTTCCATTATTTTCTCCTCTTTGCCACTCTCTTGTCCCCATACTCACGCCACTGCGCCTCTTGTTCTCTCCTCGCTTCCCTTCATGAAGACCCGGCATTTAATCGCTCGTACTTTTGCTGTGCAAAATGCCATAATCCATGAGCAGGCCATGTGCTCACATGCATTTTGGGTTAGCCGAAAAGAAAAAACAAGTTAGAAAACAAAAGAAACGAGCGTGTATATGGATGGTTGTCCTTTTCATCATGTTTTATTTGACCAATCATGTGAGCTTTTAATTTCTCCTCCTCTTCTTTGTTGTTTCGTGCAACTGTTTGATAATTATAATTTAGGTTGTAATATTCCTAATGTCCACTGTTTTGGATAACATTCACTTATGTATACCGAATGTTTGAGAAGCAGATAACCCTGAGTTTTTCTCTTTGGCCCTTTTTTCAAACTAGTGGATCACATTGAGCACGAGCCAGCCAGAGTGTTTGGTGCCAATACGATTGGTGTGGCACTAGCATGAATAGTAAGATTTTAAAAATTTATGGTTTTTTCATTAATAATAAGCACATATTTTCTTTAAAAAAATTTAAATTAAATTTAAACCATTTTAATTATAATTTTTTAAATATAAAATAAAGTAATATAAATACATTAAATATTTGAGTCTTTCGATTTTTTCACTTTTTACGAGGAAGGGGACAAATTGAAGTACCACTGAATTGTATATATGCACGCATGTATAGTCAACAAAAATAATTAAAATAGGTGTCTTAATAATTACATTAATATTAAAACTTCAATTGATCATTTCGACAAAAAAAATGATCTCGCTGAATGGACGGGATTCTCCTGTGTAACCAGCGAATAGGGTCTACATGTATGCTCCAACTTGGGAGTGAGAATGTAGAGAAGAAATTTCACAAAAAGGTACATGGGATGAATTCTCAGTCACATTGACCATTCATTTGCTTAATGACATGAAAGCATCTAAAGAAGTGGGGTCTCTCTGAGATGGAACATGTTCTGTTTTTCAAGTTGCAAGGGACAGTCAAGCTTCAATTCACGTTCAAGGAGAAGCCATGGAAGCTCAAAGCCACGAGGGTGGGATTGGCACAAAGGGTTGCGAATCACAATCATGAACCTTTTTGCAAAAGCGGGTTTCAAAGAGAATACTAAATAGGTACGTTGAAACGCGAGCATGATATCGCAGCATGCGCCAGCTGTGTGTTAGGAAATGCTTTGGCACCGCGTGGCGCTTAATTGCTTTGCTATGAACAGCATCAAATCACGAAAGATTTTATATATTCTGAAATCAATATTTTTAAAAAGATATTAAAAATTAAATTTTAATTTTGATTTTATTATTTAAAATTATATATTTAATTAAATAATTATAAATAATTATATATTACATATTTATTAAGTAAATGTACTATTACGAAAGAACATAAAAATTTCTCTCAAATCACGGAGTGCTTCAAAATTCACATTAGTGTATGTGTCCACTTTCCGTTATATATACTTACTACTCTTTTCCCTTTCTCCTTTTAATTTCCGTAGAAAGTCGTCCCTTTTATCACATTTACAGGTGATTCACAAAATGAAAGATTGAAATATTGAAAAGAAGTACATTTATTGTTTTTCCCGGGTAAAAGAGGAAGTACACAAACTTGTATAAAAATGGGAGAATATGCTAGATTTTAGATAAAATTGTTTAAGTAAGATTTGATTCTAAAATTAAATAGTCTCTAAAAAGAATTTTTGCATTACTTAAACTAAGTTTTAGGGAGAAGGCCATTTACTTTAGTAGTTGAATAAGTCAATAGAATTTAAGTAGAAGACTTTTATTTGCTTGTCATATAGTACAACTATATATGAAAATTTAATTGTAATATACTATTTTAAAAAATAAATAAGAATAATAAACAAATTAAGACACTTTATTAGAATTATTGCAAGGTTATTTTTTAGATTAGACGGTATATTAAAGGTACTTTATCGTGAAAATAATATATTTAGAATCACAAATTTTATAATTCTTTATTAAAAATTATAAAATAAAAATTAATTTAATTTTATAATAAGTTTTAAACAAAATTTGGATTCTCTCCATTTTATCGAAGAATGCGAGAGGACTCTGTTTTTAAAATTATAAAATTTGTTAGTTTAATTAGGATAGATGGAACGGAGTGAAATAAATACCTTGAAAATTTTATGGAAAGAGAAAAATAAATAAATAAAATATTAGCTTTCTGCCTATGATTCTCTAAGTGTTTAGTAGAAAATATTAAAAAGAAATGGTAGATAATATTATTATTTTTATAAAATTAAATACGATTTATAAGTAATCACAATTTCGTATCATTTAAAAGTTATTCAATAATCAATAAAGTTATCAATTATACAAAAATATCAAACCTTTTGTGTACCTTAGAGTTCCCTGTTAAATTAATATATCTTTTTTTTTTATCTTAATTCTTACAAATAATTAAATCATACAGCATAACTAACAAAAGAGAGAATTATACAGAATATCAGGTGACATGATCGTGCTTTAGTTGCTATTTATTTATTAATCTATTGCATATGACTTATGTAAATCTTACAATTTTTAATTCATTAAGCTCTTTTTTAGTTATTTAAAAATATAAGGATCATCATTTTAATCTTTTAAAGAATTTTAATATTAATTTAATTCTTTAATAATAAAAAATAACATCAAAATTATTTTTTTATGTATAAACAACGAGACTTAATAATTAAATTGATATAACCCTTATAATCAAGAGACTTAATTGATGATAATTTTGATAATTAAATGACTAATTTAATGTCAAAATTTTTTGAAGAATTAAATTAATGACATCTACACATTAAAAGGATTTAAAAAGAAATTTATTCTTTCTAATTTATTACATTATAGTTAAACCTAATTTTTAACATTATCGTGCTTAATTTTTTACAATTCTATCTCATCTTGATATTTCTTTATTTTATCTTGATCCAGACATCTTGTACTTTTTAAACTACTCACTTATTTTTTTGGTCAGCTTTTTAAACTACTCACTAGTGCGCGCCTTCATCTGTTTATTTGTTGGACTCACTACTGTCTGTTGGGCTTCAAGAGCTTGATCTGTTTATTTGTTGGGCTCAACACTGTCTGTTGGGCTTCAAGAGCTCCTTAATATGTTCGAGCGATGGAAAACACAGTCAAACTGATCAGTAATGGACTGAAGACCCAAAAAAAATCAGTAATGGACCCAACAGGAGAGCAATTTGTAACTATCTGAAATACGTACGGTTGGATACGAGTATTCTTTCAAAACAAAAAAAAAAGAAGCAATATTACAGTAATAGTACGAAGAATTCCAATATTAAAAGAATTTTGGAACTAAGTTTTATATCAATTTAAATTAAGTCTCTCTCTCCAGGTGATCTTAAAGGTTTGTCACATGCACTTCAATATTCATTTTCAAGTTCTTTTTTTAAAAATAATGTATATTTGAATCAATTTATTTTATATTTAAAAATATTTATAATCATAATGTTATATAAAAAAGTTTTGACTGAAAAGCTGTTTTTGGATAAAAATTACTCTAAACCAAACATATCCTAGGATGACTGAATTGTGATGGCTGTCCAAAGTTACCAAATAAATTCAGGGAAACAAATTAAAGAGAGAAGGGGATAGTGACAGATGGTTGAAGAATCCTTCTATGCTTTTGTATACTCGAAGTTTTATATGGGATTAAAACAGAGAAAAAGAAAAAGATGTTTATATTGTCAACAAATACTGGAATTCATAGTCATAGGGTATCTTCTCAACAATGGTAGACGCCTTGACGTTGCTATGGCCTCTGAAGCATTCCACCATTGATTTCCTCAGGGTCCCTGATGTAGGTAACTGGTTGCATACCCACTCCACCAATGAGTCTGTGTCCAGCGCCAAATCATGCATATTTCTGAGCAGGAGCTCTGGAAACGCTATCCTTTTGGTGCTAGTGGCCAGGATTGAAGCCTGCAGATAGTCTAGTTTTGATTTCTCCAATTCAGCTGTAACACCATCGCCTGTGTATATCCTCACCTGCATATATATAGCTTAATCATTTGCTTAAATTGGAGGTAAAGAAGAAAATACTTTTGTTTTTGTTATTTATATGGTCAGGGAAGAATGGAAGATATTGTAAGTTTTAAACTTACCTACTTAAATAATTTCACGTCGTCTATATTAGAATTTAGAACATCAAATACGAATATAAAAAAAGTATATTTTTTGAAGACATATTGAATAGATCTTTAAGCCTTCTGATAAATTACGATCCTCCTCTCCTTCACTCACTCTTGTAGCAGTGTCTCCAGATGGGACAGAGAATAACAGAATGAGCATAGGAGTGGAGAGGAGATCATGACCTTTATAAGATAGTCAGTAATCCTAGTTTGCACTTATCATGGGTCCTAGGTTACTAAGCCCTATATATAACTCATCTAACCAGAGCACTTACGCATTGGGCTCAAGACCCAAAAAGACCAGTAATTTTTCAACTCATAGGATCACATTATAAAACATGAGCATGAGTTTTAGGGATTATCAGGTCATATCATTCAATTAGTTTTAACAAAATAAGAAAATACACAATTAATGACGGCCCAAATACAAAAAATTCTAACAGATATAGCTAGATAGGTTCTTAAGCAGAAGCTGCGCAAGGACTTACGGCGGGAGAAGAACGAGTTCCACAACACAGAGCAAATGTGATATTAGGATCCGTAGACTCGAGTCCATAAAGTTCTCGGACAACTGATTCTTTCTCCTGCCACTCACCCTTCCGATGTACCTAAAGCATGTGAGACATGGTTTTGGAGGCATAGATACAATAATAACAAAATTAACGACAGCCAATCAGCTTAATTGTTTTCGCATTGTAAAATAAAAACAAGTTGAAGAAGAAACTGGCATCATACTTACATCTTTCATATTAGAAGCAACTCGTTTCCTTAAAATGAAGTGCTCTATTGCTTGAGCATTTATTATGTTGCCTCCTACGTTGAGGGTTGCCTACACAGAAGCAATTCAATTCATCATTAAATTTCTAGAATCTGATGACCCTTTTTCCTTTCGAACTATGGCACTTGTTACCAGATCAGGGCAGAGACTGTGAGATGCTGAAAACAGGACAATAACATCTACATCTATGTCAAGATTTTCTTAGTGTACCTTGTTCATCAATGCAAGCAGCTTTTCTGGGGTGGATGGCACTCCGTATTGGATAAAACCCTGAAAGAAACAATAAATCAATTATAGCCCCGATCCATGTCCAAGAATTCTTATTCACCAGATTGTCTACTGATCTGATGTTAAAGTAAAGATCATATAGAAATTAAACATAACAAAAGGACAGAATCAAATTTCCTACTATACATGCATGATACAAGCATTGTACGCGTTGATCCAGAATGCTAATTTCTGTTGGTAAGTAAGGCTTCTCAAATCAACTGTCTGAAGGTTGCTCATCAAGACCCTGTACTCCACAAGAAACAAATGAGAAAGTTATTCCGAGTTTTGTCCTTGTGCCACTGCATTATCTAGCACAGCTTTCACAGTTCTCAATGTTTAGTCTTCTCACAATGTATGCATCATTCATGCCATACCTTAACTTTCTTAGTAATGGAATTGAGGAAGCACTTGAGATGAACTTCGAATCCATAGAACTGGACGTGAATATAACCAGGTTCTTGTAAGGACCAATATCCCTTGGAATGGACTCTTCTGTATTAAAGATTCCATATGGGTCTTGCTGCCTTGATTCCCTTTGCAACATGTGGCTTGGTTTTGGGTTTAACGCAGGATCGACCCTGAAGCTTCTTGAACTTAAAGAAGAATGCATAGACCTGGAAATAGGCCCAGATTTCTCCAATTCCATTGCTCTTGATGTTCTGAGCAGTCGTACATATATGAAATTCAAACACTTCATGATGCTCTCAGATAGCTTGTTGGGTTGCCACTTGAGGTCGTTCTCTTCTGACAGAAGGGGATCCAGTAGTGATTTAGTTGGGAGATCTAAATACATCTCTGAATTACGTTCCCGCAGCTGAAAATAGTAGAGAGAATGCAAATTAGCAAATTAACACAGTTGAGAAATTCTTAATAGTTATTACCTATCTTAGGCACTTATTCAACATTTAACATTTGTTATCAATTTTTTTCAATAATGATGTGAATTTATAACATAGCCTATCAAACTTTATAATGGAATGCATAACTAAGAATTTCCCTCTTGTGAATAAGGAAAATAAATTACATGCATGAATTGGTAAACGGGCCTCCTTACCTTAGGTGATGGATGGCGGGGGTCTCGCATAGGTGAGGGAGGCTTCGCTGTCCCACCTTTCCTTGGAAGTCTTTCTTGAAATTTGACATCTTCTTGGAAATTATTTTCTTTCTGCTCAACTGGAATTTTAAAAAATCCTGTTTTCTCATTCAGAGTGAAGTCATTGAGATTATAATCCCCCTTTATAGCTTTGCTTATGAAATGCAGTGCCTTGGTTTCAAATGCCATCCTTTCATGAACACTTCTGTGAATGGGACTAGGATTTGGAATTGTTCCCGTTGATAAATGATTGTTAGAATTACCCAAGTTTGCTTGATTCCATGTTTTTGACTTTGATTCCTTGGTGACTTCTTGTTCTTGTTTCAAACCAACTTGAAGTTGGCTTATTTGGCATTCAAGTCGCGCTATCTCACACTCAACCGTGACTAGTTCTGCCAAGAGTTCTTTCATCTGCACAAATGACATAATTAATGCCAGTAAGTTTCTTAGAAGTAATGGCCTTTTTTTTGGGTACAAAAATAATCGCCTTTTAGAACCTTAAAAAATTGGCAATTTAATCATTCTGGAGTACTCCATTGACTACAGAACTGTAACATACTAGAAGTAGATTAATAGAAAGTGCTAATGATTCCCAAGTTTAATTAATAATAAAAAAAACTACTATTTTTTGAGCTTTGAAAGATACATGGTTTCTCAATTTATTCTCTTGAACTTTAATTTTATCAATTAAGTCAATCAATATCTTATTCATCTCAATCTGATCCTTTCCATGTAAATTCTATATATTTTTCGTGTAGTTTTCATACAACCTAAACATATATGATAGAATCAAGTTGAGACAAGTCAAAACATTTAAGGATTCAATTAATAATATGACTAGACTTCTGAGGAACTAATTAAGAAAACGTTTATCTTCTGACTATTCTCTTTAATTCTGACCTAATTAATATCTAGTTGTTGGAATTATATGCTTGATTATTTTCATGCCAAAACCCCTCCTACATGCGTGGTACGTGCTATGTATTAGCTTGCAGACCTTATATAATATATAACCATATCCCTAGCTAGCTACTTCCAAAGCACACGGGTAATCCAATAATTACCAATTTGAATAGTGAGACACTAGCTAGAGAAAGAAAACAATAAAATGATAGCAAATTGTGAGGTGAGTATTACATCACCTTTGGAGGAAGAAAATTGGGAATTGATATGGATGAACCATTTGGTCGATTATGCACCATCTCCAAAATTTCATGAACCTTTTCTTCTTGATCCAACAACCTTTGAAGCATAGATACCTGTTTATTACATTAAAAACTCATCACTAATATTCTCATTGGGTGGAAATATGCATATATATCCGTGAAATGAACATGCATTTCCCAAATTTTTCCTTATTAAATATAAAATGAAATTGTCAATTCGATTGAACATTTCCACTAGAATATGCATATACATAAAATTTCCAATTTAAAGCAGTGTCTTTGAGGGGTATGGTTCTCATTCACTGCTCGTCCTGTCTATTGGCAAAAATAGCAAACTTATAGTTCCAAAGTTTTGTACTACTTATTGCTATACTTTGACATTATCAGGAACACAGTCGTAGCCTTTTCAAAAGGAGAGTGACACTCTTCACTCCTATCTTTATTGACTACTGTAAAAGGCATTGGTTATAGCCGTGGTCGATCATCTTCTATAGAATGAAAAATTGGTAGCCTAAAGAGCTATGCTCTACTATGATCTTTTAAAAAAGAAAAAACGTACTTCGTAATTTTTGGTTAAAGGTGAAGTTAAATGGCAACAAGTTAATTAATCCCAATAGGTAGACAAACAGTAGTGACATCCTGGAAAGAATTAAGCTATTTTCTGTTTCAAGATCTGCAAGTTGAATCGTCACCCATATTGAAACTACCATGCTATAATTCTATTTTAGATGCTGTTCAAAATTTGCGCTAGCAGAAATTAAGCTGATATAAGAGCTTCTCATCCACTATATATGTGTGTCCTTAATTTCTCGTTCATGAGCGTTCATTGATATTCTAATTATTAAGTTAAACGTACATTCTATGGTAACTACTAAGAATGTGCAATCAAAATTACTATATATGATTCCAAATACCTCTCTTTCAAGTTCTTCTCTCTTTTGCTGTCCGGTGATCTTTTTTTTTCTCTGCAAGCAAAGAAAAGGAGGGGAGAAGAAAAGAGTTTAAGAAAAAGATTTGTATACAATTTTTTGGTCTCAAAAAGGAGGATCAAATACGAGTGCACTATTTATCTGAGAATACAAATGAAGTATGTAATAATCAAAAGTGACCCCCATCGACCCACCAATGGAAATGATAAAGAAGGAAAAAAACGAAGAAAAGCAAACTACCCCTATATGTCCAAGTTATTTAAAACACCTAATATATCCCATGCATACTGGTTGGATTGTCTTATATTAGATAACATTTAATAGAAAGTCTTAGAAACATAACAACTATATTAGAAGAAGAAAATTAAGATCGATCCTGTAAACGAATTACAGACTTACAATAATCTCAGAGGGAGAGTGGTGAAGTGAGAATTCTACTTGACTGGCCATGGAAGAAACCTCGCTGCATCCAAGCTTGAACCCACCCCAACGCCTTGAAGAAACATTAAAACAACATGGGATTCGGGGGCTTGGAGGTTCATCAAAGTGTTGGTGAGAGGATGACACACGCTTGGGGCCAAAGAAAGAGTGGCTGCGGGTCGATGTTGCAGTTGACGTTTGAGACTGAATATGACAGGAAGGGTTTTTGTGGAGTGATTGAGAAGATGAGAGGGAGCTTTCATCAGGGCGTTCATGTAGTTGGTTCAGGAACTGGGATAATATTAACCGTCTCTGTTGTGGTTGTGGGTGGTGCTGGTGGGAGTGGGACATCATGCAGAGAGAAAAAGGAGGTGGGGTGGTGGGTTTTCAACTTTTGGCGTAGCTTGCAATTCTGGTTTTTTAAGGCTTAGCGGTTATGACCTGCTATTGGCTCATGCCCATTCTAAATTTCTTTCTAATTGCATGTCTCTTAAGTAAAGGTACCTCCCTCCCCACTTTCGTTTTTTTTTTATTATTATGATTTTGGTTGGCTCGTGGAATCGTGGCATTTTACTTAATTGTGGGAACAAATTAAGAAGTGACAAATTATGGTCAACGATGACAAACCTTGCATGCCACTTGCCAGGATTATTTGTACATTACATTATTTTTATTATATTATTTTTTTAATAATAAAATAAAAAAATTACATATTTCAGCATACTCTTTTTAACTTTTTCTTTCTAAATAAGTAGGTGTAAGATGTAGTATGAAAAATTAGTGTGCGAAT
Source organism: Castanospermum australe (assembly GCA_019955255.1). Classification (NCBI taxonomy): domain Eukaryota; kingdom Viridiplantae; phylum Streptophyta; class Magnoliopsida; order Fabales; family Fabaceae; genus Castanospermum; species Castanospermum australe. The sequence goes on from NSJW01000034.1 coordinate 2,141,197, forward strand.
TTGGATTCTCTCTTTAAAAACACTATTTTATTGAAGAGAGAAAATAAAAATTATAATATATTAAAATTTGTTATGATGAATTATAAATTTTATTTTTTAAATTTAAATTTTTTTATATATATATATTTTTTAATAAAATAATCTCTTGTTATTTTACTAATAAGAGAGAATTATGGATCCTTAGCATGCAAGGATGATTTCACTATGTATAACTCCATATATAGTTTCATCCACCCTGTAAGAAGAAGTGGAGAAACTCCTCTCTTTCAAATGCAAAATAGATAAATAAAACCAAAGAAAGGTAAAGTTTTAGAGGAAAAACAGGATCAGATTCTCAGCATTGCCTTCGTTGATGTATAAGTTCCCATTCATCCCCGTCCACTGGGGAAAAAAAGAAGAAGCTTCTTTTAAGAAAAGAATAACGGAAAGGGAAAATCAAGAAACATCTCCACATGTATGTAATTACTTGGTGTCCATGCTCACGGGTCACATATTTTCCACCCCCATCTGGACCATGCTAGCTCTACATAGTTTCATATGTTACAGGCAAAGCTGGCTAAGGCAATCACAGTCACACTATCTTTTTCAATAAAATTAATTATTAGTTAATCAAACTTATTAATCATATTAATTTACTTGTAAATGTGTGTGTATAATATTAACGTATAATATGTTTCTAATTAATTAAATAAACATAAAATTACCAACCATTTAATCACATATTTATTTTTGTTCAGATTTTTAAAAATGTAAAAAATTATAAGAGTATGTTATATCTCAATTATTTGATTATTGATTAATAAAAAGTTATTAAGTAGTATAAATACGTCAACTTTTATATTTATATCAATTAATTCCCACCTTATATATATAATTATAATTTTTTTCACATATCTTTATATAAATTAGAAAATAAAAAATCTAAGAAAATGTATAATTACGATACGAAATAAATACATCTATAATTGTTTTTAACAATATTTCATATTTAAAATTATTTAGTAACCAACCTATTATTAATATTCTTACATATGCACCTCTCTTTATAATCATTAGGTTTGGTCAGTAATACCGAATCAAATGAGAAATTATTCAAGATATATGTGTATGTACACCATTTTCATGAAAAGAAAAACCGGACTTGCATTAATAGGAACTAAATTACTTATTATAGACGTTTATTATTTTGTGATTTAACTTTCATATGCTTTCAAACAACGTGAAGCATTAGTATTTTCTGTTCGAACCATCCATCATAATTTTTATCTATAATTTGATTAATGTGAAAATGTAAAAATTCAATTAGTCAATATTAATGTAAGTGATCTCATTCTTTTTTTTTTTTTTATCTCCAATCGTCTTTCCCAGCATCTAGTCATGTGTAGTTTGTTTTTTTAATTTTAAGAAATGAAAAAAATCGAATGTTATTTATAATGGTGTATATTTGTCTTTCTGTTAATATTCTCGGAGTACATATACCAAAAATAAAAAATCTCGGAGTACATATATATAGCTGATTTTGATTGAGCAATGCAATGGATGTTAGTAGGATAATTGATGACATTTTAATTGGTCATTTGACATAGTGCCAAAAGTTGTTGTGCTTTTGTTAAGTTCTAATTGAACATGAATTATTGTTAATTAATTTACTTCAATGCAATATATTAATTTGACATTATTGCTGTTCATCATTTTTTTGTAGGTTCAATTTTTTTTTTCATTGCAACAAATATAAACATTATATCTAATTGAAGATGTAATTATGATATTAAAAATAGAAAATTAATCAAATTAATTATTGAAGTCAATGTTTTTATAATAAAAGGTCAAATCCTTGCATTTTATTTTTTTTAATTCCTATTCTTTCCGTATTTATTTGTAAGTGTTTATAGGAATTTTTTTAAAAATCAAGCAAATCTTCATAAATAATAACAACATCAGTGGTGATAAAGAATTAAAGTTTTTTTATTCTTTGCATAATTTGTATTACATTTCATACCAGTTTTTAAGTATTTATATTTATTTCAATCATTTTAAGAAACATTTGTATTATTTATGTGTCAAAGATATAAGAAAAATCCTATTTTAACATTTTTATGCTATATATGTTTAGTGCATAATCCAAAATGATACAAATAAATATGTTTATGCGTGCAGCTAAAACATTGTTGCTTTGAACAATGAGTAAATTTTTTCGATGAAAACTTATCTAATAATGAGTTTTATTTATTGTATATTTATTTTTTTACATACATTTTAATATCTTTGAGATTGTATTACAAAATCCTATTTTTGTTAATTATTTACTAATTTTCTTTTATTTAATATTTGATGAATTGATTAGAATAAATATTTAAATAAAACAAGGTTTATATACTTTTTCTCTTTTACTTAAATTTAAATCCATGTTTAGTTACATACAATAAACTACATAATTTTAATTTTTTGGTCATTAACCACCCTTTGGGTCAAGAGTGGTAGTTAGATAAAGTATTTTTCAAAGTATCAACTTTAAGATTTGAACTCTTGACAACTTTCACTTTGACCAACTACTTTTCAGTTACATAATTTAATTTGATATATGATTTAATTTTCAATCATTATCTATGAGAGTTGTATTTATGCATTCCAATTATTAATTTTTTTGCCTATTAGGTTGGGCTATTATTGAGTGATCTGAACCAAACAAAACTTACAATCAATGAGCACAAAGCCATCTTTAGTGTTTATTGCTATTGTTGATAACATTGATCTCATAAGATTCATCTATTTAATATTTTAAGATGACATTACAGAATTGTAAATTTATAAATTTTATTCATCTTATCAAACTCTTATTTGATTTAAGTGGGAGAATGAAAATTATGATATGCCAATTATATGATTCATTATATATATATATATATATATATATATATGACAATTTAATTTATATATTTCATGATCTACAATAAAAAAATTATATTTATTATGCAACACATGGGTGAAATGATTAGTAATATATAAAAGTAAGGCTTTGCTTTGTAAAATTCTAACAAATGGCACTCTCTAGTGTAAATGCATCTTCTAATTCACACTTTCTGACATGTGATACATTCTCACAGCACTCTTATTAAATAATAATTTAAAATCATGTATTTAATATTAATTATAATCAACATGTAATTAGAAATCAAATAGTTATAATAAATATTTAATATTATAATTTAATATATCCTAATTATTACTATTTTAAATATTTGATTGATCATTTCATTTTATTAAATAATATTAATGTATTCTCTATAAAGTAATTGATATTTTGATGCCTTAATTATTAATATTTTAAATATATGATTGATTTGCTCATTTTATGAAATAATTTTACATTAATGTATTTTATAAAAGTAACTAATTAAATATTATTTTGATTATGACAATCTTAATTTCTGAAATTACAATTCCAATGTCTTCATCTATTTTACAAGTGCAAACTAATGTCTTGTTTAGTATTTGTAATTACTTTCTCAATGTTTAATTGCTACATTATTTATCTACTTTATTAGAAATTTCTATGAAGTCATAGTTAATTGTTATGTGATTTTACAAAATAATATTATTATTAGTTATGACATGCATTGTAGATGCAAATAATTTAAATATAAATTTTACCATTTTAAATTTGAATATCTAATCATCACTTGCTCATTATCCTTGGAAACCTACAAACATCATAGAATTTAAAACTAAAATAAATGAAATTTGTGTATGTGATAATTAATAAAATAAAAAATCAATTTTATAAATGAAATATAAGTGATAAGTATTAAATTGTAGAGTGCATTTATATAATATAATGTAAAAAAATAATTATTCATGAGAAAATAATAATTATTTAAACCAAAATATTTTGTTGTCTCTATTTTATTTTTTTATTTTCATCAGATTTAATATTTTTCAGAATATATTAATCATTTAGAGATCTATTGAAAGTTGTAATTGTTGAAGTAAAGAAATTTTGTTATTAAAATGTTTTTTTCTATTTTCTTTCCAAATGAATATCATAATATACTGCTGGTATGTGGTTGAATATACCAAATCCTACACTGTTAAATAAACTATTGAGTCAAATTTTTTTATTAATCATATTCTCTTGGAATAATAATTTTTAGATTTATTATTTTTAGTTTATTCTATATATTATATTATTATGAGCATTACACGAGTGTAATATGATATCAATTTGACATTTGACATTTATGAATTTGAAATTACAAATCTTCTTTAATTTAATATTTATATAAATAAATTTATTATTGTTAAATTTTGAAATTTTTAGTAATATAATTTTTTTAATAATTTTATTTTCATTAAATATAACATAATTTTTTTAGACATACCATTATAAACACATATTATTACATATTAAATATAAGATAATAATTTTTGTCATGTATATTTTTGAATCAATTTTGAGTCTGTAATTTAAAAAAGAAATTTATTACAATTATTTCATATTTAAAATAAAAATGCAAACAATCATATATATTAGATTCATAATTCAGGAAATTGTGTTAGTTAAAACATGTACTAATTGTTATTGAGTAGTGTTAATATAAAAATAAATTAATATAATTGTTATTGCAGTAAACGTGCAATATATATTAATGTAAACATGCATTATTCCTATATGAATTTCTAAATCATTTTATACATATTTATTATTACTTTTAAATACATGTTTAAAATAGAACTAATTCTTATAATTTGGTAATCAATATTATTCCAGTTATATTATATGTTTTTATGTCTTAGTTAATACAGTTTATTTATTAAGAATATATATGTGTTTAAAATTTATGTTAAATTAAAATAAATAAAATTTATAATATATTTTGTTTGATTTATCTTTGTATTTACATAAAATCAAATAATTATGCCAAAAAAGTTATATTTTTTTATTTATTTACTTTCTTGCATGTTTTCTACATAAGATTTAAATATTTATTATTTTTAAGATAAATTTCAAAAATAAATATATATTGTATTTGTTAGAAATTAATACAAATTAACTTTTATAATACTTAATTAATTCATTGATCGAGTAGTTAACTCATAAATATTTTGTTGCTGAAATATTATTTATCTTCTTATTCAAATTTATATATATTTAAAAATAAAAAACACATTCATTTAATAAAGCAAAATTAATAGTTTATTTCAATACTCAAAATTCTAAACATTTAATTTAACTTATACTAAATGAATATATTCTTTATTTATTACATATAAAACTAAATAAAAATATAAATGATATTTCACCATAGAACCATTAATAAACTAACAATTTGTTTAGCAAATTTAGCAAGTTTTATGTAAGATATTTTTTTTTATTGATATTATGTAAGGTTTCGTACATATTATCCTTCATAATGACATTTTAAACATATATATATATATATATATATATATATATATATATATATATATATATATATATTCATATATAAGTTATTTTTATCTCTATGAATTTTTTTATACATTACATATAAATTCATAATAAATCCATATTTTTAATTTATTTTTATATACATTTAATATTTATATGACAATATTTTTATATTGTGCATCGCACGGATAAAAAACTAGTGTTATTTATAATGGTGTACATTTGTCTTTGTGTTAATATTCTCGGAGTAGATATACCAAAAATAAAAAAATTCTCGGAGTACATATATATAGCTGATATTGATTGAGCAATGCAATTTATGTTAGTAGGATACAAATGATCACTTTGCTGTTTTCTCAAGAATGATTTTCTTTTATTTTCTCTTTAAAATATTTTCTATTTTTTTTAAATACTTTATTAAACAAGCTTAGAGAAGACGCTGTAATTATATATGGGGCTTGGAGGATGGGAAGAAATGAAAAGTTGAGCGCGACTAATAAAGCCACGTGTAAGAAAATTACAAAGTTGGCGAGTTAATGCTAAGGTGAGGTACGATGCATTGCATGGGTGGCTGATAAATAAGATTCGTTACTCTTACACTTATAACTTAGTTATTGAAAGGAGAAAAAAAAGTAAAAAATGTATATTTAAATATTTAGAAGTGTGTTTATTTTTTAAATAAAAAATGTGTAGAGATTTTTGTATAAAAATTATATATACGAGTATCTTTCTCTAAATTTTAAAGCCTTTCAATCATGTTTTGATTAGATGATAAGTGTTGGGAGTGGTTCCTCAACCAAATTAATCAAATCCTCATCCCCTCAACAAACTAGCCAAGTACCCACAGGTCAGTCCTGCACTTGTTCCCACTCAATAATAAAGTATGGGATCTTCATTTAATTTTGATATATTATGAGTATTAAAAGATTTTTTATATTATTATTTATTTTTTTTATATTATTATCAAATTATATATTAACATACTATTAAAAGAACTTAATTATTTAATTAATTATTATTATAATTAAATTCTTTTAGCAATGTAATAATATATGAATAGATATAAAATAAAATTTTTTTACTAACATTAAAGCAAAACTAAAATCATATTATTATAATTAATATTTTAATAATATAACAATTGAATAATATCAATATAAAATCATTTAATTATGCATTGCAACGGCTTAAACTCGCAGACAATTGTTCATAGTTAAATTAGTTTAATGAATAACGGTGTAGTAATACACTAATATATAATTAAATAAAAGTAGAAAAATATTTCAGCGTGAATAATAATTAAACTTTATTAAAGTATACTCTTCTGGGGCTTATCCGGACCCGATCCTTGTATGGTCCAAATATATTCACAAGTTATTGCAATCCAGTTAGAATTTGGGCCCAAAATCATCTAAAAGCCCAATTGTCAGCAAGATTAGGAAGTTTTTTGGCCCAGTCTAACATTAAGATTTGGAGCCCTTAAAATTAAAAACAGACAAAATTTGCGGGTTTTCCTTTCCTATTTAGGGATGGCACGACAAATTTTGGGGTTTTCTCGGCAGCCAAGCAGGACTCAGACTGTTAAGTTGGCTCACATTAATTAAAAAACAAACAACTTTTTTTTGCCTTTTTCTTTGCCGACGGAAAAGTAAGAATGGTTTTTTTTCATTGCTTCCTTCTTTCTGTAAACTTGTTCGTAGCTTCCCTGCTCCTGTAAACTCTATAGCAATGGCGGCGCTGCTTCGGCACATACTGAAGACCCAAAAGCACTCCCTTCTTCGCAACATTAGCTTTGACACTATCACGATGTCTCCGTTGCATGAAACACCTTTTACGTGCAGAACTTTGTGTCAAGGTATTTTTGTTCTCTCTCACCATCAGAAGATTCCGAACGGATCGTACTTAATGATTTTAGTGTTTCCAGACCTATTGTGCTTACTTTCTTCACGGGATTTTAATAAAAATCATAAATTTGTAGACGCAGCAGAACTAATATGAGCAGAAAATGGTGAATTTCGGGGGAAAAAAAATGCAGATGCAGACCGTGATTTTGGTATTGTTTTTAGGAAAAATGATAGCATTTGCTAGTTCTAGAGTTCGTTTTACTTGCGAGAGGTGTTGATGCGTCTTTATACTCACTTTAGAAGGTGCCAAAATGAAAGTAAATCCAATTTCTTTCTGCAGTGAGATTCATGGGAACTGCTACGGAAGCTGTTTGTGGATTTGATGACATGGTGGCAGGGAACCAGAGGAAGTATTACATGCTTGGTGGAAAGGGAGGGGTTGGGAAAACAAGCTGTGCTGCCTCCCTTGCAGTCAAATTTGCAAATTATGGGCACCCCACTATGGTGGTCTCAACTGACCCTGCTCACTCCTTTAGTGACTCTTTTGCCCAGGTACCTAATGTACACCAAAAATTTTATTAATTGAACCTTTTATGTATTCTTAAGAATTTTCTCGAGTAGTTCTGCAATCTGTTGGATAAAACTTCAGAGACGTAACGCTACGGTCTCGTTAGGATTTGACAGGGGGCAAGCTTGTTGCAGTTGAAGGAGTGAATTCTCCATTATATGCTCTTGAGGTAATCATTTTGATTAAACTGAACAGGATATACCAAATTAATATTGCTTTGATGGGTCTGTTGCTGTTGCAAAACAGCATGCCATTCTGTAATTAACTTTTCATTTGTGACAGATAAACCCTGAGAAATCTATGGAAGAGTTCCATACAGCCAGTCAAAAACTTGGTGGCGGGGGTGTTAAGACTTTAATGGAAAGCATGGGACTTGGAAAGCTTGTTGACCCGGTGGTATCTGCCTTTAGTTATGAGTATTCCTTAATGCAATTGTTCATGACTTGCTTTAAACTACCTCATTTATTCTGTTACTGTTGGAACATAAAATATTTAGTTATCATCTTTGTTTTGGGCTTATAGATTGCTGTATTTATACTTTTAACTGGCAGATAATCACTTAATGAAACTAGTACATACCTAGCTAAATATAGTCCCCATTAAGATCAAAGTAAAAATTTATTTCAGCCTCTATTGCCTGTTGCTAAAGACCCAAATTAGAAATAATATCGAAGGGAGATTCAGAAATTTTAAAAGTTATCTTAAAGTTTGGTAGTGTACGAACTACATTATCTGGCTGGTGATGTAAGTTGGCAAACTGTGATAGTTTTATAATCCATTTGACTCCTTTTTTGTTCTCGTCTGCAGTAGGATGTGGGTCTATGTTAAATACTTAAATGTTAGTGTAACATTCTTTTCTCTTGTTTAATGAAATTTTCATAGTTAGGGGAACTGAAACTTGAAGAGCTGATGCACACTCCTCCACCTGGAACAGATGAAATCATTGCAATTGCCAAGGCATGCTCTTCTTTTTTCTTTTTTGAAACCAATTATTGAGAAGAAAATAGATATAAAGCATTTAGCATCAAAATGTGCTGTACTGCTGTTTCCTGATTATACTGCTTTGATCCAGGTGATGCAATTTCTTGAGTCACAAGAATATAATATGTTCACTCGGATAGTTTTTGATACAGCACCAACGGTCTGTAACAATTATTAGTACATTTATAATGCATTTAGTATTTTTTTAGAGAAAATGATTATTTATATCTTATAAATTGGTTGATAGGGTCATACACTTCGGCTACTCTCACTGCCTGATTTCCTGGATGGATCTATAGGAAAAGTAATAAAGGTATAATTCATATGAATCTTAAACTTTAAACTGTCTAAGCTTATTGTTGTCCAGAGCTTGCTCATCTATACTAGAATAATGCTAACAAAATCAATTACATTATCCAGTTGAAGACAAAATTGGGTTCAGCCATCAAATCTTTGTTTGGAAAAGAAGAACCTCGAAGTGATGCTGTAAGCTATTATATTGTATTTCTAAGGTCTATTTCCCGTGTTAAAATTCTAAGTATTCCGTATTCAAACTTGCAGTCAGACAAACTTGAAGAACTTAAGGAGAGGGTAGCAAAAATAAGGGACCTTTTCCATGATTCAGACACTACTGAATTCATAATAGTAACGATTCCTACGGTAATGCTAAACTTCTGTTTTGCAAGAGTATTGACAGTGGAAACTGAAACCCCAAAGTTGAAACAAAAATACTCTTCAATTGGCATTAATTTGTGCCAACAATCTGAAGTTACTTCTTCATTTTGGGGTCAAAGATTCAAGTATTATGTACTGACTTATTTGTGGTTTGCCAAATTTGGTCCCATAATAGATATGATTTTGAATTTTTATTTTAATTTTGCAACTTTTGCACTTGATCATCATGGAAATCTTTTAAATTAGTTAACTTTATGTAAATATCTTAAACAACTAACAAACTTAAAAATTAGGTTGTTTTGAAAGAAAAAAAGGAGTCCATCTTACATATCAGAAAAATCTTTATGAGCAATCTATGTGGTATCAAAGACAACTAATCATATGCTTGTAAAAGTGTTACGATGCACAATGTCATTGATTACTTTTGTTTTTGTTGGTTCTGCATTCAACAAAACCATTATTGCTTTGGCCTGCATATATATCCATGCATTAATGTTTTGCGTAAAGGCCTTATGCTGATGTGGTCATAGTTGAACACCACGAACTAAGACTTTGCTAATTCTGGAAATCAAGAATGCTTTTGAAAGTAGCACCATTTATGGAATGAATGTGGTTTCTACTGGAATTAATTTCCTCAAACAGAACCATTCATGATGGGCTTACTTGCTCGTCCTCGAATATGTTTGTATAATATTTTTTGTCAGCATAACACATACTTTCTTTTTTCTTTTCAAACCTTTTATTTTACTTATATCTATGTTTTCTGCTGTAATCACATTGTGATCGTTTGATTGTAACTTCTTCAAGGTTATGGCAATCAGTGAATCCTCAAGGTTACATGCATCCTTGAAGAAGGAAAGAGTTCCTGTTAAAAGGCTTATCGTTAATCAGGTCTTGTCTCCTACATCAGACTGCAAGTTTTGTGCAATGAAAAGGAAGGTAATCAGAAATTATTCCTCCATGTGTCTATATCTTAATTGGTAGTCATGCAGGTTTATGATGGGGTTCTAACACTTGATTGGTCAAGCTTTTTTGTGGGAATTTTGTTTATATTGTAATATAAAAATATGGGAATTTCCCTAGGTTTAATAGCGTATTAAGGGGTGTTCGGCCCAGCTAAGGAGCAAGAACCACAGCAGTAAAGAATAGAATTGCAGATTTTAAATGAACAGATGACATGATGCATTAAAAGATGGAATCCTAATTAAAATGCTGCTGTTAATCTGTCTTAACAATTTGGATACAAGTGCTTGCTATTTAGGAACTGTACAAACAGTCTGTTTTGATGATGATATGTAGATTTATAAGGGTACAGTAAGCAGATTCTATCTACTCATCTCCTTTTTTTAAAAAAATAATTATACAACTGAACTGTTGTACCTTTTATTTAACATTCACATGGCGACAGCTTCTTAATTATTCTTTCAAGTAACTATACTTATAATCGCTTTCACAAGAAACTAAAGAAATGTGCTAGGCATTATATATAAAACTCTGCTGCTTGTTCTGTACATGCAGGATCAAACGCGTGCAATGGAAACTATCCACAAAGATTCAGAACTTGCTGGTTTGAGATTATGCCAGGCACCCTTAGTGGATATGGAGATAAGGGGTGTCCCAGCTCTCAAATTCATGGGGGATATGCTTTGGAGATAGAACTTACATTATAGATGATTTATAAGTTTCAGGAATATGTGGCTCACATTATCGAGACGCCGCTTGAACATTTAAGCAAGTGTAGCAACTCCTTTGGCATTCTTTCAAGCAGTGAGACAAGGTATCACATGAATTTGTGCTTGTCACTGGATTCTGGGCATACAAGAAGTGGTGAATCGATGCTCTTCGGTTCTCATTTACTAAAATTGTAAAAGAAGACTCGAGCTACTTCTCATTTTCCCCTAGGTTCCATTTCTGGATTGGAAATATACGGTTCTCACAGATTAAACTTTTTAGATGGGATGAACATTGGTCGTATTTCTTTTGTTTAGGCATAAGGCCGGATTTTTCTGGGGATGACACGTTTAATTAAAATTCAGAAGAAAAAAAAAAGACTCGTTTTCTCACCAACCAAGCAGAATGTACTTTTCACTAACTTAGCCAGAATCATTATTCAATATTCATAGGCAAATAAAATAACTAAAAACAATCTGAATTGGTTGCCATTTGCCAAATAAGAATGAACAAATAAATGAAAACAAAAAGAAAAGGGCTTTCCCGTTAATTCCACTTTTAGTCTGTCTCATTAATTTGCTATTTGTTAATTATTCAGATTTTGACCTTTGTCTGGGGCTTATAGATTGTTATATTTACTTGATTGAATAGCAAACGAAATAACCAAAAAATCAATTAATAATGGAACTGGATACTCAACAGAATTTAGTCTTTAGTTCAGCCAATATGGTTAAGGTTCTACCTACGTCCATTAGACTTATTAATCCATTTTACTCCTTTATTTTCAGATTAGTGTAACATTATCTTACTCGTTTAATGAAACGTGATGCTGTAATGTGTTCACGTCTCCACACTGAGTTTTTGACTCAGCAGCAACGGTCTGTTACAACTAGCAATTCATGCAAGCATTTATTGAAAGAATATAATAATTTATACACCTATAAATTGGTTGATAGGGTGTCCTATCATAAAATTCGGCTGCTGTCACCACCAGACAAATCGATGGAGGTATGAATGAGAATGTCAAACTTGAAACTGTTGAAGCTTAGCGTGATCCAGAGCTTGCTCCTGAAACCTATTGGAAACTAGGTAGTAATTGAGTTGAAAACGGCAATTAGTGAGAAACGGTGTGTCTTTTGAGAAAGTCCATTGCTACGTTATTCCCACCTAACAATGGTTGTCAAAGGTCACGCTCTAGCTCAGATAATCTTCTGTTCGTTCACACGAGGATATATACAACCCTTGTCACGTTGCTTTATCAGGTGCTGGGCACAGGGCACGAGCCAGAGTCTTGGACTAACCGTGTCTTCAATTTGTACAGAAAATAAATCCTAGAGGGACTGAACCTATTTCTTCTGGAAGGTTATCATACAAAAGAATGCAAGCATGCGACTAATTATTCCGGTTATGACAAGAAGGACTAAACATTGATACCAATGGTTGAGATCATAGCCGCTGGCATGGAGTGCACCACATCGACTCATTAACCAAACTCCTGCATATCTACAATATCAGAAACCCATTTAGATTTCTGCACAAGTGAACATATAAAGAAAAACCAGTTTGAACACATCGGAAATAAGGTGAACGTGAAGTCAAACCTTTTAGCATTGGATATTACAAATGCTTCAAGAGCCCACTTGGTGTAGCACAAGTCGGATAGAAACCGCATATATTTGCTATCTTCTTCGTTATCGTAGGTTGCTACGAGGGTCAAAACTACTGGAAGTAACACTGACCACTGCATAACACAACAAATGGCATGTAAGTAGAAGTAAGACATAACCGCATCGTCTCCATGTGAAAAGATCTAAATGCTCACCAGCTGGGCTGGACCTGGTTCAAGGAAGATTGCCAGCGCATAAGCTATGCCGGTGACACAATACACCAGACAGAGCAGAACAATGTAGTTATCAGTGAAAGATGATCTCGGATTGTTGAAGAAATAGAACATGGAGAGATAAACCAGAGGCTTGATAACGGTGCTGAAATGGTCGACCGTGTCCTTTGCAAGAAAGTAAGCCAGGCTACTCATGCCGGAAGCGCTCTCCCTCCAGTAGTGCAACTTATCCAATGAGAACGATCTCATAGCCGCAATCTTGGAAAGGAGTGCTGAAAGCAAGACATTATCAGTGAGAAAGGGAAGATGACAAAGAGGTAAGTAACTTGGTAATAATAACAAGGAATTACATGAAACTTACATACTGCTATTACGGTGTATGTATAACCGGTTGCTCCAAACGTTTCATCGCTCACTTTGGCTAGTGTTCCTAAGCAGACCCCGGCTAGTAGCAAAATTAGAAAATCTACAGCTTGTGTTCTAGCTTCTCGTAGCCGCTGCTTACCAACTCTGCAAGGAACCCAGAGAACATCAAAATCAAGTTTTGACAATTAGCCGAAATTAATGTCCTCCCTCTTGTAACTTTACCTTCCAAGAAAGTATCTGTATTGTTGGAACACTCCAGGTGTCAACCGATTGGATAAATCGTTTGAATTTAAGAAGTTGTAATGAAAGTTGTCCCTCTTCATCTCAACGTGGCACTTCACATCCTGCCATAGTTCTCCAGCAAAAGAAGGCCCAGCAGCATTCTCTCCAGTTGTAGCTGCTCCATGTGCTGAACCTTCACCACTCGTGGCGGCCATTCCTTCAACACTCTCTAGCATATCCAAGGGCACGGGGTACCCATTGTGAAGCATCCATCTAACAGGTAGCTGTTTGTAGTTCACTCCTGAGCTTGCGTTTGGTTTTACTATTCCTTCTAAAATGTCAATGTAGTAATCTGGAGGGTTGACACGCTCAGGGACAACAATCCCCAAGCTGGAAAAGTACTCTTCCACTTTATTCACTGGACCGTGATACACTGTAAGACCTCCTTTAGCAAGCAGTATAAAATCATCAAACATCTTGAACAAGGTGTAACTGGAGATCACCCAAAAAAGAAGATAAAAAATAAGGAGTATTATTTTGGGTTATTAAAGAAGAAAACAAATATAACTGCTAATTTAATTGATTTGACTATTCAACACTTGTCCATTCCAATATTCCTTTGTGACCATATTTTAAAATTACCTCGGTTGGTGAAGGACCATACATATGTTTACTCCTTCAAGAGCCTCACGCCTAAGTGCTCTAAGAAGTAACTGAGAAGATGAGCTGTCCAAACCAGATGTGGGTTCATCTAAAATTAGTAGCGAAGGTTCCATAACCATTTCAAGTCCAACGTTTACTCGTTTCCTTTGACCTCCAGAGATTCCTCGCTTCTCCACTGTCCCAACCAGAGAATCTCGCACTGCTTGCAGACCCAAGGACTCAATAACTCTTTCAACCACTAAAACCTTCTCTTCTTTGGGTAGATCAGCGGAGAGTCTACAATAACATAAAAATGTAGTAAAAAGTGAGGAGAATGGTCAGTAGCAAGAAAATGCATTCAATGCTGCGCTTGAAACTCTGAAACGCAAGGCATATGATTAAGAGCAGCTAAACAGTAACCAATTTCTACCGAAAGATGTGAAAAAGTACTTGTTACCATAATCTAATTTTGAAGCAGAGTCATGCATGAGACTAAAGTGCTCAATATGTGGTGGTATACCTGCATCTGGCACTGAACCACAGATTCTCCTCCACTGTCAAATTCCCATGCACAATATCATCTTGTGGCACAAACCCAATGATCTTCTTGTACGACCGAATAGACGAAACCTGGTCATTTACAAGAACTGACCCAGTTGTGTGACATCCAGTTGCTTTTCCAGTTAAAGCAGAAAGAAATGTTGTTTTACCAGCCCCAGACGGGCCCATGACTGCTGAAACTCGGCCAGGATATAATTTCCCAGTCACGCTTCTTAGTAGATGTTTGTTTTTTCCTTTCAAAGTGAGGGTTAAATCTTTAAAAGCAACCTCAATTGTAGGCCTCTTCCTGATGTCAATATCACTAGCCATTGAAATAACTCCGGAGAAGGTCAAGTTCATATTTTGTTCCTGTAAAGCCTTTTCTTTTTCTATCTGACCATATGCATACTTGAAAATTTGGCTCTGAGTATGCAATTGCTTTCCCCTTGGTGGTGCTTGCTTTTTAATTTTGCTTCCTATGTCAAGATTAAAACCTTCTTGACTATTAGGATCTTCCTCAATTTCATTTATTATTTTTGAGAGGTTGCTTTTGTCCTTTTTCTTTCCTTTTGATGTACTAGCACCTCCTGTTGCCGCAGGTGGCAAGGAAGAGTCTGCAGTGTGTTTAGAACCAAAACCTTTCAAATCTGGCAGCTTCGAAGTTTTTTTGCGAGAAAATGTACGTGATAATTGTGTTTGCAGTCCTACAGCATGCTTCTTAGCAATATCTTTTGCAGATTTCCATTTTTCACGTGCTTGTGTTTCTCTTACACTTTGAGCAGCCCTTTCTCTGGATTTTGCTATTCTTCTTTCTCGAGTTGCAAGAACTTGGTCAGAACAGTTATATATGATAAGAAGAATGAAACTCAAGCCAGCCTACATTAAAAATTGAAGGGTCAGTTCTACTGGACCACAGTGGACCCAAATATTCTGACATGCTACAAATTAATTAATCTAAAAGAAGGTGAATTCTACAATGCACTCCATCACCGCTAAAATGACAGAAAGTTGACATAAAAAAATTAAGAAGAAAAGAAAAGATAAATTCTATCATTCTTGTGACGAGAGGTGGTAAAAATAGGTGCAGCATACACCCCAAAAAATAAAGTGCGTAACTTGGAAGTCATCCTAAAAGAAAACTGAAAAGCAAAAAAATGGTTCACAGCTCACAAAAACACGGTTCCTGTATATATAAAAGTTGTGGAACTTATATGAGCAATACTTCATATAATGAAATGTTTTAAAGATTACTCACAAAAACCATAACACCATATGCAGTAATATTTTGATTTGCTGATTTAGGCTCACAGCTTGCCAACCTGAAACATCCTGGGGAAAACAAAAAAGGAGAGAGAGTCACTGGAATTGTCATCCTTCACTACGTAAATCAGCCTTCACACTCACGGTAAAAGCGTATTTCCAACAGATGTGTATATATATATATATATATAAAATATTGATTCCCAAATGGATAATGGATACATCATTAAGTAATATCAAAAGAAGGCTTCTTTTAAGCGTAACACATTAACACGTCTGCCAGCCACCAAAGCCTTCGTTTGAGATTACTTAATACTTGATGACACACCTAATACCTCGCACTTGTAGTCACATTATATACATTTCCTAGATTTAAGGACGTATAGAATGAGAATGGGCATAGAAGAATGACTACTGGTAACTTCTATTTACAAAAGAAATCAAATAATTAACAGACTTGGAAAACTTACGCTCTTGAGCAGTAGAACCTGTCCTGCAGTAATACCTGCAATGTATATATAAAAGTAACTCAGAATAATATATAAAAGGTGGCTAGTACACATTAAAACAGACGAACAAGCAGAAGCAAGATGCAGAGTTTTTCAGAACAATGTAAAAGAATAAAGCTGGTGAGAAATTAAGTAGCTACTAGTAAATTTAAGAACACGTGCTAGAAGTTCAGGGATAATTATCAATACCCCTTATTGCAAGGAACTTTTGTGATAGTAGACGGGCAGAATGATCCTCCTGAACAGAATACCTCGCTGCTACTCGTAATGTCCGCCCAAATATCTGCTGCCCCACAAGTATGGTTAACCTTTCCAGGTGGTAGCTGATAACGATATCTGTAGATTGATTCTGCTGATAAATATTAAAGTATGCCAAAAAGGAGAATGCAAAACAAATAAAACTACAGAAGGTATGGACTTACGGTTCACACATTCCACTAGTTTTATTGAGTTGCGCACTCGGACAGTAAGAACCCAAAGGGCAAGCTTCAACAGTAAACAAAATGGGCAACACAATATGAATAAAGTCAGAACATTCAACTGAATGAGAACATCTATATATATGAAAGATTTTCTTTCGTTTTAAGTTGTCAGAGACAATCAAATTAGAAGCAGAGAGCAGTGATAGAGCATAACCAATAATGAATGGCAAATACATAAATGCAATCGCTTCAGCGAAATGTAAAATATTAAAACCAATTTAGTGTTCCCATGGCTCTTGTGAGCATAAATACTTACGTATCATGCAGGTGATACCATGAGGGCAAAAGAAACCCTCACAACAAGGCTGGCAGTCTACAGATCTAATGGGTATCTCCTTCTTGTTACTGTTAAGCTCTACTTTCTGATTAGCTTTACAGCCCCATCCAGGCTCACATCCATTAAGCCATGAGCTCAAATTACAGTTTATGTTGGGCTTCAAGTAGTTGGATCTGGCTGTTTTCGTTGATGACGAGCCCGACCCCACAGAAAAACTTCGGGCAAAGGCTTCTATTTCTCCGGAAGTGCACATGCGCTGCGAAAGATCTCCTGAAAAAGTCACCAAAAAGTAACACAAAAATGACCCAGGAGTATCAAAATTTTGGGAATCAGAGCAAAATAATCTTGTTTAAACAAGGTTGGTGCTTTACTGAGAACTATACTGATACACTATTATCTAAAGACAAAGGACAAATGGGTGGGCATCATGACAGATTTTGTGTTTGTTAGATTTATTACACGTCTGCATAAATACATATCCTACACTTTTCTGTCTATACAATTTTTGTCTTATTAGCATTCCCCATGCACATATCTCGTTCTAGTCATTATTCTTTACATGTGAGAAAGGAAGGGGCTGCTCCAAATGGTATATTAGATGTTGGGAGCAGGCAAATGGCAATGGCCACTAGACCCCATAACCGTAAGTCAAGGCCGTGGTTGGATGGAAGTAAGTACCTTTAAATCTCTGGGCACACGAGGTCAAAAAGGTCAGATCCTTGGTGAAATTGAACGCCCCATCCCAATCAGCGTCCCTGAAGGAAAAAGAAAACGACAGGGCATGCCACAGTATGTCACCCTTTTTCTTCCATATTTTAATGAATACTACAAGACAAGAATGGCGTTGTAATTTGCAAGGAAAACGATTGGGACTCACACATCAACTATGCAAAAACCCAGCTCTTTTTTTATTGCGGCCTTGAAGATGGACGTGTAATTAGACATGCTGTGGTAAAATTCCTGGGCGAATATCTGAACCGCAGCTCCATTGTTCTGACAAGAAACTCGCCTCGGCCCCAGAAAGCAGCTCAATGCAACAATTAGAACGAAAGCAGCCTTCCTTGTCTCGATGGGTCCTTCTCTGTTGCTCATCTTCGCATCAGAAAAAGATTATTTTTTTCTTCTTTACAATCTGAGAATTTTATTAATAACGGATCAAAGGGAGAAATTCAGAGGTAAATGCAGGTAAATTCATTTTGAATTTGCGTTGAGAAGCAGAGAAGCAGCAGGGCAGGGTCGGTTACAGAGAAAGAGAAAAATGGGAATGGAGAATTGGGAACCAGAGAGAGAGAGAGAGAGAGAGAGAGAGAGAGGGAGAGGAAGCGCAAGAGCTGGGTATTCGCATTTTCGTATGGAAGAAATGGCGGCGGGGAGGAAGAATTGGCGAGGTATGGGGAGCAGCATTTGCTTATTTAAATCAAACGAGTTTCTACGTAATGCATGAATGAAGGGTGTCAATGAATGAATGAAACAAAACATATACTGTGACTGTATGGTCAAGGTGGTCTCTGAAAATGGCGTCCCCTTGTGCCATCCATTCAACCTCGCACTAGGACTAGTTTGGATAAATTTTTTTAAAAAAATATTTTTTATATATTTTATTTTAATAAAAAAAATTAAAAATAATTTTGTATTTAAATATAATATTTAAAAAATACTTTTAAATAATAATAAAAAGTTTAAGTTTATTTAAATAAAAATAAATAAAAATATTTAATTTATATCAAAATTACTGAAAAAAAATAAAATATAAAATATGATAAGTTATGATATGTAAAATATGATTAAATATGCTAACATAATAAGAACAGTGAGATTTTTAAGTATGTCACGGTAACAGCATCATGAAAAATAAAATATAAAATAATAACAACATATCTAATTGTGTACTCAAAGGTTTAATAATATGATGTTAATGTTATTTTATTTTACTTTCTCTAAGTTGTATAATCATTAAAATTAAAATTCAATTTAAGATATTAGGGCACAATGACTTAAAGTTATATTGTTTAAAATATAATTTATATAATTACTTAAAAATATTTATATAAATAAAGTTTATAAAAAAAAAGAGATGATATAAAATATAATTTTTAATAAAAATAAAGAATATTTTTGTCATAAAATTATATTAAAAAATATTTTTTTTTTACTTTTTTTAAAAATTAGAGTTCATTAATTTTTTTAAAAAAAGTAAATTAATTTTTTTAAATTTTTACATTTTTTTTAAATTACATCTAAATACAATTAAAAAAAATGTAAATTAACTTTTTAAAAAAATATTTTTTCTAAAAAAAAAATATCCAAACGCACTCAATGTTATTTTGATAGTTACCGCATTGCACCCATACCATTAGATTAACTACCACACACAACGTGTGCGCTGAAGATTATCAGCAATTAAAAATGTTTTAAGAAAGGGAGCACAAAAATTAAGAATTTTATTATTTCAAAAATAGACAGATAGGATAGACAAAGTAAGAACTTTTTAAATTTTATAAAATCTTTATGGTATTTTTATTAGTGATAATAGAGTTTTTTTTTTGGGTATAATGAAAGTTTAAATTTAATAATATTTTGTAACTTATTTAAACTCTTGTAATTAACTAATTTAATAAATTTTATTACAAAATTTAACTGTGAGAATAATTGGTTATTCCTATGACTCCGGACACCTGCCTATGTCCAATTGCTGATGAGAAAACAAATAGATAACACAAAAATCTGAAATCTGATTATGGTTTTTTCCCTCTCTGCTTCTGCCTTCATATCCTTTACCTGTAGTCAACTTCACCGTCAATCATTATTGGAGCATTGCAATCTCATCTCAGTAGCAGAATATCGAAGTCATAAATCGGACCCGAAGGGTGCCTTTACGCCTGCAAACCTGGCAAAGAAATCCGCATCTTGACCAACAGTTTTTGTGATCACAGGGTGAGGCCGAGGCTGATGCTGATGCTTATGCCGATGCAACAGCCGGATGACCCCGAGGTGTTCTTGGAAGATGAGATCCCGCTGCCGGTGGCGGCGATGATTGACGGCTCCGCCTGACGCAAGAGCCACCCTATGGTCTTGCCATCAGTCTTGTAGCCTAGCTCACGGGTGAGTTTGTTGGAAGATGCGAGAAGCGCACGGTGGTGGCGAGCGAATACGGCGGTCTCGCCCATTCACCTTGGAGTGGCGGTCCTTGTTGGCTCTGGAAGGAGGTGGCTAGGGTTTAATGACTTTAAGAGGGAGAGGGGTCTGTGAATTCATGGGTTTGGGTTGGTTGGCTGAAGAGGAAGAAGATTAGAAGAAGAAGAAGAAGAAGAAGAAGAAGATCACATAGGGAAAACCCTCTTCAAACTAATAGTTTTCTCTGAACCCATTATTTTTGTGATGCTCTTCTGATCATCCAGCAGCAGCAAGGGATTTGATTACGATTTTTGTCTTCAAAATTTTGCCAGTGATAATATGGGCTGTGCGTAATCTGAGCTTGAATTTCTGGTTCTGTGACTGAGCATTGGAGCCATTGACTTGAAAGTTGAAATTGAGTCCACTAAAATTCCTTAAAATTGATCAGAAACTCAAAAAGTAACTTCGGAGGCCAAGTTGACATCTTTGATTGACAATAACTGAACCTACGATGTTAAGAGGGAACCGTGCGAGAGACGTTCTAGTATATTTTGACTGCAAAACTTCAAAGCACGATCATATACAATTTTGGTCCTTTTGGCAACATCGTATTCATGCCAGTTACAGAATTCCCTCATCCACAAAGAATATATGAACAAAAAGGAACTAGTTTGCCCCCTGAACGCATCAGAAAAAGACCATTTAATCTAGAAACTCACTCGATTGTGCATGACTTGTGGATCCATGATTGGGAGCAACTGTGTTATTTCAATGTTTCATTTCTACATGTACGCCTAGCTTTTATGGTCAAAAGAAAAAGAGAGAAAAATAAAAAAATTAAAATTTATCTCTCTTTTTATTATCATTCAAAATAAAAATATATAAAATATATAAAATTAAAATATAGAAATAACATTTTTGTTATTAGCAGCATGGACGTCCCTGTGTACTGCAGAATTACCATTTTAAAACTTTTATGGGGCTTGTCAAAATTAGTATTGTTAAAATGGGCTCGACTTGTGAGGGAGGCCATTTAACCCAACACTAGGGCTCCGTCTAGCTTCACAACACGTCAATTCGGATGGCCCAAAACCTTTTTTTATTTCTTTATTTTTTTTAATCTTCCATACTTTTTAATTTCTTTTAGCTTATTTTTGAAGTTCTGGATTAAGATTTATAGTTTACTAACCCATTTTAACCGCGATAACTAAAATGATCATTAGATATCCTTATTTATCACTTGTGATGTTGATGCATATGGGTTGCTTGTTAAAATACTCTCCAGGAACATTACTTTCAACTCGCTAGTATCTGTCTTCCTGAATTGAATTTGGTCATTTACAAAATTTACATGTATATCTGAATTTGATGTAACATATCAAGTTTGGATATTTTGAAGAGGATAAAAATAAATAAATAAATGATAGTCTTCTTATTGTCAATAGTTAATTAAGAAATTTGATAATAATCTCTTTTTTTAATATAAAAATGACATTTGTTAACAAGTGTTCTTAATGTACTTGTTAAAGAATGAAAATAAAAAGTAATCAATAATAAGTAAAAATATTTAATACTTTAAAAATACAAAAAGTGTTTTATTATTTTTTTCTTTAAATAATTATTTATTAAAATGTTAAATGCTAAATGTAAATATTGTTCTAATAATTTTTTAAATATTTAATTAAAAAATATTGAATGAAATAATATAAATATTTAACATATTAAAAACTTAAAATATATTTAATATTATCATATGATTTAAACTTTTAACCTTATAGTTAAAATTCTGAGACATACCTTTGTAGGTAAATCTTAAACAATATCTTTAAGACAGTGATTATTAATAATTCATAAAAGATTTAGGAGATGAATAAATTATTTTATAATTAAAATAAATACATATTAATAAAGGATAACAATAAAAATTGAATTGTACACGTAACTCGAGCCAACCTTCAATTACGATTAATCATTTTTTTTACAATAGTAATCATTTCTCTAATGTCGTGTAAGTGACATTGTTTCTCAAAATTTTTGTCACGAGAAAAAAAGTAGTTGTCCAGGCAGTGATTAGTGCGAGGTGCCTAAGTTTGGGGGCGAACTGGTCCGAGCCCGAACCCGAACCCAACAACAAGAAGCACTTCCTCAACGACTCTGGAAGAGACGGAATGTTCTGGAAACCCGTTCATCTCCATAAAGCTAAACCCTAACTCTTGCGTTCTTTCACTGTTAGACACCCCTTATCCACTCCCCAACGCGACGCCTACACACGGCAACATGGCCTCAGCCAACGCTATCTCCTCCGCCTCCATTCTGCGCTCTCCCAAGCACCAGGTACCACTCTCAGCAGCCTCCTAATGGATTTTACATTTCGGTATTTTTCCTTTTGAGCAGAGCAACAGCGATTGTTCTGGTTATTTCATCTTCTACCGAAGCTTAACGGTTGCGTGAATCTCCGCGAGTGCAGAGTCTGAGTCGGAGGCTCAACCAGCAGCCCAGCGGCAGGGTGAATTACAGGCAATCGAGCAACCGGTTTGCGGTGAGAGCTTCCGCCAAAGAGATTGCCTTCGACCAGAATTCTCGGGCTGCTATTCAGGCTGGCATTGACAAGCTTGCTGATGCTGTTGGGCTCACTCTTGGGCCAAGGGGTAAGCTTTTCTTCTTTTGTTACTCTAGGAATCGTGGGATGCATTTGTTTTCGTTGACGAATTTGTACTTATGCTTGTCTTTTAATTTTCGAAGGGAGGAATGTTGTGTTAGATGAGTTTGGAAATCCTAGAGTGGTTAATGATGGAGTGACTATTGCTCGAGCAATTGAACTGGCTGATGCCATGGAAAATGCTGGTGCGGCTCTGATTAGGGAGGTATGTGATCCATCTCTGTGTTTTGTCTGGGTCTTCCCCCTCACCTCCCATGACAATTTAGTTATTCCACTCTTGATGATGAAGTGGGCCTATTTTGTGTGCTGATGTTTTTAAACTTTGCGAAAAAGGTTGCGAGTAAAACCAATGACTCTGCGGGTGATGGGACAACGACGGCATCGGTTCTTGCTCGAGAAATAATTAAGCTTGGACTTCTCAGTGTAACCTCTGGTGCTAATCCTGTATCACTCAAAAGAGGAATTGATAAAACTGTACAGGGTTTGGTAGAGGAGCTAGAGAAGAAGGCCAGGGCTGTCAAAGGTGGAGATGATATCAAAGGTATTAGTCTGCCGTTCCTACGGACCATTTGTTTTTCCTAATGTATGGTTTCTGGTTTGTTATGCTAATAAATTTATTGTTGCTTTAACAGCCGTTGCTTCTATTTCTGCTGGAAATGATGAGCTGATTGGAACAATGATTGCGGATGCAATTAGCAAGGTTGGACCTGATGGTGTTTTATCCATTGAGTCATCATCCTCATTTGAGACAACAGTTGAAGTTGAAGAAGGAATGGAGGTTTGACTTCTTTCCTGGGCTTAGGCTCGCTAATTACTTCTTATCTCCTCTAGGGAATGGTGATAATGGGGAAAAAATGTTTTATCCAGTTTCTGATATTATTTTATCGCCTTGCCATCTTGCTCTCTTCCTTGTGATCTGCAGATTGACAGAGGATATATCTCCCCTCAATTTGTTACAAACCCCGAGAAGTCCGTTGTTGAATTTGAGAACGCAAGAGTCTTGGTTACGGATCAGAAGATTTCGGCAATAAAAGATATAATTCCCCTGTTGGAGAAAACCACTCAATTGAGAGCCCCCTTGCTTATCATTGCTGAAGATGTAACTGGTGAGGCTTTGGCTACTCTTGTTGTGAATAAGCTGCGGGGTATCCTTAATGTCGCTGCAATCAAAGCTCCTGGCTTTGGTGAGCGGCGAAAGGCCCTCCTTCAGGACAGTGCTATATTGACAGGTATATTAAATTTCTGTCTGTTCAAGTTCTTGGTTGTATTCTGGGCGTGTGTAACATTCTTGGTGACAATCAAATGAAATCAATTTTAACTTAACCTTGTAGATGTTAAAAGTAGGTTAATCCTGTTCAAAATTTAGTTTAGTTCATTTGAGGCAAAGGTGTAGTCAATTGTTAAGTTACCCTTGAATTCTGTTAAGTCTATATATGATGAAGCGGCACATGTGCCATGAATATGATCAAGTGTTTCTTTCCAAGTTGGGGATATGTGTTTGTGTTGGAAGCATCATTCTATTGTAGATTATTTAGTTCCTTCATAATTTTCTTTGGTTGACAACTTTGTACCTTTAACTACTAGGCGCTGAGTTCCAAGCCAGTGATCTGGGCCTACTTGTTGAGAACACCTCGGTTGAGCAGCTTGGTTTGGCTAGGAAAGTGACCATCTCTAAGGACTCTACCACTATTATTGCTGATGCCGCATCAAAGGATGAGTTGCAAGCTCGAGTTGCACAGTTAAAGAAGGAGTTGACGGAGACAGATTCAGTTTATGATTCGGAGAAACTAGCTGAGAGGATTGCTAAATTGTCTGGTGGAGTTGCAGTCATCAAGGTTGGTGCTGCTACAGAGACTGAACTTGAGGATCGTAAGCTCCGTATTGAGGATGCCAAGAATGCTACTTTTGCAGCCATTGAGGAAGGTATTGTTCCTGGTGGCGGCACTGCATTGGTTCATCTCTCTTCTCTTGTCCCAGCAATCAAGGACAAGCTTGAAGATGCAGATGAGAGGCTTGGAGCCGACATTGTGCAAAAGGTGAGAAAGCTTATTAATGGGCATATATTTTGATGAGTATGGTATTATTATTGTTTTCACAGCATCTGCGCCACAATTACGTCCAATTAACTATAATAACATGCCAAATTACACTATATATCATACGAATATATCCAACAGAAATAGCATCAGCAATCTCAGGGTATATACTATTTTTACCTTAACAATATATGTAAAAGTTGATACCCAAAATCAAGAGGATGCTAAGGCTGAAATATTTTTCTGTATATTATGCTGCATTAGGTGGAAGGTATTTTATATTTATGTTCTTCTTATAATTTGTTTGAATGAAATTGTAAACAAACATTACCGATGCTGATTTTTCTGTCTTTACGTGTAGGCACTGGTAGCACCTGCAGCATTGATTGCTCAAAATGCTGGAATAGAAGGTGAAGTTGTTGTGGAGAAAATAAAGAACGGTGAATGGGAGGTTGGTTACAATGCTATGACAGACAAGTATGAGAATTTAGTGGAGGCTGGAGTCATCGACCCTGCCAAGGTTGTAAGGTGTGCTTTGCAGAATGCTGCTTCAGTTGCTGGGATGGTCTTGACCACGCAGGCCATCGTGGTGGAAAAACCTAAGCGCAAGGCACCTGTGGCTGCTGCTCCACAAGGCCTCACCGTTTGATTTTCAGGTTACATTGTTTTAGGGGGCCGGCAAAGAACAGTTTTGTGTGGAAAATTGAAAGAGCGTGAGTGTTCGAACGTCTGTTTTGTACTCATTGTCATGATCTTCGTTGTTGAATTGAAAAAATAGATTTGTAAACATAGCTTTTGGGTAATTTTGATATGGATGGATGAAGAAAGTTGGCATAGAGAAATTAATTTCATTCATGGTCATGACCAGGCTTTCCTGAGAAATGGAGTGAATGGGGAATGCCAATGCCCTATTTGGAGCTATTAATTTAATTTCTTACATATTCTTGCGGGGATTAAGAATGGAGAATTAATCGCAGATACGAAATCAGATGCTGGTATTTAGGATAAATTGTTTATCTGGTCTCATTTGGTTTTTACAGTATCGAAATTGTTTAAAAATGTTTTTGTGGTTTTAAATAATTTGAAATTGAATCTTATGATTTTCAAAATAATGTACAATGGTATTTAATTGATATTTATAGTTTCACTTCAAATAAGAATTAAATTAATAGAAATTATTTTGTATTAATTAAAAACTAGAAAGGGCAGTTTAAACGACTTTGAATTATAGAAATAAATTAAATTTAAAGTAAAGATATATAAACTAAATGAATAATTTAATCTATTTGTAGGTATTTTCTAGATTACCAATTATTACATTTATAATATTACTCAATAATATTATATCGATCAAGTGATAATATGACTTTCTAGTATGTCTTATTGCAAAGTCCAGTCGTCTTTTTTTTTTTTCCTCCAATCAATTTTTCGGTCAATGGGACACGCAATAACTCTCGAGAATAAGAGGAATGAAATGCATTTTCATGAAAAATGAAGATGGTAAACATATAAGTTTTATGCTGTGGACTTAATTTATACCATAACCTTAGGAAAATTATTAGAATTTTGTTAGTGATACAGAGATTTGAATGGTTTGTAAAAAACTATAAATTAAAATTGTTATGTCATCCTTTCATTTTTTAAAAAAAAAAGGCGATAATTCAGAGAGAAAAATTTGTAATATACCTGTTCAATATGTAAAATATGATATTTTTCACAAACTATTTCTTAACGGGTTATGCTATTCATGCATAACACTTGCACACAAATGTACATGGCACATAATCTAAGTTTAACTAAACCTACTTAAACTTTATATTATACAAGCTATGTAAACTATTTACGTATATAAGTTTCATTATTTCTAATTAGATTTATCTCTAGATTTATGTACGGTTATATTCAAAAATAATTTACATAAATTCAAATATAATTTTGCAACTTTACCTTCTTTTTATCTCTTTAAAAAGTATTCGTATTTTTTAGTATTTTTTTCTTTTCTATTTTCTCTTGGTACTCAATTTGAAGCTGGATTGACATTTTAAGCGAAAAGTTTCCTATTTCGTTTCCTAAGCAACTTTTTTTTTTTTTTTGCGATCTCGTTTCCTAAGCAATTTGAAGTTGGAGAAGAAGAGTATCAGATCCATATACACTAATACTGTACAGTTTTTTTTTTCCCTTGATGTTCACAGATACAGATTAAAAAAATTAGATACTTAATCTTTATATATATATATATATATATAACAGAAATTGTCTATGAAATGCGTGAATTCTATCTTAGCCATATTGTGAGTAAGACTTTTGTCGTCGCTTTAAGAATCAAGCTTCGTCCTTTGTGGGCCTCCTCGAATGTTCTTATTGCCATAATTGTACATCCCCGTCTGGTTAAAAGAAATATTTAAAATAAGTGATAAAGATCGTGATTGAGTATAATAATTAAAAAGGAGACGATAAAAGAATAAAGTGTAAATATTCTAAAATACCAGTTTATTTTACATAAATATTTATTAGATCATGATTGAGTTTAACTTTTTTTTTTTGCAAGAAATCTAATTATTCGAAGAAGTTAACCGTTAAATATTGAAGATGTTAACACAATCGCACCAGGATTTCCTGGCATTGCAGTTTACCGATGTAGATTTAGACAAAGACATAAATAAGGTGGGTTTTATGATTTTAAAATTTTAAAAAAAATTTATTTATCTATTTTTAACTTAACATAAAGTTAAATTTTAAAAGATCTAAATTCTAACACAATTTATCTATAAAGATGTGGCTCACAAGCAAGTAAATTAGAATTTAAGTATAATAAATTTTACTCATAATATTAAAAATTGTTAAAAAATATTTTATAAAAAAATAATTTTAATATTTCAAACGAGATTATGTCTTATAAAAAAAATCCTAACACAATCATAAATCTGTTGTGGATAAAAACTAATTGAGATAAAAAAAATAAATATTACAGGCCTAAAAGGAAGATATTTGATTGAAAAAGACATGAAACTAAAACCGAGTTATCATATATTTTCTTAAAACTAAACAAGCCTTTTTAATCATTTAATATTTTATATTTTCTCATTTTAGCAAAGTGTTTTATTCGTCACGCGTTAATTGAGCTATGTATCTATACGGGGAATTTTTTTTCTAAATATAATTGACAAATTTCTCATTTTTCTTTTAGAAAACATCATTCATTATTTTGGAAAACTACTTTAGAAAAAAATAAATTATTACTTACACCTTTTAACTTGTCTTATATGCGGATTAAACTTTAAAATTTTAGAAGGTGCAAATAATTTCTTAAAATTTTACATTTTGTGTTAAACACATATTCCATTAAACAAACTATTAAATACGTGACAAAATTATAATGTGATTTGTAAGTGACACCCAAAAAAATTAATGTGAAAATTACAACTTAAGTAGTATTTTAACTCTCCATTAAAAGTAGAAAATCATGTTCAAATCCCTTGTGTCAAAAGAAAAAAAAAGAGTGAGAAAACGAATCAAGGGAAAAAAAACTACGTAAGTGAGAAGGAGGATGACACCGAAAGCAGCTGGTTTCTACTTTCTAGTTGAATCACACCAAACTTTGCAATTGCAAGTATATCTGCAGGCTGATTCCCTTTCCGTAAAGGATTTCGATAATCTTTACTACATTCTACACCAAAGTTGATACACTTTTTTTATTGAAAAAAAATAAGAAATAAAATAAATATTGAAAAGTATATTTAAATTTTAAAAAATGTGTTTCTTTTTAATGAAAAAAGTGTAAAAATTTGAAATAAAAAATAAGTGTAAGAATAACAAAATTCTTTTATAAAACACGTAGCAGACTCAAGAAATCGAACTGATTCCTTCTGGTGGATGAGTGGATGTGGATCACATCTTGAAAACGACGATAGCAACCCAATAATTTTCGTTAAGAAGACTAACACCTTAATGAGAGTCTGATTCAATAATGGCCTTTTTTGAAAAACTGTCGCGAGAAAAAAGCTAGTTTGAAAGCAAAACAAATAGCAGACACATCTCAGCGATTATTTTGTATTTTCTATACTTGTTTGGTGATATTAAGAGAACACAGAGAATGCAAATTAAAGCAAATGGAACGGCATCATTCACATTTCATTTTTATCTTCAAAGAGTTATTATCATCCCAATCCCCAAGTGGAGATGGAATGAATTACACATTGAAGAGTTTAAACTAAAACATGTCTTTTTTTCTTACTCTTTCTTATTTTTCATGTTCTCTACCACGCACATCCTATGGAGTAAAGTGTGTTGCTTGTATCATTGTGCTGCGAATTAAGCTTGAAATTTGAAAGAAATAGCTAGCTTAACCAAATGGAATTGCTGCACTTCTATAAGGAGGAGGTCAAAACTTTGAATGACGTGTTATGGGCAATAATCAAAGTTCCACGTTTAGATAAAACTCACTGTGAGTACAGTGCAAAAATGAATGCTTTAGCCCCCATCACACATCATTAGTTATGTATTTAGATTAATTTATTTTATAATTAAAATAATTTATAATTAAAAATTTTTTAAAAAAATTTTTGAAAAAAAAATATACCAAACACGTACTAGAAAGGGAGTCAAATTTTTTTTTATAAAAATCAGTTAGATTTAAAAATAAATTTTAAATAGAATAAAATAATAAAAATTATTTATTTATCTAAAAAATTAATAAGTATGTCAAATTATTATATTAAAAATTTTGATAAATAAAATTCTGATTATATAATATTTTTTTTAAAAAATAAGTAAGTTGTCAAATATGATTATAGGGCAAGGTTAGCACAAGTCGATCTTGTTAAGCAAATGAACAAGATGCCCATTGCCAATCTTGATTTTGTTTCTATTTCTTGAGTCAATGGGTACTAACTAATGCGCGTAAACTTTTGTGAAAGGTACTGATGGGCCCCATGGGGTTGTCCTAATCCAATGTGAAGGTTCCACGGTTGGCGCTTTAATATCTCGGAGTCCCACACATCATTGCCCCTCCATATGGATGTTCTAGGATAAACTAACGATTTTGTCGATCATTATCAGCACAAAAAGTAGAGAAAATATTATATATTCTATTCCTCCTCCCTTTAAAAAAAAAAAAAACACAACAATATTGTGTATTTATTCGAACTAAATACTCAAGTTCTTCAACTGATAATAAAAAATAATAAGTGGCATATCATTTTTATAATTATTGGACTAATATATTCCTGTCATGGGTTTTTATTAAAATTAAAGTAAAACTTCAAAGGCCCCACTCAATTAGGGAAATTAATTAAATTTTAGCCCTGTAAGATTTTTATTAAAATTAATTATGCCGCATCAATTATAAAAAAAATTCTATATTTTACATCTTCCATGTTTTAAAAATATACACTTTACCTTCCTAAAAATTTAGAAATAACAGTTAATGGTTTAGTTAAAACTAATGACTCGTTAGTCGCATTGTCATCATTTTTCACTAAATTCATCAAGGTGATACATATATAGTATTTTTTTATATTTTTTATTTTTATTGATCTATAGAATTCATAATTTCTCTCACTATTTTTTTTAATTCACCTAAAAATTGGACAGTCTCTCTCTTAATATATACTTTATCTGGTTTATAAGTCAAACTTCAATGCATCTTTAGATCATAAGGAAAAAAATGATCACGTAAACTACCAAAAAAAAAATGTTTATGAAAATTTAAGAAGGATATAATGTACAAATCCATTTGTGAAGCTTAAAAGATACAAATGGTAGGTATTTAATTAAAAATTTGTGCATTAAAGATAATTTCAATCAAAGTTTTAGGAAAATGAAATTTTAACTTACACTTATATAGCAAATTAATTGAATATAATTCTTCACTTTGAATTAAATTACAGTGTAACACAGCCATCCAATCCGAGTTTGTGCTTTTGCACTCGAATTAAACCAAGTATATATCAGCCTAGATAGACACCCAAAAGGAAGAGAGGGAGAAACACGGAAGGAACCATATAAAATTGTGTTTTTCCAAAATAATAATAATAATAATTGTGTTGTGTTGTTGGAAAGACTACATATGCTTCTTTTCGTCGATTCCTCATGAATAAAAAACATGGAATAAAATGAAAGCCTCTAATTAATGCAGGGTTGGAGCATATGGCACCAATTCCTCTCTCATGGTTATCATCAGCCTCTTTTTAAACTTATGTTAGTGGTTGGGGCTTCACTGTTCTTGCTACGTTGTTTGCCACTTATTTTTCTAAATTGGAGGATAAAGAAAATTTAAATATTCTCCTTTATTTTCAATGATTAGGGCAATCCAATTTTATTTATTTATATTATTAACGGAATCATTCTTAAAGATGCAAATTTGGAGCACTTGCCAAATGAAAAAAAAGGGTACTTCTTCAACTCCGTATCAACCAACGGTGGACAATGATTATGATTATTATATATAAAGACGGCCTTTTGAAGTGATTCAGTGACGAATTTATATTCTCATAAAAAGAACATACACAGGAAATAAAGTCGATTGACACAAAAAGATAATGAAATGAGCGAGTTTAAAGCTTATTTATTATAGGTCTCAGATTTTAAAATTGAAGTGTCATATAATTTAAGTGATGATTTCGCTCTCCAGCCACTTTGAATTGGTTGAATTTAATTCAAAATTATATAACATTTATTTTTTAAAATATTATTTTTTATTTATTTTTAATATTAATATAAATATTATTATATTACTGATTAAACATTAAAAAAATTATTTTATAAATTTTTTATTTTTAAATATTAAAATTTTATAATTTAATTGACTAGTTAAATATATTAAAATATAAATTATATTTAAATTTTAAATCAATTTGATTTATATCAAACTACGTATAGGTTCAAATATTTTATTCAGGATTACAATAACTTTGAATTAAAAAATTTAATTTAATTAAAATATTAGATTGAGACTGTATTAGGTCAAACCCAACCTACAAACACCTCTAATAAAGTCTAAGTCTTCAACAATTTTTAAAAAAATGTGATAATGTCACAAATATTAATTTTTTATTATGTCACTTAATTTTTTCTTTGATTTAAATGCTAGTACCTCGTATGTAAAAAAAAAAAACTAGAGTGAAAAACACAAATCTGTGTCATTCATTTGAAAAATTACTTTACAGATTTGCGCTTAATTTTTAACTATGTATGTGTTTGTATTACTAATATGTTGCTTTAAATAAAACTAAAGTTCTGAAAATTGAACTGGTCATTGAACCGATCGAGGTACTGATTTAAAGTTCAATGGTCGAACCGTGGTCGAACCGGAGTATAATTAATATATATTTATATTTATATATAATATAAATATATTTATATATATGTATAAAAATTATTTATATACTAATAACATAAATAAAAAAATATAATATAAATCAATAATAAAATTATTTAAAATATAAAAAAATAATATCATAAAATAAAAAAATATTTCATTCATATAAGTAATATAACAAATATTCTGAATGGCTCTTACATATTGTCTAAGATTTTTCTTTAATAACTGCAAGTTACACATATAAAATTTAATTATTGGATGGGATCTTCAATCACTGGAGTTGTTTGTCTCAATTTCAAAACTTGTCAATTTTGATAACCTATATCAGTTTTCACAAATTTTTGTGCATAATACATGTTCACAGAATCACAATATGACCTCACTTTCACTTTTGTTTTATATAACGTCTCTGACAACTAGCGAAGACACAATCACACACACACACACATTGAGCAGAAATAAGTAACAGATGCAAAAATTAATAAAGTCTCTACCTAGAACAATAACAAGACTGTAAGGCTTCAACCTGGAGGTATAATGCGGAGGCGGAGTGGCGGACGCTGCGGTGTGGAGTGCGGAGGCTGAACAGACGGTGCTGGCTGGCTGGCTGGGGTGCGCGACGCGGGACGGAGGCGACTGGGGTTCGCGACGAGGGATGGAGGCGGCTGTTGTGCCCGACGCGAGACGGAAATCGAGATGCGGCTGCGGTGCATTTGTTCTGCGGAGTGCGGAGGCAGACCAGACCGAAGGGGGTTGCGGGACGGAGCCACCTGCGGTTGCGATACATACGTTCCGTAAGGAGGAGGTAGATCGGGCTGAGGGTTTTCAACCCCCTTCGGAAACAACGCGTGATGAGGGTTTTCTCTGTTCTGTGACGCGGAGGCAGACGAGAGTTTTCAACCCCCTCCGGAAACTACGCCGTTTCTTTTTTTTTTTTTTGTAAAATTAAGATCAAAACGACATCGATTTGCTTAAAGAAATTTCAAAAAAAAAAATCAGAACTAGTAAACGTACGGACCGGTATCGGTTTAACCTGTTTGAGATCGGTTCACCGATTTTTGACCTCACCAGTTTTGAGAAGTCGCCTGAACCGGTGAGAGGATCGGTTACTGATCTGACTGGTTGGATCAACCGGCCCGATCCGATTTTAAAATATTAAATAAAACACTTAGTTAATACATATTGGATATACATATTGTAAGATTAAAAAATAAAAGTATAATTTTGCCTTCGGCATAAATATTAAAATATAGGACAATCTAAGAGGCGGTTTCAAAGGCGTGCCTGTCACTTACTTGCTCCGCGTGTCGCCATGTCACAGGACAAATGCACACGTGTATCACTCATGGTTGATGGAGAAACAGCAACATTCTTAGATTTGAACCGACATACCAAAAAAGAAATATCTGTACCTTCCCACTATACCCACAATCTTGCTTTCAATTACTACGATACCACCCTCGCTATTCCGCGTTTCAAGCATAAATGACGAAGATTTTTAAAAGAAACCACGAAAAATTCGTTGTTGGAAATAGTCATAAACCGATTATTCAAAGATCCATCCGAATATATATAACTGTAATCATCATGGTAATTAAGGTCCGTTTGGTACACGGATGAATAATATAATATAATAAATATTATTTATATTTAAATAAAATATTTAATAATAATTTATTTAATTAAAATAATTTTATTTAATTTTAATTTTATAAAATTATATAAAATAAAATAAAATAATTATTGTTTATTATAAATTAAAATTAAATAAAAATTAAATATTATATTATATAATATTTTATTTAAATATTATATAAACATAAATAATATTAATTATAATATTTTATCAACCACTTATATAATATAACAAATGAAACTTAAAAGTTTGCCATGTCAAAAAATAAATAAAAGTTTGCTTTCAGTATTATGGAGCGTTAAAATGTTCGTCAATGCACTTTTTTAATTTTTTTTATTCAACAAAGTACTTTATAGAAAGCTGGTTTTGCTAATGTGATACTTCTGACACACAATTGAGACCATAGCAGCACATTTTCACTCGGTATTATCAACTTTCCCGCTAATCAAACACCATTTGTATTTCATCAATAAAAGATGTTTCTTTGAATTGGAATTGATTATAATCTCTAAACTTGAATATTTTAAAGGATAAATCATTTTTTAAAATTTTTTCAGTAAAATCTTAATTATAAATTATTTTAATAATAAAATAAATTAATTTAAAATATATGTATTTAATAGCCGAAATATCTTATAACTAATTTAAAAAAAAATCATAATTTTTTTTAAAATTAAATTATTTTCACACATACTACAAAATTCTTCCAATAATCCCGTTCATGTTTAGCGTGTTTGCCTGCAAATATTCTAACTTGCTCAAGTCCCAATTTTAAACTTTCTTTTTTCCTGCATAGTTTTCTTGATATGAATGGGTCAAAATGAGCAACAGGAGAATGCTCGGGTTCGTTAGGCTAGGCTAGACCCCAACGGCTCTAAGTCTGCGTGATACTTTTGACTTTGATTTTGTTACGCGCAAGTTTTCCTGTTTCTTTCTTTCTACACTAAACAAAACATTTGTCCCGTGTACTAAAAGAAAAACATTTGTCCTTGGTTTGAAAGTAAAAAAAGAAAAAAAAAATTTGAACTTTAAAGCGAGGAAAAAATTTAAGAAGAAATTAATTTATTATTTTAAAAGTTATCGTTTTTTTTCTCTTAGTTTTCTTTTTATCCAAAAAAAAATAAAAAAAATTTCTTCCTTATTTTTTTAATCTCAAATCAAACATAAT
Source organism: Castanospermum australe (assembly GCA_019955255.1). NCBI lineage: Eukaryota > Viridiplantae > Streptophyta > Magnoliopsida > Fabales > Fabaceae > Castanospermum > Castanospermum australe. Next base: position 2,176,436 of record NSJW01000034.1, read on the forward strand.
TTTAATTGCAAAATAAACGCCAACAGCTAATGGCAGAACTTAAGAGGGGCAAAGGGGGACAGTTGCCGCCAAAAAATTTTATGGTCCAAGCAGTGCATGTCTCTTTTAATTGCCTTCAGCTATTATCTCATTTATAAAATCAAGTCTCTGATCATTCGTTTGTATTGTAGGTATCTCAGGAAAAGATAAACCAAAAAAAAAAAAAAATCAAACCTGCAGCATGTGTTTAGGCCAAATTAATGTTATGTTTTATTACAAAATAATTACAACTTCATCAAGTTTCGCCACTGCCAACAGAGATTCTACATTTTAATAGTCAAATTAATGAAAATTTATATTTACTCTCCAAATTACAGTCTGATCTTATTTTAATAAAATAAGCGTACCTATACTTATCTCTCTATTAATCTAATTAATCACATTAAGTTGTTCAAAATTGGTTGGTTGTTGAAGTCGTTGTTTGGATGCTGCCACCACGAGATAATATGTAAAATCTATGTCCTCGTGGAAGAAGAGGAGCACCATAAAGTAAAGACGTCTCTTGTTTCTTCTTGCCCATTATGCTAGGGCAACAAGTTGAAAGCTTTCTTGTTTTCTTTAGTTGCATGCAGGTCATGAATAGGATAATTTATATTTTTACAGAGGCACAGTAATCGTTCTTAAATGTCCTTAATTATTTGCTTATGTCTACTAAGTCAACTTCTTCGAGCAGGTAAGAATTAAGTTAGCTTTAATTTACTTCATGACAAGGAAATAGAATATTTTTCAAAGAAAAATATATAGTATGTTATGGAACAAATGTCTTTTTTTTCTAAAAACTTCAAAACATGGACGCTTTTAATTACATGATAAAAGTAATAATAATAAAAATTAATGTAACTTTTAAAGGAATTTAAACAAAAATAAAAGGTGAATATATAAACTGGAAAAATCTGATGTGATATTAACAAAAGTATTTGTAACATCAAAAATTAGTATATTATGTCTAGGTTAAATTGCTTCACTGGATGGCAAAGTAGACTTCTAAATTTAAATGTATTAGTGTTCTAAGTGATGCGAGTCATCCAATTGAAATTGTGCAATTGAATAGTTATAATTTACTTAAAGGTTCATGTTTCGTCTTGACTGAGTCGAGTAGACTTGAGGTGGGAGACTTTTAAAACCAAATTAAAAAAGACTCTAACAAGTCATAATATGACCAACTTAAAACAAAATAATAGAACTAATGAAAAATTAGATGTTAATTTGAATTATCTTACCCGAGGCATTAAAATTAGGGTCTCTAATTGTACAAGTCTTCTAGAATTATAATTGACGTTTGATGAGGATAATTTCTTATAAGGACTAAATTTGATAACGATTGATGTTAATGACAACTTTTTAAATATTGGACCGCTTACAAAATTGGTCTTGTTTGACCTAAACTATTAACATACAATTTACATTCTACATGACAAGCTATATACTAACCATCAAATGGAAAATCAAATGTTTATTAAGCATGGTTTATTAATTAAATTATACTGTCATAAATATAGTATAAAATAAGCTAAATAACAATCGAGTAAAAACTTTGAAAAATATTCTTACATAAATATAAGTTTTTAAAATTTTAATGATTTATTAAGGTCAATATAATAAAAACTATTATAAATATAAATACCAATCAAGTTGTTTTCAACTATAAAAGGCTTATTTTTATAAATTTTAATTTTTAATTTATGAAAATAAGTCTTTATAAATATTTATTGTAATAAAAAATTTAAATAAATTAAGATAATCTCATTCAAGAATCTACGACTTGGTCTCAATCGATAAATGGGACCCGCGGCTTTCTCCATATATAGGCTATAATTGTGACTATGTTTATATAAGCACAAACGAAGAAACGAACCGCGTTTCCTAATTCATGGGGTTCCGATTCCAAAACTGCGGTGGACGAAATTCTTGCACAGTCCGAAGCCTAAATCCGTAATTTCACAACCTGAGAATTCTTTTTTTTGGAGCGAGAAAGCGGTGCAGGGAAGAGGTATAGGACTCGTGGAAGGTGGTTGGGGGAGATGCGTGGAACCCAGGTGACTCACAGTGCCGAGATCGCCTCGCCGAGCTCGCACACGCTCCGATTCAAAATGGCGGATCCTCACGCTTTCCGAACCCTAGCCTTGTTCCTCTGATTCCTCCGAACGCCGCCGAATCGCTCCGATTTTGCCTTAAGGTTTCCGCATTGTCCTTCTCGTTTTTCCGCCTCCACAACTTCGCATTGCGGTTAAGTCTCCCTCCTCTCCCGATCTTTTCTTTCGTTTTTTTTTTTTCTTTTTGGTATATTTTCTTGCCTTTTTCCGGGATTCTCTCTTCGTTATGGCCCCACGTCGCATGAATGTCGGGAACATTTTTTACCTTGTATATCCGCCAATGTCTTTCGCTTACGCTGGAAGTTAGTGTCGATTCTTCTTTTTTCGTTTGTTGCCTTGTTCTTTGCATGCGTGCGATCCCTTTTTCTGAATGAAATCGTGCAATCCGAATCATGTACAGGGAGGGATGGCTGAGGTGGGGAAAATACTGTACATAGCGGTCGTGGACGAGGCTGACAAGAAAGACAAGGGGAAGGAGTCGTTTCGGTATACACGTCCTGTCCTGCAGAGTACTCTGCAGCTTATGGGATGCAAGGCGCGACATGCCTTCAAGGTTTGTGATCTTTCGGTTCTATGATTCAGTTGCATTTTTATTTTGGATTTTTTGTTATTCGTTTCGTTTTGATTGATCCTGAAAAGTGGTAGTATTGCTAACTTTTCTTTTCTTTTGTTTTTTTATTTTTGTTTATTGTGCTTTGATGATCCTCTCGTTCATTAGTAAAGAGATCGTGAGATTTGTGATTTACTTGTCTAAGTTCGAGGGTATTTTAGGTGGTTGATCTGGATATTTTCGGTCTTGTCTGACGTTCTGAATTTTGAGGTAGTCTAGTGAAAATTTTGGCAGAAATTATTAGAACTGTTTTGTTGTGTTAACAAACTCACCGGAAGCAGTTTGACCTTGTCTTGTTCTTCTGTTTTAACATTTCACATTCTCCTGGGCCATAATTTGGTTGTGTCATCATTTCGGTCTGTGTTTATTTTGACAGGAATGCATATGCTTCTTGGCGTTTATGAGCCCCTTCAATCATTCAACAGCATACCCATTGTGAACTATTTTATTATCTAGTCTCCATAGAACGCCTATGGAGATGATTAGAAGAATCTCTCATATTGTGCTTAAAGTGAAATCTTGCATTTAATATGAGTTTATTTGGTTGAGTGACTACCGAGGCACAAATTCTGATATTTTTCCAATATTCTTCACTTCATTGGATGTAGTCGGTTATGTTTATTCAGTTATAAAGGGAAATTTATGTTGCTTGGAAAGTTGTTTTTCCTTGTTAGAAACTTACAATGCAAAGGAATACTTGATATATGATGTTTTTTTTTTTTGGTAATTAGTTAGTTAGTTGATATAATGTAGTTAATTGTCATTATGTGGCATCTATCAATTGACTTTTGTTGAGTAATGTCTTATATGTCTTGGGCAGAAATGTCTTTTCTAGTAATTAATTAGTTGATCAGTTGATATAATATAGTCAATTGTCGTTATATGGCATCTATCAATTGACTCTCATTGAGTAATGTCTTATACTTCTTGGGCAGAGTTAGTTGCTTCATATTAAACGACCCTTTGATTGAAAGTCACACCTCATATTTCTAATAAATATGACTTATTTTGGACAGATCAGCCAAAGAGTTTTTGAACTCACAAAGAGTGAGAGTTCTACTGATCATGCTTTGCAGCCTGAAGTAATGGTTTTATCAGGTCCCAATGATCCCAAGAGGAATTTTGTGAGAAAAGATGGTCATTATGCTGGTGTTTGCCTGGGTAAAGCAGACTCAGGCAACCATTTACTTTTAGGGAAAGATTATAGAAGTAAGAGTATACCATTTGAGTTATACAAAAGGCGCACAACTGCATTCATTCGGAGAGAAACTTTTCTAGATATTGCCTGTGATGCTCTGGCTGAATACAAGTATGTTGGTCCCAACCAGAGATCGGACTTGGTGCTAGCCTGCAGGTATGGTATCGTTTTATACATTGATGGTGACTATATTGATCTACAGTTATAGCGTCTGTGGTTGCAGCATCTGCTCTGATGCAATGGAATCTTTTAAGTTATAGGGTTAGAGATGGTTTACCATGTAACAACAGTTACCATGTTAGTATGATACATTTATAGAAGCTGGATTATGTTAATTTGATTAGGCATTCTGCTTTGGGTGTTATATGATTTTGAAAATGTCTATACATATCACTAATAAAAAATTGTGTGTGATTTCTTGGACTTCCATTGAACTTTCATCTTTTGTCTCGTGCATTGCGTTAAGGAGTTCCTAACCATCATCTTTCTTTTGTGGCTTTATATATGTTTCCTTAGTCAATACATATAGATGCTTCTTAAGAGGAAAATATGATAACCTGCTGCCATTTTGGCTTATTATTCTCTTTTGCCGCCTTTATGGAAAAGTAAATTGTGTATCCTGACCTGGTAGGATTTAGATGCTTGAATTTACAGCTCTATCAGGATCATCCAACTCTACATTCTTCTTAATATATGTCTGGTTCAAGCTAAGTGTAATTTCTAGCCATCAACATGTGATTAGTATCATTGTACAAAACTTATGGAAGTCCAAGATATGCTGCTGCATTTTGTTATGTTTGAAATAACAACTTTTTTGTTTTATGTGGAATCTGTTAATCTTGGTAGATTTTCCAGAAACTTAATGAGGAATTTGGATCCTTTCCTGTGACAGGACCATCTTGTTAGAGAGAGATAGATGCAAATTATAATATATTAGGACCCACCATAATGGGCTATAAATCCCACTTTTTATATTTGAAACTTTTTTGTTTTTCTCTTTCTAACAGGACACTCTCGTGAGGATCCTGATCCCTTAATGAGGGGAGAATGATAGATCTCTCAAATTTTGAAATGATTTGCATGCTGATTTGATTCTCGTTATCAGGTTAAAACAAATCCAGTTTATTTCTGGTATTTGTTTTTGTAAATATTTTCTTCTTCTGCTTCCAATTCTGTTTCCATGCCAAAAATCTAGACAGACTGAATGTCCCTTTGTAGTTGTTTTGGAAGAAAATCTTTTTCCCTTCTGAGTGAAATTACCGAGCTTTAATTTGAAGTACAGTATATTAATATTTGCAACACTAAAATTTTTAGTTAAATTTTATACTTATTGTCAGGAGATTATTTTCTAAAATGCAGTACAATTTACCCTTTTGTGATTTTTTTTTTTTTTTGGGGGGGCAGGATCCGAGAAAGGAAGGAGTCTGTGACAGTGCTGTTGTGTGGCACTAGTGGCTGTGGCAAATCCACATTGTCTGCATTGCTGGTATCTTTACATAGAGTAGTTGTCTTTTTGCAATTACAAATATGTAGTGCCAGTTTTTACTTATTTTGTGGTAGGATATGTAACTTGTAGTGAGCAATGAAGTTGAAATTGAGTACCATTAATACCTTACAGTTCAATAACTTGAGTACCATTTAAATCTTCATTTCAGGGTAGCAGATTGGGAATCACAACAGTGGTATCAACCGATTCTATTAGGCACATGATGAGGAGTTTTGTCAATGAGAAGGAAAACCCCTTGTTATGGGCTTCTACATACCATGCAGGCGAGTGTTTGGATCCTGTTGCTGTTGCAGAAGCAAAGGCCAGAAGGAAAGCGAAAAAGTTGGCTGGTGTGTCACATTCGCTTCCTAAGGATGAAGTACCTGAGGGTCATAATTCTAGGAAATCTGATATACGGACATTGGAGGCAAGTTCTGGTACAACTGAACTGCTAAGTCCAAAACAAATGGCTATCGAAGGATTTAAAGCACAGAGTGAGATGGTCATTGACAGTCTTGATAGGCTAATCACTGCCTGGGAAGAACGAAAAGAATCTGTTGTTGTTGAGGGTGTTCACTTGAGCCTCAACTTTGTTGTATGTCAAATTTTCTTTATCTTGTCCTCCATTATTTCTTGGTTTCTTTTGTATGTCAACTATACGTTGCTATATTTTCATCTTTGGCTAGAAATAAAAACTTAAATTCTCATGCAGATGGGGCTCATGAAGAAACATCCTTCAATCATACCATTTATGATATATATTACCAACGAGGACAAGCACTTGGAACGATTTGCTGTCCGTGCGAAGTATATGACACTGGACCCAGCTAAAAACAAGTATGTAAAGTATATTCGAAACATCAGAACTATCCAGGATTATCTCTGTAAGCGTGCTGACAAGCATTTAGTTCCCAAAATAAACAATACAAATGTTGACAAGAGTGTAGCAGCCATTCATGCTACTGTCTTCAGCTGTCTTCGTAGGCGTGAAGTTGGGGAACAACTATATGATCCTACTAGAAATACCATAACTGTAGTTGATGAGGAATATAGAAATCAATGTGCAGCTAATTCTTTGAGCTCAAAAGGAATGTTTCAATTGATCCAGAGAAAAGGTTCTTCAAGGAATCTGATGGCTCTTGTTAATAATGATGGGTCTGTGGCAAAGGCTTGGCCTGTTAATTCAGTTGACAGCAATGGGAAACCCATATGGGGCCAAGGACCAGAGAATGCAATTGGAATTCCAATGTATGGACCCTTACGGATTGGTAAGGCAGAACCTGTAAATCTTCAGTTTGGTTTTTATGGGATCAGTGCTTGGCCCAGTGATGGTGGCACTAGTCATGCTGGAAGTATTGATGAGTCTAGAGCTGATGGGACTGATACTGGTAGTAGATATCTATCCTCTTGCTGTAGCTCCCCAAGGATGTCTGATGTACCTGCGAAGGAGGTAAATTTGAACATTTTGTTAATTAATCTTTCTGTTCATGAAAATTAACGGCATGTTAATGTCAATTGGGGGAAAAATTGGATTATAAAAAATTGTTCTGTCATTTGTTGAATTTTTATTATTTTGTATATATACTTTTTAGCTCATGGAGGATGTCTCAGTACATGGAAGTGATGAAGAGATTGATGATCAACCAGAGATGGGCAGTGATGAGGATTGCAGTGATGATGGTGACAAACATGTCCTTGAGGAGGTGCGATTAAGTCTATATATTAGCTTAAATGATTTATCTGAAATGTCTGTATATTTGATGAAATTTACCCTAGAGTTTCAAGCCTTCTGGTTAGCAAAGGCAATGAATTGACGGATGTTGTGTTTTATCCATGGTGGTGGGTTAGCCTTGGCACTTGGAAATGAATTGATGCTGAGCTCTATTGTGTTGTAGTATGAAACTATTTTTGGGTCATTTTTAATATTTTTCATTGCTGTGCAGGTAGGCTCAGTTGATGAGGAGTCTACAAAGTCTGATGAAGAGTATGATGATCTGGCAATGCTAGATGTGCAGGAGAATGGCTATTGGTCAGACGACGACGACGACCTAGGAACTAAAATGCAAGGGAACAAGTATCGTCAAAACCTGGATCTCTTCCTTAGAACTAGAAGTGAGCCAGTACCTGTGCCAGAGCCCCTGTGCTCTTACTCTTCTTTGCTTGTGGAAAAGGGTGAAAGGAAACTACCACCAACCGGCAGAGCCAAATTAAGAAAACGTTCTCTTAGTATTCCCGCATTGGGAAAGCATAGTTCAGCAATCAACGATCCCATCCTTTCTGGTGCTCCTCAAAGGTAGCAGGACATTCCCTCTTTTAATCCCAAGTCTCAACAGCCTCAACCCCAATCCCCACTCACCTTTTTTTTCCTTGGCTTTTTTGTTCGAGTAACTGTATCTTACGATGTCCCATGTGTATAGTAAGGCTTCCAAAACTTCCATCTTCTACTACTTGTTTCAATGCTTGATTTGGTCTGAGGCGTAATTTAGATGGAAAGGTGCAAACATACTGGACCAATTAATGTTTTATGAGATTTTGCTAACGATGTATAGCATGGAATTCACAGAATCAAACTTGTCTGCTCTAAATTTAGATGCAAAATCGTGGTTTCTTCAACTAAATGAAAACAGTACAATGAAACAAGTTTTTCCCATCCCCGAATTCAGATAGGGGAATGCCAAGGGTGTGTAATGAATCAAGAATTTTTCAAATTTTGTTAGAAAAAGGTGGTCTTCTAAATTTTCTCCTAGTCTATGTCGTTTTTTTGTCCCGTTGGATACCAACTTAGTGCTTTGTTTTTTATCAAAAAACTTTTAATGCAAGATTCATTAAACTAGCAACTTTCTTTGGTTTTGTACTTTTGTTGAGTTCACAGTTCGTCACCCTCTCAAAATGTAGAAATTCTTAAGTACTCTGAAATTAATATTTTCAATAATAACTAAAGGATTACGGGCATTCAAAACCCAATTCGTTTTGTTGGTTGGGCTTAGCCTCGAACAAATTGGATTGGTAAGATTTAATTTCAATAAAAAGTCGGGTTAAGCTTGAATCTAAAAAAATTAGACTTGGTAGATTTTTGTGTTGGAGTCATATTTATTTATTTTAAAATACTATCTCTTATTTATATTTTGAATTTATGTAAATATTATTATATTATAATTAAAACATTAAAAAAATTATTTTAATTTTTTTATTTTTAAAAATTAAAATTTTATTACTTAATTTATTAATTAAACATGTTAAAATAAAAATTATATTATTATTTTGGACTAAGTGGTCTTGGCTTAGTCTTATTTGGATTACATATACACCCGAATGTGATCAAATCTACTCAAGCCTAAGATTGGATCTAAGTTAAAAAAATTTAACCTGATCAAAATATTGAGTTAAGTTTGAACCAGATCAAATTTAAGTTAACTCAATCTATAAACATTCTTAAAAAGAATTTATATTTTATTTTAATTTTATTATTTAAAATTATTATTATATATTTATTAAATAAATTTATTATTTTAAAAGTACATAAAAATGTCTCCTCAAAAATTGTCTGATACATATAAAAAAACATGTTAAAACTTGGGTAAATGAAAAAAAGTTACAATTAAACTGAAAGTCCACATCATACATAATACACTCATAGAACTTTATACTAATCAAAAAATATTTTAAACCATATGAAAATATTTTAAAATTAATCAATAATATATATTTTTTTAAAATATCTATCATGTAATCACATATTTATTCGTATTTAAAATTTATTTTCAAAAAAAACTAACGTAACAATTATGAATAATATAGTAATTTATTTAACTAAAATTAATTTGTGTACAGAATTATTAAATGACGTGAAAAAAATAATTTCACTTTACTAAGGTTAATAATTTGTCCTAGTGTTAATAATAAGAGGAAACTTATGTATTGAAAAGTCTGATTTAATATAAAAGAATGTAGAAAAGGCTCAAATATAAATTTGTACTAAAAATAGGATAGATTTTGGTGTCGAAGGAGATCCAGTGCGTGGGGCCCAAGAAGGTCCTCGAGTTGCATGTCTGCCACATGTACACGCAGTGCAGTGGGACCATAATGTACGAAAAGTGGGGGCCAAAAAGCTGTACGTAATAATAAATAATCAAACCAGACTATGGGCCCAACCCGAACTACCAATCTACCAACCACATAACCATCCATCACCCTCTTCTTACTCAAATTCTTCTGCAGTTTTTGGCTTTGCAAATTGCACTCGCGCAGATAATGGTTTGTCTTCAGTAATTTGATTTATGTGTATATTATGATTCATTTCTTTATCAGCAAAAAGGAAACGAGGAAGTAATAACTACCTTCTTTCCAAAGGAGGGGGGAATGCCAAATATGTAGAGAAACAGCACTCTTCTAGCTCCCTACTTTGAAAGAAAATTTGCATACTGATTGGGCTGAAAGAAATAGCACTCTTTTAATTTGCATGCTGCTGAGTATAAGTGACTGCATGTCTTGCAAACAACAACATTCTAAGGGTGATTGTGATTTTTGTCAGTCTGCAATTGCTGCAAACCGAGCATTGCCATGTCCTATTTTCTTCTTCTTAATCCTTTCACATTAATTTGATAGATATGGCTTTCGGATCCGTAAATGCAGAATGAATGCCATGTCTGTGCTTCAGATACGTACATCAAATGGCCCATAAGAGCGTACGTATTTAATTTTTCATTTTGCTGTCCTAGCTACTGGATGTGAATCATTAACTTTTTAGAATAACAATGCCCTCCTGAATTTGTCAAATTAATAAATTTTGAATAAAAGTAAATAAAATCAGCATAGATATTTTCCAAGCGTGTGGTACATTTTAAAAAGTAAACAATATAATTATGAAAAAAATATTTAAATTTTTATAAAATACTAGTATTTAGAGTAACAAGTCACGAGTATATTTATGAGAGAATTCACTCTATATTTTCTCTTTAATAATTATCACTCGCATCTTACTCTATAAAATACAAGTTTCACTTTGCTTTATAGATCCTCTAAATCTGGAACTAATCTGTGATTCAAACATTAACCCCGGTGTCCATTAATTTGAGATTCATCATCACAAAGTGGTGTGATGCTTGGCTCTAGTCGCATCAGGAATAATATTGAAACGCAACTTGAAAAATATGAATTATCATATGTTTGTTTTTCTCATCAGATGCCAATAATGAGCAGCTCATATCAGTCAAAAGAAAATAATATAATAAAAATCAAAAGCATGCATTGGAATAAAGTTAAGAAATCAGAATCTGATCATATATCTATTCGGATAAAATGCGACTGTCTAGTCACCAGTAACCCTTTCGATGATAGCTTCCCAATATTGATGTCAGAAAGCACATTCTTTTCTCTCTAGGATCAATTCACAGTTCCCCTTTAATTTTGAATGGAGCAAAATGTGGCAAAATATTTTCTCCATACTTTGGAGTTACAGCATATGTTATTGGAGGCAGAATATGGTAAAAGCAGCAGGAGAACCTCGTCAATTCTTTCCTTTCCATATTTAAGTTATATGGAAATCAATGGGTACCTCATCATCCCAACAATCCAACATGACATGATGTGGGAATCTCTCATCAGAACAATTTTGTACGAAGTACGAAAGTACAACTCAGTCAAACAAAACAGTGAGCATCCTATTCCTACTTCAAAACTATGGCCCCTTGATAATACTTTAGATTCTAGACAGACTGAACGGTTCCCGCTTGTGGTTCCTTCATGCTTAGCTTGCTAAAGGAGATATAACCAGACATTGGATGATGGGAGCAATGTAGTACATGGAGTCATGTGATTGTGTCCATTTTGACGCAGAAAGTAGAAGTTATGTAACTGTGCAACTTGCGGGTGAAAACTTGGAAATAGGGAAACTCTGACCCTTTTACATCTTTATGAAAATAAACATGTTATTTTTATCCTTTATTTTTATACTTTTTTTTTATTGTATACTTACTTTTTATGTTAAAAAAGAAAAGAATAAAAGAATAAAAAATGAGTTTTTCTTTTTTGTTTTTATATACCATTCAAATAAGCGTACGAAGGAATATGTAAGAATAAAATGTAAGAATATTTTTGTTAAGAAAATTATTACATATGATAGTTTTTGAAATATAACTATACACTAATGATAGTTACACATAAACAAAATCTCACACAACTCACATAACTTTATAATTTGTGGATTTGGCCCGTCTAAGTAAGACCATCACTTTAAAGGTTAAAGTAAATATTTATAGTCATTGATGAAAAAATTAATGATTGAAATCATGATAAAATAGATGTAAATGCATAACAAATTATAGGGTTGTTAAAATTGAATTTGTAATAGTAATAAAATAGAATATTTGATATATAATGGAATATTTAATAAAGAAAGATGTTGTCAAGATTATAAGCATAAGTGCATAGTCAATTACTTGTATTTAATTAAGTTGACAAATAAGGAGCAGGTAATAAATGGAAAGCAATTAAACCATATAATTAAAGAGTAAAGCTATTCTTACACAATTTCTTTATAGAATGATGTTTACTTAGGATAAGCCCAAGTATGAAAACTTAAATATGCGAGTTTTACAAATATATGTAAAATTATGTAATTGGTTAGTATAAAATGAGTCCAATATGATAAACCTGTCTGTTTTAAAAAAATTATAAATTTTTTAATTATACCTAGGATTTCTCATAAGCAAATGCTCTTTTAATCAAGTCCAGATTCGTAAAAAGAAAGAAAAAAAAATTCAGAGTGTTTAGTCATATATAGAACTGTATATAATGTTCAGTACAACATTAGCATCCCAACAACTTTTGTGAGGTTGAATATAAATGGATGGAAAACTTTTATATTTGACTAAAATGTTAACAACATGATGCCAATGAATGAGCAAACATGAGTTTGTGCTTATTGCTTATGATTTATGTAATTGGTACTTTCTTGGTGTTTATATCATGTAAGTAGGCTGGCAAAGCAAGGAATTAATTGCCCGAAATGTATACATATCCCAGTAGAATGATTAAAATTAAATGATCAACAAATACTGGTTATGGACGGATATAAACTATTACAATTACTATTTAGAATTAGATCAGACTTATATATTATTATATATTTAAATATTGATATAGATGCATATAGATAGCAGTAAGTAAAACAATGGTATATATCTTACATATGATTACTTTTATTGACAAAAGTAATGAAAATGTATCTTCTGAAAATTGAAGTTAAGAAAACTCCCAAGAAAAAAAAAAAGAAAAACAAAAGGAAAGAAAACCAGAGAAACGGCAATATATCCTATAACAATAACTCTGTATTGATCAGAAAAAAAAAATGCATAGTTATGACTTTATATATGATCTTAGACTCTCTCCCTTCTTTTGTAGCTATTGCTACAATCCTATTCTTTTATTATTATTCTTCTTGCTTTTACTACGGCAAACGCACAACCTCAATCTGTTAATTATCAGGTAGAGAAATTAAAAGATAGAGCAAGGACTGTTAAATGTATATGAATTCATACATTAATTAATGCAGCTTATAAGGATGCAAAGTAATTACAGTATTAATTGTGCAGGTAAGGCAGTGTGTGTGCGTGCGTGTATAAGGATGAGTACTTACGAAAGATCTATGTGAACCAGAAGAAGCCAGTGGTAGAACTAGACTCCCCAAATTAGAAAAGAATAATCTTGTAAATGATCTTATCTGCAACCAAAGATTGAGTTTGGTTACTCCCTGTAATTAAGCATGTACTAAAGTGCATTATCTGCCTCGGTCACTTTTTAGCTCAATAGAAATCAAGGTAAAGATATACAAGTGATATTAATTAGCAGCATCATAGGTACAAAACTAGAGCTCAAAAGACAGTACCCTCATCAACTGTCTATATCAAAACCCAAACAAATTGTGTGGCTTTACCAATGGAGAGAGACAGTGGGCCTAATGCATATATTCTCCACAGCCATTAATTTTTACAAGGTACAATGAAGTAGGGCAAGCATGATGATGAATTTGTTTTTGTAATTTTGGGCACAGAAGAGCGAGCATAATTAACCCTCTTAATTAGAAGCAGCTAGAATATGTGAACCAAGACTTGGACAGTGATGGGGGCACACAGATCCAAGATATACGATCTTTCAGTAGACTGAATCATCACTATCATTAATAATGAAGAAAATGGAATATATTTGTTTTTTTCTTAACAGATCGACTATTATAAGAGAGGTGAATAATAGATGGACTGAAATACATAGAGATAGAGTACTTACCGCAGGTCCTAATTGCAATACGTCTCTAGCTGTTGTCCACCAACAGGAGCAACGGGTGATTAGTGCATGCTAAAGCCCAAGCCATGATCATGGAACTCATCGAGTCAATGTCCGTGATTTTGCAATATCCAAGTTGCCAAGCTAGCTTCAATTTTCAATGATCTGCTTAATTTCTGGGATGCAAACTCACTTGGAAGAACAACAATCCACTACTCAAAAATATATTAAATTCCTGCATCTATAATACAACTAGGACAAAAGCTTGTGGGAAAGCCAGAACGTGAACCCAAAACCCCCCCAAAAAAACTATTTGGCTCGTAGAATCAGAATCACAGGGTAACAATCAACAAATCCATCCACTCTCTAGTTTTCACTTACTCTTTAATTAGGCAGCAAATAAGTTTTATAGATCAGTACGTACAACATCAGGTAATATATATATATATATATATATATATATATATATATATATATATATATGCTGGTTTGCTTTAGCATTTCATAGCTATTATATATGGATCTAACAAAAGCCAAAATACTCATCAAAATTAAAGTTACTATAATAATGGCAGCATCAATTCAACACTACTCAGTTTATAATACCCTAAAATTCAAATATTAATTTTTCTCTGTGTCTCTCTCTATATTCCCTCTCGATTTGGATAAAGTCATATCTTCACCTATATTAAGAAACTGAAAAAGACACCATTTTCCATCCCAGCATTTCTGTTGAAAAGGAATATTGATAGATCTGTGAAGTCAGCACATAAAGGACCTAACAGCCGCTCCGGTCTGCCTCCAAATAGCCTGCATTTGATAACCTAGGATTGTCTGCAAAATGCAAAAGAGCTAACTAATGTATACTAATAATAATAATAATCATAATAATAAAAAGAAAGAGGCACAGAAAGGCAAGGCCATATCCATTAATTGCCAATAAAAAATTCGCACTATCAATTGAGAACAAAGGATAAAACCCACCTGACAACAGCAAAAAGTAAAGTAGAAAGAGTCACCTCTTCTTGTTTAAATATGCAGAATGGACAATGTCTGAAGGTTTGGGCTGTGTGCACATCTCATCTCCCCACTACTTTGTTTTTTTTGTTTTTTTCCCCTCTTTTTTTTGTTGATGTTAAAATAGTGCTTATTCAACTTTTTAAAGTCGTTTATGGCTGATGCAGCATCATCAAGATTCTCACTGCTTCAAAAGACCCATGGCTTGGCAGAGCGCTTGGATTGCATCAGAGTCCCACCCACCTGCATTTGCATGTGAATCTTGATGATGCTACATCCGCAAGTAACGACTGTCAATCTGTCCATGCAACTATGGCTGCTAAAAACAAAGTGTATATATAGAAGCTATTGCATTATTGCCAATCTCATCGAAAAGTATATAGAGCTAAAAAGCCTTAAAGCTTGCTCAGAGAAAAGGCCAATCTCACGGAACATTGTCCAAACATAAATTAAAAAGAGGGAACAACATGAAAGAGACAGTAATTAAGGGGAAAGGAAAAAAAAACACGGGAAAAGCAAAAATTGAGATTTTATGTGCAATTTTTAGCAGCCAGACCACGAGGTGGAGAGCTGATGTGGCCTGTCACAGTGGTTAAAGTATGTTGTGCACAGGCCCGTTCGGTACCAGAAAGGAATCTCCCCAGATGAATTCATACCTCAAGAACAAAACAAAGGCCAAAACCCCTATTTTTTAAAAAGAGAAAAAAAAATATTCAACTTGTCCAAAAGGAACCCAAGAGGGCGTAGTTTCAGAACCTCAGAAGATTGAAGAAAACTGAAACAAATGGGATTCAAACCCAGCTAACTACCTTCAAAATCTACAGGTTTTGCTGTGTTGGGTAAAAATAGACCCTTTTCGATTCCAGCCAATTAAAGAAAAGCCTTTCCCCATGAGAAAGAGAAGGGGAAAAAAGAAAACAAAACCCACACAAGAATCAAATCCAAACAGCATCCCTCTACTCCAAGAGTGAAAGACCCACTTTGGCAAATCACAATAGGAAAGGGGAAGGGAAAAGTGCTCAAAAGAAATAGCGATATGTATACGAATATTTTTGAAGTGCTCAAGTCTAAGAAGAATCAAACATGAAATATATGTATAAATTACTCGAAAATATATAATTATATCTGCTTGAAAAAATATATATACTTGATAAATAAATATATTTATGTTGCAAATCGCCTGAGATCTAACATCCAACCCTGAGGATAAAAGCAAAGGAGAAAGAGGTGGGAGGAGAGAGAAGCCAGTTGGAGTTGGATGGTAACAGTAGAAGGAGGTCGGGCTCACAGATATAGAGGGACTGCGCGTAGCTTTATTGGTTGAAAAATATTGGTTATGTGGTTGGTGTTTTGCTTTCTCTACATTCCCATTGGTGGAACTTAGCTGTATATATGGCACTAAGCTTCACCAACTGTTATAAGGCCAGATGCACATTGTAATCTTCCCTAAACCCTAATTTATAGTTGGAGTCATGATGCCACAAGGACATCCTCATTTTTCTTACCATAGGATCACATATGTGGCAACAAATTGTTGGACTCTATATTGATTTTTATTTTTATTTTTTAAAGTACCACAACTTGTGAAGGTCCACGTTCCTCAGTTGAGCATATATATTCCCAACTCCATCCTTTTTTAAAGGCAGTGAAAACTCCTCTGTCTCAGTTTTAGAAATTGCTTTTTGTGGAAAATGAAAAATAATAAATCAAATTAAATTGTCTTGGATGCATCTTACAATGCAAAGATATATTATGAAGAAAATATTTTGAAACTATGAATAATTGTTTAATCATCTATTTTTCATTGTGTTTATGACGTGACTATTTCTAATGGGATTTAATATCAATCACATTCAAATATGTTGGGTTTTTTTAAAGAATAAAATACATTTTTTATTATGGTGACAAAGAGTGATCATATTTTTTGAGGTGGTGCGATGACAATAACATTGGCAGAGATTGCAACGGCAACAATATTAACAGTAACAACAACAATAATGATAATGTCAATTGTAAAGATAATGGTAACAATATTAACAGTAACAACAATAATAATGATAATGTCAATTGTAAAGATAATGGTAACAACAATAATAATTCTAATAGTAACAACAATGATAACAATAATGACAATGGCATAAGCAGAAAGAACATAGGATTGGTGGAAGCTGCGGCCTCTCAACCCTCAAAATTTCTCTTCTAAATTTTAAAAATTTTTAAAATATTTTTTAAAGTATTTTTTAAAATATTTTTATATAATTTTTTATATAATTTCTTTAAAAAAAAGTAAATTAACTCTTAGTTTTAATAAGATAAATTTTTTTATTCTATCATTGGATAATGGTAACAAATGGCAATGTGATAACAATGATAGTAAAAAATTATAACGATGACGACCTTGGTAACAATGGTGAATAATGACATCGATAATGATTTGGCAACAATAATGGTGATGGAGAGGGGTAACACCGCCGGACGGTGATGAAAGAAAAATGACAATAACTACAGTGTCCATTGAAAAAATAATTGTGAAAGTACCAAAGTATCTTATTAACTTTTGCTTTTTAAAATTAAAATTGTTATCGTTTGAGTAAAGAATTGATCATAAATATTTTATTTTGTTATTTTTAGAATTAGAGTTGAATGATCCAATTCCAGTGTATGATTTCCAGTACCAAAGCGGCCCTAAAGAATTTAGAATACAAAATGAAAGCAAGAGATAATGGATACAAAGTCAAGCCCTGTGGATTTGAGAGAGAAAGAGAAGTACAGTTTAATTAATTATGAGTTTTGCTAATTAAAATTTTTTACAGAATTAAGTTAAAATTTATATAAATTTACAGATAATTGACTAATTGTTGAATAAAATAAAATGATAAGAATCATTTATTTATCCAAAATTAATAATACTAATTCTATCAAATTAACATTCTATTAGACATTCTCCTTTAATTAAACACTAGAAATCAGTAAGAAAAAATGAGAGAATAAAATGTTAAAAGAATCTGCGCAAGCGCTGTCCAAACTGCAAACTATTTGAGATCTAGAGCCCTTCGGATTTCGGATTCCGATCGTCACAATTACTATTTCGTCGTGTGCAATCTGATTTTGAATGCAACTTTGTGGGTCTGATGGCATAAATGAAATTTAAATTCAAAATTTTATTTTATATGGTTTTATTGATAAATATCACAAGTTTTATCTTAACAATAATTTAGTAAAAATTAAACTGTATTTTTATGATTATTTAGAAGCAAAAGCAGCACACTTAAACTATAAATGATTTATACTCAATTTTAACTTTTGATTTAACCTCTCTGATGATTTAATATAAAAATTATATTTTAGAATAGAATTAGTTTGTATTGAATTGTATGAAATAAGAATATTGATTATAAAATTTTGATTTATTGATGTTAAATCACAATTTTTAAGTTACTTATGTAATTATTTAATTTTATTTTTAAATTTAATTTGAATCTACAATTAATATAATTTTTTTCTCTCTTACATTATCAATCAATCATATATCAATACTTTAACTACGACAATAACTTTGAAAAATCAAATTTCTTTAATTATATATATCAACACATAATTGAATTTGAAAAATCAAACTTTTCAATCAGACATGTATCCGAACCATAACTTTTCAATTCTCCAGTTTTTTTAGCAAACAATTAGCTAGTCTAGATCATTTTTTTTTTAAAATATATATAACTTGAAACAAAATAACTGCCATACTTACACAAAATATATATTTTTAATAAATTCATTTTTTGTCAATATGATTGAATGCCTTTCTTTTTTTTCCTTTATCAAACAATAAAATAATATTTTTCATTTAAATTGTTCGATTATTAAAATTTACCAATGACTTGTAGTTTATAGCAGCATCAGCCTCTCGAAAAAAAAAAAAAAACCCTTGTAAAATTCGATTTACAAATGGGTCTCAATGATCACAGTTAGACAATTTAATACTGCCCATCCCACCACTAAATCTTAAGGCCTCCTTTTCTAGCAAAATAAAAATAAAAAGGAAAAAAGCCATTAAGATATATAATAATAAGAAGAATTTTGTTAACATACTTGCCCTAATTAAAAGTACATGTTAAGTAATCAAAAATAAAAATTATTACATAAAAAGTACAAACATTTAGTGTTTTTAACATTTAAAAGATATTTACTATTTTTTTTAAGTAATTAGGATCAATTTTATTGTTAACCTTCTCCGCTCTCATTTCACATTTCAGAAACCTCAAAAACATTCATTGCAGGGTGCTACTACTACTTACTGCTTCACTCAGGAGTTCCATTGATTCTTAGTTTAAGCCTCTTAAGCTGTCTTACCCAACAAGAGCTCCCTTTGAGTACCATAATTTTTTCTTTCTACTATCTGGTGAGTACGTCTCCTAGGGGAACATTCATGAACCCACCTCAAATCTTAGAACACAAATTGACCATATGAGTTAAAATAGTTTAAGAAGGGACTGTTAAATTGAGTTTGATAGACACTGATAATTAACAAAGTGAATAAATTTACTTAGTCAACCATTACGTATTCCATTAAAATAGAAGGGAGTAATTGATGCCTTTCGAGTGGGTAGCATGTTCTACATACATATGAGACGGAGCAATTAATGTTGTCGACGAATGGAATCACGGAGCCGAATGGAAACATATCTTTCAAGTAGAAGACTCTCATGCGACACGGGATGACGATTGCACCACGTCGTTGCCCCCGTCACCTGGCCCAAACCGCGAAGGGAAAAATTGGTATCCCCCTCGAATCAGAATCTTTGATAGGCTCAATAGTTATCAGTATAACAGAGAAAGTCCTTTAATTAATTATGAGAATGCATAAAAAATTCAAAATTACACAACGTGCAATGCAAGGTTGACTTGACTGGTCCAGAGACCATGATACTTCGTATCGTGTCAGGACGATGGGACTCTCTCTCGCATGGCCTTCAAGCACCTCTTCTTTTCTTTGTGAAAGAAAATGAACCTGGGACGTGGACCTATTGGCTCTAATTTGTTTGCTGTGTTTTTTATGATACTGTGCGCAGTCCCCCTAGCGTGCTTAATTTATATTATTATATTAGACTGCACTAAATGCTACAATTGTGACCTTGACGTCTAAAAAAGACAAAAATTGCAGCAAGGATGCGGTCAAGTGCACACTTTGGCATGGGGAAAGTTTTGGTTGATGAAATCATCTTTTATCTTAGAAATGGAAAAGGAGCCGTTGTGATTGTCATACAATTTGCAAAAGGTCAAGAAATACGGAGAAAAAAATTACTTATTCCAGTGGTTCCTCATCTTGATTGGTTTGCCCAACGGATGTTTCATTTTACTTCTTCTCCCTTTCATGAGGAGAAGTTTTTATATATTTTAAAAGTATTACGCTTAATTCATTAAAATTATAATAAATAAATAATATAATTATTTAGATAGTTAAATTGAATATAAAATATTATATAATAAAATTTAAATTAAATTTTAAATGTAATACTCTTATGCTGAAATTTTGGCTATTTATGACTGCAAGCTTCAAGCTATGCAATCTTCTCCTCTGTCATTTTTAACGCGGTGACATTATTATTTAAGACAGTAGAAATTAATTAAACCATTGAATTCTAATAATCATGGGGAAGGCTAACTCAATGTATAGTTGTTAATTGTTATCAGCAATAAGAATTCAAGGCTAGGATAACCATCAAGTCTGCCTTTGTCTTAATTAATGGTCACCCACTTATTTCTCCTTCCCTTAATTCAAGTTCAAATCTCAATTTAAGAAATAAAAAAAAAAAGACTTGAATGAACTAGGCAAGGCGTGATATTTGATACTGCTCCGTACAGATTCTAACCCTAAATCACGTCTAAATTGTTTCTATATCTGTGGTTGATTGAAGTAGCAAATTTCTTCGTAAGTGGTTCTGTGGCTGATTGTTGCTACATATAAATACATATATACATACATACATACATACATATATATATATATATATATATATATATTTATATAGCAGAATATTGAAGCTTATTATGTTTGAATTTCAGTTTCTCTCCAGTCCTCACTTTGTAGCCGCCATTACCGTGCTTGAACACGGTGACAGTTTTGGTCTTTTCTATGTGTATCTCGTTTGTTTGGGCGGCCTTTAAATATAGCACGGGTCAATGCTGGCTATTTTACTATGAATTTGGGTTCATAACGGATTAAAGACATGACAATGTAACTATTTTACTTTATATAATTTAGAATTATAAATTTATATACATTATAAAATTTAAGTGTATAGGGTCAATTATAAACTTGAATTTGTGCTAGCAGAACTTTCCTTTTTTCCCCCATATTTAGCACAATGTATTTCTACAGTAAAGCCCAAATCCTAAAGGATACTTGGCTTTAGCAGTATTTATGAGTTGGATTGAGTTGGATTTGAAATATTTTTACATTCAACCTACTCATCAAAGCAATAGGTTAGAATTGGGGAAATTTTTTTTAAAAAAACTTATGGATCTGACATACATTAAAAAAACTCATTTACTAAAAGAAATATCGAAATTAATACAAAATCAAAAATTTACACATCATAATAAATCTTAATAAAAACTAACATACCAAGTTTTTAACAAGTTTCAAACAAACTAAATACTTAAATATAACAAGTCATCTTAAAAATAACAAGTCTTGAGCACAATAAGTCATAAACATACATAAATCCCAAAAGTCAAAGATAGATTGCTTCTTTCAACCTTATCAAAGCGACATTGTTTTGTAAAATTGATATATATATGTGTGCGCGCGCATGTGCATGTGGGTTGGGTCAAGTTGTGTGAGTTGAAAAAATTTCAATCTAACCCATTATCTATGGGTAGAGGATTTTAAAATTCAATATAACCCATGAACTCAATTTAACTGGTCAATTGTGAATTGAATTGGGTCAAAATCCATAAGTTCGCATATTGACATAATCTAATGAACACTCTTATGTGATGTGGCCCTTGTTTTGTTACACGAGATTTGGCTTTTTTTTTTTTCACATAAAGAGTGCTAGTACATTAGTACAAGAAGAAATATAAGTGATTTCATGAAAAATCAAACTTATGACATTATTAAAAAGGAGTTGTTATTTTTTTATTAAATATTTATTAATAGTTATTTCTCTTAATAAATATTTGAAATCCTTAATGTACAACTAGCAACTAATATAATATAATATAATACTTGACAACTAATCTGAGTTCCTAAAAAAAAAGATGAGTCCAAGTAATTTTTATCTTAAAAACTGATACTGATGTTAATTGAGTTACAAATAAGTGATAAAGATTTGATTTTTTTTTAATATAAGTTAAATTCTTGCATTAACTAACGACGATTTTAACCATAATAATTTATACATTAACATAAATTGAAGACTAATTTAATATATGATTTGTTTTATTTTAATTTAATATAAATCAAAAAAATTCTTTTATATTTTTAGAATAAGTGTTTTTAGTATTAGATAATGGAGAGATGTATAAAAATAATATCAAGTCTAATATTATATATTTATTTTTTTTATATTTATTTTTTTAAAATACAAAAAATACTTACTTTAAAAATGCATAAAAATTTCTGTATGACCCAATCAAGCATGAAATTATATGTAGATAGTTGAGCGGGTACATTCAAAACAAACCCATCCCATTAGTTAGGTAGCACAAAATCTCATTGACAAATGACCGATGCTAAATTTATTGAGACGACGAGCTAAATTTGGATCACGAGTGACACCCTCACACCCACCACCATTCCATCACACTCAATTCGTCCGCCGTCCATCAGAATTCTTACTGTTCTGAAGAACAATTATTGGCAAAATAAGAGTAGGATTGAGATCAAAGAATCAAGATTTCTTTCCTTATCTCATGATTTCGAAAGGACAAGCAAGAGAGAAAGAAAAAGTTGTGAACAAGATTTATTTGTAGACAGAGTGCGGTGTACAGGGTAGAAGGGGTAGAGAGTGTAGGGTTGTATTGTAGCATTGGTCGACTGATTTAACTTGAACTTTTGACGTGGAGGGAGACAGAAGGCAAACTCCTTCCCTCCTTCCACGCTCCCTTCACGTGGCCTGGTGGTCCCGTCCGTACGCTTTCTTTAATGCTGCATCACCAAATTTGCCCACTCCTCCTCTTGGTTTTGTCACTCTCAATTCTCCATCCATCAACTTTTGAAAAATTCTTAGTTTAGTTTAAGAAATAATAATTTTATGAAATAAAAATAAAAATAAAATTAAATGAAATAATTATTCTTAATTTATATTTAGTAACTTTAATAGATAAAATTAATATGAAGTTGTTATAACATTTTATTTTAATTTTCTTATTAATAATTATATTCTTTATTTAGATGAGAAAAGAAAATAAAAAGAGATAAAAAAAATAAAGAGAAAAAATTATTTAATAAACATTTCACTTTAAAATCATTTAAAATAAATTTCTCACTTTAAAATAATAAAATTTCTCTACCCTTCTTTGGTTGTTTATGAGATTGAACATAACTTCATTTTTCTGACAGTAACACCATAATTCAAATATAATTATATAATATTTTGTGTGATTTAAAAAAGAAAAACACACATACACATAATCAATTCACTAGAAAAGGAGTCCGAATGTGTCCTGGCATTTTTTTTTTGGTAAATTGTGTTGTCATTATTATTATTATTATTATTATTAATAACTATTGATAGATAAGTAATTTTTATTATTTTATCTTATTTAATAATTATTTTTAAGGTCCTATTTGATATATCATATGTAATAAGACCCAATAATATAAATTCTAATAGTATAGAAAATACAAGAGTGAAGGCTAGACTTCAACAATTTGGGATTAGGATATTATGTTTTTATCTAACCTAATATAAAATAATCTTATCAAATTTTATCAGATCACTTAAGATTTGATTAATTTATCTTATAATTATTTGATAAAAATAAATAAATCATATAATTTTATTCTATCAAATGTAATATCAAATATATGATAAAAATATGTTATATAATATAAATTTATACTATCAAATCTTATACTATGTATCAAATATCAATGCTTATGCAACAAACACATGAAACACGTTGAAATTACTTTCACACATTATAGTTATCTCTTATTCTTCCTTTTATAAAATGTTTCCTTATGTGTTTTTCAGAAAAATTATACGAGAATTTATAATATTAAAAAAAATAGGTTGAATTATATTATTTTATTTTTATTTAAATTTGTTAAAAATATCATTGTTAAATTTTATAACTTTTTAATTTAGCTATGTAAATTTCTCACTTACATATTTTTTTATACCATGATTATTTAGGCTTGAATTTTGAGTCAACACTTAAAATAATTAATTTTTTTAAATGTAACAAGTTAATGTGAAGTGTGCACTTTTAAGATTATATAAAGAAAGACTTTGTCTCAATTGTTGTAAAAACTGACTTGATAATAATTCTCTTTCATACAACAAAAAAAATTACATATTTTTTTCAGAAAAAAAATGTTCTGCATAGAAAAAAAAAATCTAGTATTTCTATAAAAAAAAAACAAAACATGTAAATTCTTTAGCATAGGTGGTTTGAATTTGAAGGTGATATTGGATTTAGCCCATTCCAATGGTCCATCATTTATGGGTCTAGTTATGGATAAATATTATCCACGGCCTTCAAGACATAACTATTGTATATGTTTTATTTTCAGCGCAAGAAAGGAAAGAAAAAATAAAAAAAAAAAGAACAAGGTACTTGTGTTGTATGCAGTAAGTACACATGAGACAATTTATTTTAGTTATCGGAAAACTTATTTTTAAATAAAGTATTGTTTTCTTAGATAAATGTTATTGATAATAAATATTGAAATTTACCACTTACACAATTTTTTTGGGTCACTTTTTATAAAACAGATAACTTTATTCACATAAAATAACTAAGTTTTTCAAAATGAACAACTATCAGTATATTAATAAATTTTGCATAAAAGCAAAACCCAAAAGAAAATGTTTTATAACGTTCATTTGTGTTTTAACCCCATGATAATTTTAGGTGTTCACTAAAAATTTAAGATGTAGGTCATGAGGTTATCAACAATCACGGTACTAATTTCTTTTATAAAATGAAAAGAAAGGAAAAAATGTTGCACTAATAATAAAAAAATCAAACTATGATTAATGTAACAGGACTATGCATATATTATAAAAACTAATTCATTTGCCAATAACTAATACATCTTAAGTCATCGTATATGTACGTTGCCTAATCCTTAAGCTTTCTTAATAAAGAAATAATTATATATGTCCACCATATTTGTGTTGAAATTTAATAATTAAGGGGAACGAGAATGAGATAGCATCAACCGAATTTTGGACCATTAATTATAAAAATCCTGATACCATATCAGTAAACAATTTCTTTAAAAATTAAAAAAATTAATTATAAACTCGTGAATACTTGATAATTTTAACATACAGTTGTTAGATATTATATCTGAATCTTGTATAAAAAATTTGTAACTAGTAGTTAATACTAAGTATTTTATTTTTTTATTACAGCCTCTAATAAAAAAAACCTTTATTTATAATATCAGAAATTTAAATTTTATTAAAAAATATTTTATAAAAAGAAATAGTAATTATACCCCAAACAAAGTTATACATAATAAGAAGCACAAAAAAAATACATTATTTTTTAACTTTGTTAAACAAATCATGAAATTTCTATTAACAATTTTTCTTTAATAATAAAACAATGACATTATAATAATACATATTTTTATAAAAATGACTAGATTTTTTTTAAAAAAAATGAAAATTAAACACCAACATTATACAAAATAATTTTTTATGTAATTTTGCCAAAAATAAAAAATAAAACACACGCACGCACAAATGCAACGATGCGTTTCAAGTAACAAATGGAAGAATAGAATACCTCGGTGCCAGCTATGGGACCAGAGAGCATATTGCTTCTTCAGCCATCGTCTTCTTCCTCCATCCTCATGTGTTAGGGTTTGCACTTTGCAGAGTTACATTTTCCCTTTATTGCTTCACATTCTCCAGCGTCCATGCACGCGGACTCGAATTTATGCTTCTTTTCGAACGATAGTTGACTGTATCGAACCACACAACAAAATATCAAAATTCCTCCATAGTTCCGTTTCGATAACCGGAGAAATCAAAAGATATCGACAGTCTCGTGCGACGCGGTACGATATTTTGTTTTTTTGATGTATCGGCCACCATTTCTTTTAATGTGTTAAATACTTGGCATATGGTTTTCCCCTTGAATATTGTATTAATTGGGAATTGCGTTTCCGTCTATGTTTCTGATCTCGCATTTGGGGTCATAGCTCTTCGTTGCTCAAATTTAGTATTCGGTGCTCGATTGGGTGTATTTAGTTTTGTTTCTGTTGGAAGGAATACTAATTAATATGTGTACGGTGTACTCTGTTCCCAATTTTTGGTTATATGGGTGCAACAACTGAATTTTATTTTGATTTTTATATATGTTTGTATAGCTCCGTGATGAATACAAGAACCCGTGTTAACTGCATACTGATTTATGTGCATGCTCGATTTGTATTTCAACACTATGTAGTGTGACTGCAAATGAAGCCATACATTGGGGTAAGTTGTCATAGACAGAAAGAAAGGCAGTTAGTTGAATACTTCATCCTTGTTTTATAAGGAAGATTTGCATATAGAAGTATAGCTGGATTGTCTGTTAGCATGTAGTTTAACTTTTCACCAATATTGTTTTTCATTAAGAGATTGAATTATTTGACAAACTCATCACTCATGTTTGAGACCTTCAGTGCATTCAGTTGTTTCAATTTACTGCAGTAGATGTGGTTTTTTCACCCTTTGAGCATATTGTAGTACTGTCAAATCTACACAACTCATTCTGTGCTGGCATTCTTTTTTTATTTTTTTTTGGGCAATAGGCAGTATAAGCTGAATTTATCAGCTGGGGTGTTGAGGAGGGGATCGAACTCTCACCAACACCTTTGGTGTGGGAGTTCAAGGCCATGTGAGCTAAGCATCATGGGCAGTCTGCGTTGGCATTCTGTGTAGTTTGAAGTTGTGTATTTGCATGATTACAGCTTTATAATCTCAACACCTATATCTTACCTTACTTGTTATGCAGCTATTTAATGAGACTATAATATGGAAATATCCAGTTTTGGATATCGATGAGAATTCTATTGTTAGTTCCATCTGGCCAATTTAAAGCATACAATTATGGCTAATCCTTTAGTTTAAGGCCATGGTTAAAGAGTTTAGCTTTTCTTATTGTGCCAGAGCTGGATTTTCAATTATCTCAAATCCTTGGGTTTTCGTGTTGTTTCTTTTACCGTGCTTTGCTTTGTGGTCATGTAGTGAGATTAGTTTGTGATTCTCTTGAAGCTTGTCAAGTGCACGTTCACATGCGTGTGTGTGCGTGTGGACCAGGTTTCTTTCTTTCTTTCTTTTTGAAGAAAAAAAAATTCCAATTGGAGGCTCTGCGACCTTGTGAGGGAAGGGGGGAGGATTGGATATTGAGACTCACTAGGAGCGAACTCCCATCCAGCACTTCCCAACGGAATTCAAGTGCCATTGGACCACAAAACCCTTCAATCTTAATGTATCTCAATCTTATTAACAAATTGTAATTTTGAGAAAATTGAGTCTTTTGGTGGGTTCTATGTTATTTAGTCGGTTGAGCTGTATCATTGCAGAAGAGTAATCTAAAGTCTAGTCTTCCCAAAATTGAATCAAAGTTGCAATTTGATTTAGTTTTATTCATTATTTGCTTAGTTGTTCTATCTTTCTTGTAGCTTCAAGCTTTTCTTCCAGATATCTTGACCGACACAGTGTGTCATTCCCTTTTTTCTTCGAAACCCTTATTCCCATATCTCTTATGATCATCAATTTTATCTAGAGACCTGAGACTTTTCCTGTTGATTTGCTGGATCTTGTTCTCTTTATATCTATTCAGTAATTTGAAAGAAAATTTGTCAAATATTTTAACAGCAGAGTGACTCCTTCATTTGGCATGTAAAAGAATTATATAGAAGTTTGGGTTTGGCGTTAATTAATATAATTATAGTATTAGCATCTAATCTGCAAATAGTTAAAAATAATAAAATTTGTTGTGGATCACATTCAGTAAAGGTATCTGCCTAACTGGGGATTCAGTTCATGCACTGAGGGGTTTGTTGTCCTCAGGTGAAGTATTGAGTATCTGAGTTATAGCTGCATTAAATTCCTCTTGAATTACATGTATTAGTTAGGTTGAGAAAAGGTAGCATTTGAATAAGGAAATAAGAATCTCTTTAAATTAAAAAAAAGTGGAGTTCTGCCTGTAAAATTCCTTAAAACATTAGATCCTGTAACTTTTTGCATTACTAAGATATCATTCCTTACTTTAAGGTGTTGTCAGATCCATTTCTCATGAGTTGATCCTCGTTTCCATTGCTTTACTTTGGTCTATGGTTTCTCTGAAAGTACTATTCAGACTAGGTGTATACAAGTGATCTTATGAAAGATTTTTGTATGATAGAAAACTGAGGAGACCAAGATCCACCCACTAAACTCCTAATGCAGTGCCATTAATAATTTATTTTGTGAGATATTTTTTCTCATGTGTAAATGAATATCATAAATTTCTTTTCACCTTTTGGGATGCGATTTTTCTGAGGTGGGGTTGGCCAATGGCCAGGCATTGGATGATTTATGATAAAGTCCACTCTATGAAGGATTTTGCAAAGATGCTGTATATGGAACTTCTTTTTGGTTGATGGTTGCATGTACAGGTACATAATGTAGAGACAAGTTTGTAAGTTTTCTGAATTGGATGCACTTTACCACTAGGTTAGTTCTCATCTCAGAAGCTGTAGTGGTGAAGATGTTTGGTGTGCCAGTGACCTCACGTTGTGCCTTTAAGAACATGGGTGGAGAGTGAGATTAGAGAGCACGAGATAAGTCTGCCTGGTTAGATCCTTATTTCATAATAGAAGATGCAATTCATTAAGGGGGTACGTAGCTTGCCTGACCTGATACAAGAAGCGATTTATGAAGGGTGGTCAGTCTACAAGCTTTATGCCCATGATATCATTATGGATTTCAAAGACAACTTGCATTCAGTTTCTTCTGTGTTAAGAGTGAAGCAAACAGTAGTTCAGTTTACCATTGGAATTGTAATCACTGAAGTAGACTTTTAATTTGATCTATTATCCATCTTGACATTGTTCTCACCCCTGCGTTATTTTAGATTGTTACTAAAATGCATCCATGCTCCCCTGCGTGCATGCCTTTTGACATGTTTTTGGAAGAACATATGATTAATTTTCTCTTTTGATTCACTTCTTTCTAATTAGGTTGTGGATTTCATTTATTTGTAGAGGGTATGTTTGGAAGAGGCTGAACAATTTCTATATAAAAAGACGATGAACTACCTTTGCAGGTTTTGTGAAATAACAATATGTTGGTTCCTTTGATTAACCAATAGGCACACATCTACTGTCTTAATGGATTTTTGCATCAAGTTTTTGTACATTCGTATTAAAGCAAAGCTGCTCTTTCTTCAGGCGTATTGGAATCTTAATTGGGCTCTAATTGATGAATTCACACTGTTAGCAGTTTGCTCCAATTCCAACATGAGCAATCCATACTCTGAAAATCTTGTAAGTGATTTATTCGTTATAATTAAATCAATTACTTGTTAGTTATAGGTCTGTCTAAAAGATACAATCTACCCGTAGGACGAAGCAACTGTCATGGGATTTGAAGTTGCGAAGTCACCTGATTCCAGTTACAATAATGTGTACCCTGGAAATGAAGATGAGGCGCGTGATCCACCTATGGTCCCTACACATTTGCAACACACCTTGCTCAGCTATCCTGCTAGTAGAGACACTTCAGGAACTCTTCCTTTGCCTCAGAATGTGATTCTAAATCATCTTTATATTGAGAATAGAGAGTCCCCAAGATCTGTGTTGGCATTAGGTTTCACTCATCGCTTCCGTTCTAAATATGTTACAGTTGTGCTCTACAAACCAGTCCAAAGAAGGGAAGGTACAAGCATTTAATGTGCGCATTGAAAAACCTTCATCGCTCATTCGTTAGTGTTGGTTTGTAATGATTTATTGTAGACTCGATATTCCAATTAGCAGGAAATGATATTTATTGTTTCTTGGTAATTTTGCAACAATATTCATGTGCATATTCGTTTTAATGTTATTATGTGGTGCAGGCTACACAATCATTTTGTTTAGTTTTGGAAAGGGGTGCAACGGATGGGATGGTAGCCAGCGGAACGAAAATGACTCACTAACCTATATTTTTTAAAAAATAAAAATTCAACCCATTATACATTCAGTTATCAATCCATATATAGTTACTATTGGATAGCTTAAATATCATGATTTTATCATCAATCAATTAAAATTAAAATTAATATTTTTAAATTAATTATATATTTCAAAACATATCTTTAGAGCAAATTCGGTTAATCTTTCTTAAGATTTGGTGAAATTATATTAATCTCTCTAGTTTTAAAAATTATATTTATTCTCTTTCTTTGTGTATTTTCACATGTAAAATGCATTTACAATTTAAGAATTAAAGAAAACACAAATCATTTGTATAATTTTTCTAACAAAAAAGTTTAAAATGTAAAAACTTCGCAATAAACCATAACTCAAAACTCGGCTCTTTAACATTTTCAAACCAAATTAACCTTTAATCTTATAAATTAAATCCGAATCAAAATCATTGTGAAACTTCATCCTTCATTAACTACAAGAGAAGAGATTTCATAAAAGTAGCGGAATACTCTTTACAGGACAAAAATGTTAATTTTTTAGTGTAAATAATGATTATTCTCATATAGTTTGATTCATTTAAATTGCTTCATAAATTTAATTTTTTTTAACTAAGATTGATAATAACACTTATTTTGAACATAATAAAGAAGAGAGAGAAACTTAATTTATTATTATTATTTTTTTATCTCTTTTTCTTTTTACGGTAAAAAGTAAGTGTATGAAAGAGGTATATGATTAAAGTGTAAAAATAATATAATTGTTAAAAGATGTGGGTGTTGTCTCATTATCCATAGTGCGTGGCATTGTTAGTTGCATAGAAGATAACTTGGGAGAGAGTAAGCTGGTAGCTTATCCATAATTCAACAATTGTAGATAATTAACTAGTAGGATGTGCAAACCTTGAACTTTTGGTAAGTCTGGAACTTACGAAAACTTGTTGGTCAATGACCCAACAATACATGTTCCTGTATATTGAAACTTTTATAAGGATGACCAAAAAGAAAAAAAAGAAACCTTTATTAGGAAAATGATAGTTGTAAATATTATGTTATATATGTATATAATTTAGACCATTTAAAAATACTTGTAGTAAAAATTAGAGTGTCATTCATTGACTTACAAATATGAAAAATATATTGAGGTAATATATGTAAGTATCATTACTTATACAGGCTGCGGCATTATATATATGGGGAGAAATTCGTTGCTATTATTTCTTCTTGATTTTACAATAAATTCTTTCTATTAATTGATTAATTGTAGCGGCCTTGAAAATTTTGTTTGATAATAATTTGGCATTATGTCAACCATTGAAACCACATATATACTTTTAGGAGTACCTCATAATAAGAATTCAACATGCAGCAATTCTCAAACATTAGTTCGCTTCCATTAAATTGCTATTAGAGATATTATTTTCCTTATAGAAAAAATGTTTTAATTTCATGTAACATTAATCCAACTTATTTAAAAAAAAATACATTTCTCTTTATGTGATAATTTTTTTTAAAAAATCTAATTTGTATTTCGTACAAGTAAACGTAACATTAGGATGATATGAGGGAAAATGAGAGAGACCATGTAATTTTCTCTATAAATAATCAACAAATATGAACGTCGATCCTGTAAATTAAAAGCTCACTTATACATAACTAAGATGTGAAGCAAGCCATTATTATTATTAATTATAAACACTAAATAGCTCTTCAACAATTAGCTAGTTCAGAAAAAAAAAAAAGGTCTACGCTTCTTCAAGTACCCAACCATTCGCAGCCACAACCTAGCTATATAGCTTGTAGTCTTGAACAATGTCCATCGAAACAGCTCTAAGAGTTCCTGAAAGGGTAAGTTGAGTTCTGTATGATATAGTTTTGGTCGCCATCATTGATGCAAGTTTCTACTACAAAAGCAGAGAGAGAGACAGCTTACGGTTTCTTTATACTAATTTTCAATTATAAAGAAACACACAAGTCTATGACTTAGCTCATTATTGATTTGATTAATTTACACTATTATAAAGGAAAATTTTCAGTTTCTAAAAAAATCATTGATATTTAATGAAACACAAATAAAAAAATAAAATTATAAATACAAACATATTTTTTTATAACTGCATGTTACAGTTATAATTACTTTTAAATATATAGAATTTTCTTTTTTTATATTAACTACACTATTATAATTGCCTTTAAACATATTATTATACTTTTCACAAAAATATTTTTATCTAACTAATTGATTTATAATTATAATAAAATTATAATTAATTAATTTATACAATAATTATATAAAAAAATAATAAAAAATGTGAATTGGAGGGACAACATGCTAGGACTTATAAATTGTGTATTGATTTGAAATTATTTTCTTTTCCTTTAAAATATCCATGATTTGATCACATACTTATATTGATAATTGTATTAGTTAATAACACCTTTTCATTTCAAGCAATTATTTAAAGCTAGCAATCGAGATGGCAAAAACAATTAAAATGGCTTAAGAGAAGTCTCATCCTACTGAGTAAGTAAATTTATGTATTACAAGGATACTGATAATTTTACAAAAATTTTTTAACACTTTTTTTTTTGTTTAAGGATTAGTTCATGCACAAACTTCGTACCAATAGAACGTTTCTTACACCAGATTTTAACTAATTACAATACAAAAATTATATTGGTGTATGTTTTAAAAAATATGAAACTATGACTTTGCTTATGATATATATCTTATCAAAGCCGCTATAATTGATTGACTTGCAAGTTGCTTTGCTTTGGCAAGTGCCAAAAATTATATCTCAACTCTGAACGTTGGCCTACAGCTACTACTTGCCAAATATCTGGATTGCATAAGTGAACCATCTTTAAATTCAATTTTTGAATTTGAATTGATAAATTTGGTCAAATTTTGTCACAACTGCAAATAGGACTAATATCTGTACCAGAAAATATATCCCCATTGTCGTCTCAAAAACAAAATAATTCCACCGTCCATTGCACAAATTCATCCTTTTTTTTACTAAAAAAAAAAAGGACTTGTGATAATGAATATGGTAATTAACTGGTAATTAAAGTAGGTTCTGTGAACGTAGCCCAAAAAAAAAAAGTGGGTTCTATGAATCTGTGTCATGCGATCCTTTGGGATATACCATGGGGCTCTTTCCTGTTCATTACGCAGATGCGGCGAAATGTATTATGTGAATATAGTTTGTTTAAAGCTTTGCGGCCGTTGGGAATCCCATTGGCTCTTATTAGGCTCTTACATTGTCAACGGCTTCCCTACTATAAGTACACCACACTACGTGCCTCTCCCTTCACATCTCCAACACTTCTCAAAGCAATTAAGCTCTACTTCATTTCCCCTTTTTCTTTGTTATCTTCTCTGTCTCTGCAAGTTTTCAAACATTCACCATAGGCATAGCTAATTAAGTCCTAATGGCTGAAATTGAGGGATCTCCAGGAAGCTCCATGCATGGAGTGACAGGCAGGGAGCAAACCTTCATAGCCTCAGTTGCTTCCCCAATAGTCCCAACTGACACCACAGCCAAGTTTGCTCTGCCAGTTGATTCTGAGCACAAGGCCAAGGTTTTTAAACTGTTCTCCTTTGCCAAGCCCCACATGAGAACCTTCCACTTATCTTGGATATCCTTCTTCACCTGCTTTGTCTCAACCTTCGCAGCAGCTCCTCTTGTCCCCATCATTCGCGACAACCTCAACCTCACAAAACATGACATTGGGAATGCCGGGGTTGCTTCTGTTTCAGGCAGTATCTTCTCTAGGCTTGCAATGGGTGCAGTTTGTGACCTGTTAGGCCCACGTTACGGCTGCGCCTTCCTTATCATGCTCACAGCCCCAACCGTGTTCTGCATGTCGTTCGTGAAAGACGCTGCTGGATATATAGCAGTTCGGTTCATGATCGGGTTCTCCTTGGCCACTTTCGTCTCGTGCCAATACTGGATGAGCACCATGTTTAACAGCAAGATTATAGGGCTCGCCAATGGGACAGCAGCAGGGTGGGGAAACATGGGTGGTGGAGCCACTCAGCTCATAATGCCATTGGTGTATGAATTGATCCGACGAGCTGGGGCTACTCCCTTCACTGCCTGGAGGATTGCCTTCTTCGTCCCAGGTTGGTTGCATGTGATCATGGGGATCCTGGTCTTAACCCTAGGCCAAGATTTGCCAGATGGAAACCTCGGTGCCTTACAGAAGAAGGGTGATGTTGCTAAAGACAGGTTCTCCAAGGTTAGTCTGGTTCTTCTGTATGTCTGAGGACACGTACAATACTTTTAATATCTTACTTTGTCCATCACAAATTAAAACAGGAAAAAGTAGGGTAAAATTTCAAGGAGAAATTAAAAATCTTGAAACTAATGAACTCATTAACTAATTTGGTTTCAATTTTTTGTTCAGGTGCTGTGGTATGCCATAACAAATTACAGGACGTGGATTTTTGCCCTCCTCTATGGGTACTCTATGGGAGTTGAATTAACCACCGATAATGTCGTTGCTGAGTATTTTTATGACAGGTTAGTTCATCTCAAGGCCTCAAGTTTATGTGTGTATATCTGATCACTTGCAATGCAACTGTCTCTTACAAATTTGTCAACTCAATTATTGCTCAGATTAACCATATAATTGATCAATATAAAACAGGTTTAATCTCAAGCTGCACACTGCTGGAATCATTGCTGCTTCATTTGGAATGGCAAACATTGTTGCTCGCCCCTTTGGTGGATATGCGTCTGACGTTGCAGCCCGCTTGTTTGGCATGAGAGGCCGGCTGTGGGCCCTCTGGATCCTCCAAACCTTAGGAGGGGTTTTCTGTATATGGCTTGGCCGTGCCAATTCGCTTCCTATTGCTATCTTGGCAATGATCCTCTTCTCTATTGGAGCCCAAGCTGCTTGTGGTGCAACTTTTGGCATCATTCCCTTCATCTCAAGGCGGTCTCTGGGGATCATATCAGGTCTAACTGGTGCAGGTGGCAACTTTGGGTCTGGCTTGACCCAGTTGATCTTCTTTTCAACCTCCAAATTCTCCACATCCACAGGTCTCTCCTTGATGGGTGTGATGATCGTATGTTGCACTCTTCCCGTGACTCTAGTTCACTTCCCACAGTGGGGTGGCATGTTCCTCCCTCCCTCAAAAGACGTCCACAAATCTACTGAAGAATTTTATTACACTTCTGAGTGGAATGAGGAGGAGAAGCAGAAGGGCTTGCACCAGCAAAGTCTCAAGTTTGCAGAGAATAGCCGGTCTGAGAGAGGAAAGCGTGTGGCCTCTGCCACAACACCCCCAAATGTAACTCCCACCCACGTCTAGCTAGTCCACTTTGATTATATCTGAAGTGGCTTCTCCAGAAAATTCAAGTTTCAGACTCTTGACGTAGACAATATTTACCTCATTGGAAAGCACCATCAATAACGAGGAACAGCGTAAATGGATTCTCTTATTCAATAAGTAAGATTTTCTTTGTTAAAAATCTTGTACATGTAATGATTCTTGCACATGAAGATTTTGGTGTAATGTTTACACCATTCCAATTCTTACATACGAATTGGTCTATTTTCCCATACAGGGACTCACATCTCTGTGGGTCATATGCAAGAATCAATACCTATGCAAAAGAAAAAAAAGTGACGTAAAAAATTAATGTAATGAGTTTTGGTGTGCAAATTACATTCTCAATTTCTCATCTTATAATATATATACATAGAATATTCTGGCTTTTATTGTGTGGGCAACTGAGAACAATATAAGATTCATGCAAGGGGATTGTTTACTGGTGGTATCACTATCAATACGTCAATAATGCAGATCTCGATGATGAGTATTAGTTTAAGTTGATGATATTCTCTTAGTGGAATGGAATCAGTAATTAAATTGATATAATTGTAATTAATTCATCAACTCAATTACTGTAGAATTGTTTTGGAGAAGTTGCCTTGTCCCTTTCCGTGAAGCATAGAATATGTCGTGTTAGATATATAATCTGAAAAATGACCAACCAGATACTAACACAATACATTAACTTGGCTTGGGTTCCTTGTGAACCGCGAAATGGAGCTGAAGTTGCACCCATTACAGATATTAGTCCTGCTTTCAAGGATGACTCATCTTCACGTCTGCTTCAGAAAAAGAATGGTAACTACTATAGTATCTGTAGTTTGCTATAAGCTACTTCCTGTTTCACTCAATTCCAAGTTATTTGGACGGCAAAAACAAACGTTTGTGTTTGAAAATGTTGAGAACGAGACAAAGTACTGGTGGAATGTTTGTGTGCTAGTATAAGTTTTTGGGTACGCAGATGAACTATATATTTTCATTCATACAGAGAAGACAAACGCAACAAGCACAAGAGAAACTAACAAATAGGAACAAATTAAAGTTCTTGACTCGTTAAAAATGCTATCCAAATCTATTCCTTTTTTTACTAATTTTATTGCAATAACTCAGCTACACAACAAGGGGGGAGGGGTTTATTTGTACACCTTGGAAATGCTAACTCTACCCATAAACTTCAAGGGGTGGACGGTAGCGCGACTTCATGCTGCTCAAGTGTTTCGAAAAAACACCAACGATGGTAGGCTTTACTATACTTCAAGAGAATTATTTGTGGACTATGTTCGTTTTTGGAGAAGGCAAAGAGAAAAATCTGAGAGGAATGTCTAGTAAAACATAAGAATGTACGGTGAAAGTTAACATACCACTCGCTCCTTCAGCTATGCTAATGAAAAAGGGAAAAAAAAAGCCATTGGAATGTGATTTTAAAAACTAAAAAGAGATCAAACTTAATAAGGAAAAGTTCGACTTATTTTAGTTTGGTGCAGTATTTTTTTTTTCCTCTAAAATTTCATTTCAAATGACTACAACAAAAAATACGATTGTTTCATTATAAGGTATGACTATTTTGTTAAATAACTTGGATAAATAAAACATTAACATAATAACCATTCTTTGTAAGCAGTGACAGTAGATTCAAATCCTATTCTCTTGAGACCGACATTGTCCATTTAAACTCTGCAAATGCAAACCATACTATACACTGCCAATGAAATATATATATGTATATATATATATATATATATATATATATATAAATACAATTTTGCTTCATGTAGAATAGATCAAGGAAGACAAGTGAATGCTAATCAGTCACCAGCTGTAGTTCATTTAAATTATCTCATTCTGAATCTTGATGGCAACAAGGTCATATATAATGCAGAGGATCTGTGCCTTTTCAACTGGGTAGACAACAAGTAGAGCAAAACCACTAGTAGCGTAGCTTCCCACTGCCACCACAGGTTGAACAGGATCGGGCAGAAGAGCACTTTGTACAATAGCTCCACTTCTTTGGAAGCCTGGTGTAAGTAATTGAGTTCAATGGGTGAATTCAAAAATTAAATATTAGAGGAAAAGAGAGAGAAGAAAATAGTACCCGGCCGTGTATCGAGTAGCCATATTCTTAGCAAGCATTCTTGCCCTCTCAGCATTTTCTTCAGAAAGTTTCCTAAGCACGAATCCTTCACCATTGCATTCAGAACATATACCAGAACCGCTGCAATCTCCGCATACTTTGAATTGAATCTTTAATTTCAAAAGAATAATAATAATTTAAACAGTCATCACACGAAAAACAGTTCAGGACACAATTTAATCACATTTAAGATAAGAATTCCAGTCTTCCTTATTAGTAACACGGGCTTTACTCTCCATCTCTATGCTAGCCCAATATTGACATCAGTGAATGATCTATGCTGTCTTATACAAATGAAGTGAGTGCATAAAAGCACCTTTGGAGAATAATGGAAGTTACCTTACCTGCTTATCAAGTCAAGTGATATGAAAGATCAACACCGATTTAAGTTCATCTTTTAAATTTTTTTTTCAACAATTTTCTTCGGTGAAACAGAGTTAGCAATGTCTCATAAGCACTTTGAACTCTGCCAGTTTAGTGTATTACACTAGACCTACAAGAACCGTCAAACATTTGAACTGAAGAAGCATACCAAAGATTCTCATGTTCTTGTTTGAAAAAGCAGAGTGATTTTCTTAGTGGCATATTGCTGACTTTGAACATACAAATGATTATTTGACTAATACTGACAGTGTAGATGGGTTGCTGACCTGTGTTGTCTCAGAAGTTTTGGTTCTCTTCACAAGAATGGAGGCTGCTGCACCAACGAGAGTTGCAGCGACTGCCACTGAAGCTGCTGTCTCAGGTAGTGCAGAAGAGACAGTGGATAATCTCCTCCCTTGCAATTGTGACTTCACATCTATCCAAGACAAAAAATGAGACCAACAAATACAGCTTCCTTTTTATTTTACAAGATCAACAGTCAGGTAGGCATAATTAAGTTTGCCATCAATTTGGCAACAGTGGATCCCTTTCTTAGGGCCACCATGCCATAAAACAACAGATGGGAGGGAAGTCATTTCCAAGTGAGCATAGTAAGTAATTGCTTTTTAATGAAGAATGAAGACACCTAAGGAATGCTTAATTATGCCAATGAATTCAGAAATGGGATAGAATCAGTATGGAAAAGGATCACGTGTAAAAGGACATCATTTTCAACCAATTTTCACTCAAAGTAACTGGTAATTCTCATGGGTCATCACAAATCACAAATCACAAATTCTCGATCAAACAAATTCTCCTGCTAATTTTTTTGCAGTGCAACAACATGAGTGTAACACAATACGGTAGAGCTCTACACTTGTGAGTAGCGATTATAGGAACTACAACAAGAGTGGCAAGTTTTTCCATCAATCTTCTGGAAGTTTACTTGATCAATTTCAATTCAATTCAACCACTACTAAATAAGATGTCTCTGGGTTTTCCCCTGCGCCAACATCTCTGTCTAAGTTGAAAAGAATTACAGAACAATTTAGAGCAACGGCACCATCATCAAACCACAAAACACTCACCGAAGAACCAAGTTTCAACCAACATTAGCATGTTCCACCAGGACGACCATATCTACCAGGACTATTCCTCCATAAAGACTGCAATGAATTGGAAAGGTGGTTCCACCGAACAGAAGAACCACCCAGTAAAAGCCACATTGGCTCGATACAAAGTGGGTATCCATCAATAACAGTGCCTCTTCATCCCACACCAGATTAGCATGTTCAACTACTAGCTTGATGAAGTTTCAGTTACCATATCAATCAGCAAGAACAACGAAGGTTGATTTTCTATGCTATTTATTTACGGAAAAACACGGAGAAGAAAATATCTTACTCTTAGAGAAGCATGGAAGTGATACAGTGTGCTGCACAACAAGATCCATTCAGAAGATAAAACTGTCCTGTTCTGTCCACCAAGTAAAGACTCTGTCTGCTCCCTTATCCCGTTCCCTGCTTGCCTATTAACTAAAAAAAAAGAACAAACTCAGAAAAATTCTTGTTGATGGAAAGATTATAAAAAAGAGTTATGGAAAAAAAAAAAAGAATAGTGATGAAACAGTTGGTGTAAGAATTTAAAATAATTATTTATTTATTTAATATAAATTTAAATAGAATAAAGCCTATTTTTGAAATATGTAAGAATTCGCCATTTTTTTTTATAAATGGTTGATATATTTTTAAAAATAAAATATGAGTAATGGTCAATAAAAATATCAAGAGACTAACTCTCATAAATTTATATGTGATTGTATTTTATAAAATAATTAATTGTGAATTTTTTATTAATAATTATTCAACTGTTTTCTCTAAAATAAATATATTAAAATAAAAAATATTTTTCAAGTTAGACCAATGAAGAAAAGAAAAGAAAAAAAAAGAAGAGATAATTATTAATACCATATGCGAGTGCTTCAAGTTTAACAATTCATTGAATAAGCCACTTGATTTCTGCTCAACTAGTAGGGAGGAGGGTGAAGTTAAAGTACACTAGTTGTTTACCCCATATTGCGTTGACGGGATTAAGATTCCGGTATACTTTAGATATTAAAGTATAGTATTTATGATTATTGATTTTGAACGAATGGTTTAAGATTTGATAAAATATAAGTATATAAATAATAAATTATGAATTTGTTAAAATTTATTTTCTCATCAATAATTATTTATTTATATTTCATTCTCTAAATTGTATTTTATACTCTAGAAGATCTAAGTTCACGTAAGCACTTGTATAATTAATTATGTATAAACTTATGTAGAGTCATAATAATTTGTATAGATTTATGTATCTATTAATGAATAAAGATTTGAAGGACGAGCTCATAATGAAAATTTATATAACTATTAATGAATGGAAATTCAAATAGTTAGTGAATCACAAGTTGATAAATTATTTGAAATAATTATTTATAAGGCCCTCTTCATAAGAGTCACCTTTAATATACAATATAAATATAGGTATAAATATCTAATGTTTAGTTCTTATATTAAAAAAGGAAAGAAAATGAATTCATAATTGTCTTTTTTGGTAATTTGTGTTGATATATAATGCTAAAATTTAATTTTGGTGTTTAGCATCTTTTCATTGTACAAATTTATCTTAAAAGTTAGAATGTTATAAGCCAGTGTAATTTTCATTTTTAAAAATAAAAAAATAACATTAATTATCTATATAATTATTCAAACTTTTTAATTTTTTAAAAAATACTTTATTACAAAAAAAGATAAATTAACACTTAATGTGTAGAAACCTGGTGATAAGATTCGCAAGAATCTATACAACCAAAAGAAAAAAAGATTCGTAAGAATGATAGGCCCAGTTGGTGCAAACAATGTGGTAATAGTGAAACAGTGAACTGTAAAGTGAACTGAGTGGCTGAGCAATGAGAATCAAATCAAGGAATTGCAGATGGCAGACAGAAACGAAATTAAAAGTTGACAAAGATTTGCGCTGCCTGGTACCCATAGCTTCGCAGGTGGAACTCAACTCAAACAAGTGACGTGTTTCCCGTGAGGAAAGTAAATTTTGGCCGAGTCTTCTGATCCATTTTGCCGTTTCTTGGTAATTTCTCATTCACAATCAATACTATAGCAGCAGATTTCAAAATAAATAAATAGGTTGGAAGCATTTTAAATTCCATCCATCTCACTGAAGTACCCTCATGTGGAAACTGAATCCTTCCCCTTGCACCCATTCTAACCGTTGATAAATTTATTGAGTTTGTGTATCATGAATGGTAAAGTTCGCACATTTTATGACCTTTTACTCTGAGTCGTTCCACAGTGTATCAGGTTCTGTAAATACTTCTGGCAGATTCACAATTCCATGCCTTTTTAGTTTTGGCTAAATTATTAGTGTCAGTGTTTACAGTGCAGGCTGCAGCCTATGTCTATTAAATTTCAGACCGAACTTAACCAATTGCTCCCAGGGTCACATTGCAGAAAGTTTGAAATGGCAAGGGAGGGAAAGAAAATTGATGGGGAAATGGGGTTAATGTTCTTTTCCTGCCCATTAAACTTCACCAGTCTTGCAGTTGAATCCTCTAACTGAATGTCATCTTATCTATGATCACTTCAGCATTGGCCTCCAATAAATATTGAGGTATTGAATGGCAACTTTGTGGGTGGGGTATTGTTATTAAGAGGAGCTTTGTCACAGTTCGTGGATGGGGGCAAAGCTGCCCCCCCAAAAGAAGCTTGATGAGGCTTGTTTTATAATGTTACCAACCAATTTAATGGGAGGTAAAGACTATAGTGGTGGTCATGATAGAAGTTCGTTAATTGTCTTGAATTCTTGTGATGACTGATCAACAGCCGTATAACAGAGACACAGGACAATCATAACATAACCAGACTATTGTGTAATCTTCAATGTTCTTTAAATGAGTTCCCCAACTGCTTGACAATATCTCAATTATTTGTGACAAAAGAGAGAAGATGTTGTTAGATTTCCTTTTCTTTTTGTTCATAAATTAAGCAGATTATTTCTGGGTCATGTCATGTGGTAATTGAAGATAAAAAGAAGATATAACTTGGATTTGGGGGCAAACAACAGAACAAATTTGACTGAGTACAATAACATGAACTCACGAGCATCCTCACATGCTGCACTGCACAGACAGAAAGAACACCCACCCCACCAACTCACCACCACCACAACCCCAAAGTTAAGGCGTACTGCCAATGAGCTGTGAATATCTGCCTTCATCAGCTATTCACGAGCCCATTTAAGGCCCTTAGTTTCAAGCCCTTCACAACAATTCTGCATAAAACCTCTTGTAAACCTCTCCTTTCATAGACTTCAATCACAGTAGAAGTTCAAGCAAGTCTAAATGTCTATTACACATCTCTCCCTTCTGGCCCTTTACCTCCTCCTCTCACTAAATTCTCAAGGCATAACCATGGCTGGACGCATCATTCCCCGTAGTGCTCCTAGCACAGTTACAAGGCCACTGGTTTTATCCGAAGCCGAAACTGATGTGAAGCCACGGCTGGATCACAGACAAAAAGTCTTCCAAGGGAGAGAAGTGAAGAGTTGCTTACCAAAAGGGTTTAGGCATAACTCAGCTCCAAGCAGATTCGTCAACTATAAGACGCTAGGCTCTGGCGGCTGTTCTGGAATGCATTCGAAGAAACCTTGACGATGTCTTGTTGAATGGAAGAGGCTTGACTTGTATTATATATGGTTTTTGTTGGAAGTTGAATGTGCATATGCAAAATGAAGATGTTATTGTCCTTTTCCTGTTACGTGTATAGCTAAATGCGTCAGACATCGGCCAGACATTTCGAGACAGAGAGATGGTATTTTGTTTTTCTTTTCAAGCCATCAGCATATATAGCATGCATAGAGTGTTCTAGCATTAAGCAAAGTCAAACTATCGAGTACTATATGTACTCACGTAGTCATGTAGTATGATATGTAGTATTTTTTTCCGTGTGATGGGTTTGTAGCTTCCTGCTGCTGTGTATCTCCAGTGAATAAAATTATGAATAACTAAAAACTAGATATCAAGGGTATATGAGGTTACATTGTCTAGATTATTTAACTCGTTGAGTTATATTCTAATACTAGTACATAGATGTTTTTACGCAACAGTTCCCCTGCCAAATAAGATTATGCTAAACCTATTTCATCCGTAGGGTCCTTGGAAGTGCAAATTTGTTGAAGTGTGGTACAAAATTTGAATTCATAACCTTCTACAATTTATTTAAATGGCGCAATTAACGCCTACGAGTGAGTTTTCAGCTAAGGGTTTTTTTAATGAAAAGAAAAAGCCTTGAAATGTTTATGGAATACAAAATTTTTTCTAGAAAAGCTAAACTTTTTCACTTTTAAAAAACTTGGAAACAAAGTTCCTAAAATTGTAACTTACGAAAAAAGCACCAAAAAAAAAAAGCTGTTTCCAGGTGGCAGATGCATCCCCAAGATTGGACAAATTAATCAATGCCAATTATTGGTTTATAAATAAGTAGCCTCGCTCTACAGAGAGCAGAGCATCTGCAAGTATCTTCAACATGCTGCCCATTCCAATCGGGTTGACCTAATCAACCTGACTACAAATGGTATGGAAAAACGAGCAAAGACGCAAACACTTGTTGAGTTGGTTCAATAATACATATACTACATGTACAGCGAGACAATCCAAGAATGACATGCTCAATTATTTCTTAGCATAATCAGAATTCCATCCATCATAAGAACATACCGTATCTGAATTTTAAATTAAGCCGCAAACAATGTAGGACCATTTGACTATATGAAAAGCAAAATATGCAACAGGCTTCTAAGTTACCCCTTTGAGGGGACAGTCAACAGACAAGTCTACTGAGATAGATATGTGACTGAAAATACATCTTTAAAATAAAACCTAACTATACAGATCATCTTCATCAGCCCCACCAGCAGAAGTTGCAAAGGGGTCAGATCCAGTAGTCCTACCTCCAGTTCTCCTGGAAACCTAAATTCACTTCCGAACCCCCTCGATTGCTGCAAGGGTCTGAGCAAATGCCTGGTATTTGCGTATATCAGCATCACTAACACTCCTACGTGCATACTTCATTGACTCTTCAAAATGAGCAGCCTTGATCTCTGCAACTTCTTCCTCAATGTCTTCATCCATGGCCTCAGGGTTTTCGCCCCTCCTCCTCTCTCTTTCTATGTCCTGAATGAAACCGGACAAACATATCAGGTCAAAACTAGGGATAAGAAATTCACTGAGCTGGTATCATAAACAAATAAAATCTAGAAACCAAAAAGAGAGAAGACAAATTTCTTCAATAATACATAGCATACAGCTCCTATTTAAATTGTGAATTTTCATGTTTCGTACTCAGATAACAGTGACTGGTTAAGCCTATTGCTAGACTAATTATCACAAGTGCATAAAGATTTAAAAAGAGCATAATGGTCCAAGGTAGAAGGGTATAACAAGCATTGCACTAGCGACCAAAGGCACCATCAAAACACAGAACATAAAAATTTATTAACAGACTGTCATTAAGTTGGAAAAGACTTCGTAGTTCCTAGCCAGCGAAAAAGGCTGCGTCCTCATAAGCTCTACGAACCAAAAGAAGTATCTACCTATTAGCCTAACCAAAAGCATACCTTTTCTATGTTTTCTCTTATAGCATATTTGCATGCTCGCTGGCATATCTCGGTAATATCAGCACCACTGAAGCCTTGAGTATACTTAGCTAGTGCTCTCAAATCAACATCTTTTGAGACAGGTGACTTCCTCATGCAGGCCTTGAAGATTTGATAACGGGAATCCTCATCAGGCAGAGGAATATAGATCAATTGATCCAGACGGCCTGGCCGAAGAAGTGCTGGATCAATGATGTCAGGTCTGTTGGTTGCCCCAATTATGAAAACAGTCTTTTTGGCAGACATGCCATCCATTTCAGTGAGAAGT
Source organism: Castanospermum australe (assembly GCA_019955255.1). Classification (NCBI taxonomy): domain Eukaryota; kingdom Viridiplantae; phylum Streptophyta; class Magnoliopsida; order Fabales; family Fabaceae; genus Castanospermum; species Castanospermum australe. Next base: position 2,221,324 of record NSJW01000034.1, read on the forward strand.
TGATTTAGAACTCTATCAGCAGCACCACCAGCATCCCCAACGCTACTTCCTCTCTGCAACAATGAGAGAGTTGTATTTATATGTACAAACAATTGTGAAGGTACTAAATAACATCCAAAAAAAAAAACTTTACTGACTCATGGTATCATTGGATTTTTTTCCGAACATGTATATGTAATAATAACCTTATCTCACAACATACAATAATAACTCAGTTTAATATCAATAATGGCTAAAGCATACTAATATAGCAAACTAGGAATGTGATGTGACAAAAAACCTGAGTGGCAATGGAGTCAAGCTCATCAAAGAAGAGTACACATGGAGCCGATTGTCTAGCCTTGTCAAAAATTTCTCGAACATTGGCTTCACTTTTCACCAAACCACATTGTAAGCAATTCGGGCCTTTCACACTGATGAATTTAGCTTGACATTCATTAGCAATTGCTTTGGCCAACAAAGTTTTCCCACATCCAGGAGGACCATAGAAGAGGACTCCTTTTGATGGTGACATACCAAACTTTTCAAATTTTTCTGGGTGCTCCACAGGATATTGAACAGTCTGCATCCACGCGGGTAAAATTAGTTACAGACAAAATTGATATAGAAGTAAGTAACAAGGTGTAATAGAGTATAGGAAAGATTTTTGACCTCTTGCAACTCACGCTTGACATTCTCAAGGCCTCCAATATCTTCCCAACTGACATTAGGCACCTCAACAACCTGTCAACAAAGAAAATTAATTAGAAAATAAACCACAAAGAAGGAAAGCCTCACCAACTAATAATATTTTTAATTAAAGGAATATAAAAAAGAAAAAAAAAACTACTAACAGTTTCACGTAAAGCTGATGGATTGCTTGTTCCTAGAGCAGTCTGGAAATGCTCATTTGAAACTGCCATAGAATTCAGTATTTCAGCATCAATAGTCTCATCTTCCAAGTCGATGACGTCCATCTTCTCCCTAATGCATTGCAAAGCAGCTTCAGTGCAAAGGGCGGCAAGGTCAGCACCAACATACCCATGAGTATCTTTCGCAATTCTCTCTAAATCAACCTACAGTAGTAGAACCACAACAGTTTAACAACAGAAAACTTAAGGATGTTAAAGAATAAAAATAAAACTAGAACAAAGCTACAGGTGAATTTATACAGCCTGATAGGGTATAATTCACATAGTGTATCAGCATTATTGTAGAAGACATATCCAGGTAACTAAATTTTACTAATGCTGAAATATCTTAGACTCGTAGTTAAATAGTATATTGTGCTGATAACAGGCAATTTGAATCCATAAATGGAACCATATGTACAGCAACTTTAGACGCACCAAAAAAACAAAAGATTCACCACATAAATGAAACTTAGGCAGTGCTTAACTTACATCATCAGAGAGCTTCATGTTTTTGGTATGTATGCGAAGGACTTCAAGTCGCCCAACCTCATCAGGGACACCAATATCAATTTCCCTATCAAATCTACCAAACCTTCTCAATGCTGGGTCAATGCTATTTGGACGATTTGTAGCTCCAATAACAATAACATGAGCACGAGATTTTAATCCATCCATAAGAGTCAAAAGTTGTGAAACAATCCTCCTTTCAACTTCACCGTGTGTCTTCTCCCGCTTGGGTGCAATTTGAATCAATCTCATCAATAAAGATGATGGAAGGTGCATTCTTTTCAGCTTCTTCAAATGCTTTCCTGAGATTGCTTTCACTCTCTCCAGCCAGTTTGGACATAATCTCTGGTCCATTAATACAAAAGAAGAAAGCTCCAGTTTCATTAGCAACAGCTCTTGCTATTAATGTCTTCCCAGAACCTGGGGGTCCATACAGTAAAATTCCTTTGGGCGGTTTCACACCAATTGACTTTAAAAAGTTGTGGATGCCTCAGTGGAAGCTCTACCAACTCACGAATCTGAGCCATTTGCTTCCTGACACCACCCACATCATCATACCCAACTTCATCCAGCCTTTCTTCATCCTCCCTTTTCACAGGCTCCCCCTCACAGAAGATTTCAGTATCTGGAGCAACCACACAATACTCCCCAGGATCAGTTTCAATAACCTTGAACTCGACACTTCTCATCCCTCCCCGGACAAGAAATAGATCTCCTTTTCTGACAGGACGATAAGCCTCCAAGAAATAAGCTGCAAATTATAAACAAAAAAGAAGTTGACACGTTATAAAAACACAGACATATACATATCCCATCACATATAATATAAAAAAATAGAAAACTAAAGAATACAAAATCTCCAGATAGGGTAGAGGGACAATATGATATGCATTGAATCAACTGGAAAGGTGATAGAATCAAAACCTAGGAACATTAACTTCCCCACATCATATATTCCAAGAAAAAATATGGCTGGATGCTTTTACAAAGCAATCAATGTGGAACAAAGATATATAAAAGCTAGTCAATAGTTACCATGTACTCATAAAATAGACAGCAAGTGCTCCAGTTAGAGAGAACCAAAGAGGTTCCAACAAAAGGAAAGACAACAAAACTACAGACTATAATGTAGAATCACAAAAAATAAAAAAGAAAAGAAAAAGTCCATACTGAAATTTTACTCTCTGTAATAGAGAAAGGCCTCTTACTAACATCAACTGACAAAAGGTCAATCCGTTCAACTTTAAGAATTGGTGGGGGTGACACAGTCGCAAAACAAATCAAAATCAACAATTAAGTATCGTAACAACTGAAACTGTAGTCAAAGTATTCTCACTTAGAGGAGAGCAAGGTAGAAACTCACGTTTCAAGTAAGCGTCAAACAGATTGCCAGTGACACCTTCGATGGTATCATCGATAGGCAGAATGTGCACACGTTTCCCATACTTGACATCCGGGCACTGGTGCACAGACACAACATCTCCAAGACGAACCCTCAAATTTGACCTCACAACTTTGTTCATCCTGATCTTGGGCTCCTCACAAGTGTCGTCAGCAAGAGCTATACAAATTGTATCCCTCCGTTTCTTGCCCTGCAACCCAAATCAGAAACCATCCATGATTTGGAACTCGGCACAAAGTAGAATAACACAACACGGGTAACACGAAACACTATTCAAGCTCACCAAACAAGTCGAATACAATATTCTGAAGTTTTCTACTGGAGGCATCAAGACAGACAACAACTCCAACTAACAGAATTTCGCTATACATATTAAATTTTTTTTAAAAAAAATTCCAAGAATAAGTGAATAACTCAAAGTCTGAAACCCCAGTTTTGAGCGAGATTAGGGTAGAGGGAGGATGGTGAAAAAGGTCACCTTGATGAGGATAGTGTCGCCTCGGAAAAGCTGGAGTTTTTCCATAGTTTCGGGGTGCATCGACACCACCGAGTTGTCGTCGTTGACGGCCTCATCCACAATCAGTCGGTTCGGGGACTTCTTCCGCTCCAGAATGGCCGTCGAGAAGTCTTTCTTCCCCGATTTCCTGAGATTCAAACAAAACTCGAACATCAAAACATCGCAGCCGAACAAGTACTTAGCATTAGGGGGGGGGGGAAATAGGACGACAGAGAAACAATGGTGGGACACAAAATCAAGAACAGCGAGAAGCATAAACGAGCTGACTCACGAATCCGATGATTCGCCTTGGTGGGACATTGTCGGAATTGAAGATCAAAGCACAGAAGCGCGTGACGATGAAACAAAGCCAAAGGAGAGGACGCAGAGAAGAGAAGGGAACGAATATAGCTTAGAGGAAACCAGACCTGATATTTATATCTTCGAAGTTTGTTTGTTTGACAAGAAAACGGATTAGAAGGAAAGGGGATTTTGGTGTCCCGTTCGTATTGTACCACTAGGTTGGGCTGGGCCTATCAAAGAAACAGATTGGTCTCGTTGACCATGTGGACCTATTTTAGTTCATAGAGTAAATCTATGAAGTGGCGTGGCCCAACTTGTTATGTCTTTCTTTTTGCAAACAAGAAATAAATGAATAGGTAGACCCAAAAAGAAAAAAGAAATAAATGAATATATTTTCAAAAACAAATATTCAAGGATTAGAAGGAGATAAGAAAAATCGCCTTTGCTTGCTATGATTTTTCTTTCTCATAATATGTGGATTTTTAATTAGTTGTTAATATGGACAGGTTGACCCATATAGGCCCTAGTTCAGGCGGGTTGGTTTCATGAGTTGGATTAAATTAGTTTATTTATTAATTGGAAAATTTTTACCAGGCTCATGGGCTAACTCAACCTTTGCCCACATAGATCTAGGCTTGCGAGTTTGTTTTGGGTGAACAATCGAGGCTTACGACTAAATGGACTATTTATTAACTTTTAAGTTCAGCTGACCATTTTATATGAGTTGTATAAATCCGCTCATTCCTAACAATTTTAATATTATACGTTTTCATTAAAAATGTAAAAAATATTAGATATGTTTGAATTAATTTATTTTTATTTAAAATAATTTATAATTAAAATTTTATTAAAAATTTTAAAAAATATTTTTTTAAAAAAATAATTAATTACTGAACAAGAAGAATGTCTGTGTCTGTAATTACTTGTGTGCATAATCTTAAGGATTTTGTTAACAATCAAAAATGTAAATTATTAAATAAAAAATATAAATATTTAATATCTTAAAAATTTAAAACACATTTAATATTTTTTTAAAAAAATTTAAAATAATTTAATAAAAACTAATAAATATTATTTTGATTCTTTAACAAAACCCTATTCTTAATTACTCCAAACACCTTCTATTTATTTATGTATAAATTTGCATGTACACCGATGATTGCTAATCCCCAACCACGCAAGATTGTCATCTATTTTCTTAAGAAACAAGTATACCATTGTCCGAGAAAAGTTTCGCCGTAAGATCATATTGCAAATTATGATTAGCATGCCCAGTAAATCATTGTACACAATGAATGCAATCAACTGTATATACTAGCTAACGTTGTCCGCAGCTATAATAACAGAACAGTACAGGCGATATCTAAATCTAGCATTCCTTAAATGGTCCCTTCGTCTCTCTCTCTCTCTCTCTCTCTCTATTTTACATCAATGATCTCCTTGGGGAACTCTTTCATTAATATCACATACTCGTCACCATGGATTAATCAGGGACTACTGTGGCATTGGACAGAAGGACATGCAGAATAAGACCCTGCAAAGTTCAAAACCAAATGCTAGCTCGACCTTGTCTATCTGGTACCTGCTGTTTAATATATGATTTGGATTGAAATTGAAGCGCGTTTTATGGGTCCTACAAATCTTGTCATGTATGACTGGCTCGCAATTTTTATCTTAGCATTTATAAGAACTGTTGTACTTGTACCCATCTTGTTATTTGACGAGTAGCCCGCCAAAAGCGAATGCCAATAGAAACCCATCGAACAGTGATTTATCTATAGTATATTATCAAAAAAACATAAAAAGGGTAAGAGGAAATGGCTTTTTATATTTGTTTAGTTCACCATGGTTTAGTGAAGCATTTATATATATATATATATAGCATCACTATTATACGAGGAAAGAAATAAAACGGAACAAAACTCCACTAGTTGTTGCATATCCGAAGGAAGAGGACCTGTGCAGGTGCAGGACTAGCAGATCTAAAGATATGGGAAATCAGAGTCAGTTTTTGTGTAAAACAGAAATCAACATATAAATAAACACAATTAAATTGTCACAAATGACTTTGGTGTCACAGACACATTATGCATCATCTAGGAAATTTTATTCATTACTTTTTTTCTAATAGAATATACAAGCATCACTTTTGCACTTTGTGTAATACAGCTTGTTGGATATGTACCCAATTATTATCTCGTTAGTTTTCAAACATTTACATCCGTGAGATTTTATAAAATACTGAACCGTCTATGCTTTTTACCTGACTGTTTCAATTAACGGACACTTTACTGGGAAATATTTGCTAAACTATTGTAATTAAGGATAACAAGTTGTAACTTTCAAATAAATCGGCACCCTCTTAATATGAAAGCCAAAGTGCTCTCATGGTATTTGTGTTGTTATTATTATTAGATCAATATATGGTGATATGATCAATGATAAATAGGCACCTGGCTTCTCATATTGGGTGCTGGAATTGTTGGGTTGCCACATGGAAGCCAACACCATTACACTTGCCCTAGGAAAAGATAAAAAGAACACTATTATATTATTTTAAGACAAAAAAGAAAAAAAAGAGAAAAAAGTAAAAAAAAAAAAAAAAGATAAAGCGAGATGGGAAGTAAAGCATAGAAAAAAATAAACATAAAAAACCCGGGATAAGATTAAGCGGGTCAAATCACTCTCTGATTTTACGAGTTACAAAGTTGCAGTGTCATATTGAGCTTCCTCCCCTCCCTCCCTTCCTTATGCCCTCAATGTTTTCACATTCACTCTCTCCCGCTTCCCTCTCAACTTGCTTAGATCCAGGTGTGTCCCTTGTCGTTTCCTCTCTGTCTGTCGTTTTTTTGCAGTGAAAGCTCATTAGCCGGTTCAGGTGGTACCTCTCTGCATTTTGGCTGGTTCCTCAGTATAACTTAGCAGAGGAATCTTCATTTTTCTCATCATTTTTGTTTGTTCTTTCTTTCTGTTTGCTGTGTTTTAGACTGTTGTTTTTTGGTTCCCAAAGTGGTTAAAGAATAATAGTTCAGTTTATCAGAGAGGTGTTTCAGGCCTAGCTGAGAGCAGGGGCCAGGGGCTGTCTTAACCAGTGACAAATTCTGGGTACATAGTTTGGTTTTTTGATTCTTTGTCACCCTTTATCACGGAAACCAATTATGGGTTTTGTGTTAGTGGAGGAATAGGGCATGCGTGCATTCTCTGCTGGAATCAATGGGTTCTCCTTATCCCTCCATGTCCCCCTCCTAGTTGCTTAGGTTCTGCAATGCTTCTGTTTTTCCCCCTTTTTATATGTGGCTTTGTGTAAAGATCCCGTTTTTCTTTTTTCTTTTTAAGAAATTATTTGATTGACTTTGCATTATTAATAACAAGTTTCTTCTCGATGAAAAAGAGTGAAGACAATGAAACACTTCATGAGTTGACTGCGTAGTCCGAGATTGTGTTGCCTCTGTTTCTTCATTAATGAGATTGGATGAGATTTTCTCCTTGGCCCTAAAATTTGTGCCCTTTTTTTTTTTCTCGCTTATTAATTTTGATGTGTGATTTTTATGACGGGCTGTTGAATATGAGGAATATGAATATATATACACTACCAGTTTGACAACATGGCTGTATTTGTAGGCTGTAAGAAGAATCCTGCTTCTGGTGACATGATGTCTAAAATTTGATGTATGGAAAATTGAAGATGATGGAAGAAATACAGTCTCAATCGGATAATTATAGGTCTTCATCATCATCAGCAAGCAGTCCGGCAAGTAGGGTGCCATCAAGTAACTTTTTCTACCTGCGTAAACCTGGTTCGCTCAGACAGCCCATCTCATTTGAGGATTCACCTGAGTGGGATGATACTGATATCGAAGTTAGACTTGAGGATGGTGGTGACACTATTAATTTTGCAACAACACCAGCTTCCCCTTCTCTCTCAAAGCTCAACAGCGGGTCCTTGCCATCCCCACAGCTACCAGAGCGTGCAGTTATTCCGCTGAAAATTGCAGGGGCTTCGGTTGCCTGGAAAGATTTGACTGTTACAATAAAAGGAAAAAGGAAGTACTCTGATAAGGTTGTTAAGAGTTCAACTGGCTATGCATTACCTGGAACGATGACCGTAATTATGGGTCCTTCCAAATCGGGGAAATCTACCTTATTACGAGCCATTGCAGGTCTGGAAGCAAGTTTCCTTTGTCTTTGCTTAGTAAGCATTTCATGGTGTTCTTCCCATGTGTATTTGAATAGTCAAAGCTAAAATGAAATATTTCTCTTTCCAACAGGCAGATTGCATACTTCAACAAGGATGTATGGTGAAGTGTTTGTGAATGGGGCAAAGTCGCATATGTACTATGGATCATATGTGAGTGTATCTCACTAGCTGTTTAATATTTGAATTTCCATTGTGCTTAATATTGGTCGGTCTGATGGAACTTAATTTGCTTATTCATCATAACTCATGCTTTCATTTGGTTTGTTGATTATAAGGTGAGAATCTTTATTGAAGCATAGATATGTAAGTTGAAGAGTAGCTTTGATATACTTAAACTCTTTTGAGATAAGAAGTTTCTGTTTCTGATTGTTACATCGTGCATCACTGCATCTTTTGTATTAACTGATATCGCGCATAGAAAATTTTAATATGATGAGTGTGATGACCTCTTTCTATAATCTAAATAGTCATGATTATCTGCTCTACTGTTTTCTGCTCTACTGTTTTCAATACTCATACGTTTTACCTCCTGACTGTTGTAATGCTCAATGACCTGCTGATTTGTCACCTTTCCGGAAGTGTCATTATGGCTACTGTACTTTCTCTTGTATTTACTTTTGCTTGCTAGTAGTTAATTGGCACTAAGTTTTGCATTAGGCACATGTTTTTCATGTAAGCCTGTGGTTCATACTTAATAGAAATGAAATTTCTTTTGGGGTTCAAACCTATACTGCATACATGATTGAACAACTTAGTATTCTGTGGACTTCTTACTCAACTATATGACTTTGTAGGCATCCGAACCACTAACTTTTGTTTTTTGAAGTTGGGATCCCTAGCTGATTACATGGTGCTAGATGTTTGTCACTTGTTCTGTTCTTGCAATAGAATAGTTGCCAATTTTTTGGTTGCATTGCACTTCTAAGTTTTTTTTTTTTTTTTTTAAATTTGTAGGGTTATGTGGAGAGAAAAACCAATCTGATTGGATCCCTCACTGTGCGGGAGTTTCTGTACTATTCAGCACTGCTTCAACTTCCTGGTTTCTTTTGTCAGAAAAAGAATGTGGTAGAGGATGCCATCCACGCAATGTCTTTAGGTGATTATGCAAATAAACTTATAGGTGGACATTGTTATATGAAGGGCCTTCCTAATGGGGAGAGAAGGCGTGTTAGCATTGCCAGGGAGCTTGTAATGAGACCGCATATCTTATTTATAGATGAACCTCTTTATCATCTGGACAGGTGTTTATTTTTTTATTTTTTCAATTCCTTTTATTGTAACAACCATGATCTGCCTTTGACATATATCCATTAAAATTTAGTTGTACGTGTCTTACATATACTATGGTTCACAATTCACAAGAAGTTTGGCAACTATTTAGTTGAAATGCTATATTCTACTTGATATAGGAAATGACAGCCAATTCTTCATGTTCTACCTTGAAATTTAGTTGACATGCTACAGCACTTTTTATGTTAGTTTTCACGTGTTGCTAGAGTTCCATGTAATAATTTTGGTTTAATAGGGGCCTAGGCTATAAAATGCGAAATCTAATGCAAATTACACTTTCATTATTTTCCAACTTTAGGATATACATTAAATTAATACTACATTTTTTTTAGAGATCCAATGTTTTCAGTTGCTTGATTGTATTCTATATTTTTAGAGTGATTCTTTTTGGCATATCCTTGTTGGTATTTCTGCATATTCCTGATGGTTTATGTCTTCTTAATATCTTTTTTTAACATCCTCGTAACTTTTTTCCTTCAGTGTCTCGGCACTTTTGATGATGGTTACATTGAAGAAACTTGCAAGCACTGGTTGCACTCTTATTTTCACCATTTATCAGAGCAGCACAGAAGTCTTTGGCCTTTTTGACCGAATATGTCTGCTTTCTAATGGAAATACCCTGTTCTTTGGAGAGACATTAGCTTGCTTGCAGGTAACTTACCTTCTATACCTTTTTGCTCTTGCACATGAAATATGATTAGGGATGCGTTAAGCAATCAAATTTTGTGTACAAAATAAAAATATAAGAAGGTGTTGATTTTTATGCATCATTAGGTTGCTATGTATTAGTGGAAAGTAACCATTGGAAGATGAGTGTTTTGCAAGGTTATCAGAAACCCCTTTTTTAACCTTCTCTGCTAGTAACTGGAATACATGTCTTATTACTGACTGCTATAGTTTTATGCTGATGAAGCACTTCTCAAATGCTGGATTTCCATGCCCAATCATGCAAAGTCCTTCCGATCACTTTCTACGTGCAATTAATACAGACTTCGACAGGATAATTGCAATGTGTAAAAACTGGCAGGTAATTGTTTCCAGTATGCAGTTTTCTTATGTCTTAGTCTGGTTGGTGTTACAAGCTCATAAGAATATAAGAATTCCTCCACAAGAAAAGTATATAGAAGCTTGACCTATGTTTATACTTTTAATTAAATAATATTATTTGTATCTTAAAGATTTCAGATCTATCACTTTTTTTTTTTTTGTAACTGTAAGAACTGCTGGTTAATAGAACCATGGATTGATTATTGATCTTCTCATTGCATCTTTATTGTTAAAGATTAGACCTTTGTTTTCTATGATACTTAATTATCATTATCTTCATAATAGGATGACAATGGAGATTTTTCTTCAGTAAACATGGACACTGCTGTTGCTATCCGCACACTTGAAGCAACTTATAAATCATCTGCAGATGCAGCTGCCGTTGAAACTATGATTTTGAAGCTCACTGAGAAGGTATATTATAATTAACTTTTCAATTTTTTTCCCCGTTGATCTCATACTTTTGCCTGGTAAGTTGCAGCCTTGCATATCATATATTAATATTGCTTGCATTTAACGTATAGGTGCATTTAAGGCCTTTTTGAAGCTCAATACAGTGCTGAAAATGAAATGTTTCAGCACTAAAAAGGATTTAGTGAAAAGTAAAAAATGAACTTAAGTAAAAAATTGCTCAAAACATTTAGCGTATGGAGGATATTGAATGCATTCAGCAGCAGCCCTTTCCTTATTTAAATTATTAAATGACCATAGTTTCCTTTTGTATAGTCTTATTTATTTTGTTGAATGCAAATAGTTTCCTTTGATCACTTTCAGTACTTGTAATAAAAATCTTTTCAAACATTACAAATTAAGTTAATAATTTTTCGTAAATGTGTCTCATAATTGTATGGTAATTCTTTTTAATGACAGTATATAGGCAGGCTATTTACTCCAAAGAGTCTGACAGCCAAGGGAACATTACGAAAAAGGAACTCCTGATAAAAATATTTACTGTGAAGGAATAAAAATTGGTGATTCTGTCTGAAAATGTGTTTATTTGTTCCTTCATGGTAAATATTTTTTTCTGGAGTTTCTTGTTTCTTAATTTCGCCAAAACAAATTTTATATGAAAGGATAGGCATTGTTCTGAATGTTCAGTGGTTACAGATAACCAAGCAAACTTTACTTTGGTTTTGAATTTTGCGTCAATTAGATTTTAGTGCTGAACAATATGTGCAATCTATTAGCATTCACTTAAGGTATTTAGGAGGCCAAGCTGAAGAAATACATGCTTGTCATCCCTTGCATAACATGTATATTATCTTATTCTCAGAATTTGCACACTTGATGCTGATATTTCTTTGCATCATCAAGTGGCAGATGTTTATTTGGATAACTGTGAGCTTTTTTTCTGTATTTTAAATTCACTGGAGTTGGTTGTATATATCCGCTCTCAAATGCAAGTATGAATCACAGTAGTTGAGAACTGTTAATTGTATTTTTTTAATGTTTCCGCTTACTATATGAAGGAACTTACTATATTGTTCCCATATCCTGATGATAATTTATATTTCTGCCAAAGGGTTATGGGGATCTTGGTAAGTATCTATTTTTTTTTTAAAAAAAAGGAAAGGGAAAAAGAAGTTAATGTGGATTGGGAATTTGTTTTGGCAGAATAGTCTGGGAGATACAGTTTACCTGCATGTGTGATGTATCCTACTGCAAGAAGCTGTTCAGTCAAAAATTCAACTGCTGAAAAAGAGTCAAAGCTTGATAACTACTAAAATTATGATTTAGATCTTCTGTTAATGTGGACTGGCAGTTTCACCATAAGTTCCTTCCTTGACAAATATCATATTACCTATTACCGATGCAAAGCTCTTTTTTATGTTGGATTTTAATATATTATTTATACTGATCAAATTGAGACAACTGGTAGACTGATAAAGTTTTGGCTTGTAGAAAGCCCATTACAGAGAGTAAAAGGTTTACAATTTAGTACAACTTTCAGTCCTATGATATTAAAGTGGATGAAAATACAATAAATAGAAAAGAATGAAGCAAAAATTATTGGTTTGGAACTAAAGGGTAAGAAAATGGAGCTTCATTTCTTAAGAAAGGGAGACATAATAAATATTGAAATTTTTTGAAGTTTGTAATCTGGAACATTCTGCGTATTATAAATTATTGATAAGAGATAGTTGACTGTGAAAACTAGTGTGAAAGGACTTGTGCTGACAGAGTTCTTAATCTTGTAGGTCAAATGACTAGCTTTATTTATCTCTTGGTGTATGGGATTTGTACTTCTCATGATACCCTCTTTAGATTTATAACAGGCTTTTTTTTTCCTTACTGCGTTTAAGGGCAGACAGTGTTGGAAATTTAACTTTTGTAGTTTTTCTAAAACATGCTTGGTTTCCCAGGAAGGTCCATCTCTCAAAAGCAAAGGCAAAGCTAGCAATGCTACTCGAGTAGCAGTCTTGACATGGAGATCTTTATTAGTTATGTCAAGGGAATGGAAATATTACTGGCTTCGTCTTATTCTTTATATGCTTCTCACTCTTTGTATTGGTACTGTGTTTTCTGGTTTGGGGCATTCTCTGTCTTCGGTTGTGGTGAGTCTTCACATGACAATTGCATTTTATCTTTCAACTGGAATTTCTTAATTTATATCTGCATTTATATATGTCATACAATTCTTGATACACATAATTGGCATGAGTTAAATTTGACCATCTCTTGCATTGCAGACAAGAGTTGCAGCAATTTTTGTATTTGTGTCATTCTGTTCACTTCTAAGCATTGCTGGGGTGCCTGCTCTTATTAAGGAAATCAAGGTAATCATATTGTTAATTTTTTACCTGTTTCACTTTACAGAAATTTGAAAGTTTGTGTTGATGTGTTTTGTATGCATAAATTGAAGTGTAATTTGAAAATATGGTAAGTATTTTTAATTGTTTGCATTGTGATTTCTTTCTTTGGTATTATGCATTGGTCTATTATAGACCTTAATCACCCACTGTAATGCCTGAAGTTATTTGATGATTTTACTACTCTTAAGAAGTTTAGAGAATTTCATAAACTTACAATCTTTGAAATGTATGGGTTGCTCTTTCTTAGAAGGAAAATGTACACTGAGAGCCTGTTTTATTAGTTATGGCATACGTTTTAAAATTAGATGCTGGACTACCAACTACTTGAAAGGCTTGGCTTATAAGTGGGCGGCCCAACTATACATGTGATGCTTTATACACAAACTCCCTCTCATGCTTACATGTATGAGGGCTACAAACCAAATGAAATGCAACACAATTCAAATTATAAGACATGTAATTGATATAATTATTAGACTGAGTAAATTCAACTGGGAATCTCATGAAAGCTGTTATAACAGAAACATAAGAGTGATACTGCCGTTACCTCAACTTTGATATATGCATATTCACAGGGTTTACAGTGATAGCATGAAAGTACCATGATGCCCTATTTTGGTACTGATGCACTAATATATTAACAAAACTACAAAAGCATTGTAATTCATGATAGAAACAACATATTGTTTGTATCGTAAGTCATGAAATGGTAACTGTATGACTTTTTATGACGGAATGTATAGAAGTAAGTCGTACAGTATTCTAAGTACAGTTAATGGCCAGTATTTGTAGTGTCTCTTCTCTGTTTAGTAAAATGAGCATTTCATAGTCTGCAAAAACAAATGTGAAAATGGAAGTCATGAAACATGTAGTAACCCTGATTGTGGAAATTGTTGTATTGACAGAATGTATTGAAGTACGTCTTTGATTTATAATTAGGTGCTAGTTTTTGTGATGTTTTCTCACTGTCTTTAGTAAAACAAGCACTTGATACTCTCCAAGAGCAAAAGTGAAAAGGAAAATACATTTTCACATGCGTAAATTCATTATTATTATCATTATTAGCGGTAGTAGTAGTGATTGTTGTATTCTTTTTCTTTTGAGAATGGGATTATGGATTTAAGTGCACAATTTCACTCAAATCTTTTAAATAGTTGATGATACTAAATTATTTGCTCCTTTGCAGATATATGCCTGTGAAGATTCAAACCAGCATTCGGGTGCATTAGTATTTTTACTCGGGCAACTCTTGTCCAGCATCCCATTCCTTTTTCTCATCTCCATTTCATCAAGTCTAGTTTTCTACTTCCTCGTAGGGCTGCGAGATGAGTTCAGCTTGTTAATGTACTTTGTGCTGAATATTTTCATGTCTCTGTTAGTGAATGAAGGACTTATGCTATTCGTTGCTACTCTATGGCAAGGTGTTTTTTGGAGCGTCTTGACGCTGTTGTGCATACATGTGAGTTCTGTTGTCCAATTATTTTAGATGTAAAGTGCTAACAACAGTTACATGCCACTCAACTAGTAACCTATATTTCACTTCATGGTCGTGACTACATAAGAGCTTAGATATTGTTACTCACCTACCGTTTCCTAAACTAACTGCCACTACATATGAATCCCGTTTCAGGTGCTCATGATGCTTTCTGCAGGCTATTTTAGAATCCGAAATGCGTTGCCTGGACCAGTGTGGAAGTATCCAATGTCCTATTTAGCCTTTCATACATATTCTATTCAGGCAAGTAAAAATATGTTTGTATGATTGTATCATCTGCACGACGCTGTTGGAAAAATTACTCCTGAACTGACTATGTAGTGTATGTATGTTTCTTTGTTGAGAAAAAAGCTTCCAAAACTCAGGATCAAGCAGTTACACTTGTTTTCTAATTTTTTTAGATAATCCAATTTTTCCCTATCGGTCTTCATTGAAGCAATTACTTGTTGTAGGGGCTATTGGAGAATGAGTACCTGGGCACTACCTTTGCAGTTGGGCAGGTAAGGACCATATCTGGGTTTCAAGCTCTCCAAAGTGCGTACGATATCTCCCCTAATAATAATTCGAAGTGGGAAAATTTGCTGGTTTTGTTTCTTATGGCAGTTGTTTATCGTATTTTTGTTTTATTATGTTTCTGCGTAGGGAGAAAAAAATCCCGGCTTAATAGTTTTCAGTGTAATAGGGATACACAAAATACAGGATGATGTGAACCTGGTTCAGCTGTTTACATTGTATAATTCCATTTGTTCTAGGTTTGCTTGTCAACTCTAGTTTTCTTAATTTATCTTGACTAATGAAGACGAAATATGAAGTTTATAGCTCTGGCTCGATGTCTCCCATGTATAAGATTTTTGGTTAGTACTTGATGTATCTCAAATAATGATTGCACCATATTTTAAAATTCCAATAAAAATGGTTCTTTTTTGTCGATTGCTCTATGGTTGAATGCGCCCACCTGAATCCTAAAAAGTAGAAACAAGCAAAATATCAGGAAGTTAGCCACATGCATGGAAATTGGAAAGTTGGGATGAAGATGCGACAATGCTAGGGCATGTTCCCCAGTTTATGTCCACTTGTTCCATTAACATGGCACCTTTTTTTTTGGTATTGATTAACATGGCACTTTCGATAGTTGATGTTTGTAGACCGAAGACATTAATTATGTTAGCGTTGCTTCCAACATCGGTGATGTGGTATGTCTTATCCCGCAGGCAATTTGACATTAATGCCTATTAGGAAATGAAAGAAATGGTTATTTATTGCGCATTGTTTTATACCACTTTTTAATTAAAAATAATTGACTCTAGTTTAAGTCTTGCACGCATAATGGGTCTTTGTGCTGGAACTAGAATTGTGTAAAATGTACATTAAAAATAAAGTGAGTAAATGTCATGGTCCATAGCTATTGACCTCTCTCTCCGATCTCTGCAAATCTTCAATGTTCTATTAGTAGTAAAGGAAATAAGCATTCGACAAATAATTCATGTACTTCACTTCTAACTAGACAAAACTACACTATTTAACTCTAAAAAAATATTGCACAACAATGACAATAATTTATTTTCCTTGACGTACTTACTACTCGAGCAAGGTTCTCAACAAGATATTTATGCCCCATTAGGTAAGTACTGCCTGAATTGCCAATAAAATACACCAAGACATTCCAGAGACATAATTTATTTTATTAATTTTTGTGACACATCATTGTTTTTCACAGTTGGTGCGTGCGCAATGAATTGGGGCTTTGGCGTTAAGATCCCTGATGAAGCAGTCCATATTTTTCTCAGAAGATCCATTGGGGTTCAATGCATCTTCCAATTTCTTCTTGATCCCTCTAATTGTGGTCTTGAATTGGTGCCTTGATTTTCCATCCATGAGACGGCTGATATTTTCCGAGATCTCCTCCTTCGTGATCACCGCTCGATCGCTCAAGTTAATCCCAACCTTCCAATCATCCACCGCTAATTTTCGATTGGTGTACTGATCAGTCAACAAGGGAAAACACAGTAACGGAACCTCACACCAAAGGCCCTCTAATATGGAGTTCCACCCGCAGTGGGTCAAGAACCCTCCAACGGCAGGGTGGGTCAACACCTGGATCTGACAGCACCAAGGTACGATCATCGAACGGTCACGAACTGCCTCTCTGAATCCGACGGGCAGCGGATCGGCATCATCGGAGCTCACAATGTCGGGCCGAACCACCCAAACAAAACTCACTTTGCTAATCAAGAGCCCATTTGCAATTTCCACAAGGTCCCTTTTCGTGACGTGGGCATAGCTGCCGAAAGATACGTACAAGACCGAGCCATGAGGCTTGGAATGGAGCCACTGGGTGCAGTCGGACTCGGGCCACAGGCTGGTGGCCACGGTGCCCTTGGCGAACCCAGATGGGAAAAGGGGCCCAATGGCATAGATTGGCTTTTGAGCTTGCAGCGCGGCTATGGTGTCGGGCTCGAGCTCTTGCACCGTGTTGCAGAGCACGAAATCCGCACCTCTAACGTCACGGAAGGCTGTGGATATGAGTTGGTGGCACACCGTGGACGCGTCACTCTGTTGAAGATACGACGTGGTGTCCTTGGGATCAATTGTTTTCACGCCCGGTATGTAGTCAATGGCGTCTTTCCTGATATCTGGAAAAAAAAAAAAAAGCAATTTTAACTTTATGACATCTTATGATTAATACGACTCACGTTAATCTAATTAATAGACGTTTATTTTGTAGTAATCTACTCATATCATATATTTAACTATTCGCCGTTAGTAAATTCTGTATGAATATGTTTTATAGAAAGTGAATTCTAGGATACATGCTGAGCTGGGTTTGACATGAAAAAACAAAACGCTAGCTACGAACATTCTACATGAGGCTTTGGCAAAATGCGACACGTCAGATTTTCATGATGTGACACTGCCGAGTATGAACAAATTAGATTATTGATGCCGAGCGTGTACAAATTAAATTATTGAAGAAGCTGATAAGGACGATGTGGATGGTGGTAACTAGTGAGCAGATGATTCAACGATAATATTATTATATGATGATGCATTCATGGTACTATATATTCTCAGAAAATTCTTGAGTATTTTTTTTATTTTGCATAAATAAATATAAAATAAGTATATAAAAATAATTTCAAACTTAATATTATGTATTTATTTATCTTATATTATTTACTAAGAATAAGAAAAAAAATTATTTTAAAAATAAGTAAGAATCTATCTTATATTTTTTATTTTAGTTAGTGAGAAATATTTATTATGAGAGAAAAAAATCTTAACTATTAAATCTTATATAAATGATTGACCCTTAATTATCACTAAATTTAAGGTCTGTTTGGTTCAGCATTAAGTCAAACTTAGAGTGTGTCTAAAAGTCCATTTGAGGCATAAAATTGCCATTAATAACATGTTTGGCAATCATAAAGTTAAAATTAAGTTTACATTCAAATATGATTTTAATGCCTCAAACATAAAAGTGATATTTTGTTATTTTTCCAGTAAGAGAAAATCCGTTTAGATATGTATTGACAAAAGTTTTTTTATAATTTAATAATTATGTTATAATTTTAATAATATTTAAATAAATATAATTCAATATTTTTTAAAAATACTCTAATTATAATCCAAAAATAATTCTATTTTACAATATTCTAACAAAATTAAATTTTTTTAAAAATTTATTATATCATTAATTTATTTATAATTAACTTTTTAACATCAATTTATTTTTAATCTAATTCTAAAAATAACTCATACCCTTTCTATTAATTACATATTTAAAGTGATTTTAATAAATAATATTCAAATAACATTAATGTAATTAAAACTATTTTTTAAATAAAAATTTTTAAATATAAATCACAATCATATAAATTCACTTTTAAATAAAATAAGTTAATTCAAAACTAAATTTATAAATTTTACTCCAAACCAACACTTTTCATGACCTAGCAATAATTAAGGGTCAATCTGCGGTATACCTATGTAGATTTAATTCAATAGTCAAAATTACTTTCAATTAGGTATAGGATGCTATAAGCAATCAAGCTTTTAGGATATGATATAGTATAGCATGAGAGCCTCTTCGTCCAAGCAATCTAGAGTTTGAGGTCATGACACGGGAGAACTATGGTAGAGGCATAAAATTTGACTTATTTAAAGTAATGGATTTCTTTTAAAAAGTAAAAATATGAAATATTAATTATTAATAAAAAAATTAAAAAAATAAAAAAATAAATTTTAATAACTTTTTAATTTACTATATATATACATATATTATTATAATCTCAATTATTAATTTTTTTATGAATAAATAATATATTTTACTTTAGTATATGATTAGGTTACAAGTCCCAATTATAGGAGATCGACTAGGACTCATGGCAAGTCATGGACATGTGTTATAACTAGCATGTATATGAATGAGAGAGGTAGAATATGTACCATGACAAGCGAAATGACCGTTCTTTTTAAGAAGATCCATGTGATAGTAGAGAGTAAAAACCAGAGCAGGCTCTGTCCAGAACGATATATATAGCAGGCCAAATTTCTTAGCAATAGCGGATGGCCACACAAAGAAGGTGTCGGCGATCAAGCATGTCACCGGAGGCGCCGACTGCTCCACCATCTTCGCCACCAGCTCTTCCGCGTGAGCCGAGAACACGTGCAGCAACGATGCCACGAACTGGTCGTGGTTGAGCGACCGGTCGTGTTCCACCGGAAGGCCGTCCGACACAGTCGCATAGCGTATGTCGTGGCCCGAGCCCCGGACGGCGGCGAAGATGTCGTCCTCGCCGGCGGATGATGAGGAAGCTTTGGAGGTGTGGTGGTGGATGGATTGGGTGTTGACGAAGGTGATGACGAAACCTCGTGATGCGAGCTTGATGGCCAGTTGGACGGTAGGGATGACGTGACCTTGCAGAGGATAGGCGAAGAGGATGGCGTGAGGCCTTTGGCGGCTTGCCATGGTATTCTAGCGATTGTGTATGGACTATGGAGTTTTTTTATTTTTACTTGCATGCACGCAATGTAACAGCAAGCTAGGGTGATTAGGTTTTGAAGGGTTCTCCTTCCTCAGAAACAGCACAAGGCTAATTTGTGATGGCCATACATATATATACCAGAACAACAATTGATGTTATTTTTATATTTGAATTTATATACTTTTCTTTTATATTTATTTTTTATTAAAAAAGAGAAAAAGATAAAATAAAGAAAAGGTACATTTTTCATCATAAAAAATATAAAAAAAAATATGTAGAAACCAATGCAAGTGTACCAGAAATATTTTTTTTTATAAAAGAATGCTTTATGTTATATAATTAGAAAAAAAATAATTAGAATTTCTAAAAGAATTTAAGTAGTATAAAAGGGAGTTATTAAATAGAATTAAGTGATGAAAAGTATTCATTTATTTAAAAATAAAAAAATATACAAAATTATTTTATAAAAAATTCAGATAAAACAAACTTAATTATATAATATTTTCCTTTAAAATATCTCTTGATCGGCAATTGGCGGAGAGCCAAATAGGGGGAAACATTACATTAATACTGCCAAAATATCCCATGATTGGCAGTTGACAGAGAGAGGAATAGGGCGAAACATTACATTAATACTGCCAAAATATTCCTTAAATGCCAAAAACCCATGGCAACTAGAAAGTATAAGTATAAACTGCCAAATATAAAGTAGATTCGTGAGAATTAGAATTGTAACTGGACTCCATTTTTTTTTTCGAAGCACTTGTAAATCTCGATGATTCAAATGCGTGGTGTAGTCTAGGTAATGAGAGTTTGCTTAACTAATAAATTTGAGTTATATATTTTTAAAAATTTTAAATTTAAATTTTACTAAATAATTTGTAAGTATTATTATAAATTTTTATTGAGATTCGTGACTTGTTTTAATTTTAAAATTAGATAGTTTCATCTCTTTTTAAATATTTTTAATTAAAAAAATAAAGTGTAGTGTAGCCTATTGGCTTATTTAGGTAAGGCTAAGTTTGTGTGGTTATGTGTGAGATTTTTTTTGGTTGTACAAAAAGGCTAGTAGTTTCGACCACCTTTTGTCAATTATGACTTGTTTCATTTTTGAACAATTTTAAAGATATACCTCCACATTAACTTAATACATTTAAAATAATGAATTTTTCTATAGATTAAGGTTTGAATTTGAGTAGTTAAAATATGAAGTACACTTTCTTAATCACTAAAACTCCTTTGGGTTGGTTGTGTTGGAGATCAAAGCGGAAAAAGATTAGAGAACGTTGAATGCTTTTGTATGAATCTAGATATAAGCCCTATAAAATTTCAGTAGATTTTAAAATGATTTGTGGCTTTTGGACAATTATACAAAACTTTATTCCTGAAGGTAATCTTTACTATATACATGTATGTATATATATATATATATATATATCCATCCTTTCCTAGCTACCTTATTCATTTTGCAATCTCTGCACAGTTATATAATATGATTTAACGCACCAGCTAGCAATCATTTACTTGTAGAAAAGTCCATAGCGATGTCCCCAGACATTATCGACTAGGACACAGATTTTAGGTTAATTAGTGGCTGTGGCTATTTTTATTCCAAATCAAGACTTTGTCTGTTCTAGAATGGAGTTAGACGAGACTAGGAAGCCATTGAAAAATCGTAGCTATGGGGTCTCATTCTCAGGATAATGGATATATACGTTCAGAAAAGTCATGATTAGTTCAAAACAGGGGGCTCCGGGAAAGAGATCAATCATAAACATAATTAAATCTCTCTTTTTTCTTTTCAAAAATAATGTAGGTGCAACTCAATTATATAGTACTTAGAACACTTATGAACTCAGCTTAGGGTCCTCAGTGGGGTCTATTGTCTAATGTCTAGTAATTGACAAAAAACGAAAATGAATTAAAAGTGTAAAGTAACTTTTTTTTTTATATATATATACAATATATGCAATAGAAAAAATAATCATTTTCATTTTTTTCTTGGGGGTCATCGGGATTGGAAGAGCATCTTAACTGTAAACCCTCGATTGTAGAAGAGGTCATAAAAAAACTGTTCAATTAAAGGGTTGGAAGTGGTTGAGCAACAACCAGAACCAGACTGATCAGGGTTAGGGGTGTCCACCTCTAGCCCACCAAGCTTGCTGTGATTAAGTCAAATGTAACAGATCGAGACCTTGTCCAAAACATGTTGAAAATACTAATAAAATTAAATGTGTTGATTAAAAATAATATAAAATAATAGAATTCAGTTAATAATTAATCACCAAATTTAATTCTCAATTATCATAAATATAATTAAAAATTCATAAAAATTAGAAATTTAACAAAGTAAGATACAATTAACATTCAAAGTAAGTTAACCAAGCTCATTTGAATTAACTCATGACGTATTCAAACAGGAAATTCTTTTGGTACCATTTGTTGCTATAAGAGTACTGGTACTCTTAATAATGAGAGGTGCAGTGTCCCATTTAATTAAAATATAATTATTAAATATAAATATATATTTTATATTATAACTAAATAAGATACATAATTAAATATTAATATTTAATTGTAAAAAGGTATCAGTAGTCACAAAAAAAAGAAAGATACCAAAAAAACTTCCATTTAA